>CM060183.1:6250000-7500000 GCA_030549335.1 Pontederia crassipes
AGCACGGCCGTGCCACTATTTTGCCACGGCCGTGCTAGGCTATAGAACAACCCCTGATTTCATGCATACATTTCCCTTGATCCTAAACCGAATGTTGTTGGTTTGTCTTATGATTAATTATGATTATGACTGATAGTTAATGCCATGTTCTCACTGAGATCCTTACCTATTTAAGACATGAATCCTTTTACTAATTTACTACTGATCTTATTGCCACCTTTATGAACCTATGATGTAAACCTTATAAGAACAACCTATGATGTAAGCTATGTCAGGTGTGCTGCGACGATGCTCAGGCGACAAGAAAGCACATGAACAACATGACCTATTTAGTTATTTATTTTTCCTTCCGCATTTATGAACTTATGATGTAAACCTTATAAGATTTATTTAGAGATGATGTGGCCACTTTTCTAGACTTTCGCAACTTATACTATTTTTCTTTATTTTATTATTCTTCCGCTGACGTGTCTTAGTTTTTTATTGAGATATAGTCAATAAGATGGTCAAAGTAATAGCATGTGTAGCGTTTCCAGGTTGGTCTTCGCCACATGGTGTGGGTCGATTTGTGGGCGTTACATGGGCACTCAAACATATCATATAATCACCTTAGCATGATTAAAGTTGTCTAACTTTTAATCATACATTGTTAGTGAATGGTTTAGAGTCACTAAGGATATATTTGGTTCAAAAATCACCAAGTGTAAAGATAATTAAGAAATGAGAAGCAAAAGTATATAATGAGAATGAACATGAATAATTACCTCTGATTGGTTGATGTCATTAAAGAGAAGGAAGTGAATGTTAGCTGATTATTTTATTTAGATAATTTTATCCTTTATTATATACTTATATGTTTAATTTATAGATGAAAACACATGTTAAATGCGTCTTTCTCTTTCTGTCTACCTTGATTTTAAAATAAAAGAAAATTGAATATTGTAGGAGAATGAAGAGAAATGAGGAGACTTTCTCCTCGATTTCTCTCTAACTTAAATTCAAAAAAAAATATGAGGAATCAATTCTCCTTATTTCTCTTTCGATTGATTCTCCTCCTTTAACCCCTAGTTAAACAATTCCTAAGTGTGTGTCTCACCATATGATTACATTATACAACACATATTCATGTATTAACGCTAAAAAGTATAGTACTTTAATATATAATCATCGACATATGATTATATACAATATATTAATGATAAAAATGTTTCAAAAATTCTAAATAGCTATACTTTCCTATTTGTTGATTGTTGAGCGGGTGTTGGGTGACCCAACAACCCCTTTTTTCTTTGTATTTTACATTTATTTAATAAAAAAATTCTTATTTAATATTTATTTTAAAGCATAAAATAAGTTTTTTGATTATGTAAATATTATTTTTGTACTTAAAATATTTTATTTCAATTTTTTTTAAAAATTAAATCAAATATAAGCTTAAGTTTAAATAAAAAAGATCGGGTCGTCGTATCGTGTCGGGTCAATTTGGATAGAAAAAATCTAACTCTGCTCAGCCCGACTCATTATCGAATTAAATTCGGATCGAATAATCGGATTCACCGGATCGATCATTCATCCTCGAGCGCATTCTGATCTGCATCGCAATCTTATCCTGGATCTTCTTAATTTTCATTGTATGATCAATCAAAAATCAGGGTAATGACATTGTTTGCTGCACTTGCTTTCATCTATCTACCGAGACCATGTCTCAAGTTCATTTATGTTGTCCACCACTATTTTCCTGACCTGTACATTTGCTTTCTTAGCGGTACAGGAGTTATTCAACTTGTTTCATTCTCCTAATTAACAATTATGTTTCCTTAATATTTGGGATTCAACAGATTTTTTTATACATGTATTCAACAAATTTGGACAAATGTTTCGGGACTAAGCAAGAAATATGAAGCAATGCTTTTTTAATAAAAAAATTAAACAGAGCATAATTTTTTTAAGGAAGAACTCAGTAGGTAACAGCAACAGACAACATCTAATTCTTGTTAAATAAGATAGATAACATCAAAATTAGCTTTGTTTGACTTCTATATCCAACTGCAAACTGCAGCATAGAGATGAAAGCAAAATCAATGAGTCCAACGAACAAAATGCAATGAAAAATGTCATTGCATCTACATCTGCCAAAATTTGGGAAGATGGTGTGGAAGGTAAATTTTACCAAGGCCAAAGAACATGAGAGGAGATCTCGTCAAAGTCACAAGAAAGAAGTATTTAACCCTTTTAACATTTATATATATGATATTTGATCAAAATGAACAAAATTTTGGAATGAGGGTATAATGGTGCACTACTTAATTCATAAATCAAGTAATCTATAATTCATACGATTAAGAATATAGAATTAATAATGTTGCTCTTCCTAATGACTTAAGCTTTTAAAAAAGAATGAGAGCTAGAGGTCTTGAGTTCAAATCTCATTAAGCTCTTATTAAAAAGTAATTTTATCTCTAAATTGTCCACATGTTGAGCTTGGGCTAAACCAAAAAGTTGTCATCAGTCCTTACATGAGAGGTAATGTTAAGAATATAAAATTAATGATGCTGCTCTTCCTAACAGTTTCTAAGAAAATTAGTTAGCAGATCAAATTTAACACATACAAGAATCTTGGGTCTGATCATGAACATGAGGTGTGTCTACTTCATGATAGTTTTTTCTTTCTCAGTGTGAATCCTGATACCAAGAAGTTGAAGAAAATTGAAATGAAAAAGATTATTTTTTTATTGATGTATGCAGTATGCACTTGGCCCTCCAAGAAGGCAAATGGCCTTTGTTTCATTTTTTTTATTCCCTTTCGCTTTGAATTTTTATTGTACTATGGCGTGCACTTTCAATGAACTCTGGTCTAACTCTGCCACTCGTAGGGACTTCATCTCTTGAATTGGTACACGGTTCAGGTAACTCTTTCTTGCGGAGGCCTGGGTATCAGAAAGCTCCACTTAATTCGTACTTCTTTACTTGTTAAAAAAGCTATTGCCATTTTAAATCATGATACTCATCCTTGGGCTAGATTAATTAATGCCAAATATGGCCCCTCTCATCCATGGCTGCCTCCAACTTGCAGGAAACCTTCATGGAACTAGAAAATGACCTTTTCTGCCATGGTGGATATCCGGGGTGGCCTGAGAAAGTTTATCTGCTCTGGTGCTCAAACGAACATTATGCTTGATCCTTGACTTTTTTCATTACCCTTTTCTTATATGCCACATTTGTCAACGTAAATTATCCATTGCATGATAAGTTGGCTACTGATTTCATCGTGAATCGCTCTTAGGACTGGCCCTGAATGTTTTGGCCCCCCATTGGTTGCTTTGATTTCTTCTTTTTTTTGCCGATGGAAGCCGGTGATGATAGGTGGATTTGGGTGCATGATACTCATAGACGACCCACTGCTAAATCAGTATATAATTTCCTTGATCGCCAGCTCATACCACAGTAGAGTCCTGAACGGCCCAACTAGAAACATATGTGGTCTATCTCTGTTCCCCCAAAAGTAAAAATTTTCCTCTGGAAGTTGAGTCACCACCGATTGCCTATTTTAGACATGCTTGCACATTTTGACTCCAATCTTGATTCTACTTGCCTTTTGTGTGGCTCTCATTTTGAATCTAATATCCTCCAGGATTATCTATCTTTTAAATTTGAATATCGTGATTCCTGGCATGAGGGCCTGTGGGTGCATGAGGGCGATTCTCTCTCGCATGATCTTAAATGCACATTTTGCTCTTTATTTGCTTTTTGCTTATGGGAGATTTAGAATATGAGAAACGACTTACACTTTCGCTCTAGAAGGGCAACCGTCTCTACTGTTTGGGCTCGTGCTCTGGCGTCTCATTTGGAATATGCTAGAATTCACCTTCCTGAGGCACCTAGCCCCACGAACCTTTGGGTTCATTGGAGCGCCCGCCCCCTCTCTGGGTTATAATCAACTCCGACGGGTCATTTACTCGACCTGATGAGGTTGCTGGTGCGAGGTTCATAATTCATTCTCCTAATGGTGACTTTCTTTTTGTAGGTGCTCCCAGTCTATCGGCTACTACTGTGCTTCACTCGGAGATTTGGGGGGCGTTCATGGGATTGCGTAAAGCTAGGGAGTTGGGCTTTACTCATGTCTGGCTGGAATCTGACTCGACCAACTTGGTGCACATCGTCAATCGCCAAACGCAGGCCCCTTGGCCACTTTGGAATATCATAGCTGAAATGCAACAATTACTCTCTACTTTCACTTTTTTCAAATGTACTCACTGTTATAGAGAAACGAACTCTGGGGCGATCACATTGCTAACATTGGCAGAAGTTCATCTTTTGATGTTTTTTGGGAGGAGAATCCACCTCTTCATCTTCTCATATTTTTGTACGTCATAACTCAAGCGCTTATCTTAATAGATGAAATGAAGTCTTTTCTTTTAAAAAAAAACAGGGCATGATGCAAAGTATAATAATAATTAGTGTCAAAGATGTCCATCTGCGAGTTTCTGCTCTTCCTTGACAGCCCATTTTTTTTGACATCTTGCAAGTATCTTTCTTCTACTCTGTCAGACTGTCACCAACCAGCATTTCTAAGGCAGATGTTTATTCTTCTTTTTTCTTTTCTGATCAAAGCATTGATGAGTGGGGTAATGGTTTTGGGTTCTTAGGCTCTAAAATTTCTTGGATGACTAGATAATGGCTGTTGACAAGGGTGATACTTATTAGGTTCCTATACAAATCTTACGTTCCAGTCAAAATGCCATAGTACATGTCCCAGGACAACTATTGCAGTGTAGACTAGACCCTCATAAGACTGTATACTGATGCATCATTTCTTTAATGGACGGAGACTATTACACCTTGAAAAGTGCAGAAGCTAATGGATAAAAATAAAGCTTGGGCTCTGTGCTATCTGGACAAACTCATTGGAAGTAGTGGAGATTTCATTGTATACATGCCAAGCAGCAAAGGAGAAGGTGGAACATGTTCTTGGATCCATTATCCGAATTAAGCAATTTTCTTTTCAGTTACATTTTTTCTTCTTTTTCATGCTGCATAAATATGTTAATATGTTATGTTAACAGGATCACCATTTATTAGGACAGAGGACATATTTTTTTTTCCTTTTGTAAGCATCGAGTTCAGCTGCGAGCCTGAAACTGTCTGCAGCAAGCTTGGAAAGAAGAAAAAGACAGCAGCGGCTCTGCCAAAGGCCAAAGGAAAGGAGAAGGTGGAAAGTTGGTGAGCAAAGCAAGAAATTGCGTATATACTTACAACAAGGAAAAGCCCTGGAGGTCTGAGTCCAGATACCAGAACGGTGTTCATCTTTTCCCAAGGCTCTTGGTACGCAAAGCTCCAAGTTAAAGCTCTCACGCATGTCCATCCTGTTCCTTGCATAATTCACATGATCTCGGCCCCTACCTGCTAGAAGCGGCAAAGGTAAAAGCAGATGGTTCCAAGGGCCTCAGTATGATAATGGCATACCAATATGTGATGTTGCTCAGGCTCTGTGACCGCCAGCTGCATGCATCAACAAAGCGTGCACATCGAAGTGTCCACTCGTGCATGCTCTGATCACAACAAGGCCTTTCAGATTTCTCAGACCACCCAAGTAAATCTCATATGTTCACCTAAAATGACTTGACTCCCCATAAATAAAGTTTAGAAGGTCCAAATTTGCAAGTGCTACACATGGATTAAGATTTTAGCACTATCATTCAATCTAAATTAATCAGGACATATTAAACTTTCAGAATCATACACTGAAAAGGGAGAGAGTGCAGATTTGCTCATCCATGTCGTTGCACCATTGATTGGACATGGCATTGTTGGATACTACACCAGTAAAGACTGACATAACTATCTAGTTTTTTTTTACAGTGAAAATACAGAAGTTAACATGAGTAAGACCCATTTTAAGCTTTAGATCGATCACACTACTTTTTGTCTCGCACACTGTGTGGATCACCAAGAAGGAGAGCATGGAGAGCTCGATGAGGACGAGAAGAAAGCTCTGTTGGTCTCCGTCGCACTCGCAGAGGTCGCCAGCGAGCGTCTCCCGTCTGTTTGTCCGGCGAAGGGAGCTCTGGACCGCGCCGGCGGAAGCTTTCTCATCGCCATCAGAGGCGGGGAGCGGTCGCTCTCGGACTCCTCAACGTAGTCCAGGCGCGACGGCGAACTGCCCGGGGTCTCGAAAGGCGTGCTACCGTCTTCTTCGTCGTCGTTGCCGTTGAAAATGGGATTGGATATGTAAACGAAGGGCTCGGCGGAAGGCGAACTGATCGCAGAGGCAGGAGAATCCCGGCGCAGCAAGCGCGTGGTTGGCGACGGAGTCGAAGTCTGCAACACTGGCCTGAACGCGGAGTGGGGTACAGTTTTCGCCGCAGCAGCTTCCAGGTTGGGGATGGTGAGGAGGAAGCTCGTGGGCGCTTGGAGGACGCCATGGGCGTAGAAGGCGGGGAAGCCAAGAGGAAGGCCTTCTGCTGTTGTCATCGGCGTTGCTGCACCTTCCGCGATCGATGGACTTCTGGTCGTGTCCGTGCTCGCAGTCGTCACTGACTCGTCTCCTCGTTCCCGTCGGCAGATGACGGAGCACAAGAGGTCGGCGAGGAGGAAGATGAGGAGGGTGAACACCAGAGCCAGTCCGACCGCGAATGCCGCCGCCGCTCCCATTGCAAACCTTGTCATGCCCCTCATGGCATTCTCCTCATCCCCGCTCTGCTCCGAGTCAAATAAGAGAAGCACGCAAGGAGCCCTGGAGTCTGAAGTGTTTGGAGGCTTTCTATCTTTTAAATATACAATGTGTTTCTTTCTTTTGGCGGGAAGACAAACGTCTCTTGCTCTCTTGCTTGATGTGGCTAACAATCTTAGGATTCTTGCTTCGGTGCATTTTGTTCTCTCTCTCTCTCGTGGGGCGAGAAAAAGCTTGAAAGATTAGGTAAAGATCACACAAGGTACGACGGCACGCATGCTTACTGTCTGGTTACACTCATTACCTTGTGTAAGCGCTCTTTATTTGGGTTGCAAAGAGAGGTAATAAGACAATAGAGAAGGTGCTCCTTTCTAAGTATTGCATCAATATCGACAATTGAAGAGAGAGAATCTAATCAATGTGCATCATTATCGACAAAGCCAGTTTCCTTTTCCTTTCATGATAAAAAAAAATGAAAACAGAAAGCAGAAAACAGAAAAGGGACTAGTAATCAATGTTTATCTCACTGCGTCTGTCTTTATTACAAAGTAGAGAAGGGGTCAACATGCAAGAAAATGGGAGAAAAGAGAAGTCAAAGCTTCCTGGTAGATTTAAAACCAAATCGTATCTAAACCATGAGAATGAAACCGAAAAAAAAACCTTTTACATTTAAAAAACTCTGCAAATTAATGCTTGAGACATGTACAAAATGGATGATCATACAACAAAACAGTAAGAAAAAAAAGAAAAAAAACTAAGAAATGAGAGCAAGGAATAGCATGACTGTCTATGACTACTTGAACTACCTTCTGGTTGTGTGGAATACAGATTAGAACATAAGGAAATAGCCTGACAGGTAATTCACAACATGTTATCTTTTTAACTCAATTGTCATGAGTGTCTGGATGCAGAAAAGCGAGCAACCAACTGATCATAATCTGGCATTCTTTGATGCACCCTGCCGTAGTTAGGATTTGGTAGGTCAGATTGCAGGGATGTGGTACGAGTGGGTGGCTTGCTCGCTGATACGCTAACAGGTTCTGGTTGCATTGAGAGACTTCTTTCAGGAGGTTTGGCCGAGTTCCTCTTACCAGCATGGATCGCTTCATCTTGTTGCTCAACGGAGTTTCCATCACCAGCGTGATGTCCTGGGACAATTCTGGTGGCCTTTGTTGTTCCTTTCCTGCTGAGATCTGTCAGGAGCCTGTCCATTGTCATTTCTTCCTCATCATATTCATATTCATCATGGTGAACTGCAGCAGGATGCCTGCTGCTTCTGTGTTCCCTCCGTCCACGCGAGGTTCGACGGAAAAGGTTGCCGTAGTCTATAGCACTGTCCAATTCGTCCTCCATTGGTGGTTTTGAGCCATTGTTGCTGGTGATTCTTTCATCGTAGTTTCTGACATAGGCTTCATTACCTTGCTTACTTCTATGATTCCTCTCGCCACCAGAGGGATGAGTATTATGCCTTCCATATCTATTCTCGTCATTTTCTCTCCTAGCAGCAGAGGACTTGCTTCCATTCCGTCTTTCAACGCTGGAAGTACGAGGCAAGGGTATCCCGTAGTCCACAGCATCAGCCATCTCGCCGCGAATTGGTGACTTCGAATCTTTGCTGGTGGCATTGTCTTCATCATAATTTTCATCATTTCCATAACCACGACTTCTCCTGTTACTTTTGTTTCTTCTTCGGCCATCAGATGATGCAATTGCTTCAACATTGGTCTTCTCAACGTTGCTGGCATTATCATCTGTCTCGGTGGCTGGTGGACTGCGAAAGTTCCTTCTTACAGAAAAGGGTTTAGGCCTTTCAAGATGCTCCCCATCATTTCCGTTACATCTGTCTCCAGTTTCTTTGGACCTTACACGATCAACTGAATCAGAATTCACAATCAATGGATCAGCCTGGACCGGAAATCCTTTGCCTTTCGGTTTGACATATGGTGGATTCATATTTGCTAATACACCCTTCTTCGCGGATTGAATCTGCTTACAGTCTCGCCCAGCAGGACCCAGGCCTTCTTCAACAGAAACCTGTTTGCTATCATCTTCTAAATCACGCTGGCTCTTTTCTATGATGGTGTATCCATTTCTGGATCCATCTACTTTGGTGTATGGAGGCAGCGGAGCAGTTCCTTTAGTTCTATTGTATCCAGTTTTATCTCCACTTGATTTAGTGTATGGAGGAACCAAGTTGGCTGGTTCAGCATTCAAAGATTTCAGTGTGCCAACTCCTTGCACCTCCGAGACGGCGTAGTATTCTTTCTCATCTTGAACAATTGGTTTCCTACCATGCCGAATTCCACTTTGGGGCTTATCATCTTCATGCTTTCTGATATAATTGCTTCTCGAATTCACATCATGAGGAATAGGATGCTCCTTTTCATGTATGTCAACAGTTACTGACTCATAAGCAGCTACTTTCCTGGTCCTCATTTTTGGATCATAAAATTGGTTATTCTTGGCTGTTGAGATCACATGAGCATCATTTGGCATCAGAGTTTGTTGCTGTCGGGCAGCATCTGCAGTTGTATACTGGAATTCTTCCCTTGATGGAATCTCCTTCGGCTCATAGGGGATGGCCGGAGGTTGATTATCACCAATTTTTGAAGGCACAGATTCCTTGTGCTGATCCTGTAGACATTCAACTGATAAGAATTTGCCAATTAAATGTATTATAAGATAATATTTCTGGAATAGAGCACTACTGTTAGACAAATAGTTGATGTCAGACATTACTGTCAGACTTACAAACTTAAGGACAGGTGAACCGGATGACTCATGGCTAAATGACTTTGAATCCCATTTTATAGAGAACTCGTCAGCAATGTTTTGCATCACCTGCAGCTTCTTTTCTTTAGGAAACGTCTTATTCTGGTTTTTGCCAACAAACTGTCATAAAACAAAAAAAAAAAGTTATTAGAGAGTGTAACACTTGCAGGCATTAGTTTTCATCTAAAAGTTGCAAACTAGATAGGACCTCAGCGTTCACAAATGACTGTATATCACTCCCATATCGCTGTGTAAACAAACGCCTAAGATCACACAGCTCTGGCAAATCTGGGAACCTAGCTGCAGCAAAAATTAAAGTCGCCATGGCTTCCGTTACTTCCTGAGGACATTCACTGCTGGCAATAGAAAGAACATGATCATTGAACAGTCAAGTGAAATTAAGTGATCAAAGAAACAGAGATGTTCCAATATTTCAACTTTGAAATGGATCATGGTCTTCATGATCCTTCCATCTCTTTCATGTTCCAAATAATTACAATCACAAAGTAATACAAAGTAAATAAACAGCATTATGGACATATACTAGAGACTCTTTGATTTTCAGGAGTATATGCTCAATGACACGTACTAGAAGACAACTTTCTTAATGTAAAGAAAAGTAATCTTCCAAGCTAGAAGAAACCTGAGCATATGACAAATATCTCTTTGTCAATTTCCTAAAGGTGCTGACACCTTATCAACATAAATTTCTCAAAGTTTTGAAGTTCGTAGATATGATGACTATAACCAGAAACAAGCTGACTAATATGGTTAAATAAGTAATTAAGTATCATCAGAAACATAATTTTAGTGGATAACTCCAGCTGTTCAAACAGACACAAGTGGCTCCTAGCTGAATTTGTATCCCTCATGGAAAGCTCAAGTGGACATTCAGGATAATCTTCAAGCTTGATTTAATCCATGTTTACAGAAGAAATTCCAAAGAAGCAAATAACCAAAAAAAAAAAAACTGAAACATATCTGAAATATAGTAAATGGTAGGACTAAAAGAAAATTTGTCGTTCTTAACCATATACACATTATTTAGTGCTTAGTGGTTACTTTGAAAGAAGTAAGGAAACAATGTATGACAAGAATACTTTCTTGAGCACCAATCAGAAATGTAAATACCTCTGTTTTTGCAGACTTGGAAGCTGACTCAAAAGAAATTCACAAAATTTCTCAATCATATCGTAGCAAGCCGCATGGTTTATCTCAACGATGAGTGTATCAATCTGTCCATCAAAAACAGAAGAATATATATATTTTACCAAGAAACAATATAGAATACAGCAAACTGGAGATATCCCTCAAAATGCAGAAGATGTAATGGATGATTGCTAAGCTTAGCAATGAAGCAAAGCGAATTCAATTTCGTATTTATTATACAAAAAAATGTACAGTTTTTCCTATATACTATAAAGCTCGATTTATTACAAAACCCAAAAAGGAGATGGCAGCAACCAAAACCATGAACATGTACACAGCTTCCATCAGGGCGAAGCATATGTGCAGACCTGAACAGTTGCTGTTCACAGTTCAGCCGGTTCAGAATTCAGCCTAAGGCAAAATGTGGAATCAAACGGGCAACTGAAACGAATTCAAGAGGCCGTGGGGGCAGGTAGGAAGATCTAACTCAATGAGAATTCAGTCTTTTAAAAGCAATGTCTAGATAGGTTCGGATAACCTACCAGGAATTATGATTTCGGAAATTTTGAGCTCGAACAGAGAAGTCGTATATATTAGTGGAACAAGAACAAAAATTCAGGAAATTATCAAGACACTCTGAAGAATCTAATCTTTAAAACGAAAGATATCGACTTTATTTCACAAAACAGATTACAAACTGCCGATAACTGATTGAGCTTTCGTTCCTTTTAGGATTTCTCAAAGCAAAAAACGATACATTTAACTGAATATGGATAAAAAAAACGGCTGACTCGAAGAAAAACAAGAACAGCACAAGGAAAAAAAATCTTCTGTAAGCGAAAGGTACAAGATTGCTGACACAGCCTTCGAGGCGCCCCGTCCAGTAAAAGAACAAAACAGAAACCGAGGAAAGCAGGGACAGAGAATTGCCAAACCAGAGAACAACATTGAATTTGAGAAAGGGAAGTTGAGGGGGACGAACGTACCCGCCGGAAGGCGTCGTTGTCGTAGCCGGCGGCGAGCAGGTTGGCGACGTCCTTCCTGAGGATCCTGACCATGGACTGCTTCCTGTTCCTGATGGGCACCAGCCGCGCCCTGATGCACTTCACGTCGTGCTTGCTGCGAACGAATTTCACAACACCGCCGCTTTAATACAGGAAACGCATCGAGATCGCACGAGACAAAAGAATCGAAGCAGCTATATAATAAGATTTTTGCTAATTGCTGCACGTTACCATTTGTTGGAGAACTTGCTACCCAGCAAGCCCCCGAGCATCTTGTTCTCTCTTCAAAAGCCTCTGTTTTTTTTTTTTCTATGGAAATGCAATGCTTCCAAGAACAAGAACAAGAACAAGAAGAGGATTGCACAACTAAGCCTAGAAGGGAAGAGAGAGGAAGAATATGGACGAGAAAGGAGGCGGCGGCGGCGGCGGAGCAACTGTGACGACCATTAATGGGACAGAGAAGCTGAGAGGGCAGGAAGGAAAGGTAGGCAGAGCTGGTAATGGAGGTCGTGGCGGATGCTTAATGATGATGGACTACTAATCAATTTGATAATTGATTTAATAAATGCATGCAGGAGAGAAGACGGAAGGCTGAGAGGAATCAAAACGATTAATTAATTAATTTAATACTATGTTTTGATGACGGCACACATCAATAATATATATATACATATATGAATAAATGGAATTATTGTGGTGATATTTATAGGACCCTCGTCTCCACTAGATTCTCAATTATATAATCTAAATATAACAGAAATCTGGTAATTGTTCTTTTTTTTTATTATCTTTTTCTTTTTAGTCATGATATTTTTTCCTATATTAATATAATTTAAATATTTTTTTTCCTTTTTTTGTGTGTGCGCGTGCACATTACATGCAACAATAAGTAGACGTTGTGTGGGAGTACTAATGGAACTGACCATTTCTCCTACCTCTCCCACTTCTTCTACTTCTAAGTTTATAATCCCTTGGAAACCGGCGGCTCCTTGTTTAACGTTGTATAATCCTTTTTTTTTTTCGTCTCTCTCTCTCTCTCTCTCTCTCTCTCTCTCTCTCTCTCTCTCTCTCTCTCTCTCTCTCTCTCTCTCTCTCGTTTCATTCGGTTAATAAAAAAATAGCAATTACACTAAACTTGTTGCCAAGAGAAGACTCAAAAGCAGGGGGGCTAATTGAGGTTTGTGATGTTGTTAATTTTGTTGTTGTGTTGTGTTGTGTTGTGGGGGTGGCGGTGATGATGTTTAAGAATTAGATGGTGGAACGTGGTTTGTGCACTTTGTGGAGGCCACCTCCTTATTACTTCTTCCTATTTTATTATCAAATTTCCAAAGAATCATTTCTTATTGTGCTAAGGAAAGAACATGATGCTCTCTCCAGATTGGTCACCGAAAAGTCAGCACCGAAAAAAATAATTAAGCCAGAAAAAAAAAAGTAAGAACATTTAGAAAAATTAATTACAAATTATCAAAGTGTAGATTCCAAACGTGGGCTAAATTATTCAACTGGTTAGCCAAGTAAAATCTCAATATCGTGTGTCTCACAAACTTTTTAATATTTAATTTAACTGGATATATTAGGTATAAAAAACTCTAAGAAGGGAATTATACATTCTACAAGACAAGAAAAAAAAAAGAAAAGAAGAAATACTCAAGCAAAATTACATTTTTAGATGGGTACCACACTATTGTCACTGTTCATCATGTGAGTGTTAAAAATGTTGGAAACTTTTACTCTTGTCAAATAAAATGAAATGATAATAATATATTTTAGAATGATAATAATGACGTCCTTTTATATTACAAGTAAAGTCGGAGAAGGCTCAAATACTTTTTTTTTTCTTTTTTGACAAAGAATGAGCTATCGATTCTTACCAAGAAAAATAAAAGATCAAAAATCAAGAATAAGATCGACTGTCCCAATAGCATAGTTTTTCTTCTTTTTTTTAAAAGAGTATATATGTATATTTATATATAATCTTGATGAGAATATTGTTGGTCTTAAATTATTGCTCGGAGGTTTTGGAATAGAGATGGAATTTTGGGCGGGCTGCACGGCCGGCACGCCGCCGGCCCGCCCAAAAGCCGTGCCTGTCCGGCTTGGCACGGACACGGCTCGCGCACGGAAATACGGATCGTGTCGTGTCATTTCGTGTCGGGTCGTCCTACCACACTGTTAACATGACACAGCCCAAGCACGATGAACACGGATCCGGCATGACACGGTCCATTTTGGCACGGACACGGACCGCGCATGATGCATAACACGGTCCGCGCTGAAATCACACGGTCCATGTTGTTTCGATTTGACAACATAATCACGGGCCGAGTTCACGGGCGCGTTACGAGTACAACTCGGATCGTGATTAAATCAACGCGGACCATGTTGAACCCCTCCGCTGCTTATAAAATACGACCGAACTCCTCCCTTTTCTTCATCACTCTTATTATTTTTCCCCTCATCTCTCTCGTGCTCTCACTCTAGCTCTCAATCCTCTTCTCTCCTCTCCTTCCCCAAATGGCTATATGTCTACATTCCTCCCTTTCTCTTAATCTCATATTCTCTCATTAAATAATTAAGGTATCTTTTTTTTAAAGAGTATATATGTATATTTATATATAATCTTGATGAGAATATTGTTGGTCTTAAATTATTGCTCGGAGGTTTTGGAATCAATTAAGGGTTTTGCTTCTCGTGCAACTGCTGTGTTACAGTTGTAGTAGCTTTACAAGTCACATCAAAAGAAGAAAATGATCGTGAGGCAGCAAATATTCCCTCTCTTCTCCTGCCTTTTCCCCTTTCTTCTCAGTTTTCCCCCATGGAAAAAGAACTTGGGAGAGTGCATGATTCATGGAGTGATCGCAGAAAGTTTAGGCTTCCAGCTGGATGGATCAGTGCAAAATTTCTGTGCTGGATCCAAGAAATCAACTCTCTCTCTCTCTCTCTCTCTCTCTCTCTCTCTCTCTCTCATCACAATTCACAGGTTTCATGTCATTTCATGGAAATTGCTTAGGATTGAAGCAACAACTTTTTTGCATACATATCCCAGACTCAATCTTAACATTAGCTAGATCTTTGGCACAAGCAAAAGCCCCTTTATGTAACTAAAGATGGAGGCATGCAGTTGGGGAATCAAGCCAAATTAATTAAGTGCATGCATTGCTTTCTTTCAAAGCATCACATGATCATGATTCATGGCGTAGCCAGCATATATATGGTCACATACTGCTGCCTTGTGAGTCTTCGCAACTACTTGGCACTTGGGAAAGCAAAGTAATTAACAAGCTTCTTTATATCACATACTGGTACGTGCACTACTATTAATATTCTGCTCATTAGTTTAATTCCTCTTTGTAATAAAAGTTAGTAAATTAATGTCGTGGCTGTAATTGGATAAAAAGAATAAGGACATTAGTGATAACAATGCAATTAGGGTAAATTTGGGTCAACCACAAGTGATCATGAGATGTCCCTATTTAAGAATATAGAATTTGCTTTGGGACTTTAGCTACCTACAACAGTGTTCCGGATTGCATCAAATGCAACACAGTAGTATTTTAGGCTAACATGATAATGACTTGATCTTACCTATTGTTAGGTAAATTGTATTTTAAAAAAAGTTTAAAATTTAGTTTTATTCTTAAATCTATCCTCAACTTTTATTTTTATGTAAAAAGTCATGAACTTTGAATTTGTTCTGAAATCTAGCCTAAACTCCTAATTTTGTATAAAAAGTCATGAACTTTAATTTAATTCACAAATTTAGCCTAAATATTTATTTTAAAAATTTTAAATTGGTTTATAAATATAGCCTATTATTATATTTTTTATTAAAAAATAATTCAGTGACCGTTGCATAGACAAGTTGTAAAAAGGGTAGAATTTAAAATATTTTTTAAAAATTTTATAGTAAATTATTTTGAATTCTATCCTATTTTACAATTAGATAAAAATAAGATTGTAACAATGTAAAAAATATAATAATTTAAATTAATTGACTATAAAAGTTGTAAAACATATTTTAAATTTTATCCTTTTATTTTTTTCCAACTTGTCTATGCAATGATCGCTGAATTATTATTTTTTAATAACAATATAATAATAGAATATATTTATAATATTTTAAATTTTTTAAATAAAGGTTAATACTAGATGTGAGAATTAAATTAAAGTTCATGACTTTTATGTAAAAATAGAAATTTAGACTATATTTTAGAACAAACTCAAAGTTCATAGCTTTTACGCAAAAAATAAAAGTTTATGTTAGATTTAAGAATAAAATCAAATTTTAGATTTTTTTATAAATTTTACCCATATATATACTATATTATGACATATTCCATATTTTCAGGTGTCATAAACATATCTTAGAATCATAAATTAAGTTATTATTTCCAGATAAAACATATTTGTACCAGCTCCAAATTGGCAATACTATCTATTTTATTTCATAACTTTTCTCTCACGCAATTAAAAGAATTTTTATTTTTTTTCAATAATTTTAAGTTAGTAAACAATAATTACCACTTTGTAATTCATATATATATATATATATATATATATATATATTGATGTAATCTATATTTTTTATGGAGAATCATAAAATTTTAGGTATAGATAATCAAGAAAAAACAAATACATAATATGGTCCAAAATTTGATTAAGAGAAGGAGAAGGGGAATGAGTAACATAGATTTATAATATTTGATTGAATTTATAATGAAGGTCAAAAGGTTAGACGCTTCCTTTATTTTTCATTCCTTTTTTGACATCTTATTCTTCTTTTTAACCCTAAATCAAGGTGAAAAAGAGGAGAAATTTGAGGATGGAATTGTCTAAAATCTAGGAAGTGTAAATATGAGTTTGGAGGAAAGTAATTCAATCAAGAAATTTAATGCCCTACACTTGCGCTCTTTGTACAAATCATATCATTGGAATATTCCCGATTGGATGGCCAAAAGTTTCAAAATTAATTTATCACGCCGAAAGATCATATGAAAAATCTTTTCAGATGTCAAAGTTTTACCCAAAATATTATAATAAGTTTGGATGTCTAAAAGCTATTCCGAATGTTCAAAACTAACCTGATTTTGCCTATTTTTTGAACTATAATAAGACCTTTATTCATCTCATTTGACCTTCCTCATTGTATAAGCTAGTCCTAGGTCTGAATTTATTGATTTAAAGAATTCCCTGACATCTTATTATTCACAAGGCATAGTCATTATCAAGTTTTGATTAAAAGATAATGAGAACATAACTAATTAAAAATTAAACATTATGGTGTCCATTATACTAAGTGATAGAAGCTCATTTCATTACATTATTAACCGCATGATAAGAGCATGGATTCAGTAATGTTCACATTGCACGATTTCTCTTCATCAAAAGACAATCTTACCCAAGGATTGTGCATCCCCTTCTATAGAGAGGGCAAATATGACGTGCACAACTATTAACCACTCAGAACATATATGACACCTCATTTCAATGAAAGCACTAATAATAAACATTGAAGTTGGAAGAAAGTTCCTCTATTATTGTAGTGACGATATATTGATTCAAAGCTTGGGTTGTAAAGCACACACAAAAAAAAACAAAGCATTGTATTAATTTTTCTTCATTGAAAACCATAGTATAACATTAATTCCTTCTAATGATCTTCATTAATACTTTATCATGAATTACTTAGTATATTCATCGAATTATCACTTGGATTAATATTATATTCATTGTTATTTGACTATACAATCCCTTCCATTGACGTAAGAGTTAAACATTATCTCAATATTGTTATCATACTTTTTCTATTATTCACAATTTATCTATTGATTTATTATTCACCTATTGAGTTGTAAAGTTATGAGACAATTTCTCCCCCTGCATTAATCCTATAAGTATAGGTCATCGACGGATGAACTGGAGCGAATGACGTTATTTATGATGATGATGTACACATGGTGACATTGTGATGTCATTTTCCTTCAATGTCATGCCATTTATTTTCGCAAATCCTTAAGTTGAAACAAATTTTGTAAAGACTCTTTAGTTTTCTCTAATGTTAAGCCTTGAGTTATGTTTTAATAATGACTTTGAACTCTTCCTTTTATTAATATTTTAATTTCATTTTAAGTTTTTTTCATTTTTGTAATTGCGATCGATGAACCAATCATAGTTGACTTCTTGATCAAAATTACTACATGGTTAGTAATTGGTGGTGACTTCGAGAATGGATGTTGCAACATAACGTGGTTCGATTGGGGAGCCTTACATGTAATATAAGGAAAAAGACAAATATGAAAATGAGTGTACAAGTCCCTCAAGACCTCTTAGTTGCTTTGAGTTGTCTTTATGGGCGATCTTATTTCATTAGATCCCTTGAGATCCTGTTCACTAATAGCTATAGACAAAGGTTCTAGCTAAGCCATCTAATATTGCTAATGTGCAATAATAATACATATGACTAATGGAGTACAAAATTATGAACAATTGGTGATCACAAATTAAGGAAGTGCACCTTAGTATTTGGAATTGTAATGTATGGAGCGGATCTAATGTGTTTAGACACAAGATAGTAGAGTAAGCCTCCTATTCCTGCTACATGCTACGGATCCTTTGATTTTGGGGATAAAATAGAAGATGGAAAATGTAAGATAAATACACATATCTTTGGTATATTGAAATCCTTTTGGACAAGAATATTTATGAACAAAGGAGACTGTCATAAAAAAATATTTTATTATGAACAAAAAATACATTGATATATATATATATATATATAATATTAACTAGCTCTACTATATGCCCACATGATTCAATGGTGGATTCATGGCCTATTTTAATGCCCAAGGGAATTCACATATTCTCCTTTTCTTTCTTTTCATAGTTTTTATTGATTACGACAACCATAGTAGAAGAGATTTAAGAATACCTTTCCAAGCATAAATGAAAGAAGAGAATCGCAAGCGTTTCATCAAACACTTATCGTGTTTCCTTGAATCTCGCAATAGAAAATAAAATCTCCAAAAAATGAAATTCTATCTCACAACACACTTGTCTATGAATGTTCATATCAAAATTTAGTGCCAAAACTCACTATGAAATTCCCTTTTATGGGGAGAAAGCTATATTTCGAAAATCAAATCAGACCAGCTGATTCGATCGATTTGATTGTGAACTACCCGTCAGTCCGGTTCAGTTTTATTTCAAAATTGAATTTGATAAAAAAAATAAATTGAATCAAATTGAACCACGTAAAAATGGTTTCGGTTCAATTAGTTGAACGGGTTTAATCTAAATTTTTAATATTTTACTTAAAAAAATGCAAAAAATAGAAAATTCAAAGATAGAATCAAAACATGAAAGAAAAAAATAGTTGAGAAATAAAAAAAAATGGTTTCAATGAGTTTGATATAATAAAATAAAAAGGAAAGAAAATATATAATTGTGAAAATAAAAAATGGAAAATAATTGTGTATAGATGAAGTGATAAATTTAAGGAGAATAATGAAGTGAGAAATTTATGAAGAAAAAAGAGAAAGTGGGAGAAAAAGTAAAAATGGAAATAATTGAATGGAGAAAAAAAAGAAGGAAAATAATTTAATAAAAAAATATGAAACAAGAAAAGGTATTAACAGAAGAACAATTGAATTAAAAATAAAATAAAATAAATTAATAAGAAAATAAAAAGAATAACAATATTTTATGTCAAAAGAATAGAATGCAATTTCACTCAGTAATTTTCTCGACGTGTATTTTGTTAAATAATCAAATCATTTTTTATATTATATACGTTATAATATTAAGTTTAATCAAAAGTAAATCATTCAGCTGCAAATCCTTTAAAATATAATGGATATTGAGCTCAAGAATTGACATATTTTAATACAATGAGCCATTTTCTTTTTCTATTTCCATTTGTTAATTTATATAAAACTATGACAGATTTTGGATAAATTTACTGTACATATAATTTAAAAAATAAGAAAATTATTTTTAATAATATTATTCATAATATAACTTTAAAACTATTGAAATAATATTTTAATAAAAACATGATTCAATCTAATTGAATTTGGATAATTCGATCTTGAAAGAATAGGGCATTGCTCACTATTCTCATAGGCTTAAGATATCCTATTTAGAACAAACTGATTGATAAAGTTGATCAGTGAAATTATGTTTCAGAGTCCAAAAGGAATATATGATAGTCTCATATTTAATTAGAAGAGTTGTCAATTTTCTAATCTTATTTTTACTCTTGACATTAATGAGTGTACGTAGGTAAAAAATGTCCTATTTAATTTAAATATAAATAAAAAAGTAAATATGAACTAGGGGTGTTCACCGGGTCATGACCCGACCCGATCCGATAGACCCGGTTTTTTTCTTTTTTTTATTTTAAATAATTTTTAAGTTATTTAACAGTTTTATATCATTTAAAAATATAAAATAAATTATTTTAAATACAGAAAAGTATATATATTTTTAAAATAATATTTTTTTATTTTTTAAAATACTTTTATTTATATTAAAAATATAATATTAAATTCTTTTTATATTAAAAAATAAAAAAAATAAAAAAATAAAAATGGTAACCGACCCCGACCCGGGCCGAATCGGGTCATGACCCAAAAAAAGAGGTAATCCGATCCGACCCGACCAAGTCGGATCATGAACACCCTATTTTGAACCCTTTCAATTTTAAAACTTAAATATAATTGTTGTAAATTAATGGGCCGTGAAGATGGGCCCAAATAAGTTGTCACAAAACCTTGCAATGTGGTATACGCATTTGACCATCCATCACGAAAGAATTACAAAAAAAAAAAAAAAAAGGAAGTATCACCCATCATTCTTAGATAATAGATATATAATTCATGATGGCACGAAGTATCACACTTCTAATGATCATAATTACCGCCGAACAACATAAATATCCTATCTCACCTAAGTTCCTATATATATAGTTCATTTCCAAATTAACCAAATATTACCTAATGGCTAAAGCCACAAAGTGCATGTTTGCATCATCTAATTAATTAACAAAAGAACAACAAAACCATAATGCTTGATATCTAATAATAAATACCTTACTTAAATAGCTGCACTATATATATATATATTATAATATCATAACTTCTCAGCGTTTAGATGAACAGATGCTAAAATGGCTTGTGCTGTTGGAGGCACGTTGTGTCGCTTCTAGTTAGGTAAAAGCTGGACGCATGCATGAGCATGCATCAGGGCCTACCACCATTGTGAAATCTTGAGTATATGGAAGTTCATCGAAAAATCTGAGCTTTTCACATTATAAGAGGTCCACTATGATCAGAATGCATGGGTCGTTTATGTGAAGCACTTGGACTTGGAGGATGCACTTTTATGTGCTCTGAACAAAACAGTGTTCAAGCTTTGATTCAACATAACAACACCATCTTTCCTTCCCTCTAATTACGTCTAGAGTGTGTGGTGAAGTTTTGTGATGCTTGTACCGGGATTCAACAATGCAGATGTAATATGTATGCTGTATGCATGCAAATATGGTGGAGTTAAAACTTAAAACATTGAGTAGCCGGGCATGCAAATATGGTGCAAGGGAAGATGAATAATTAGTGGTGGTCGCGAATACCCAAATGTAAGCATGCATGTAAAATCTAAACTACTTGCAGCATATATATGAATTAAGAGAAGGCTACGTAAAGCACGTACGCGGAGTCGTAGAAAGTTGGCGATCTCATACGCCGCAAGCCCGCCAAGAGAAGAGAAACTACCTCCAGGATCCTGTGCCTGCGCTTTCTCTCTCTGCTCGTTTCCATCGATTTCCGCACCCCGTAGATTCTTCAATTCTTGGGTTAGATATTGAACACCATGCCAGGAAGGGAGAGAGAGAGAGAGAGAGAGAGAGAGAGAGAGAGACTATACATTGCTCACCTTATTCGTCGAACCATAGGAGAGAGACGGGACGGTGCAGAGTAAGTGTCGGGAGGATGATTCACTGCCTATGCTCGATGCCTTTTTGCGGATAAGGACTCTTTCTGATTTTTTTTGGTCAATAGATATAATTTAAATTTGCTCTCCTTCTTCATTGGAAGAGAAAGCTCCATGAAATATATTTCATTAATATATATATATATATATATATGAGATACTGTTAGTAGTTGATAGTTGTTTTTTCTTCGTTATATGTCGTAACGTTATAAAGTCTTGTATCATATCGTATCGGCATTTTGTACATATTCACAGAGTTGTAACTTTCAGACGGTTATTACAGGTTTTACTGTACACTCGTCATATAAATACAAGCTGCGCTCCTCAGTCGTGAGATTGAGAAGTTTTTCGCCCAATTACTCCCTGGTTTTCCTTTCACTCTTCAGAATTTGACATGGTATCAGAGCAAGTCGACGATCCGTCCACGCATTCTGAAATGGCCAGAAGAGCTGCTGTTTGATCCTGTTTTTTCCTTGAAGAATTCAGAGATCGTGTTTGTCCTGATCGCGAAATTCTTGATTACAACTATAGATTATCTGGAGTTCCTCAAGATTCTGTGAGCGGATCAGGGTTCTTTTTCACAGGTTTTTTTGTTTCAATTCGTCCTCTTATTTTGACAAATTGAATTGTTCCTTTTTATACCTGGTTTAGCAACCTTGTTAATATGGCGGAATCCTCTAATTCTGGGAATGCATCTATTGTTCTTTCTCTGGATCATACACATCCACTTTACCTACATCCTTCAGATTTTCCTGGTCTCGTTTTAATTCCTGTCAAGCTTATTGGGGATGAGAATTATACCATGTGGAGTCATGCTTTTTCAAATGCATTATTGGCTAAACATAAGCTCGGTTTTCTGAATGAATCTTGTCGATTGGATCAGTTTGATCAATCTTTGCATTTTCAATGGCAAAGTTATAATGCTCTTGTGATTTCTTGAATTCTTTCGACTGTATCATATGGTCTTTTAGGAAGCAATGCATACATCTCAAAGGCATGTGTTGTATGGAAGGATTTGAAGGAACGATTTGATGGGATTAATACTTCTAAGATGTATCAGATGCATAAGGAAATCACGATGTTTACTCAAGGTTCTTTGGGTATTACAGAATATCACACCAAACTCATATTATATTGGGAAGATCTGTACAGTATTATCCCTTCCTTAGGAATTCCAGATCCAGCCAATGTGTTGTATTTTCAATAGTTAAAAGTTTTTCAGTTGCTTATGGGAATGAACGAGAATTATGCTACTGTTAGATCTCAAATTATCTTAATGAAGCCACTTCCCTCTGAGAATGAAGTTTATGCTATGCTTTTGGAGGAAGAATAGCAAAGGAAAAACACCTTGTACTCCACAGCTCAGTCAGCTCTCAATACTAGTTTAGTTCATGTGGTTCCATCAGAAGTTAATTCTTCTTATCAGATTCAGGCACAAAAGAATGGAAAAAATAGGAATGTTATATGTGAATATTGTCATAAAGTTGGTCATATCAAGGCTCAATGTTATAGAATAATTGGTTTCCCACCAGGTTTCAAATTCAATAGGCCTAGAAATCAAACAAATGCCAATACAATCCAAATTTCAGAACAGTCTTCTTCTGGTGATTTTATACAAGGACCAGCTATCAAAGGTTTACAATCTGGATGTTCCTCTTCTAATCAAGACATCAATTCAGAAATCACTTCTGAACAATATCAACAAATATTAAAGATTCTGAATAAACACAGTCCTGCAGACACCTTTGCTAACATGGCAGGTAATGGATTCTTCAATCTTACCTTGTCTTCTGTAAACTGAATTATCGATTCAGGAGCCTCAGATCATATGGTGTCAGACATCCATTGTTTACATAATATACAACTCTTACCATCAGCTCGACAAGTGAAATTGCCAAATGGCAATGTTGCACAGATAACTCATATTGGTAGTTGCAAAGTAAACTCAACAGAGAGTTTGCAAAATGTTCTCTATATACCAGAATTTCATTATAATCTATTATCTATATCCAAGCTCACCAAAGATTTATTGTGCACGGTCAAATTTTATCCTGATTTTTGCATATTTCAGGGCCTTTGCAGTGGGTTGGTGAAAGGGATTGGTAAACGAGTGAATGGATTATATTTTTTTGTTCAAGGGACTGTTGCTGAACCAATTCCTAACCCTTCTAGCTTGTTGACCAAAGAGCACAATCTGGCTGGTGTTGCTGCTGCAGAAGTTGATACTGTTATGCTTTGGCATAGTCGTTTGGGTCATGTACCTTTTACAAAATTAGCAGTTGTAAAATCTTTTTCTTCTGATAGTATACACATTGATTGCAAAGTTTGTCATCTATCCAGACAGACTCGATTACCTTTTCCCACTCATACTATTGCTACTAAAAATTGTTTTGATTTGATCCATATGGATATATGGGGGCCATATCAACATCAAACTCATGAAGGATTTCATTTTTCCTTACTGTTGTGGATGACTTTTCTCGTATGACTTGGTTATATCTTCTGAAATTTAAGAATGAGGTTATCATATACATAAAGCAATTTGTTGCAATTATTGAGAATCAGTTTCAGAAACATGTCAAAATCATTAGGACTGATAATGGCTCAGAATTTGTTAATCGAGATTGTCAGAATTTCTTTGCCTCCAAATGTATCACTCATCAGACCTCTTGCACTTATACCCCACAACAGAATGGAGTGGTTGAACGTTATAAGGCTCGACTGGTGGCAAAGGGCTTTACCCAATTGGAGGGAGTCGATTACAAAGAAACTTTTTCCCATGTTGCTAAGATGACCACCATCAGATGTCTCCTTACTACTGCTGCTTTTCGATTCTGGCCATTATTCCATCTTGACATTAACAATGCTTTTTCTCAATGGGGACCTTTATGAAGAGGTCTATACGCAAGTTCCACCAGGATTTCCTCGACAGGGTAGACTAAAGTGTGTTGACTTCAGCGTTCATTGTATGGACTCAAGCAGGCCTCGAGGCAGTGGAATCTCAAACTATCTCAAGTATTAATTCAAGCAGGCTTCTTGCAAAGTCATTTGGATTATTCTATGTTTATCAAGCAGGCTGAGAATAATATTATTGTCCTTCTTGTTTATGTGGATGATAAACTCACAACTCTTGAATATGACAAGCTATTTGTTCCTGAATCGACTGATACAACTTTATCAGATGTTGTTTCCTATCAAAGACTTATGGGCAGACTGATATATCTAACAATTACCCGTCCTGACATTTCCTATTCAGTACAGCATCTCAGTCAATACATGTAACATCCCAAGCAGTCACATGGAGTCAACATTAAGAATTATCAGATATGTGAAGAATAATCCAAGTGCTGGACTCTTCTTTCCTACAACAAATTCTGATAAACTGCAAGGTTTCTGTGATGCTGAATGGGCAGCTTGTCTCATGACAAGGCGTTCAGTAACAGGTTACTGTGTAAAGATGGGTGAAGCTTTGGTATCGTGGAAGTAAAAAAAACAAGAAACAGTCTCTCGTTCTTCGGCAGAATCAGAGTACAGGAGCATGGCAAGTCTGGTTGCTGAACTCATGTGGATATACATATTATTTTCAGAGTTGGGAGTGCATATTTCGACTCCTATTGCGGTTGGTTGTGATAATAATGCAGCAATACACATTACTAAGAATCCAATTTTCCACGAGAGAACCAAACATATAGATGTAGATTGTCATTTTGTGAGAGATCAGTTTATAGCTCAATTCATACTTCCATATTATGTAGCCACGAATGAGCAAGTTGCATATATCTTTACTAAGGCATTGAACTCAAAGCAACATGTTTATCTTACTTCCAAACTAGGCATGCTTAATGTGCATAGAGCCTAGTTTGAGGGGAGTGTTAGTAGCTGATAGTTGTTTCTTCTTCGTTATATGTCGCAACATTATAAAGTCTTGTATCGTATCGTATCGACATTTTGTACATATTCACAGAGTTGTAACTTTCAGACGGTTATTATAGGTTTTACTGTACACTCGTCATATAAATACAAGCTGTGCTCCTCAGTCGTGAGATTGAGAAGTTTTTCGCCCAATTACTCCCTGGTTTTCCTTTCACTCTTCAGAATTTGACAGATACACGACGTTATAGTAGCACGAATTAAAACTATATAGATCTATCAACATTTGGAAAAAAAAAGCATGAATTATTAAAAGAAATCACACTTCATGAAGCACAGATGTAACTATAATAAAAATCTCAGGTGATCCTTTGGTTAAGAAAAAAATATTTTATTTTATACTATATATGTGTGCATATATATATATATATACATATTCATTAGAAAATTTAAGAAAAAAATGTTTCATTTTGGTACCTACCTTATTTATGTTAAAGCAAACTCAAGATACTTAATTTTTGTCTGTCAACAGTTTTTTTATGAGAGCCCCTCATTGTGTAATTAGGGACAAAAGCCACGCACTGATGACAACTTCAAAAACATTAGCAAGTGTTGGTTTCTTTCAGGAATTATTAATTAACTTGTTTATAGTCAATTATGCAACACGAACTCGTTAGAATTAATCTGGAAAGGTTGGCATTAGAATGTTAGGTCCACTACTAAAGGTCATCCTGCATGGCCAGGTACCTAACGGTCCTTTAAGCTTATGGGCGCAAAAACTACCTACCATTCTTCATATGCTCACGTACACTCTTAATTGATATATGCCATGCATACTGCATACTCTCTCTCTCTCTCTCTCTGTGGGATATAGATTGCATCTGTTTGTGCTTGTTCTTTTGATCTTTCCTAGGAGTTGATCTCTGATAGATGACGATGACGATGGCAAGGAACAGAAACACCCAAGCCAAGCTGGTGGGTATGTCTTTCACTCTTCTTAATAATTAGCTGTTTCTTAGATTTCCTTGCCATGATCATCTGTCAAAGATTATCTAGATAATCAATTATTATTATTATATAAAGAAGTAATAACGTTGATGATCATGCATGATCCAAGATTGCAATTTCTTTCATCAGACGTGCATCTGAAACTGTAGAAGTGCAACTGATGATGGTTAATTAAGTCATGCACATATGAAATTTTTAAGGAAAATGGACTTTTAAAAAGTAAACTTATAATAGTTTTAGCTGCATATATTTGGTGAGGTCCAAAGCAGTAAAAATTGTTGTGTACTACAGCCACATCCTAAGTGCAGCCTAAATGTGATATAACTTGTTGCCAAATATATATATATATATATATATATATATATATATATATATATATATATATATATATAACAGGTGCTTCTTGGTGATATGGGAACTGGGAAGACAAGCATAGCATTGAGGTTTGTCAAAGGTCAATACCACGACTGCCAGGTCTGTGTAATTATCTAAATTAATTAATCATAAGAAAAGAAACATACTGAGTTAATTAATTAATTTCCATAATATTCCTTTTTTTTAATGTAATGAACTGATCTGAAGGAATCGACAATTGGGGCGGCGTTCTTCTCTGAAATTGTATCGCTGAACGAGGCCACTGTGAAATTTGACATATGGGACACTGCCGGGCAGGAGCGATATCACAGCTTGGCCCCAATGTATTATCGTGGTGCAGCTGCAGCCATTGTTGTCTACGACATCTCAAGCACGGTATAATAATAATAATAATAATAATAATAATAATAATAATAATAATAATAATAATAATAATAATAATAATAATAATAATAATAATAATAATAATAATAATAATAATAATAATAATAATAATAATAATAATAATAATAATAATAATAATAATAATAATAATAATAATAATAATAATAATAATAATAGTAGATCTTTAAATATTTGACAAGCAATTAATATTGGTGCAATGCAGCAAATAAACTTAATTATGCACAAATTAAGTTAAAGTAATTAATCAGCTTGTCATTGATTAATTAATACGTACTATGATCTTATGCATACATGTATATACACGATTAATTGAAGAGTTGTATATATGATAGTGCTATAATTATGCTTTTGACAATAATTAACGGTACCATATTATCAATTCTTTTTTTCAGGACTCGTTTATTCGAGCAAAGAAGTGGGTCCGAGAGCTTCAAAGGCAAGGTAATATGTTTTATGACGTTCATAGAAATTGTAAAACCTTCTTAGCTCCGTCAAGATATTGTTCGCTTAGGTCCGCACGAATTTAGATACTGTTCGCTTAGGTCCGCACGAATTTAAAATGCGTCTTGATAGATAAAGATGAATGTCACTTATAAACTCATGACCACCTCTGTGTTTTATCCACGTGAGACTATCTTTCTTCACCGTTGGTCATTTCATCTTGGGGCCTTACAATCACCCTCCCTAATGGACTCAACGTCCTCGTTGAGTGGCTCGTGGGCCGGATTCGTTCCCATATGATTCAAGTGAGCACGCGAGGTCGGCTCTGATACCATTTGTAACACCCCCTTAGCTCCGTCAAGATACTGTTCGCTTTGGGCCAAAGGCCCGCACGAATTTAAAACGCGTCTTAATAGGTAAAGAGGGATGTCACTTATAAGTCCATGATTACTTCCGCATTTTATCGATGTGGGACTATCTTTCTTCACCCTTGATCCTTTCACCTTGGGATCTTACAATATATTTTGCTTTAATTATGATTGAAGTAAAAGATAACGAAGGAAAAATTTTAGAGTGCATAGTAAGATTGAAATTCGAGGACGAATTTCTTTTAAGGGAGGAAGGATGTAATATGCTGAAATTTGGGCCAAGAGTATTTGGGCCTTTTGACTAAAAGTCTAATGTAAATCCTATATAAATGATCAACAACCATATTAATTCTCCAAAAACCTAGCCGCCAACTCTTCTCCTCTATTTTTCTTCTTCACCAGAAAAGTCTAATGTTAGGAAATCTACAGCCATATTCTATATGGTGGCTATGTTTTAAGATCAACAAAGAGAAGATGAAAGTTTCTAGGAAAAAGGACAATAAGACCTAGAGGCTTCTAGATGAAGAAGAAGGACGAGATGATTAGGAAAAGGGGGATTTTAGATTTAAAATCCAAAAGTATGTAAAGGGAATCCAAACCCCTCTCTCCCCTCTCAGTGATGTTTTTGTTTGGATTGAGAGTTTCAAGAATACCTTGTTCTTGATAGGAATTTTGATTGAGGGTTGCATGATTTGTGTTGCATAAATCAGTTAAATTCGTGACTGTCTTGTAATCATTATTAGAATAAGTTTTACTTATCCAAAAATTATGAATAATATATGGATGCTCTCAAAGTCTAGTTTTCACATAAATTGGTTTAATATAATTTGGAGTTGTATACAAATAGTTATGATCTAAACATCGAACTGGTGTAATTCTGTCTCGGGAATTCGTAACTGTTTTGTAATCATTGTTTGGATAGGATTTTCTTATCCAAAAATTACAAGTAATATATTGATAGAAAGACCTAGAAGTCTAGTTTCCATAGAAATTGGTTTCAGATTATTTGAAGTTCTATACAAATAGTTATGATCCAAACATCAGACTGTTATCATATTATCTCGGGTAACAGCGAGACCAAATTGTAAAATGTATAGTAAATTGGAAATATTGAATTAGTATTTAAAATTTATTCCCAAGTTAAAGGTTCATGTTATCTTTCTGTGAAAAGTGGAATCATATGAAAAGAACATGTATAAGTTAAGTTATAAATATTTTAGTGACTGCTGCCAGAATACTATGCAAAGAATGAATTCTGGTAGTTGTATGAATTTCTAGGAAAAGTCTCAACTCATGTTAATGAATGAAAATTGCATGTTGTAATATGTTATATGATGCATAGATTCTAAGAGAACATACCTGAAATATGTATGATATTTTAGATTATTTTTCTTGATGTTTCAATATCAAAAATTAAGAATTTCGAGTGAAAGTACTTCCAAGACGCTGTCCCGAAATGGCCAGGACAGAGATGGGTGAAACCAGCACTCTGTCACGACTGTGACAATATTGTCATGGCCCTGATGGAGTGGGGCACGGCCATGACCAACCCGGTCACGACCGTGATGACGACTCGGCACGACCATGACAAAACATGTCACGATCGTGATCGTATGCGGATGAATTATTGGCCATTGTCACGGGCGTGATGCAACTATCACGGTCGTGACAAATCGAAAATGAAAGTCAAGTTATTTTAAATCTATTTATTTATGTATATAAGTATGTATGGATGTGTATTGATTGTATACGACACGTAGATACACGTAATGAATGTTCAGCCATAATTAGATTAAAAGATGAAGAATGATTGATATGAATGATTGTTGTATTGAAAAGCATAATGCACTTAAAGTTGAAGAAGAATGTCATCATCACTTATCAATGGTGAGAAGCAAAGTCTTGCACCCATGTATGTACTTCAAGGGGACCTAAGCTGGCGAAGTAAAGTACTGCATTTGCGTATGTGCTTCTCAAGGAACAAAGTCTCTCATCAGAAAGTGTGCGTATTTCCTGGAATAAAATCCCTCACTATTATAGTGTGCGTATTATTCGGAATAAAGTCCTCACTATTATAGTGTGCGTATTCCTTGAAATAAAGTCCATCACTATTATAATGTGCGTGTTCCAAGAATGTGGCTTATGATGATGTGATATGATTCTTTCAACTATGTTAACATCAAAGACGTTATAAGATAAAGTAAGAATGAAAGTGAAGTTAAAGTATCTTATAACAAAGAAAGAATGTTAAGATGATGATGAAGAAGTAAAGAATGAAAGTAAAATCTTGCACTTATGTATGTACTTCAAGGAGACCTAAGCCTGAGAAGTAAAGTCCTGCATTTGTGTATGTACTTTTCAAGGAATAATGTCCATCATCATAAAGTGTATATTCCTAAAAATGACTAGGAATAAAGACTCTCACTATTATGATGTGTGTTCCTAAGCATGACTTATGATATAGAATAAAAGTAAATATGTTATTATGTGATAAAGATGAAGGATGAAGATGACACATGAAGGATCACATAATAAAGAAAGAAAAGAATGAAAGAAGATCCAAAAGGTTATAAAGCAATCCTGAGAAAATGTAAAGTATGAAGTCAAGAAGTAAGGATTAAGGAATTAAGGAATTATGAAAATACTCTTAGAATGTACATGACAATGAATGTGAAATAAAATGATATGTTATGTATGTAATGAATGATATGAATGTATTTTTTAATTACATGTTACTTGCAGATGATGGATTCAAAATAAAATAGATATGACATGAGGTTTATGTTATATGAATGTTGTATGATGAATGAATATAAACATGATGTATTGTCATATAAGATTTATGATATAGTTCATGGCATGTATGTTTATATGTTATTGTTATTATGACGATGATGCATCACATATAGTATCATATGATAGGATAGCATGACATGCATGGCCTTTACATACTCTAAGTGGAAAACCCTGCACTCTGGATCCGTGTAGATAACTAAGATTAAGTGATAGATGGCAGCTCAAGCTCATGATGATGTGTTGCACATGCTTATGGTTAAATAGGTTCTAAGGTTCTAGATGAACAATGAGGCTGATGATGTAATGAAGAGTTTAGTCATTTACTATCTTATGGAATATTAGTTTATTTGATTAATAGAAATTTTTTATTTATTATGATTTTCATAATAACGACTCGAAAATTCATCCTAAAAGTTTTGGACATTTAGGACAATTTCACGCTGTTAGCTCATTTCTCATACATCATTTAACAACGAAAGATTTGACAATTTAGAGAAAATCATAATAAATAAAAATTTTCTATTAATCAAATAAACTAATATTCCATAAGACAGTAAATGCCTAAACTCTTCATTACATCATCAACCTCATTATTCATCTAGAACCTTAGAACTTATTTAACCCTAAGCATGTGCAACACATCACCATGAGCTTGAGCTGCCATCCATCACTTAATCTTAGTTACCTGCACGGATCCAGAGTGCAGGGTTTTCCAATTAAAGTATGTAAAGGTCATGCATGCTATGCTATGCTATCATATGATATTATATGTGATGCATCATCGTCATAATAACAATAACATATAAACATGCATGCCATGAACTATATCATAAACCTTATATGACAATACATCATGTTTACATTCATTCGTCATACAACATTCATATAACATAAACATCATATCATACATGCTTTACTTTGAATCCATCGTATGCAAGTAACATGTAATTAAAACATACATTCATATCATTCATCACATACATAACATATCATTTCATTTCACATTCATTGCCATGTACATTCTAGGAGTATCTTCATAATTCTTTAATCCTTACTTCTTGACTTCATACTTTACATCTCCTCAGGATTGCTTTATAAACTTTTGGATTTTCTTTCATTCTTTTCTTTTTTTTTATTATGTGATCCTTCATGTGCCATCTTCATCCTTCATCTTTATCACATAATAACATCTTTACTTTCATTCTATATCATAAGTCATGCTTATGAACACACACATCATAATAGTGAGGGAATTTATTCCTAGTCATTTTTAGGAATACACACACTTTATGATGAGGAACATTGTTCTTTGGAAAGTATATATACAAATGCAGGACTTTACTTCTCATGCTTAGATCCTCTTAAAGTACATACATAAGTGCATGACTTTACTTTTTTTCTTTACTTCATCATCTTAACATTCTTTCTTTGTCATAAGATACTTTAACTTCACTTTCATTCTTACTTTATCTTATAACGTCTTTGATCTTAACATAGTTGAAAGAATCATATCACATCATCATAAGCCACATCTTTGAAACACACACATCATAATAGTGAGGGACTTTATTTCAAGGAATACACACACTATAATAGTCAGAAACTTTATTCCGAAGAATACACACACTATAATAGTGAGGGGCTTTATTTTAGGAAATACGCACACTTTCTGATGAGGAACTTTGTTCCTTGAGAAGCACATACACAAATGCGGGACTTTACTTCGCGGGCTTAGGTCCCCTTGAGGTACATACATGGGTGCAGGACTTTACTTTCCTTCTTTACTTCATCATCATCTTAATATTCTTTCTTTGTCAATACTTTAACTTCACTTTCATTCTTACTTTATCTTATAACATTTTTTATCTTAACATAGTTGAAAGAATCATATCACATCATCATAAGTCACATCCTTGGAACATGCACATCATAATAGTGAGGGACTGTATTTTAAAGAATACGCATACTATAATAAGTGAGGGACTTTATTCCGAAGAATACGCACACTATAATAGTGAGGGACTTTATTCCAGGAAAAACGCACACTTTCTGATGAGGGACTTTGTTCTTTGAGAAGCACATACACAAATGCAGAACTTTACTTCGCGGGCTTAGGTCCCCTTGAAGTACATACATGGGTGCAGAATTTTGCTTCTCACCATTGATAAGTGACGAGGACATTCTTCTTCAACTTTAGGTGCATTATGCTTTGCAATACAACAATCATTCATATCAATCATTCTTCATCTTTTAGTCTAATTACGACTGAACATGCATTACGTGTATCTACGTGTCTTATACAATCAATACACATCCATACATACCTATATGCATAAATAAATAGGTTTAAAATAACTTTTCATTTTCGATTTGTCACGACCGTGATAGTTGCATCATGCCCATGACAATGGCCAATAATTCTTCTGCATACAGTCACAATCGTGACACGTTTTATCACGACCGTGCCGAGTCATCATCACAATCATGACCTGATTGGTCACGGCCGTGCCCCATTCCATCACGACCGTGAAAATGTTTTCACTGTCGTGACAGAATGTGGTTTCACCCATCTCTGTCATAGCCGTTCCGGGACAGCGTCCTAGAAGTCCGATCTTTCACTCGAAATTCTTAATTTTTGATATTGAAACATCAAGAAAAAGAATCTAAAACATCATACATATTTCAGGTATGTTCTCTTAGCATCTATGCATCATATAACACATTAAAACATACAATTTTAACTCATTAACATGAGTTGGGGGTTTTTCTTAAAAATTCATACAACTACCAGAGTTCATCCTCTACACAGTATTTTGGCAACAACCACTAAAATATTAATAACTCAACTTATACTTGTTCTTTTCAGATGATTCTAATTTTCAAATAAAAATAACATGAACCTTTAACTTGGGAATAAATTTCAAATACAATTTAGTATTTCCAATTTATTATATATTTTACAAATTGATCTCACTGTTACCCGAGACAGCATGATAACAGTCCGATGTTTGGATCATAACTATTTGTATAGAACTCCAAATAATCTGAAACCAATTTCTGTGGAAACTAGACTTCTAGGGCTTTCTATAAATATATTATTTGTAATTTTGGGATAAGAAAATTCTATCCAAATATTTATTACAAAACAATTACAAATTCTCGAGACAGCATGATACCAGTTCGATATTTTGATCATAACTATTTGTATACAACTCCAAATCATATAAAACCAATTTTTATGGAAACTAGACTTCGAGAACTTTTCATCCATATATTATTTGTAATTTTTGGATAATTAAAACTAATTCAAATAATTATTACAAAATAGTCACAAATTTAACTGATTTATATAACACAAATTATGCAACCCTCAATCAAAATCCCGATCAAGAACAGGGTGTTCTTAAAACTCTCAATCCAAATAAAATATCATTGAGAGGGAAGAGAGGAGTTTGGATCCCCTTTACATACCTTTGGATTTTAGATCTAAAATCCACTTTTTTTTATCATCTTGTCATTCTTCTTCATCATCTAGAAGTCTCTAGGTCTTCTTATCCTTTCCCTTCAACCTTTAATCTTCTCCATCATGTGGATCTTAAAAAGTAGCCATCATGACTCTAGATCTCCCAACCTCAGAGTTTTCTTTGTGGAGAAAAAATAAGAGAAATGAAGAGTTGACGGCTAGATTTGTGGGGAGACTAATAGGATTGTTAGACCTTTATATAGACTTAGATTAGGCTTTTGGTCCAAAAGATCCAAATATTCCTGGACCAAAATTTGGGGATGTTACATAAATATTACTTTTTTTAATATATATATATATATATATATATATATATATATATTGTATATATCTTCATTTTGAGTATTGCATTGCAGTTGAATTAAATAGGTACAGTTATGAATCTAAGCACTATCTTCTAATTAATTAGATATTTTGATGTAATGTCGTTGATTTAAAAAATGAATTCAAAATTAGGGATGAACAACTCTCTTGGAGTATAAAGAAATATGATCAATGAACATATTACTCGCCATTTTATTGACATCACGTGAAACTTAATCATAGACATCAAATTTTAAGATATGCAATTGCAATCCATCATCAAAATTATTCCTACAAAAAAAATTGCATCATTCACATACAAACTACTCAATATGAAAATGCATTTATATGATGGTAAATTTAAAATTTGACAGACAGAATATATAAGCTTCAAGAGGTCAACAAAATGTTTAAACATCCACTAGTAGTTTTCTCATATAAATAACAACTCCAATTCGATTTCCAGGTAATCCATATCTTGAGATGGCGTTAGTGGCCAATAAAGTTGATCTCGAAACAAAGAGGAAGGTGACCTATGAGGTAAATGCTATTTTGTGTACTTAATTAATTCGGTATCTGATTCATGGTTAATTAATTAATTAATTATTACCCTTTCTACTTTCTTAATTACTTTTATATATATATATATATATATATATATATATATATATATATATATCACATGCCGCAGGAAGGCATGCGATATGCTCAAGAGAACGGATTATACTTCACCGAAACATCAGCAAAAACAGCTTACAATGTCAACGAGCTCTTCTATGAAATAGGTGCAAATTAATTAATATCAGCAATTAATCATATATATAATTATCTGTTATTGAGAAATAATTTAATTAATCTTAATGTCAAATAATTCATGAACAGCGAAGAGATTACTTCAAGTCCGGCCATCACAGATACCAAGTGGGATGAATCTTAGGAATCAGGGACGAGACAAATACGTAGAAAAGAGGTCATTTTGCTGCTCCGGGTGATGTTTGATTAAGTATCTTAATCAATTAATTATTATAATTGATCAGTGTTACGCACAAGACCTAATTAATATTTAATGATACATGTGTAACCTTGGAACTTATATAACTCTTCTTAATACTGCTTGTAAATATTCTGAGATCAAATCACGGATGTTTCAGGTAGGCAAGCCTCCATGAATTCTTTAGTACGTTGTTCCATCTAAGCTAATTGTTATAGTCATATGATTAGCTTAAATGCTTTTTTTTCCTCTTGGTATGATTAATTGTTCTTAAAGGAAACATTTATGATTGTGTACTAATTCATTATTCTCATAACATTTTTTTTACATTCAAATTATCCTCTAATTAATCTCAACCCAAAAAGTGTTTATAGTGATTATAACGATTAGTATAAGAAACTTGTCATAAAATATTGGACTAAAATAAATTTAAAAAAAATCAAATCAAATAATGGCCGGTCTAGGTTCACCAAAAATAGAAGTTAGATAGAAAAATTATCTCAATGATGAAGAAATTAAGAATTCAGATGGTCGATGAGTTTGTCATATTGCTGTGATGATTGTGGCTTTTTGATCACATTGTATGAAAAATGATTGAAGTCTATTCCTACATTAATAAAAGATTTTATTAGACAACTCTTTTCTATACATGTGAAGTTGCATATTTTTATTATAAAAAAACATAATTGCATGCATGTCTTCAAAATTAAAGCAATGTGAACAATTTTAGAAGATATAATTTGTGTATAATTGAACCATACATATTAACACAAAACAATGTATAAAGATTTGATAAAAAAAAATGTAATTCAACATTTGCGTAAATTTATTGCTAAGTATTCATCATGTATTAGGCATTACACTACACCAAAAAAGCTTTTTAGAAATCAAACACGTTAGTCCTTACAATTTCAATTTTAGTCTTTAATACTTTTTTATGCTAAAATATCTTGATCCCCATAGTCCCTACAAGTTGGTCATTAAAAATTTTTAGTGACCAAAATTCTTTCATTACCTCTTAAAGAATGATCTTTTAGTGACCACAAATTAAATTTTGATTTCAAATGAATAAGAATTTGGGACTACTATCACATTAATCTCTAATATTTATACTTTTAAGAACCAAATATAATTAGTCCCTAAAAAATTGGTCTCTAAATCATAATTTTGTTGCGGTGATTCAACATATTTCCACATAATCAGAATATTGATCGAAACAAATATAATATATGATTATACTTATCATGAAATTCATATGGCTATCAAATAGCCTAATAGATTAATAAGTGAAAGTTAGATGAGAATATTATTTGCTAAAAAAGAGTAAAATAAATGGGTTACAAAGAGAATTAGATAGACTAATAAATTAGTTCTCTATTTTATAATTATTATAATCTTTGAACAATTTTTAATATATCAAGCTAATATTTACTTATTTTATAAATATATGATTCATTTAATTTAACATCATTCACGCATCATGCGAGCCATCACACTAGTATAGAATTAAAATTAATTTAAAAAATCAAATCAAATATAAAATAAAAATTTGTGGGTAATTAATTACATTTTGGAAAGAAAATAGGCAAGCAATTAATGACTCGTCTAGGTTATCCAAATTAAGAAGTTAGATAGAAAAAGCATTCAAATACGTAGGGGCGTAAGGAAAATCAGATGGACCTGAAAATTTTATCCGATTAAAAAAAATTGAACAAAAAAAATAGAATACCGAATATGATATATGACGATTTTTTAACAGAGCAAAGATCGGCCCGCTTAAATTAGTACTCTACTCGAAAATATCAGTCCTGAAGCCCGGTTTATTTATTAACTTTTATTTCTATAATTAATTTATACATAATTATTTTTATTATTGGTATAATAGTTTTATACAGTTTAATATGTTTATATAAACTCTAATTTAATAATTCTAATATTATATCCTATATTTATTTATAACTTTAAATATCTCAATATTAATTTTAATATATTATATATTTTTGAAATTTTTATTCCATTAAAATTGGGTTTCGAAAAAATTATTCGAAAAAAATTGACTTGCCAGTGGGTATGTTTTTCTTTTTTTTATAAAATTATTAGTTTTTATAATTTAAAAATTGTTCCAAAGAATACCAGGTAATTTTCTTGAATAAAAAATCGATCCAACCCAATCCACTTTGACCCCCACTCATATGAATGCATTAAGATCTTTTAATAAAATGTAATGAACCATCTATTTCACATTTAACTTTCTTATTTTAAACAAAAACGTGTATTTTCCGAAACAAATTAATATGAATGTGTATAAAAACATGTGAATGGAAAAGAAAACAATTAATGTCAGAAGTATTATATAATCGGTTAATTTGGTTAGTGGAGTAAATATTATATAACATTTGTTCAACAAAAAAGATATTAATATAAAATTAATTACTTCTCCCATCTGGATAAATCAGAATCATGTTTCGGAATTATGTCATGGCAATACCCAACATATAGAATCTTATCAAACTATAATTACATATATTCATGTTTCGAAAGTTGAAAAGCACTTTATTTTTATCTGGTTTCGTTAAGTTCAATTGCATGAATTATTATGTATACATCATCACCAGGGAAAAATATAAAAATATTTCCATAGTTCACGGGTGGGGTTTGATCCCGACCCGACCCGTCCGATTTTGATTGGGTCGGGTCGGGTCGGATGAGTCCATTTTGAAAGGATGGATTCGATCCAACCATCATTTTTTTAAAATTTATTTTCTTACTTCCTCTATTATTTAATATAAAATATTATATAATATTTATCTAAAAAGTATAAAATAACTTAACATTTAAACATTATTTTACGCATTTAAAATATTTTATTTTAATATATTTTTTTATTTTTTATACATAATATAAGTTGAAAACTAAAAAAAATTAAAAAGATCGGATTTTCTGAGTCCCTACCGTAAACCAAACAAAACAGGTAACAAATTAGGTCTCTTTGGGCTGTATTGTTATGTTGGGCCGTAGCCTAAAACAATATGAAGCACTAAAGCCCAATTCCATACAGACTTGGTATCTCATTAAAATGAGGTGAAGGCGGCTATTTTTTATTTAACCAAAGTCTCAATTTTGATTTCTTTTGTGAATGCATAATTTTTTTTATTAAAAGTATCACCGGCTCACTAAAGCGATCTAATCCACTTACTTGAGCTTTAATGGATTGACTTTTAACTTCTGAATTGCGCTACGAATAATGCCGCGTGGATTAAACGGTTCAGAATGGCTATCAAAAAAAAAAAAAAAAATCATCTGAGATTTATTAACTCAACGGTCCGAGTTATGAAATTATAGATAAAAAAGGTAACAAAATAAAGAACAAATCTCACGGTAAGAATTTAATTCGAGATCGTCGGATTGGGGTCACAGCTATCGGTGGAGGGTCTTAAAACAATCCTTAAAAAAATATTATCTTGCAGCTATTTCAGCCAAGAAAACAAATTCACACGAAAATGTCGCATGAAAACGAAAGGGTTTTCTTTTAAATTATGAAAAGATCTCAAAAGAGAAGTCCCCCTTTCTTTTTCCTTCTTTTCTTTACATTTTTTTTTTAAAAAAATTGTGGTGGCCGAAAGGGCTTCTCGTTGGAGAACCATATGAAAAGAAGTGGTACTGAAAAGAATGCCCTCAAGTTGTTATTTGTTGTGGCAGCCAATATATATATATATATATATATATATATATATATATAGAGAGAGAGAGAGAGAGAGAGAGAGAGAGAGAGAGAGAGAGAGAGAGAGAGAGAGAGAGAGAGATTCCATCATATTGTTGATGCTTTTGTAGGCTTGCAGAGAAGGATAAGATCATGCAAAGATTTTTACCATGTAGAATGGAACTGATGACCAGTGCTGCTGACCACAGCATTACAACCATAATTATCAGCTTCCTTTCCTTCTTTGTTTTCACCTTATTTATTTGATTCGTTTTATTTATTTATTTATTTTGTGGGTGCATGCAGTGAGTCATATTAATTAGCTAGAAGCTTTTACATAGATGTGTGGGAATTTGTCATCATGTATACTATAGGTAGTAGTTAATGTTTGTTTAGAACCATATATATATATATATATATGTATGCGTCAAATATTGTGTTTTTCATATTGTTAAAATTCATTGCACCACCTCCACTCTTTTCTCATCTTATTCTTCATGCATTATTGTTCCTCAGCATGAGCGAATGATCAGCTTGTGGACCTGAAAGTTGGAAAAGTGGTGGTAGGAATCCTTGTGTTTAGACCTAATTCCCCATGTCCTGATCTCTGGTTTCAAAAGGGTCAGCAAACTGGAATCCACTTTCAACTTTTTTTTTTAAAAAAAAAAATTTCTTTTGTGTTTCCGGACAGATAACTAGAACAAGGAATAATATTTATAGGGGTGATGTCACACCATGTATGCATGATATATCCATCGAGATTCTTATTCTAAATAAGCCGAGAGCACCAAACCCACCATAATATGTTTCATCAATTTTGAGATGAACAGGCATGCAAGTCCAATCTATTATATATACTCAATTTAATTAACGTCTAATCGTTCCTGATTTAGGGCATATTTGGTTATGCTTATAAGTCACTTAATTTATAAGCAGTTTAAAGAAATATTTGATAATTGACAAAAAGAATTGATAAGTACTTGTAAGTAAAAAAAATAAGTTGGAGGATCCAGCTTATTTTGTGTGAGAAAAAAACTGATTAATTTGATAAATAAATGTATTATTTTGTCCTTATAATATACATAACTTTTTTCGTATATTTCATCTATCATAATATTAAGGACTTTTTTTATCATTTTATTAAAATAATAACTTATAAGTTTTTTTTATTACCAAATGCGTACCTGCTTATTTTTTATAATCAACTTCATCCATTAAACTGCTTATAGTACTTCAACTTATCAGCTATTTTATATCAACTAAGTCAAACCGACTTTAATCTGCATATTTGAGTGCCCGTGTTAATCATTGATATAATTTTAATATCGCTCATGTTCGCCATATATATATATATATATAGAAACTTGACCATGATTATATGTATTATTTTTATGTTTGGTTTGAATTAAGGCCTAATTAACTAATTACTTTACCAATTAATTTGGATATGGTATTAGACCTCTTTAGATCATTTTATTGAATGTATTACTAGTTAAGCATCATATGAGATTATGTACACAGTATTATTAGAGATGGACAAGCTTAAGATGTAACGCCCCGAGACCCACGTGATTATCACGTGCTCAGAGTCGTCCCAAAGGCGTTATGCGATTCTATATAAATAATGTTTTTGCGGAAAATAAAAGTTAAATCAATAATCTAGTAGGACTAAATCTTACACCATGTACAACATCTCTGTCACTGAGCCTGACTACCTGCATCACCATCTTTTATCATCCCACCTGCATGAATACAGATGCAGGGAAAAATCCATGAGTATAAAAATACTTAGTACGTAGGGTCTAACCATAACAATAAGTAGATCAATAGTGCTCAAGAATCAAGAATCAATAATGAACAATAATCAATAAAGCACATGATAGAATAATATAGGAATAGCTCAATAATAAAATAATATATATCAATAAGCAATGAATCAATAAAGATATCAGGTAAGAGATCAAGGGATCAATAAATAGCAATTATCAATTATGCCTGATCACTATGACATCTATCCAATTTAACAATTTTTCATTGTCAATATTTGTGGTCATCGGTCAATTACCAATTTTCATTCTATTCAATAGGCGGAGGCAAAGTCAATCAACGCCAAAATTCGAATGACCATGGTTCAATTCTATTTAATTTCAATTCAATTCCAATTCAATTCAATTCCATTCGATTCAATTCAATTTAGTTAGGGAGCGCTCAACCAATTATGGGAAACTCCATGTCTCTTTCATGTAGGTCAGTGGGGGATCAGTGCTATGGCAAGCCGCCCTCCGATAATAGCGCTAACAATATATTCGTGATGGCGGAAGACCATGGCCATCATAGGATAGTCATAGCTTCCCTAAAGGATGATGTCTCAAACCTCTGGGCACACTATCTGCCCCATATAATACTATAACAATAATGACTCAAGGGGCATAGAGACAATCGGAGAACATGGAGACCCAGCAGTTTTCATCTTTTATCTTATTTAACCTAAGGACCTATCTTTAATAAATTTTTTTAGGTTAGACAAAGACTCAATCAGGGGAAAACTACTGGATCGACGTCATAAGGGATCACACAATATGACAGAATAACAATGATATAAATCTCAAATCAAATATGAAAGATATGATGAGATCATATCTACGTGTGATATGATCAGAGACGATCAGAAATAATAAACTATGATAGCCATACAATTATCTATAACAATTTAGTCGAAATCACTTTCCCTGTTCCCAAAACCCGGCCCGCGTTCAGAAACAATCGAGATCACCTCGGCCAGGGCAAATCCGAGCCGGGTCGACCGGTTCACGGTCAATCTAATTAGCACCGCGACCTGATTCGAGCCGAAGCTTGAACTCGGGCCGGGTCAATAGGAACCCGGTCCGAGTTGGACAACCCGATCCAGTTTCAAGTCCAATTCGGTCCGGATTCAACCAAATCCGGGCCGAGCACAGCAGAAACCGGGCCGGGTTCTACCGTCGACGGAAAAGTGCGTTCCGACGTGACTTTCCGACCATCGTAACTACACCCTATGATATCCAAACTATGCATACGATATATCAATGTAATCATGGAACAAAGAAGAAGGGATTAAGGTTCAATGTCACGAAAAACCGACGACATAGGGATTCTCCCTACGTACCTAAAGTTGGCTGAAAAATCAACTGGATTCCCTTATTTGACAATCTGCACGAACGCCAAACTTTGGCCGGCGATTGCTCTCTGTCCTCGCTACGAAACTCGCTGCCACTACCTGGAACTTCTTCTCCTATGTGTAGACTTCGAAACCAGTCGCCACACATTCTCAGGGGTGCCTCGGTTCACGTGCAAATGAGAGGAGAAGAGAGGCTCGTGGTGCAGAAATTTTTTTTTGGCTCAAAGGGATTTTCCAGCCTCCTCTTAATGCTTATTTATAGTGCAGGCTTAGGATTTTAATTCTATTAGGCCTTGGACTCTTTTAGAATCAATCTTGACCATCCATCAATAATTTATCACCCCATAATTTCTCAGATTTAATTAAATCCGATATTAAATTCTTTTCCTATCATAACAACTCAATTAAATCCAATCCCTCTCAAATTCCTTCTTATCTCTTTAACCATCTCTTCCAATTTTTCTTGATTTTCGGAATTAAATAATTCTTGAATTTCAAAAAATGATTTTCTAGATAATATAAATGAAATAAATATTTATTTATTTATTTAACGAAAATCTGCGTTGTTACATCAGAAGTCACATGCTATCAAAATGTTTAAAACTATGAGATTGCATTATTTTCTTGGTATATAAATCGAAGAAAATGTTTAATTCTAGAAGAAGGGATAAATTAGAATTTATTCTCATAAAGTAAAGAAGATATTTTCGATTCAGGAGGTGCATTTTTCATTAAAATAATGAGAATAATTATCATGAGGAGTGGTAATAGTATTGTGTTTTATAAATATGATAGATGACTAACGTGAAGGACAACACCATGTGGAAAATCATCCACGTTTCCTTATACTCCATGTGAAAATCATTGATCTAGCTAGTTTTTATATGTATCCAATTTGTTTTCTAGGTGGCTAACTAATGGTGTTATTTTATTTATATTATTATATGTGTAAAAGGATAATAACATCGAGAAGTTTTATTTAACTTTGTTAAAGTATATATGTGCGTATACACACACATTATATGTATATACATATGCATGTATTATATAAGTTCACAAATTGTGGGAGTCATTAAGTTATAATTCCACCAAAAAACTACAAAAAATCGTGCTTTAAGCTTTTTTTCTTATCTTCTCAAATAATGACATGAATAATCAACGAGAGTTGGGTGGAGTGGATAGCAGCTCCTCACTACTTAAGCAAAGGTCTCGAATTTAAATTTTTATAGATGCAAAAAAATTCTTGCTTGGATCCTCAACTGTCATAGTTAAGCATGTTTGTAACACACCTAAGATCGCGCCTCCTGCCACGTAGGCAATCAGGTTGATCCCGGAAGCGCTACATTGTCTACTACACTATTGATCATGACCATTTAACAAATTGACTTACATGGCATTGAAAATATAATTAAAGACTTTAATGTGGAAGTTTAAATACTAGGATGTCAAGAGACATCGCCAGTTAGTGCCATTTATAACAAAGTGAAGACAAAGTCATTACTAATGAAATTCATAAAAAAGAAAAGTTTCATAAGCGGTATAATATAACGTCTCAGAATAAGCCACGAATAGTTAAACAAAATGCAATGATGAAGACTTGAAGAAAAATAACAGTCATGTGCAGCACTCTCCAAGCTCTGCGCCCTCCATCACCTCAGCAATTTGAGTTCTCACCTGTAAAATCTCAATGCAGGGGAATCGAATACCCGTGAGTAAAAAGTCCAGTACAATAGCAATATAGACGATGAAATAAAGATCAATGATCATCATAACCACAATATATCAGTGATGAACCATACTATACTTTGAGTTCTATACACTGATCATAACAGGTCAATACATCATGTTTTAACAATATCAATATCTGTGCTCTGTTCTTTACCATGATCATACTTTGCCTTTACTCTACATTGTCTTTACCATACCATGTTCTATGCTTTATTGTACCATATTCGATGTTGTACAATATTATCCTTTGCATTTGCATTGCTGTGAGTTTCACTACGTCTTTTATATTACTACGATATCCTTAAAGTTCATTATTCTATGCGAGCTCGACTTTATTAGATTGGGATATCAAGGGTGCCTCTATGAATCCGTAAAGCTAGTAAGCTCATAAAGGGGAAGGGGTGTGACAATGCATCATCCAATTCGGAGTAGGTGGGAGAAGACCTACACCTCAGGAACAGTGGTCATTAAAGAACCTGTAGGTTCACTGTCTCCTCAGTTAGCTACCTGTCCCTCTGGCTCAGTACAATGAAATCTTTGCAGAAGGAGTGTGACCATTGCATCACCCTTCTTCGAGATACAAATGGGAGAGAACCTGAAATCTCAGGAACAATGGTCATTGAAGACCAATAGGGTCACTGTCTCCTCAGCTAACTATCTGTCTCTCTCTATACAATACCATAATTCTTGTTCCGTACAATGGGGCGGCACATAACAATCTCGTGTCTTTATATTTACTTTATTTATCTTTACTTATCATGTAGTCTATTAATCAGAACCCAGATGGACATCAATGTCTGTACAATAGGACTCGTCTAGTATAGGTGAACTAGGTAGAGTCTCCGGTTGGAATTCAAGAATCGAACTCCGATCGGATTAGAATCCGATTCGGACTATGTCGATGTCAAAACTAATTCACTGTCTTTCTATGGTTTAAGTGGGTTAAACCGATTGGTTTGGACTGATGGTTTAATTAAACCGGATGATCTGAACCGATTGGTCTGATTGAATCGATCGACCGTTCTCTAGCATCGATTGACCGATCCTCTGGGATCGGTCGACCGCGTTCTTTGTCGGGTGTTCGTGGCTCATTCGACCGCGCGCATAAGGCCGGTCGACCGTCCTAGTGGTCGGTCGACTGGTCCTCTGATCGTGAGAATGCGCGGTGCGCATCGGATCGGTCGACCGATCGAAAAGTCGGTCGGCCGATCCCGAGACCAAGTCTGTCCGTTGACCGATGGATCAGTCGACCGCCTTGGTGAGGCCGGTCGATCAGTCGACAGGAACTCCTGTGTGTTCCTCGTGCAGATCGGTCGATCGTTTCCAAATATTGGTCGACCGGTCCCCGCGATAAAATAGGGCCGTCGGACTTCTCCTTCGTTTCTGGCGGTCCTCCGGCCATCAAAAGACGATGACCAAAATGATCTATAATTGACTAAGGATTCATTCAAGCAACACAATGGACTAACTTTCCGCATCAAATGATCTATAATTCTTCGTCTAGGGATTAAAAACGCGCTAAGGTACCTTTTTCGACCAAAAATGAGTTCGTCGACACTGTTTGCTTCGTCCGATCGATCGTCGGTCGTCCTTGGGCGACGGAAAGTTGCGCTTGGTTCTCCCGAAGGTCGGAGGAGGTCGCTGGGTGTCGAAGGATCGTCGGATCAGGCATGATTCATCGTCGAAGTCGCACCCTGTCTCGGTGTGGCTGCATCGTTCGCCGGCGATTCGCAGGAGAAGAAGAAGACGAAGGGGAGAAGGAGAGGCGGCCGGCTGTGCATCCAAGGGGGCACGAGGTCACCCTCACGTCCTCCTTTATAGCATCGGCCGGCCAGAAGGCCGTTCGATCGTGAGCGCGATCAGGGGAGGATTCGCCTCCCCTGTCGGTCGTTTCTTTGTGTGACGTTTCCTCTTTTTTTTGAATTCCTTCCTTAATTGTGATACGTTACATTATTATCCCCTTAAAAGAAAATTCGTCCTCGAATTTAGATAAGAGTTAGGACTCACCGAATAGTTAGGGAAATTTTTCTCGCATCTCTGATTCCATTTCCTATGTTGCCTCTTTTCCTTGGTGATGCCTCTAAGCCACTTTGACTAGCGATGTCTTCTTCTTTCCTTGTTGGTGTTCTTGATATTCTAGTATCTCCGTGAAGTTGTTCCTCATATGTCACATCCTCCTTGAAGTTTGGTTCCTCAATTTGGATTATGTTGGCGTAGTCGTGCTTGTACATCCGGAGTAGGGAGACGTGAAAAACATTGTGCACCCTAGCATATGCCGGAGGCAGGGCCAACCTGCATGCTGAGTCTTCAACCGTGTCTAATATCTCAAAGGGGCCTACGTACCTTGGGCTCAATTTTCCACGTTTACTAAAATGCATCACCCCTTTGGTGGGGGAGACCTTAAGTAGGACTTGGTCTCCTGCCTTGAACTTGTGTTCTCAGCGCTTCTTGTCCGCGTAGGCTTTCTGACGATCTTGAGCTGACTTCATCCTCTTCTTTATGAGTTCAACCCTGTCACTATACTCTTGAGTCTGTTTCTGTAGTTCAGCACTCAAGATCCTTCTTTCGCGCACTTTGCCCCATCATGCCAAGGAGCGACATGGTCGACCATACAATGCCTCGAAGGGGGACATCTCTCTACTAGCATGAAAACTATTATTGTAAGAGAACTCAATAAGATGTAAGTGTTTGTCCCAACTACCGTGCCAATCCAGTGCGCATGCTCTCAGCATGTCCTCCAATGTCTGGATCGTCCTCTCTGATTGCCCGTCGGTCTGGGGATGGAAGGCCGTACTATATCGGAGTCTTGTGCCGAAAGCATTCTGGAGGCTTTTTCAAAATCTCGAGGTAAATCTTGGATCTCTATCAAATACAATCACTGATGGGATCCCATAGAGTCTGATAATCTCCTGCACATATAGGTCCATTAGACTATCAAGGGATTATTTTACCTTGATGGGTAGGAAGTGAGCCGATTTAGTGAGTCGGTCCACTATTACCCAAATGGCATCATGTCCTTTCTGAATCCGAGGTAGACCTGTAATGAAATTCATTGATATTTCTTCCCACTTTCACTATGGGATGCCCAAACTCTTCAAAGTCCCTTGAGGTTTCTGATGTTTCACTTTGACCTATTGGCAGACAATACATCTAGAGACGTATTTTGTGATCTCCTTCTTTATATCTGGCCATCAGAAATTTCTCTTCACATCTTTGTACATTTTTGTACTCCCTATGTGAATAGCAAATTCGGATTTGTGACATTCGTCTAGCACCTCTCTCCGGAGTTCAGGGTTATTCGGTACCCATAAATGCTCACGGTACCTGATGCCACCATCTGAAGAGACCTTAAAATTTGTCGTTTCGAGACTGGTCTTTATCAGCATAGTCTGATTATCTGGATCTTCAATCTGTGCTTCGATGATTCTTCCTATAACATATGGTATTATACGTTACATCATCATCAATGATCCATCATGTCTTGCCCTTGGTGCCCATTTGAATAGTTCCTCCATCATTTCGAATTGTCGAAGGCGAATGAAGGCAATGGGTCCTTCCCACTTTCGATTGAGTGCATCTGCCACTGAGTTTGCTTTAAGAACTCATAGTCCTTTAAGAACTCCATCCATCGTCTTTGGCACATATTCAGTTCCTTTCGTGTGAAGACGTACTTCAAACTCTTGTGGTTAGTATAAACTACAAATTCTCCATATAGGTAGTGGCACCAAAGTTTGAGGGCAAACACCACTGCTGTCAGTTCGAGGTCATGTGTTGGATAATTGACCTCATGTTTCTTCAGCTGTCGGGAAGTGTATGCTACAACTTTCCCGTGTTGCATCAACACGCACCCCAATCCCGTACCACTAGCATCACTGTAGACTACGTAACCACCGTTGCCTGATGGTAACGTCAGGATTGGTGCTGAAGTTAGCGCTTCTTTAATTCTTGAAAGCTTTCTTCACACTCGTGTGACCAGATAAACTTTTCTCCCTTTCTGGTAAGCTTGGTAAGCGGCAATGCAATTATGAAAAGTCCTTGATGAATCGTCTGCAGTATCCTGCTAGACCAAGGAAGCTTCTGATCTCAGAAACATTATTTGGTTGAGCCCATTTGGATACTACTTCTACCTTCGTTGGATCCACTGAAATTCCATCCTTTGAGATGATGTGGCCAAGGAACATCATCTCTTCTAACCAGAATCCGCATTTGGAAAACTTTGCATATAACTTCTTCGCTCGCAAAGTCTCTAGTACTATCATCAGATGTTCCTTGTGCTCCTCTTTGCTTGGTGAGTAGATGAGGATGTCATCGACGAAGACTATTACGAACTTGTCCAGGTGTTCATTGAAAGTCCGATTCATGAGATCCATGAATGCTGTCGGGGCATTGGTTAACCCAAATGGCATTACAAGGAACTTGTAATGTCTATATCTTGATCTGAATGCTATCTTTGGAGTATCTTCTTCGACTACCCAGAGTTGATGATAGCCGCTCCTCAGATCAATCTTGGAAAAAATCTTTGCCTTGGACAGCTGATCAAACAAGTCGTCGATGCGAGGTAATGAATACTTATTCTTTATTGTGACTTTGTTCAACATTCTGTAGTCAATACAAATCCTTAGTGATCCGTCCTTCTTTTTTACGAAAAGGACTGGTGCACCACATTGTGAGACACTAGGCCTGATGAAGCCTTTGTCCAGCAGCTCTTGGATTTGGTTCTTCAGTTCCTTCATCTCCGCTGGAGCCATACGATATGGAGCTTTGGAGATCGGTGCTGTGTCGGGTGTCACTTCGATATGAAAGTCTATCTTCCTTCTGGGCGACAGACCACTAACGTCATCCGGGAAAACATTAGAAAATTTCCTCACAACCTCTATGTCTTGAGAGGTCTTCTTTGGTTCTTCTACTTTAGTCACATTTCCTATGTACCCTCTACACCCCTTTTGAAGTAGTTTATGTGCCTTCATGGCAGATCTATAATCTTGGATTCCTTGCAAGCTATGTCTTTGACAATAACCTTGTCTGTGTTTTGTGTACCTATAATAACATTCTTTTGCTTATATAAGATAGAAGCATCATGGAAGGTTAGCCAATCCATGTCCAAAATTATATCATAATCTCTCATATGGATAATGATAAGATTTGCAGGGAAGTTCTTTTTCTCTATCTCTATGGGTACATTAGGAAGGTATTTTATGATAATTAGGGTTCCTTGTGGGGTAAGTATATTCATTCTGATTTAGATTCACTGTGATTATCCCTAAGGTAGTGCCGCATTCTTCTGATATAAATGAATGAGAGGCACCAGAGTCAAATAACACTATAGTTGATAGTTCTGCTACAAAGACGTACCTCGAATGACCTCAGCGTCATTCTGCGGAACGTCTTCTTCCAGATTGAAGATTCTGTCTTGCACCAACTGTTGCCCACGCCCTGGGCAATTTACCGTAATGTGCGGGTGGTGCTTGAGGGGCTCTGGGAGGCTGTTTCCTCTGTTGCTGAGCTGGGCGCCTTGACGCCTGATGAGGGGGTCGTTGGTTCAGTTGTTGCTGTTGCTGCTATTGTTGTGGAGGGGCTTGTTGTGGATGGCGATATGGCTGTTGTTGAGGACGATTGTACTGTTGAGACGCTGGGTAAGGGAGGTACCGGCTGTCCCATCGTTATTGTTGACGGTTGTTCCCACGAAATTATTGCTGTTGCTAGGAACTCTGCCCTACGTTCAGTTGAGCCCTCTTCTCCTTCAGAAGGTCCTGGTGGTCCTTCTCAGTCATTGTTGCGAGACTAACTGCTTCATCCAGGGTTTTGCAGTTCCCTAGTCTTGTTTGGGACCTCAAGGTGGGATTCAGTCCATCCACGAAGCGTTTTGTACTGGCCAATTCATCCATAATAAGATCCGAATATTTCTTTAGTCGGACGAATTTGATCATGTACTGAGACACTATCATGATCCCTTGTTCTAGGTGAAAATTTTTCTTTTGCTTCAAATCCCTTTGGAAGGTAGGGAAGAAGCACGTCTCGAACGCCTTTTGAAAGTCCTCCCAGGCAACGATTCTGACTTTCGGAAAACTGGTGGCCTTCTTTGCCTTCCACCATTCTTTCGCGTCTTTCTAGAGAGTGTCTCCAGCGAATAGCACTTTCTTGTTCTCAAGAACATCGAGGATGTCAAACTTTTCTTCCAGCGTCTCTATCCATTGTTCGGCCACCTCTATACCTCCGTCCCCATTGAACGTCGGAGGTTTCGACCTCCAAAATTCTTGTAGGGTGCAAGTGAGGAAAGCTTGGCATCCTTGCTGTACTGGTGGTTCGGGTAAAGGAGGAGAAGGCGGAGGTGGATAAGATGGAGGTGGGGGAACAAAAGGGGTCTCCCCTTCGTTATGCATCTCGTTCTCGCTAGTGGACGCTGACCACCTTCTTTAAGGAGACATCTATAAAAGACCATGAGAATATTTGAGAGAGCATGAAACCAAAGATCTTTCATTAAAATAAAAATCTCAAATAACAATTGAGACATTATAGCTTAATATCCGCTTAAAATTTAAGTCATATTCATAATAGAGTTAATCAAGACCAAAACATCAGCATTTGTTTAAGGCACACTAAGGCCTCCAACATCAGAGAACTGTTCAATACTAACCACTGCGTCACGAAGTTTCCCCAGGTTCATTCCCGGGGTCCTTATTATGCTTAGGATAATTTAGGCATTCACATTCAAAATGCCCAAATTGTTCACAATAACGGCAATACGGCTTTGGATCTTTTTCTTCTTCGACAGATAGGGTTGCTGATGCGTGCCCCTGCACCTATTCGCCTTAAGATCTGAAATTTTCTCCTTCGTTCCCTTTCTTCAGATGTCTTAGCTGGCGGGGGAGGTATCATTGGATCGTTGCTCCCCACGCTTTCCAAATCTGAATGCTCATGTTCTTCTAGAGTTGGAGGTGGTGGAATCACACGACCACGACCACGTCCACGGCCACATCCACGACCCTGTGCCTGCTCCTGCTCTGGAGGCGGTGCAGTAGGGGGTGCATGACTGACTCAGCCACCCAGAAGACTTTACGTCCACCACGTACCATTCTAGAAGTTATGCGGCGTGGAGGCATCTATAAAAATGAATTAATTCAATAATATAGCTATCGTCTACATGAGAATGTACTTAGTACTTACTTGAGGAGTGGAGCCGCAGACACTTGAGAAGCTTGCACATGACTTTATTTTGAGCTATGAAATAATATGAACAATAGTACTATGCATGCATATCTACTCTACTATGATCAATGATGGAGCCAAGAACTTAGGCTCTGATACCAAACTGTAACACCGCCAAAATCGCCCCTCCTGTCACGTAGGCAGTCATGTTGACTCCGGGAGCGTTACACTGCCTACTACACTATTGACTATGACCATTCAACAAATTAGCTTACGTGGCATTGAGAAATACAATTAAAGACTTTAATGCGAAAGTTTAAATACTGGGATGTCAAGAGACATCAGTAGTTAGTGCCATCTATAACAAAGTGAAGACAAAGTCACTACTAATTAAGTTCATAAAAAAGAAAGGTTTGATATGCGGAATAATATAACGTCTCAGAATAAGCCACAATAGTTAAACAAAATGCAACGATTAAGACTTGAAGAAAAACAACAGTCATGTGCAGCACTCTCCAAGCTCTACGCCCTCCATCACCTCAGTAATTTGGGTTCTCACCTGCAAAATCTCAATGCAGAGGAATCGAATACCCATGAGCAAAAAGCCAGTACAATAGCAATATAGACGATGAAATAAAGATCAATGATCATCATAGCCACAATATATCAGTGATGAGCCATACTATACTTTGAGTTCTATACACTGACCATAACGGGTCAATACATCATGCTTTAACAATATCAATATCTGTGCTATGTTCTTTACCATGACCATACTTTGCTTTTACTCTACATTATCTTTATCATATCATGTTCCATGCTTTACTGTACCATATTCGATGTTGTACAATATTATCCTTTACATTTGCATTGTTGTGAGTTTCACTACGTCTTTTACATTACTATGATATTCTTAAAGTTCGTTGTTCTATGCGAGCTCGACTTTATTAGATTGGGATGTCAGATGTGCCTCTATGAATCCGTAAAGCCAGTAAGTCCATAAAGGGGAAGGGGTGTGACAATGCATCACCCAATTCGAAATATAAGTGAGAGAAGATCTACAACCCCAGGAACAATGGTCATTAAAGAATCTGTAGATTCACTGTCTCCTCATTTAGCTACATGTCCCTCTGGCTCAGTACAATGAAATTTTTGGGGAAGGAGTGTGACCATTGCATCACCCTTCTTCGAGATACAGATGGGAGAGAACCTGAAATCTCAGAAACAATGGTCATTGAAGACCCGTAGGGTCGCTGTCTCCTCAGCTAACTATCTGTCCCTCTCTATACAATATCATAATCCTTATTCCGTACAATGGGGCGGCACATAACAATCATGTATCTTTATCTTTACTGTATTTATCTTTACTTATCATGTAGTCTATTAATCAGAACCCAGATGGGCATCAATGTTTGTACAATAGGACTCGTCCAGTATAGGTGAACTGGGTAGAGTCTCCGGTTGAAATTCAAGAATCGGACTTCGATCGGATTAGAATCCGATTCGGACTATGTTGATGTCAAAACTAATTCACTATCTTTCTATGGTTTAAGTGGGTTGAATCGATTAGTTTGGACCGATGGGTTTAATTAAACCGAATGGTCTGAACCGATTGGTCTGATTGAACCGGTCGACTGTTCCTAATGGACCAGTCGACCGTTCTCTAGCATCGGTCGATCGGTCCTCTAGGATCGGTCGACCGCGTTCTTTGTCGGGTGTTCGTGGCTCGGTTGATTGCGCGCATAAGGTCGATCGACCGGTTACTCTGGGATCGGTCGATCGTCCTAGTGGTCGGTCAACCGGTCCTCTGATCGTGAGAATGCGCAGTGCGAATCGGATCGGTCGACCGATCGAAAAGTCAGTCGGCCGATCCCGAGACCAAGTCTGTCCGTTGATAGATGGACCAGTCGACCACCTTGGTGAGGCCGGTCGACCGATCGATAGGAACTCTTGTGTGTTCCTTGCGCAGATTGGTCGACCGTTTCTAAATATCGGTCGACCGGTCCCCGCGATAAAATAGGGCCGTCGGACTTCTCCTTCGTTTCCGGCGGTCCTCCGGCCATCAAAAGATGATGATCAAAATATGAAAAGTGTAGCTAAGGATTCAAGCAACACAATGGACTAACTTTCCGCATCAAATGATCAATAATTCTTCGTATAGGGATTAAAACCGCGCTAAGGTACCTTTTCCGACCAAAAATGAGTTCGCCGGCTCTGTTTGCTTCGTCCGATCGATAGTCGGCCATCCTTGGGCGACGAAAAGTTGTGCTTGGTTCTCCTGAAGGTCGAAGGAGGTCGCTGGGTGTCGAAGGATCGTCGGATCAGGCACGATTCGTCGTCAAAGTCACGCCCTGTCTCGGTGTGGCTGCGTCATTCGCCGGCGGTTCGCATGAGAAGAAGAAGACGAATGGGAGAAGGAGTGGCGGCCGGCTGTGCATCCAAGGGGGCGCGAGGTCGCCCTCGTGTCCTCCTTTTTAGCATCGGCCGGCCAATCGTGGGCGCGATTAGGGGAGGATTCGCCTCCCTGTCGGCCGATTCTTTGTGTGACGTTTCCTTTTTTTTTTGAATTCCTTCCTTAATTGTGATACGTTACAATGTTACCCAGGGAGACACTAAAATAGTCGAATTCGATGGTGAACGGAGACTTCAACCCATGACCAGTGCGCATAACTCTTAGCGCCAACTGGATTGGACGATCGGCACCGCTTCTCGGACACTGGGTAGCAACAAAAAAAATAATGACATGAATAAATGATCATCACAAATGACAAGGACATGGAGTTGGTGGTCCAAGTTTTTACTTGTATCTAGGAACAAAAGTGTTATAGATGCAAAAGGTGGATGCTTTCACTGTTTCACATGTAAGTGGAGCACTTCACATTCATTGGATTTAAAACGTATAAAAATGTTAATTAAATTAAACTGAGTATTAATTAAGTGAAATTTATTTATATGACGTGTTTGAGAAGTAGAACTTAAATTTTATTAGATTATGTGCGTTCCCATGAAGTAAAATTTAGAATGAGAATTAAAAAAGAAAGATCCTAATGTTGGATAAAATTAGAAGTCATGAAAAAAATAAGTTAATGAAAAATAGTTTTTTAATCGAAGTTGTTCATAGTGTCCAAAATTTTGGAGTGCTCTCTTGGATCCATTTTGACAAAATTTATTGAAATAAGACTTGAGTTCTAGACCTGATTTCACTGGAATACATCCTGGCGTTTGTAAAATCTAACTAGATTTTTTAAGGCAAAGCACATGCATATATATATATATATTAAATTGACAGATAATGGCGAAGCAGCAGGAAGCAAGAAGGGGAGCAGCCCCAAGCCACTAATGGCGCCGTCGCCGAGATCAGGCAGCTGCCTGTGCTCGCCGACGCAGCACCGGGGCTCGTTCCGCTGCCGGTTCCATCGTTCCCTGTGCACCGAGTGGTCCATGCGTCGCTCCAAGTCGATGTCGTCTTCTTCTTCTTCCTCCTCCTCCTCCTCCTCCAACGTCGGCGCTACTCCGGCCACAGCTGCATGTGAAGCCCCTTGATGATGAGTGATTACCACTGTAGATATCTAGCTAGCTATAAGATCAATCTAATGTTTCTTTCTTAATATAATTGCTATATACTGCTTGTCTTATAGTTCGATTGATATAAACGTACGGCTCATGCATCTTGTTGGTACATGTATATACGCTTCAACAGAAGACTATATATTTACGACATGCACTATATTGCAGACACAATTGGTTTCTTCTTCAAATATACTTGGGAAACTCATACGTTGTCTTTGTTTTGCTCTCTTATTGTTTTCACATATACAGTGAAATGCCATGTTTTCTGTTTCAGATTTCTTTTTATTCACATTCACCATGAATTTTCTCACTTAGTACCTACTTCAACAAAGATCTTTTTTCTTACTGAAATTTGGACAAGAAAAAAAAAACCTTCACCTTCAAATTCATTTTCTTACGTCCAAAAGAACTTGAATCTTGTTTGACGTATCGAAAAAGTATGAACTCAGGGGTTGGACGTTCAAGCGAAGCAATTTTTTTTTCGGTTTAATTTTTTATGTCTAAAAGCAATCGACTGTAACATTCTTGTGACTAAACTCAATGAGGACAACTCCACAACCAACTACTGTTCTCATCACAACTCAAGACAGATAATCCTTGTACATACATTAGTACATTATTGCTCACGTCTGATTATTTCTATTTTAGGTACTTTTGTATTTAGTACGTCATAAAACCTTAGTGCCAGAGAAAATGAAAACAAATAAAGTTAGGACTTGAACTTACAAATTCACATCCATCTCCTCAAGGAATACTGAGATTTGATTCTAACTACAGGATCTGTTCCTTTTGAGTTACTCTCTGTACAGACAACTTCACATAACTTTTGTAGTCAAAGAAAACATATTTCACAAAGGGAGTTAAGGAGAGCATTACTGGTTTTTTTTTCTCCTTTACAGTTTTCTACGGTTTGTTGACTTTCTTATTCCATGCATGTACAAAAGACAACCATCTAGTCTCACGGAGATGACAAAAAAAAGGAAAGAACAATAAACACTGATATGGTTGTGTTTGCATCAAAGGAACGAACTGTTTAATTGCGCATCCATCAGTGAGAAGTAACAACGCCCTTGACTTTCTTATTCCATGCATGTACAAAAGACAACCATCTAGTCTCACGGAGATGACAAAAAAAAGGAAAGAACAATAAACACTGATATGGTTGTGTTTGCATCAAAGGAACGAACTGTTTAATTGTGCATCCATCAGTGAGAAGTAACAACGCCCTTGAGCTCCTGCTCTGCCTGCACAACAGCTTCTCTAACAGCTTGCAGCATGTCCGAAAGAGAAACAAGGCCCTCGAGAAAATTGTGCTGATCCACAACCCACACCCTGTGCACATGATTTGTGACAGCCAATTCGACGACATCGGCGAGGCTCATGCCCGGACTGCAAGTGATGATCCTTGCTTCAGGATTCAGATCACTTTCTGTCGAAGGTGGAATGACGTCCCCGCTGCTTCTTGTATACAGATTTTCTTTGAACTCCACGACACTCGCCGATAGCCACGATTGCAGTAGGAGGATTGGGCATCCTCGCAAGTCTGTTGCAGAGAACGTCTCGACAAGTTTTTTACCTTTGCCCTACAACAAAACAACCCAAGAAACTGATCACTGCTCAAAGAGAGTTGTTATAACTTATTGGTGGCAATATATGATGTAGTATATCCACTCTTAGAGAAAGGAGTTTACTATATGTTGCCAATATGTAGATCCAGGAAGAGGATTTCTGCCTCCTCGGCACCACAAAGTGTCAATCAGCACAACTAAATTGTCTCTCAGGGGGACTAGTACTAATGCAAGTAAATTGTGTTTGCATAGAATCTAGTAGGCATATATAATATACACACATCATATATATACACACGCACACACATATATCTTATGTGTATGTGTGTATAGCTCAAGTAACATTAAGCAATGATCTTATCTAACCTCCACGTCGAAGTTCACACAACCTGAAAAGTGGTCAATCAGCTAAACCAATATTAAGTTCTTTAAGACAGAGAAAAGTAACGATGTGCTGTAACTGATAAAATATTGAATTCCTAACTCATTATATCGAGAAGTCAGCATGTTAACAAGTTGAAGGGTAATTTAGAATCGACTAAATAGTCCAAACTAATTTAACCTTCATTTTTAAATACCAGATAGAGAAAGAAATCACACAACCAAACATGTACAGAGAAAATGTTATTAAAGAAGCCAGAAATTTCTGCAAGTATGCAAATAATAAAGACATGAGATGCATTACAGTGCATTTGAGAAACAAGGACTTACGTTTTGAAGAACTTGATCATCATTAGGAGCTTCAACAACAGGAACAGCATTCAAGCCAGCAGCTCTCATGGATTTAATGGCATCTATAACTTTTGTGCCTTTGCTTACAGCAAAAATGTTCTCATTAACTGCTCTTAGCTCCTGAACACTTTTTGATATGATATCTTTTAGCTCTGGGATTTGTGCTCTTAAGAAGCTGACAACATCCATCTGTGTAACCATTCTGTACCCGGGTGATGCCTCCACAAGTTCTACTGCATTGATATTATCTGCTTGACTTTCAAGAGGAACCAGAGCTCGATGGACCCCCTTGCTAAAGGTTTCCATGCAATCCAAGATACTGTAAGTGAAGATAAATGCCTAAATCCATTAACCATGGCTTGAAATAACTAGAATACTAATTAAGGCACATGGAAACTGGCACAATCATATATTAAGTACTACTGGAAGAAAGAACATGTACATTCTGAACTCTGACATATAATGTAACAACCACAGAAAGAAAAAGACTGTAGTGCATGAAACGACTAGCTGTTAAACAAGGTAATTACCTTATGTAGCCCCCAAGGAATAAACTCCTATTAATCCATATCCCTAAATATCAGACCTCAGTTAATTGCCATGAATACCCGTTTTGTTAATTGTTTAATCTCCTCTCACGACGACCTTTTGCTCTCTTCCTCACCAAACCCGACAAATCCCATCTCCTTTTCTCCCTTCATGATCTCACGATACCACCTTTCCTTTTGGGGGTTGTGGTTGTTTGCAACAGGATAACACCATGAGGAAGGAAGCATGCTGGGCAGGATCAAGAGGGTCCCGTGGAGGAAGGAGGCCGGATGATCAGGGCTGATTGTCAGAAAACTCGGGACAAACCGCACATCAAACAGGTGGGTACAACAATAAAACAGTGAATGATTTTCTGTTAGTTTAAATAGTGCAGATCTGATCATATGCTGGGATTTCCATTTGCTGTCCATTATGCCTTCAAATGAGGTTACTAGAACTAAGTTATGTAGTGTATGCTTTAGAATTTTATATTATGATACATGTTAGCTGTCCAAATCGTTTGAACTGATTGTTCAATCATCTTGTGTTCATGAAGACACTGATTGCAATACTCATATGATTTATTGATGGTTGCAATGTCACCCCATGATTCACTATTTGCCATTAGGTTTGATGTAATTTATGTGTTGAATGATTGTGATTGTTTTTTGTTACCTGTTCTGTATGTATGCTTTTGTTTTGGGAATCATGTAATCAAATGTTCCACATGTATTGATAGTGTTCTGAACATAGAAGCTATGTTTTCCTAATTAAATGTTTCTTTGAGTTCTGTTCTCCAAATTTGAAAGTATGCATATATCTGTGTATTGGATTATTTAGTATCAAACTAAGGTGCTTGGTAGGTCCTGATCTTGTGATAGGAATTATCATCACTGACTTGGTTAAACATTAGAAAGACCCTTAGCTTAGATTATAAGTTCTGTAAAACTTCACGAAACTACTTGTAACACCCCCAAGATTTCAATAGGGGTAATAAAGTAATTTGCAAATTAAAAATATGGTTAGAAATGAAAAAGGAAAAGAAAGAAATATTTAATCCTATTGGGAGTAGAAATTGTAATTAGATTGTGATTAGGGATTTCAATTTGATTTGAAATTCAAAAGAACATTTAATGATTATAGAACTCCCAAATAGGATAAGATTGAGAATCATATGGCTTAAAAAAATATTTCAACCTCCAAAAATTAGGTGATAAAATATTATGGTATTAAAAAATAATTCCGAAAATTAGATGACAAAATATTATCATAATAAATACAACAACAACAACAAAGCCTTATCCCACTAGGTGGGGTCGGCTACATGGATCATACGACGCCATTCCGCTCTATTAGTAACCAAACCTTTCGGTATATTATTCACCAATAGATCTTGCTCTATTAGTTCGCCAAGTGTCCGCATTGGCCTCCCTCTCCCTCTTTTAATCGGACTCCAGATTATTTGATCTACTCTTCTTACTGGCGCATCTAATGATCTTCTCTGAACATGACCAAACCATCTCAAACGATTCTCTACCATTTTCTCACTAATAGGAGACACTCCGACTCGTTCACGTATATGGTCATTCCTAATCTTATCTAATCTTGTATGACCACACATCCATCTCAACATCCTCATTTCGGCTACCCCCACTTTATGTTCATGTTGTCCCTTCATAGCCCAACATTCACTACCATATAACACTGTTGGCCTTATAGCAGTACGATAGAATTTTCCTTTAACTAAATACAACAACAACAACAACAAAGCCTTATCCCACTAGGTGGGGTCGGCTACATGGATCATACGACGCCATTCCGCTCTATTAGTAACCAAACCTTTCGGTATATTATTCACCAATAGATCTTGCTCTATTAGTTCGTCAAGTGTCCGCCTTGGCCTCCCTCTCCCTCTTTTAATCGGACTCCAGATTATTTGATTTACTCTTCTTACTGGCGCATCTAATGGTCTTCTCTGAACATGACCAAACCATCTCAAACGATTCTCTACCATTTTCTCACTAATAGGAGCCACTCCGACTCGTTCACGTATATGGTCATTCCTAATCTTATCTAATCTTGTATGACCACACATCCATCTCAACATCCTCATTTCGGCTACCCCCACTATACGTTCATGTTGTCCCTTCATAGCCCAACATTCACTACCATATAACATTGCTGGCCTTATAGCAGTACGATAGAATTTTCCTTTAACTTTATTGGGTATTTTTCTATCACAAAGAACTCCAGTGGCTTTCCTCCACTTACCCCAACCAGCTTGAATTCTATGATTAACATCGTCATCAATCTCACCATCTTGTCTTATAATTGATCCTAAATATTTAAACTTTGTCACTTGAGGAATTATATCCTCCCCTAGCCTAACTTTCAAATCGTCTCTAAGTTGTTTATTTGTGAAATTGCTATGCATATATTCTGTTTTATTCCTACTTAAACGAAAACCCTTTGACTCCAACGTATTTTTCCATATTTCCAATTTTGTATTAATCTCTTCTCTTGAATCCGCTAAAAGTACTATATCATCCGCAAATAGCATGCACTTAGGTACCTCCTCTGTGATACTCTCGGTTATAGCATCGATAACTAAGTTAAATAGATACGGGCTTAAAGCTGATCCTTGATGTAGGCCAATTCCTATAGGAAATTCATTTGTCTCACCTCCGGGTGTCCTAACCCTAGTCAATGCCCCATCGTACATATCTTGTATTACCTTAATGTAGGCAACACTCACCCTCTTCTTTTGCAAGGCTTTCCAAAGTACATCCCTTGGTACCCGATCATACGCCTTCTCTAAGTCAATGAAAGCCATATGTAAGTCTCTTCTCCTACTTCGATACTTCTCCATCATCCCCCTTAGTAAATAAATCGCCTCTGTAGTGGATCTTCCTGGCATGAACCCAAATTGTCTCTCAGAAATACTAGTCTCCATTCTCAATCTATGCTCAATCACTTTTTCCCATAATTTCATTGTGTGACTCATAAGTTTAATCCCTCTATAATTTGCACAATTCTGAATATCCCCTTTATTTTTGTAAATAGGAACTAATGTACTTAATCTTCAATCATCAGGCATCTTTTTCGACCGTAAAATCTCATTAAATAGTTTACATAACCACAACACACCTTTTTCTCCTAAACATTTCCAAACTTCAATCGGTATACCATCCGGTCCAACGGCTTTACCATTCTCCATTTTCTTAAGAACTTCGCTAACCTCCGAGACTCTAATTCTACGATAAAATGACCTAGTAAACTCAGATTCACAAACTGTCAAGTCCTCCAAATCACAACGGGAACCTTCACATCCATCATTAAATAGCTTATAGAAATACTCTTCCCATCTGTTTTTAATATCTCATTCAATAACTAAAACCTTACCAACTTCATTTTTTATGCATCTTACTTGATCCAAATCTCTCGACTCCTTCTCTTTATTCCTTGCAATCTTGTAAATCCTTTGTTCACCAGCCTTTGTCCCTAACTCCTTATAAAACCCCTCATATGCTTTAGCACGAGCATCACTAACTGCCTTCTTAGCCTCTCTTTTCGCCAAACGATACTTTTCCCAATTGTCAGAACTATTGTCCAAGTGTATCGCCTTAAAACAATTCTTCTTATTACGCACCTTTTCTTGGACCTCCTCATTCCACCACCAAGTCTCCTTATCTCGTGGTCCAAAACCTTTTGATTCTCCTAAAATGGCTTTAGCAACCATTTCAACCTTTTTTGCCACATTCTTCCACAAGATACTAGCATCTCCTTCTAACTCCCACACACTTTCCTCTAATAACTTACTTCTAAAAGTCTCTCGCTTCTCCCCCTTTAACTGCCACCACTTGATCTTTCGATCAAAAACTGTTCGGGATTTTGGTTTTATACATTTCATTTGCATATCAAGAACTAACAATCTATGTTGTGTAGTCACCCCATGCCCAGGAATTACTTTGCAATTAGTATAGCGTCTTTTATCAGTATTTCTTGTCAAGAAAAAATCGATTTGAGACCTATGAGTTCCACTTTTGTATGTGATTAAATGTTCATCTCTCTTCCTAAAACAAGTGTTGATAATCTTAAGGTCGTATGCTAAAGAAAAATCAATAATAGTTTGTCCTTCCTCATTCAACTCCCCAAAACCAAAACCACCGTGAACCCTTGCATGTGGTCCTGCCTCTTTACCAACATGTCCATTAAGGTTTCCCCCAATATAAACTTTCTCAGTTGTTGGTATACTTTCAATCAAACCCTCCATATCTGCCCAAAACTTCTCCTTGAGATGTGATTCTGCTCCTACTTGGGGTGTATATGCACTAATAATGTTCATAGTCTCCTTTCCAACAATTACTTTCACGGATATGATTCGATCCTCAATCCTTTTAACTTCCACAACATTCTTCCTCCATTCTGCATCCGCGATAATACCAACACCATTCCTTCCATTTACCTTACCTGTGTACCAAAGTTTGGAACCATTTAACCTAATCTCTTTACTTCCCTCTCCTACCCATTTAGTTTCTTGCAAGCATAAGATACTAATCTTACGCTGGTCCATTACTTGTGCCACATCGAGGCGCTTCCCATTCAACGTCCCAATGTTCCAAGAACCTAATCTGACCTTAGTCTCATGAACTAGCTTCTTTAACCGCCTCCGTCCATTAGAGTGCGGTAGCCCTTGCTCATTTAACACTGCATTCAGGCGAGGATGCAGCGGCTCTTGCTCTCTTATCACTGTACCCGAGCTGTACAGCGCGTTACTTACGGGTAACGACCTAGCATTAACACAATATATTCGTTGATCCATGTTCATAAGATTCGACATGATTTTATGCTGGCTGTCGGGGCCTAACACAACCCTCCTCCTTTATCCGGGCTTGGGACCGGCTATAAAATATAGGCGGAGTTTACTTCAAACTGATAAATTGGTGATCAAATTGACAAAAAAAAAGAGAGTATTCATAATCCTTAATTCTTTTAGGAGAATAATCCTTTAGGTGAAAATTATAAAATCTAAAATTTCTATCTTAAAAAATGTGAGTACTCCAAACATATAAAACCTAAATTTCTAGGTTTACTTGCTCAATCATGCAAAATCTCTCAACACAAAAAAAAATGAAAATAACTAGTAGCCAAGCACCTTGCAGTAAATGTAAACAAAGATTTTAGACAGCAACAAACTACAATACTTGTTGCCTATAATAAAAGATGAGAGGAGGTGTTCTAAACATGCTGATATATTTAGAGGACAAAGAAAGAGCATCAATTAAGCTGTAGGAGAATAAGATGTGATAACTCTGGATTAATGAAAGAGAGAGAGCAGGCCATCTCTTTACACACCCAGGTGGATTGACCAATAACTAGTTTCTAAACATGGTCAGATTGAAAACAAAAGGCATTTTGTTGAATTCACTAACATGACATAAACCCTGGTATTATATTTTTAGTAGGAAACAAGGGAAATTTAAACGGCATTCCACCGGCTGTGAAACAGTCTAACAAATATGGCAGCGACCAAAGGACAAAGAAAATATATAACAGATCATATGTAGGACAATTATCTATGGATGACACCCTAACTTCGTGCTCATCCTTCTTCTCCTCAAAAAATAAATACAACAACAACAACAACAAAGCCTTATCCCACTAGGTGGGTCGGCTACATGGATCATACGACGCCATTCCGCTCTATTAGTAACCAAACCTTTCGGTATATTATTCACCAATAAATCTTGCTCTATTAGTTCGCCAAGTGTCCGCCTTGGCCTCCCTCTCCCTCTTTTAATCGGACTCCAAATTATTTGATCTACTCTTCTTACTGGCGCATCTAATGGTTTTCTCTGAGCATGACCAAACCATCTCAAACGATTCTCTACCATTTTCTCACTAATAGGAGCCACTCCGACTCGTTCACGTATATGGTCATTCCTAATCTTATCTAATCTTGTATGACCGCACATCCATCTCAACATCCTCATTTCGGCTACCCCCACTTTACGTTCATGTTGTCCCTTCATAGCCCAGCTTTCACTACCATATAATACTGCTGGCCTTATAGCAGTACGATAGAATTTTCCTTTAACTTTATTGGGTACTTTTCTATCACAAAGAACTCCAGTGGCTTTCCTCCACTTACACCAACCAGCTTGAATTCTATGATTAACATCGTCATCAATCTCACCATCTTGTCTTACAATTGATCCTAAATATTTAAACTTTGTCACTTGAGGAATTATATCCTCCCCTAGCCTAACTTTCAAATCGTCTCTAAGTTGTTTATTTGTGAAATTGCTATGCATATATTCTGTTTTATTCCTACTTAAACGAAAACCCTTTGACTCCAACGTATTTCTCCATATTTCCAATTTTGTATTAATCTCTTCTCTTGAATCCGCTAAAAGTACTATATCATCCGCAAATAGCATGCACTTAGGTACCTCCTCTGTGATACTCTCGGTTATAGCATCGATAACTAAGTTAAATAGATACGGGCTTAAAGCTGATCCTTGATGTAGGCCAATTCCTATAGGAAATTCATTTGTCCCACCTCCGGGTGTCCTAACCCTAGTCAATGCCCCGTCATACATATCTTGTATTACCTTAATGTAGGCAACACTCACCCTCTTCTTTTGCAAGGCTTTCCAAAGTACATCCCTTGGTATCCGATCATACGCCTTCTCTAAGTCAATGAAAGCCATATGTAAGTCTCTTCTCCTACTTCGATACTTCTCCATCATCCCCCTTAATAAATAAATCGCCTCTGTAGTGGATCTTCCTGGCATGAACCCAAATTGTCTCTCAGAAATACTAGTCTCCATTCTCAATCTATGCTCAATCACTTTTTCCCATAATTTCATTGTGTGACTCATAAATTTAATCCCTCTATAATTTGCACAATTCTAAATATCCCCTTTATTTTTGTAAATAGGAACTAATGTACTTAATCTCCAATCATCAGACATCTTTTTCGACCGTAAAATCTCATTAAATAGTTTACATAACCACAACACACCTTTTTCTCCTAAACATTTCCAAACTTCAATCGGTATACCATCCGGTCCAACGGCTTTACCATTCTCCATTTTCTTAAGAGCTTCGCTAACCTCCGAGACTCTAATTCTACGATAAAATGACCTATTAAGCTCACATTCGCTAACTGTCAAGTCCTCCAAATCACAACGGGAACCTTCACGTCCATCATTAAATAGCTTATAGAAATACTCTTCCCATCTGTTCTTAATATCTCCTTCGGTAACTAAAACCTTGCCAACTTCATTTTTTATGCATCTTACTTGATCCAAATCTCTCGACTCCTCTTTATTCCTTGCAATCTTGTAAATCCTTTGTTCACCAGCCTTTGTCCCTAACTCCTTATAAAACCCCTCATATGCTTTAGCACGAGCATCACTAACTGCCTTCTTAGCCTCCTTTTTCGCCAAACGATACTTTTTCCAATTGTCAGAACTATTGTCCAAGTGTATCGCCTTGAAACAATTCTTCTTATTACGCACCTTTTCTTGGACCTCCTCATTCCACCACCAAGTCTCCTTATCTCGTGGTCGAAAACCTTTTGATTCTCCTAAAATGGCTTTAGCAACCATTTCAACCTTTTTTGCCACATTCTCCCACATGATACTAGCATCTCCTTCTAACTCCCACACACTTTCCTTTAATAACTTACTTCTAAAAGTCTCTCGCTTCTCCCCCTTTAACTGCCACCACTTGATCTTTCGATCAAAAACTGTTCGAGATTTTGGTTTTATACATTTCATTTGCATATCAAGAACTAACAATCTATGTTGTGTAGTCACCCCATGCCCAGCAATTACTTTGCAATTAGTACAGCGTCTTTTATCAGTATTTCTTGTCAAGAAAAAATCGATTTGAGACATATGAGTTCCACTTTTGTATGTGATTAAATGTTCTTCTCTCTTCCTAAAACAAGTATTGATAATCTTAAGGTCGTATGCTAAAGAAAAATCAATAATAGTTTGTCCTTCCTCATTCAACTCCCCAAAACCAAAACCACCATGAACCCTTGCATGTGGTCCTGCCTCTTTACCAACATGTCCATTAAGGTCTCCTCCAATATAAACTTTCTCGGTTGTTGGTATACTTTCAATCAAACCCTCCATATCTGCCCAAAACTTCTCCTTGAGATGTGATTCTGCTCCTACTTGTGGTGCATATGCACTAATAATGTTCATAGTCTCCTTTCCAACAATTACTTTCACGGATATGATTCGATCCTCAATCATTTTAACTTCCACAACATTCTTCCTCCATTCCGCATCCGCGATAATACCAACACCATTCCTTCCATTTACCTTACATGTGTACCAAAGTTTGGAACCATTTAACCTAATCTCTTTACTTTCCTCTCCTACCCATCTAGTTTCTTGCAAGCATAAGATACTAATCTTACGCTGGTCCATTACTTGTGCCACCTCGAGGCGCTTCCCATTCAACGTCCCAATGTTCCAAGAACCTAATCTGACCTTAGTCTCATGAACTAGCTTCTTTAACCGCCTCCGTCCATTAGAGTGCGGTAGCCCTTGCTCATTTAACACTGCATTCAGGCGAGGATGCAGCGGCTCTTGCTCTCTTATCACTGTACCCGAGCTGTACAACGCGTTATAATTCCGAAAATTAGAGAAAAGAAGGAAATAGAAAGAAAAAGAAAAAGGTCAAAGTAGAATTTGATTGAAAAAAGTTATGGAAGAGATAAAAAGAAATTTGAGTAGATATGGATCTTGATAAGTATCATTATGAAATAATTAATTAAATTCGAATTTAATTAAATCTGAATATTTAACAAAGGATTAATTGGTGATGAATGCTAAGATTGATTCTAAAAGAGTCCAAGGCCCAATAGAAATTAGAACTCAAGACTACCTCTATAAATAGACATTAAAAAATAGCTGACAACTCATATTGGCAAAGCAAAATTTCTGCACCACGAGCCCCACTTTGTCTCCCGTTTTTAAGCAATTTTAGTTGGTTTTTCAGCCAACTTTAAGTATGTAAGAGGATCCCCATGACGTCAGTTTTTTGCAACATGAACCCCTGAACTCTTCTTCGTTATACAGATATTACATTGTTATATTATTTGCATCGATTGAATATCGTATGGCATAGATAGGATGACCGAAAATTATATGTCAGAAACACAATTTCATGACGGCGATAGAACTCCACCCGAGTTCTGTTCAACACGGCCCGGGTTCTGTTTGACATAGCCCAGGTACTACATGATACAGACCGAGTCCGAGAGAACCGAATTAAAACGGACCGTGTTCAATGGACACGGCCCGTGTTGAGACCAACATAGCCGAGTTAACATTGACACGGCCCAAGTTTCATAGAACCGGACCGAATCCGATTGAAACGTGGACCGCACTCGCAATGACACGGCCAGGGTTCCCGGCAACATGGCCCATGTTCCCTCGACTGCGGCTCGTGTTGACCATGCGCTCGAATAGGAACGCGAACCAGCCAACCCGGCTCGGGTTCGCAGTACACTCGGCTCGAGTTCTGTCTGCCTGAGGTGGAAATTTTGGATTGAGAACACGGTCCGTGTTCCCACTGACGCAGGCCGTTTTACGAGGGCAAAAATGTATTTTCCTCTGAGATTGATTGTTCTTGACCATGTATTGCTATTGATTGATCCTCTTATTGATCATGCTTGTTATATTAATTGATGCTAATCAATAATTGAGAATTGATAGATGATAATTGATTATGGATTAATGACCAATTGCTAATTGACATAAATTGATAGATGAAATGATTGAGATTGATTGTGCATCATCTAAGTGATGGTATGGAATATTGGTTACTATTGAATTGTTAAATTGATAACTGAGACCCTCATGGTCGATTGAGACCTTTACTATCAATGGAGACCTTTGTGGTCGATGAAGGCCCTTGTGATCGATTGAAGCCCATTGGGGTCGATGGAGACTCACGGAGTCGATTGTTATTGCATGTGATCGATTGAGGCCCATGTGGTCGATGGAGACCCTTGTGGTCGATTGAGGCCTTTATGGTCGATGGAGGCCCTCGGGGTTGATGGAGATCCTTGTGATCAATGGACGCCCATTGTGGTTGATGGAGACCGTTATGATCGATGGATGTTTTCATAATTGAATTGAATTAAATTTATAATTGGATTATTGATTAGTTAATTGCATTGCATTGATAATTGAATTGTGCCATTGATTGATAATTGAATTGCTCCCTAGTGGCTAATAGACTATTGGTTATGCCCTAGTGGATGATGAATAATTGAATTGTTAATAGAATTGACGATTGATAATTGTTGATTGTGGCCTTAACTGACCTATGGCCAATTGGTAATTGATTTAAGATAATTGAATCAAATTTAATGGATATTGATCATCAGTAATTGAGATGATATAGACAATCACTATGATTAATCAAATTGTTTATGATTTATTATCTATTGCTAATTGTTATTTATCCTGATCAATCATATATTGTTATGGATACATTGATATTGGTATGGATACATGGTTCATTTAGTTATTTTTATGGGTGACCCTACGTACGGAGTTTATCTCACTGACTTTGCCCCTGTACTTAGGATCCATACATATGATGATGGCCATGGTGAGACGGTTGGTGGCTCCTTTGATGGGTGACATGCACATGAATATAGAGTCCATTATTGTATAAATGTGGACTCTAACCAGCAAGTTATTAGATGTTGTATAAACGGCTTTCGCATATTGTATAAATTATTCTAAATTAAGTCTTCCGCTATTGTAAGTCAGCATGTTGAACGGTCATAGTTAAGTTAGAGAATTGAATGGCGTCGCCGAGATAACCTTCTGGAACCCGACCCAAATTTTCCTAAATTCGACTCGGGTTCAACCCGAAATTGAGCATTGTTGTCGAAGTTCGACCCCAGTTCGAGAATTGATCAAACCTAGTAAGTTGATACTCCTGAACCCCATCCAGGCCTATTCAAATCCGACCCGGGTTAACTGCGATCAGACCCAAAACACCCGACACTTTTAGAACCTGATTTGAGTTCCCATACACTCGGCCCTAGTCCATCAGACTACATAAGCCCATAATTTGTAGAGTATAGAACCTGGGCTAGGTCACCTGCTACCGGAGCAGGGTTTTGTCCAATCAAACTTGTCATCTGATTTTGTAGAAAATTGGAACCCAAATCGGTTCCCTGTTATATTTGATTCTTGCAGGAATAGGTCAGTGATTGGTGACCTAAATGGTGTACAACAACGATGCTCGAGCAACAGAAATGCACATGAATGCAAGGACCTATTTATCTTTTCCTTTGTGTTATCTCATGTACTTTGATATAGTAATAATAAAACTTCCCATTTGATATAGTAATGGATTAAAAAATATTTAAGTAAAAAAATCATAAATAATGAGCTTCAACATAATATATCTGATTCACACTATATGGACAATGGGAGTGTTGAGATGTCAGGTCCACATAAATGGATAACCTTCATGATCATCTAATTAAGAGCGAATTTGTCGCTCTTAGTGGACACGAACATTGACGGACAACCAATGTGGATGTGATAAGGTAGAAAAAATAGCTTACATGGTTACAAATGTTATAATGCCTATTAAGTGAGTTCTGATATGAGTGGAAGGAGTAATTGGTGAGGGGCCACAAATAGCCCACACTTTTTTTGTGTTCTAACACATCATTGATGGGCTAACGACAACTCGCATGAGCATTTTTTTAACGCTCTTTATGTGCATTTATGCACGTTGAACATAAATTGGAGCATTTTTTTAACGCATTTTTTGTGCATTTATGCACATTGAACATGCATCAAAACATAAAACTACGTGCACATTTATGAACCGTTAAATGTATGCAGAAATGCGCACCGTTAAATGTGTGCAGAATGTGCACAATAGAACCTTCCATCGTTATTTAAGTTTCACCTTTCCTTTTGGCCTTTAAAAGTGGCAATGAATGTGGGCATGCTTGGAGCATTTACAAATCCTAACTCTATTCTATCATTCGTTAGCCATTTGAGATATGATTTTGTGTCCCATCTCCATGTGATTTGCTTTTCTTGACAATGAGGAAGGCTGAGTCTCTCTTAAATAGCTCCAACTTCATTTTTGTCGCAACAAGATACTTAGTTGACCTCTATTATTTTTTGAGAAGAGAAAGGTTGACCTCTATTATTGGAATCATATTTGTTATAAGTCATAAATTTGTACCGTATTTCATTGTGTTTTTTTCCTCAAAGTTTTCTATTTTTTCTTTATTCATATTAGAAAATCATGTAATAGACTATTCGGCACATTACTGATTTAAAAATTATTAATATTCTTGAAAATAAGGATATGAGTGAGAACATAGTGACCTCTCGATGCACTACCACTGGATGCCATAACTTTATTATTTTTCAAGTATTTGTGGCAAATGCATATATGCATAACTCTAATTTTCTTCTCTTTGTTGTTAAATCTGAACCATAGCAACAAAGTCCACAATCGAACCTCGACAAAGGGGACAAGTTGAACAATAACACTGACACATGTAGCATGGTAAAGTTTAGTACTCTTTTAGAGGATTGAGATGTTCATGCGAAAATGTCAAATATGATTCACAAACTGAAAAGTGTAAGTCGTGTGTTTCAGTGGTGAACAACAAGTTCAAACCCTTAGCTGCAACGTTGGGATACATGGGTCAACTTGATGCACAAATGATAATATCAAAACTTTTGATGAAAATGGAGGATGAAACCTTGGATTCTAAAAAAGGTACTGCTGAAGCATTAGTTCTTGAATCCAATGGACAAAGTTTGAACAGTAATTCCTAAATGCAAGTCACAATCACATTCAGAAAGTAGAAAAATAGGATCACAGAAAGCCCCCAACGACAAAACAAATATGATTGTAAAATAGTCAAACAAAATGAAATATTATAACTATAGAAATCATGCCACTTTACTCATGAAGACATTGAGCCAAAGAGCTTTGTGCTAATCACAATTCATTTGTTTATCTTTCTAGTGTGTTCTTGTTACTGAAATTTGTCTTTCTTGACTTGTAGACTTGAGTGGAATAAACCACATAGCACGAGGCCGTGGATCTTTCAGAGTTACATCAACTTAGTGCGGCAACGAAATAGATTTATGTTGGAGAAGATAGAAAAGTTGAATTCAAAAGAGATTGAAACTTACAAATTAAACCTCTGCAACAAATCTTTTACCTTCATGATGTCTCATATGCCTCGAAATTTAGATAAAGTTTGATTTCCAAGTTTAATCTAGATAGTTAAAGTTATGTAATAAGTTTTTATTCAAAATGCTTTAACATTTCCTTGAACTATATCTATTTGGACCATAATTTTCTTCAAAATAGTTTTTATATTGTGTCGCTAGTAGATGCTATGCCATAACATGCCAATCTAAGACATATTGGTCAATATTTGAATGTTTAAATTGTCTAGAAAAAGACTCATAGGTTCCCTCACTAAAATTGACTTGCCCATGCCCAACGGATAAAAGATTAAAAAAACATTTCACATAAAAAATGTGTTGGATTTCATTAAATTGTATCACACAAGCTAGCTCATATTAACATCACGTAATTGATAACGTTCAATAAAAGAATGTTGGATGGAAGAACAACATAAGACAAGTAGAACTACTCTTATAAAATGAGTGTTAAACACAAACACCCAACCACTTATCAGTGAAATTTAATCACTAAATATATGTGGAAGCCTTGACTCAGCTCTGAAAGATTCTTCAACAGATTGATAAAAGAAATGAAATTTTGCAACCATTACATGCAATTTTTTACTTGTTATCATGCATATAGACATTTCTCCCATTCATAAAAAGCATAAATTAATTAACCAGAGGGAAAGACAAGAATTGATGGCTGCAAAGTAGTGACACACCTGGTGTTTGGGTTCAAGGTCCACAAGCTGAGCCCTTCTAGTGAATGCCCTATGATGGACGAGACAGGCACCGACATCCGCCTGTCCAGATCCCTCTCCGGCCTGTCAGCTGCGACGACGGCGGAAGCCCGCACATCATCCTCTGCAATGTGAGCGAGGACGTCGAGCATGGTGACCATGCCTATGTAGTGCTTCCGCACCGCGCCCGTGACCTTGTCCGACTCCAGGATCATGGAGCCTCCGGCGCCGATCCACTGTCCGGGCGGCGCGGCCACGGGGACGGCGACGACGCCGTTGGCCAGCAGGGCGTTGACGGTGTGCGCGAGGGTGGCGGTGTAGGGGACCTCGATGAGGCGGCGCTTGTCGCGGACGAGCTCCCGGACCTTGTGCTCCCTCAGCCAGCCGAACGCCCCTTTCCTCATCTTCTTGTTGCTGGTGTCCTTTGCGTGGGCAGCTGCTTTGGTATCTGCTTCCTCCTCTGGCTTCCCCTCGAGCTCTTCTTGCGGCAGAGGCTTCTGCTGCTGCTGCTGTTGCTGCGAATGGAGGTGGCTGTCATGCTCCATAGCTTTGCCTTTGGATCGGCCCGCTATTGCAGTGTGGAGGTGGCAAGGGGAAAAGAGACAAGAAAACACATGTAGTCGATCGGAGCAGCAGCAACAGCAGCTCCGAGAGTGTATAGAGTACCTGCGTGGCGAGCAGAGCAGCTGCGAGGTGAGATTGCTGTTGGCGCGCGTGGTTTAGCTGTCGGTTTTCTAATGGATTGGACGTGACGCGGAGTCTCGAGAAATGGAGCTGCCTGTTTGCGACATGGATTGGATAAGCATGAACAGGTCGTGTTACCTCCCGTGCGCCAAAGTTGGATCTACGTATAGCGTGTAAAAATGATTAAGCAAAAGCATAATAAAAGTGCAGTTTCTTCAAATGCTTAATATTATTTTAAATTCATCATTCTACATATTAGTTTATTTTTTTATTTTTCTCAATTTCCACTCAATTTTGTTATTAAATCATCACACCCACTCTCTCTCTCATCTTTTTTTATAATCTTTTGCTACTAATTATAAAAAGTTATTTTCATAAAACTCATCTAAACATATCTAAAATTCCCATCTAACCTCAAACTAAAAATTATTTATGTTCCTAAACTATCATGTCTTGTCCACGTTAATTATTCGGCTGTTACATTTTCTATTAGTTTTTTTCTCAAAATTACTCCACCTCCATAACACATTAAATCAAAAAAAGAAAAAATGGAAAAAAGTCAGGAAAGTTTTTCATCCTCTCTTGTTGATGCAGATCGTCCTTTGGAAAAAAATTTCTTCTTTTTTTATTTTTATATTTATTATTTGGTGTATTAAGCGACAGGGGTATTTTAGTATTTTTATAAATAGAAAAAAAATTAAAATAATAAAAAATGCGACAGAGGATGAAAAAGTCGTGATAGTTTAGGAATTTAAAAAAAAAGTTCAGAATTTTGAGATTAGATACGAAAAATCGTGAAGTTTAGACGAAATTTATGAAAATAATCCTATTTTTTAATATACAGTAAATTATTGGATAAATATATTAATCTAATTAACATGTAAATTACAATAAAATTATATATTAAAATTTATTTACGAAATACATAAAATAAAGTGTAAATAAGAAGAGTGAAAAATATTAGAAAATTTTAAAAAATAATTGATTTCATGGATAATTATTGTGCCTGTTGCTTTTTATTTTCTTTATTTTTTTATAAAAAAATAGTAATTCAGCTTTTCAAATCAAATGATTGTTAAATCAAATTAATCGCAGTTAAACTAATATTTTATTAAGACCTCACGACGAATTGGATTGAATCGACTCACTAATTAGGTAATTAGAATCAATGTTTTAAAAATCGGACCAGAGATCAGATCAGTGTGCCGACCGAGTTGAGGTCCCACCGGTTCAACCGGAAGTCAACTGGTTGAACCGGATTTTTATATAATAATATTATTTATAATTTTTAAGAGTAATTTAATATATAAATTATTATAAAAATAATTAAACCAATTAAAGAATGTTGGTTTAAATAATAGATTATTTTTTATTATTACTAATATAATAGTATAAATTTAATTTCAATACAAATTTATTGACTAATATATTATTACCGAATTTTATTCTTTTTTCATATATAGCTCTCTTTTATTTTAGTAGTTTTCTTTTTATTATTGCTAATATAATAATCTAACTTTAATTTCAATCTAAATTTATTACTAATATATTATTACCAGATTTTATTTTCATTCCACATATATCTCTTTTTATTTACTTTGATTAATATTATGTTTCTATTTAGATCTTTCTTTTTTTCTTATTTTAATTTTTTTCCTTTTTCTCTCCTTTCATGCAAAATTTCCCAATTTTATAAAATTATTTAAACATCCATATCCCCTAATAAATGCTTTCCATATTTTATTATTCTCTTAATAATATATTTCAATTTTTATTGGTTCTCTCCAACTACCATCTTTACTTTTATTTTCTTATTTTAAATTCCTTCTTTTTTTCTCTCCCTCAATCTTCATAACCTTCTAATTTCGTTTAAATTAATTTGGTAACTTTAAACATGAATACCTCCTAATAAATTATTTCCATATATCATAACTTTTGAAAAAAAATAAAAAAACCGGGTTCAACCCGATTTTTTTGGTTTTTCCGAGCTAACCCGATTATTCATCATTTCCGATTTTACTAAATAACCGGATCGGTTTTCTTACCGGTTCGTGATCGGACCAGTTGAATCAGCCGGTTCGAACCAGTTTTTAAAACATTGATTAGAATCTAACATCAACTTAGTAATTAGTATTTTCTTTACAAAAAATGAAAAAAAAAAACCATGGACAATTAGTAATTGTCCAAGAAATTAATTATTTGAAAGATAACTTTCTAATATTTTTCACTCTTCTTAGTTCCTCTTTTTATGTGTTTAATCTTATTTTAGTTTCCATATTAAATAAATAAATATTTTTTATTCAATAACCCAATTTATACTATATTAAAAAAATAAGTAGCATGAAGAGAGGGAGAGAGAATTAGTGAGTGTGAGATGATTTAATAATAAGACTTAGGTAAAATTGGAGGAGGCTCAAAGAGAGAATAAAATATAAAAGACAAAATGGTGTTTTTCTTTGTTACAAAAGGAGATGTGTAATAACCCTAAATTAATCATGCATGATTAGATGTATGAATGCGATGCTATATTATCTTATTAATAAGCTCTATGAATGTGATGTTAAGACTTACACTTCAATGTCAATTATTGGAGTGTGAAAGCGATGGAAATTTACTTAAGACATGAAAATGTGATTTTCGAAAAAGTGAAAATTTAGAAAATTAAAGTCTCGGTAATTGTTCTTATATATGAAAGAATTCTAAAAGTGATTTTTAACAATTTTTATGAGTTGTGTGAGTTAGTTAAAATATAGACACAAAATCAAAAAATCTGTGAAATTGTAATGTTTCTTCTTCTGACAAAAAAATTAGATTTCGATTCCTTGATTATTTATTTCCGTAAATATTTTATTTGAATCCAAATTGAGGTAGTTCTTTATTTACATGTAATGTCTTAGGTAAATAAATAAATAAATGAAAAATACAAAACCATTTACTTAAATTGCCTTAGATGTAAATAAGTCAAATTTTAAGGACAATTTGGTCCCCCATTTTGGCCGACTTAATAAGTCGGTTGTTCTTTACCTTCTTATCCTCCTTTACCTTTTACCACCACTTTTTGCCCCTATCACCACCCTTGGCCGAATTGGAAAGGATGAAGAAATCATACTACATGTTGAAGGAGATTAGAGAAAGAGAAGGGGAAATTAGACTTTTCCCATGTGGTGAGTTGATGCTTTAGTTTCTTTTTATTTTAATTGAATACCTTCCTAATTAGGTTTCTATGAACCTCTCCCATCTCATTCACACTCGGATTTTATCTAATCATGGGGCAAAACTCATGTTGTTAATGGGTAAGATTAATCCTAACCATGTTCAATTAATTTTCGAATCTTTAACTACATAATTTCACACCTTCGAGTGATCCAAAAATTATGAACTTTATTCTGATTGACCTCCCGCAGTATACTTTCATTGAGCTTTGGAATCAAGTTAATATGATGCATGTAGAGAAAGTTATGCTCTTATCTTTAAGGTACTATCACTGTGTCTTTCGAAACTATGACCCAATTTTCTAAATTATGGATTAAATTCAATATGTCATAGAATTATTTGATAATTTAGGGTGTTATATACACGGAAATTAGGTATCACAAAAAATTGGAATCACTAGAAAATAATATTTGTAGGAAAAGTTATAAATATTTTACCGAGCCTCACTTAGTTTATTTGGATGAAACATAGGCAGATTGTGCTAGTAATTGTTGAATTTATCATGATCGGTATAAATGGATATAAATTGAAGTAATTTTATGAGTTGCACCCTAGGATGTCTACTATTTGGAAAAAATTAAAAGTACCACAACAGGGAATTCTTATTATTTTATATAAATCATTAAAGTAAGGTCACTCAGTCTATCAGAACATTGATTTTCATGAGAACAAACCATAATGAAATAAGATATGAAACTTTTACAAATTAATGTCTCTGTAATATGGAACTAAGGAAAATATGTTTCATGTGTGATAGGCTTGTGTTCATATCATAGTAGTAATGTATTTCTTACTATTATTGTTATAGGAGTAGAAGAATAAAGTAGCGAAAAAGGAAAGGAAAATATTTTGTTAGCCCTTATAGGTAAGTTGGTTTCTCATACACTATGTATTCACTTCTTTTGAATTCGGTATGACATTAATTGTTATATGTATTAAATTCATATATCGACAAGTTTATATGAGAATTATGTTTTGAATGATTGATCAATTGATGGTTCATTGGAAAATCATATGCGAAATATTATGGATCGAGTTTATAGAATGCAATCCTATTCTGTTTGAATAAGTATGATTCATCCTCTGATATTCGAGGTATGATTGTTATGTGATGAATTATGCATCGACATCTGTCTGCATTTGCATATATGATGGTTGGAGTTAAGTGCTGCATCGCTAATCACGATGGAAGCCATCTCTAGAATTTAATACATCATTCTGTTCCCCATAAATGGGATGAGATAGGATGGAGCTAAGTGTCGTGCGGACCTAACTGCTACACCTCTAAAATCCGTATGGACCACCTCTGGAAGCCATCTATCGCTTTTTTATTCATATGGTGGTTGGAGCTAAGTGTTACATCGCTCATCACGATGAGAGCCACCTCTAGAATCCAATCCATCATTTTGTTCCCAAAAAATAGAACGAGATAAGATGGAGTTAAGTGCCGTGCGGACCTAAGTGCTACACCATGAGGGTGAGAGCCACCTCTAGAATCCGTATGGGCCACCTCTGGAAGTCATCTATCGACTATACAAATTGGCCAGTCGGTGATCCGTGCATTCATATGAGAATGTTGCATTTTGCATTTCATTCGTTTGAGAATTGTTATGATTGTAATTGTGAAGTGATTGTTATGTATTTTATGTATTATTATAAAAATTGGATATTTCATACTTTTCATTGTCTCCCCGAATTTATTAGATGGTAATACATAGCTTATGAGTTATCAGCTTACTATGCTATTATTTGCTCACAGTGTTATTGTACACATTTTTTTCAAATTAGTAAAATTTTTTGGATCACGAGAGTCCGCCTTAACAGGGTTTAGATCCTTTCTGCTGCTAAGGTATTGAGAAGTCATGCGCCCCACTCGCGTGTTAGAAGATTTGTAGCTCTCATATTCCTCTGTTGGGATATATAGAGAGTTTGATATGTGCTATGTATGAAAAATAATTTTATATCTTGTAAAATGTAAATCTTTCATGACTATGTGGTGGTGTAAATTCTATGATTGTTATATGTTCTGAATGATCAATATAAACTGCGTGGTTTTGTTATATGTGTTATCATTTTCTTGTATTATCTAGAGGAGTTATACATAATTTTCTTTAAAAAAATTATTTGATCATCCGTAATAAGTCACGAGCTCTGATTTAAACCACCGTTTAAATCGGGGTCGTGACGGTTAAGATATCAGAGCAATAGGTCCTACCCTTTTCCAGGTGTTGCATGATCTTGTCTAGGATGGCATGGTTATGATTTAAGTTTGTTTAAGTTCTAAGACGTTGTCATACATTTGTATAGGTTTAAGGAATGACCTTTCATATTATTAATTCGAAGTATACATTGTGCTTGATTTAACTAGGATCATGATGACAAGAAGGGAGAGTTCATCCCAAAATCAAAATGCGGAACAAAATCCTAGGTTGGAAGGTGTCTTGCAAGCCTTGCAAGAAATGAGTAATATCATGAGGATGCAAACTGAACAGAATACAAGAAACAATGATCTTAGGGCTGAACAAGTTGAAGGTTGTCGTAAATGTACAGTGGAGCAGTTTAAGAAACTTCATCCTTCCGTTTTCAAAAGAATTGGTTACCCAACGGAGGCCGAGAGTTGGATAAACAAGTTACAAAAAATATTTGTTGCTTTATGTTGGGAGGAGCCAAACAAGATAGTGTTTGCAGAGTTTATGCTTGAAGGTAACACCGAGCACTGGTGAAAAGCAACTAAGCCTAGAGTTTTGATTGACAATCCGAACTTAACGTGGGAAAAATTTGTTGAAGTCTTTCTTGCAAAATACTTTTCAGATTGTGCTCAGGACAAGAAAATGATTGACTTTCTCAAGCTGGAGCAGGGAAATATGGCAGTGGATCAATATGAGGTAAAGTTTACTGAAATATCAAGATTTGCTCTACACCTAGTGGCTGATGAAATGGAAAAGGCAAAGAAGTTCGAGAGAGGACTCAAGCCAGCTATTAAGAGTAGCCTTGCCACACTCAAGTTGCAAGTATATGAAAATGTGTATGAAAGGGCTCAATTGGTGGAGAAGGATTTACAAACATCTCAAGCAAATCAAGAGGAAAACAAGAAAGATAGATGCCCTACTTTTCAACATCTAAGGTCAAGAAATTTTGACTTTAAAGAAAAGAAACAATGTGCCTTTCCGCAAACCTCAACAACCACAATCATATCGTTCCCAACAATGCAAACCGTGTGGGAATGGCAATGCCCCATGTCATAGGACAACAAGAGATTTTTTTAAGTGTGGAAAATTAGGCCACTACATCAAAGATTGTCCGTTAATACAACAACAATAACAAAAGTACCAACCACCACAACAGTCACAACCACCAAACAGAGAGATAAGAAAAGGGAAACAACCAATGGCACAAGGACAAGTTTATGCTTTGACTCAAAGAGATGTGGAGGCTTCAAATGCGGTGATCACAGGTAATCTTCTTATCTATGACACCATGACACATATTTTGCTAGATTATGACTCTACACATTCATTTGTGAGTCCAAAGTTTGCATGCCATATGAAGACAAGAAGAGAACCATTGAGATACTGTTTGGCAATCAGAACGTCTGATGGCAATATTTTGTCTTCAGTTTATTATACAAAATCATGTGATGTTAGAGTTCAAGATAAATCTTTGACTGCTGATCTGATTGTTTTGTATATGTATGACTTTGATGTGATTTTGGATATGGACTGGTTGTCCTCTTATTATGGCTACCTTGATTGTCGAAAGAAAATAGTTATATTTTCGCTCCGTAGTGAACAACCATTCAACTTTGTTGGAGAGAGGGCATTGAGTGGATGTTTTCTAATATCTTATATACGTGCCAATACATTACTCAAAAAGGGTTGTGAGGGATTCTTAGTTTTCTTGGTTGAGAGCAAAAAGGAAGGAACAAGCCTGAATGATGTTCCTATTGTTAAGGAGTTTCCAAATGTGTTTCTAGAGGAGTTGCCAGGCCTGCCTCATGATAGAGAGATAGAGTTCTCTATCGATCTTTTTCTTGAGACTACTCCTATTTCTAAAACTCTTTATCGTATGGCACCTGCAGAACTAAAAGAATTGAAATGACAACTTCAAGAACTTTTAGATAAGGGATTTATTCGGTCAAGTGTATTACCTTGGGGAGCTCCGTATTATTTGTTAAGAAAAAAGATGGATCTCTCAGGTTGTGTATTGATTATTGACAGCTGAACCAGGTGACAGTGAAAAACAAATATCCATTACTGCGAATAGATGATTTATTGGATCAACTACAAGGTGCCTCAGTATTCTCCAATATTGATCTCAAATCTGGATATTATTAACTTAAAATTAAGGAAGGCGATATTTCAAAAACTACATTCAGAACATGATATGGTCATTATGAGTTCTTGGTCATGCCATTTGGTTAACTAATGCACCGGATGCATTCATTGATATGATGATTAGAGTATTCAAGCCATTCTTGGATCAGTTTGTGATCGTTTTCATTGATGATGTTCTGATATATTCCAAAAGCCAAGGAGAACATGAAGAACACTTGAAGACTATTCTGCAAATGCTTAGGGAACAAAAATTATATGCCAAGTTTAGAAAGTGTGAGTTTTGGCTTGATAGGGTGGTGTTCTTAGGCCATGTTGTATCCAAAGAAGGCATATTAGTTGACCCATCAAAAATTGAAACTGTAATTAATTGGGAGAGGCCAACTACTGTTACTGAGGTCAGAAGTTTCTTGGGGTTAGCTGGGTACTATAGAAGATTTGTTGAAGGATTTTCTTCTATTGCCACTCCGCTCACAAAGTTGACACGTAAGAGTATCAAATTTATATGGTCCGATGAATGTGAGAGAAGTTTTCAGGAACTCAAGAAGAGATTTATGAGCGCTCATATCTTAACAATTCCATCTGGCACCGATGGGTTTATTATATATATTGATGCCTCTCTCGAAAGAGTTTGGGTTGTATGTTGATTCAAAATGGTCGGGTGGTCGCATATGCATCCAGACAGCCAAAAGAATATGAGCAAAATTATCTTACACATGATTTGGAGCTTGCAGCCATAATCTTTGCATTGAAAATTTGGAGTCATTATTTGTATGGAGCAACGTTTGAAATATTTACCAACCACAAAAGTTTAAAATATTTATTCTCACAGAAGGAGTTAAATACGAGGCAGAGGAGATGGATGGATTTGCTAAAGGATTACGACTGCTCTATTCAATATCATCCGAGCAAGGCGAATATAGTAGCAGATGCATTGAGTAGAAAGTCAGCTTTCTTAGCTAACATGATGGTTAGCGAATGGAAGATCTTGGAAGAACTAAGGAATTCAGATTTCAAATTTATAGAGAAGACTCCTAATGAAATCTTAGCTACAATGAAGGTGGAACCCACATTGATACAAAGGATCAAAGAAACTTAGCAAAAGGATCCTAAGTTGTTAGCATTGCAAACTACAAGAAAATGACAAAATCCAGACTTTCATATGCATGAAGATGGGATACTAAGGTGTGGGAATAGGATTTGCGTTCCTAACGATATTGAGTTGCGAAGAGTGATTTTAGAAGAGGCACATAGAACACATTATAGTGTGCATTCAGAAAATACTAAAATGTACTAGAACTTGAAGAAGCATTATTGATGGAGTGACATGAAGAAGGATATTGCTAAATTTGTATCAAAATTTTTGACATGTCAACAAATTAAAGCAGAGCATAAGAAACGTGAAGGTACATTACAACCACTTCCTATTCCTCGATGGAAATGGGAAGATGTAAACATGGATTTTATACAAGGACTAGTAAAGGACATAATGCAATATGTGTGATAGTGGATCGATTAACAAAATTAGCTCACTTTATACCTATTCGGATGGACTATTCCTTAAGCAAGTTGGCACAAATTTATATTCAAGAGATTGTTCGACTACATGGAGTTCCAACTAGTATTACCTCTGATCGAGATCCTCGTTTCACATCACATTTTGGACGACATTACAAGTAGTTTTGGACACAAAACTACAGTTTAGTTATGCTTTTCATTCTCAGATGGATGGACAATCGGAAAGGACTATTCAGACCCTAGAAGATATGCTTCCTGCATGTGTTTTGGATTTTGGTGGGAATTGGAATGATCATATAGCACTTGCAGAATTCACTTATAACAATAGCTATCATAGTAGTATCGAAATGGCACCATATGAGGTATTATATGGAAGAAGTTACATGTCTCCTATTTGCTGGGAAGAAATTAGCGAGGAACAATTAATAGGTCTAGTATTAGTTCAAACCACTACTGAGAAGATCAAAGTTGTTCAAGAAAAGCTTAAAGTGGCACAGAATAGGAAGAAAAGTTATGCTGATAATCGTCGAAGACCTCTTGAGTTTCAGCAAGAGATCATGTTTTCTTAAAGGTATCACCATTAAAAGGTGTCACAAGGTTCGAAAATAAAGCAAAGCTAAGTCCGTGATACATAGGACCATTTGAAATACTCGAGCGAGTTGGATCGGTTGCTTATCGTTTAACCCTACCTCCTCATATGGAAAACGTGCATGATGTATTCCACGTATCTATGCTACGAAAATATGACACAGATCCATCACATGCAATCGAATATGAGCCCATTGATTGGAAAGAAGACATGTCATATATCAAACAACCGATACGTATTTTGGATCGGAAGGAACAAGTGCTCCGGTCCAAAAGAATTCCTTTGGTGAAGGTCTTGTGGAAACATCATAATGTTGAGGAAGCCACATGGGATATTAAGAAAGATATGCATGAGCGATATCCATATTTGTTTGGTCATTAAGGTACGTTAAATTTCGAGGACGGATTTTTTTTAAGGGGGTAGAATGTAATAACCCTAAGTTAATCATGCATGATTAGATGCACGAATGTGATGCTATATTATCTTATTGATAAGCTCTATAAATGTGATGTTAAGACTTACACTTCAATGTCAACTATTGGAGTGCGAAAGCGATGGAAATTTACTTAAGGCATGAAAATGTGATTTTCGGAAAAGTGAAAATTTGAAAAATTAAAGTCCCGGTAATTGTTCTTATATATGAAAGAATTCTAAAAGTGATTTTTAACAATTTTTAGGAGGTGTGTGAGTTAGGTAAAATGTAGACACAAAATCAAAAAATCTGTGAAACTACGATTTTTCTTCTTCGGACAAAAAATTAGATTTTGATTCCTTGATTATTTATTTTCGTAAATGTTTTATTTGAATCCAAATGGGGGGTAGTTCCTTATTTACATGTAATGTCTCAAGTAAATGAATAAATAAATAAATAAATGAAAAATACAAAACCATTTACTTAGATGTAATTAAGTCAAATATTAAGGACAATTTGGTCTCTCATTTTGGCCGACTTAATAAGTCGGTTGTTCTTTACCTTCTTATCCTTCGCCCTCTACCTTTTACCGCCACGTTTTGTGAAACCATACTACATGTTGAAGGAGATTAGAGAAAGAGAAGGGGAAATCGGAGTTTTCCCATGTGGTGAGTTAATGCTTAGTTTCTTTTGATTTTAATTGCATACCTTCCTAATTAGGTTTCTATGAACCTCTCCCATCTCATTCACTCTCGGATTTTACCAAATCATGGGGCAAAACTCATGTTGTTCATGGGTAAGATTAACCCTAGCCATGTTTCTTACTATTATTGTTATATGAGTAAAAAAGTAAAGTAGTGAAAAAGGAAAGAAAAATATTTTGTTAGCCCTTATAGATAAGTTAGTTTCTCCTTCTCTATGTATTCAATTCTTTTAAATTCGGTGTGACATTGATTGTTATATATATTAAATTCATATATCAACAAGTTTATATGAGAATTATGTTTTGAATGTCAATTGATGGTTCATTGAAAAATCATATGTGAAATATTATGGATCGAGTTTATAGGATGCAATCCTATTCCATTTGAATAAGTATGATTCATCCTCTGATATTCGAGATATGATTGTTATGTGATGAATTATACATCAACATCTGCCTGCATTTGCATATATGATGGTTGGAGCTAAGTGCTACATCGCTAATCCTGATGGGAGCCATCTCTAGAATCCAATACATCATTATGTTTCCCATAAATGGGATGAGATATGATGGAGATAAGTTCCGTGTGGACCTAAGTGCTACACCGTGAGGGTGGGAGTCACCTTTAGAATACGTATGGACCACCTCTAGAAGTCATCTATCACTTTTTTTATACGTATGGTGGTTGGAGTTAAGTGCTACATCGCTCATCACGATGGGAGCCACCTCTAGAATTCAATCCATCATTTTGTTCCCCAGAAATGAGATGAGATAAGATGGAGTTAATTGCCGTGCGGACCTAAGTGCTACACCGCGAGGGTGAGAGCTACCTCTAGAATCCGTATGGGCCACCTCTGGAAGCCATCTATCAACTATACAAACTAGCCAGTTGGTGATCCGTGCATTCATATGAGAATGTTGCATTTTGCATTTCATCCGTTTGAGAATTGTTATATGATTGTAAATGTGAATTGATTGTTATGTACTTTATGTATTATTATAACAGTTGTTGTTATATATGCCATTGAATATTTCATACTTTTCATTGTCTCCCCGAATTTATTAGATGGTAACACATAGCTTATGAGTTACCAACTTGCTGAGCTATTATTTGCTCACAGTGTTGTTGTACACATTTTTTTTTCAGATCAGTAGAACTTTTGGGATCGCGAGAGTCCGCCTTAGCAAGGTGTGGATCCTTTTTGCTGCTAAGGTATTGAGAAGTCATGTGCCTCACCGCGCGTGTTAGATAGAAGACTTGTAGCTCTCATATTCTTCTGTTGGGATATAGAGAGAGTTTGATATGTGCTATGTATGAAAAGTAATTTTATATTTTGTAAAATGTAAATCTTTCGTGACTATATGGTGGTATAAATCCTAGGATTGTTACATGCTTTGAATGATCAATATAAACTACGTGGTTTGGTTATATGTGTTATCATTTTTTTTTTGTATTATTTAGAGGAGTTATGCACAATTTTTTTAAAAATAATTATTTGATCGCCCATAATAAGTCGCGATCTCTGAATTAAACCACCGTTTAAATCGGGGTCGTGACAAGATGTATGGACCTGATAAAAAAAGTAAAGATTAAAAATAAGGGATATTTTCTTAGGTCTCCCCTAAACAATCGTTTTCGCATCTAACCTTAATATATCAACTCATTATAGCGCCTCCTTAAATTATTTCACGATTTTCACTTTAATTCATCTGTCTTGTTCTGTTAACTTCCTTGTTATTTACATTTTTTATTTATTAAATTAGTAAACTACTCGTCTCTCATCATTTCTAATATTTAAAATTTTAAAAAAATATTAAAAAAAGAGTGGGGTGGGGGGCGGACCCGTCTGCGTCTCTGGCAAGGGGACGGACCCAGACAAAAAAAGTGAGAGGGGCGAAGTTTGACCTATAGATCTCTCACTTCAAATGTAGGCATAGCCACCACTAGACCAAGTGTTTCTTTATACCAAAATAGTATACAACTTTTATTTGTGGGGGCCAAACATAACTTCTTATCATAAAATTTATATTTTAATATATATATATATATATATATATATATATATATTCCCCCTCACCTTATATGTCGGTCCGCCCCTGGGAGCAGCGACGCCCCCCATCTCAGCAAGGGAAGTGACGACCCACATTCGGTGCCAAAAACAAAGGGGCTGTTGCCCCCCCCCCCTCCTTTGTGATCTCGTTGGCATCGATGAGATGGCAACATGGAGCGAAATGAAGGGGGCATCGTCCCTCCTATGTGATCTTGTCGGCATCAGTGAGATCGCAGAGGGGGGCACACATATACTATTCAAGTGATAATGAACAGTTGATTAAAAAAATTTAATTAATAAATTCATCATCCATCATAAATTTAACGATGATGAATAAACGTCTAATTGTGCTACTCATAAAGAAATGTAGTATAAACATTGAACCCTAATAACAATACTAATAAATGAATAAAAGGGCAATGTAATGAATGAAAGGTCTCATTAAACTTTATAACTTTATAGTCAAAATTAATGGGGTTAATACCTACTCAAGTAACTAGAGCCTTTGGATGAGAAATGGGTGCATGGTGGCATATGAGATGATTCGGCGTGATTCGCAAGATGATGGAAAGGCTTGCAACCTCTTGCCTCATGGAAAAGAAACAAAATGCCCTAACTGCCCTCGCCTCTTGACCTCTTGTCCCATTGTTGAAAAAACCCTTTTGCCCGCTCAACTTCTTGCCCCAACGTTCTGAGCAAATGCCCTAGCCGCATTCACCGCTTGACCCTGTTGTGGTTGGTGCTCAATTTATTATTGTTCAACACTCACGATGAATCTCCCCCCACTTCAACCTCGACGAAGTTGTTGTTAGTAGTTGATTCTCATATTTTAAAAAAAAGAAATAATTCCCAGCTTTACCTCATACCAATATTCAATTCTAATGTAGTGGTGGCTGCATGATCTCATTGCCGACCTGCCCCACCTCATGATGCAAACTCGATCGATGTCCATCATGTTGCCCGAGTCAATTTGATGGACGCTTGATTTTCACCGGTACAAAGTGGAGGCGCAGTAGCTTATCTAACTCTTTATCAAACCAAAGCATCGTGTATTCAAAATGTATTTTTGTAATTTAGTGTATTATGTGTTAAAAATGTATTATTAATGTTAGTGTTACCAAACAAAGTTAATTGCAGTATGATTCCAATTACTCATGCATAGAACCATTGTCAATTGAAGATCAGAAAGAGATTTCTTTTTCCTAACTTAGTCTGCCAATGTCCAAATCATTTCATGATAATGCATAATGCCTAAGGAAACACTTTATAGTTGACTCATAATAGGAAACCTAGGATTATATCTCACAACGTCTACAAAAACACTTATAGTTGACAGAGTGCCTTCAAAATAGGATTATATCAGTTAAAAGAGTGATTATTTGCTTTTCTTCATATGTTACATGTGTTACAAATTGTATTAAGTTGAACTATACTTGTACATTATGAACTAATTGTTGGAATACTATTATTACTACCAATGTTGTTAGCTAACTATGTTTTAAGGCTGCTCGTTAGCTAAAAGTTTCATTATTATGGAGATGGAGACAAAGATTATCGTTGAAGTTGATAATATGGAAGAAGAGATTAATGAGGGTTGATGTTGAAGATATCAAAGAAGAACACAATGATTAAATATCTAGTGATTTTGTGAAATCTTATGAGCTTCTTATAAAGAAACGTGTAAGTGTTATAATATGTATGTGAAATTAGTGATTTTTTCTATTGTAAATTAAGCTCCAGATATGTTGAAAATTACATAAAGTATTAATAACAAAACTTTTTGTCCATTCAAAAGAAGGACATTAGAAATTAAAACAATGGACCTAAAAGGTGTTTACACAAACAAGAGAAGTTAGGGGCAATTGCTTTTTCAATTTATATATTGGTCTAGCAAATGATGGAAAGTGTGAGATATTTTTTTTATGAAGAACACGGTTATTTTTTAACAACTCCCTTGGAAGTAAGTTTTTGTGCTCGCAAAAAAAAATATTCATGACAACTTGCAAAGAAGGTATTGTTAACTTAGGTGAATTTGCCACAAATCTATCAAGCATAGCTAAAACACTTAATATAATATGTCTAGTGAACTACTCATAACAACTCAAGATTGTACCAATCATTTGAGAAGAAAAGGAGAAAAATAATACTAAATGTCTAGATATCATATATGTTTTTCAAAATAAGGTACAATGTTGATCCTATAAAGTCATACTCATGGGAATTTTGTAATTATGATGAAGAGCTCTTTCCTTGCATAATTCTTTTTGAAGAAATTTTGAATTTTTATAAATACGAATTATTATTAGTATAATTGGTCATAATAAATGCAAGCACTTATTAATATACATTAAAGTTATATGTTATTCATAACATTTAACTTTTCATATTTCATGACATTTTTACAATGATGCTTTTTAATTTCATAAAAATAAATTTCCAATTGAAATATGTTAATTTTTAGATATCAAATTTCATATTAGTATCATCTATATCTATATCTATGTTCAATATAAAATATAAAATATAAAATAATACATACAATTTTATAATTATGTTTTTAGCTCTCTAATCCTACCATTATTTTTATCTCTTTTTTTATTTTAGTTAATTTACTTCATTTTTTGGTGTAACTCTCATTTTAATTTCTGTTAATGGCACCATGAAGACATTAAATTTCACATTGCCATCATTAATGAGATTATATTTAATTTAACTTAAGGTACACCTTAAATTTATTAAGTCATTTTAAATTATCTAATATTTTCAGTTGAAGTTATTTCTTTTTTTAAAATACACAAATTAATATTAATGCATTTTAAATTAGTTTGATGGATTTTTACCAATTAATCCAACCATTATTTCTATCTTTTTTCTTAATGTTTTTTTATTAAAATGTATTCAAATTTTGTAGTGTAACTTCCATTTTAACTTGTTTTAATAGCATCATGAAAATATTAAATGTCGCAATACCATCATTAATAGCATTCTACTTAATTTAATTTAAGGTTCTACTTAAATTTATTGTCATTTTTTTATTATCTAATATTTTCATTTGAAATTATTTCCTTTTTAAACAGCACCAATATATATATATATATATATAATAAATATAAAATCATGCATCATTCACCAATATCTATATATTAATGCATTTTCATAATTAGTATTATGGATCATTCACTAATTAATCCTACCATTTTTTTTGCTTTTGTATAATAATAAATTGGAAAAAAGGAATATACAACACAAAAAATAGGCTGCAATCTGCGGTGGAATCGAGGTCGTTCATCCTAGATCCAATGGTTGGATCTCCCTTATTTGTCTCCCTCCTTTTTGCAAACATAAAAACAAAAATGCTTCTTCCTCCCCATTTTCGATTTCTCTTTCACCGATTATTGACGATCGAGTTCGTCTCTTTCCTCTGAGCGACCCCCTCCCTCTCTGAGTGATGAGCAAGTTCCCAGCAATCTATTTTTTTCTCTTTCACTCCCCTTTTCTCCTCTTTCTCTCTCACATCCCCCCCCCCTTTCATCACCCCTGCTAGCGTTTCTTTTTAACACCCCTTTAATTTTTCCCCTTTCTTATTTTCTTTCCTTCATCAACCTTCACATGCTGGCAATTGTGCTTACTAATAGAATGACTTAAATTTTTTATTTCCGGGAAGCACTTGTAAAGATCCACTTCTCTAATTTCATTTGCAGAGTTCTTAAAAAATGTGCTAATGATAATATTTTAATTTCACCCTCTAATATTTTAATATTTTAATGATAATGAGCCGACCCCACCTAGTGGGATAAGACTTTGTTGTTGTTGTTCACCCTCTCCTCTCATTTTTCTTAATGGAAAGAAAAAGTCACTTCCATCCTTTGGTGATTATAGAAGTAAATTAGAGAATTCCTTCTTCCTGGCAGAAGAAAAGTTCATAGAACTAACATGGAAAGAAGGCAAAAGTTCATAATTCCTTGGATCAAGTTCTGAAGGATCAAATTCGAAATGTGTAAAAATAGAGGACAAGGAGATGCAAAGGCCTCTACTTCCACCAGGAGCATGCAACAAAGGACTCATACAGGCAACAGGCTTCAGGCTTCTTACGAGTTGTTGCAGACTTACATACACGAGCTCTCGTATATTTTCTCTCTGTGACGCCCGCACTTTGACTTTAAAGAACCAATCTTTTTCTTGAATGTTATCTTCCAATGTCCATTTTAATCTGACGGTAGAAAAATAGGGCCACAATTTACAGCTCATAAATTGAGTTGTACGCTCCCCCTAATAAATTTTAAGGTATTTAATAGAAATTTAAATTTATATGTATGATAAATTATTTTCAATTTAAAACCATACAAATTAAAGTGTATATATATAATATAAAACCATGCATCATTCACCAATATGTTTATGTTAATGCATTTTTGTAATTAGTTTTATGGATCATTTACCAATTAAATGTAATAAATGATATTAGGATTAGGATGTGTTGAAAATGATGATTGGATCATTAGGATTGGGATATGCCAAAAATGTGAAGGCCATCAATTTATAAAAAAAAACTACAGAGCTTATTATTTAGATATAATTTTCATATGCGAGAAGATATATTATTTAACTTTTTTAGTATTTTTGAACTATATATATTTCTAATACATGATTCAATAAGAAAAAAAATCATGTGGGATGATTGTTCAAAATTATGACGCAGAGAGATGAATTAAATCAACAATATTTTATGTTAAATATATTCAATATATTTTCTTTACAAATTTAAATGAGACTATGTAATAAAAATACTTAAATATTTCAAACATTTTAAATGTGCATTATCATACTTAAGATAATTATTTCATTAGTATGTTTTACACATGTAAATATCAATAATAATTATATATTATTATTAAGATTATAATTTCAATCGCACGAAGTGCACTTGTGTTTTCTAGTTTCTTTAACAATTGAGAGTTTGATGGTGATGATACTATTGTGAATTTCTTTTGGGCGATGACAAGTCCAAAGATAGTTATTTGACTTTCCATGGTATTGTTGTATTTGATATGAATATCATGCAAAAAAAAAATTTAAGAACGTCATTTGCTCTCCATTGAAATCATCATCATAAGAAGTTGTGCTTTATTTGTTTGTGTTTTACTCAATATTGTGAGAAACGTACCGGACATCGACCCGGATAAGTCTCCATTTCAAGTCAAATAGATTGGACTGATCGGACAATTCGATCGAATCGGATAATAATTAAATATTATATTTTTAAAAAATATATTCAATCCACTCATATATTGTAATTATATAAAATTACATCATAAGTTAAAGTAAAATTATTACATATTAACTTAATAAATAATATATTTATATTAATATCTAATAATTTTAATATAAAGATTTCATATGAAAATGAAGTCACAATTATTGAAAAAACATAAGTGTATTATAAAATGTAGATGCCATAAAATAAAAATAAAAAGAAAATATATCTATGACAAATAGTTTAACGTTCATAAATTAAATAAATATGAAAAATGAACAATTAGTTTTTTTTGCAAATAAAAAGTTACACATTAATATTATAAAAAAATAAAGACAAAATTTAGTTATTAAATAAGTAGAGCAAAATAAATATATGTATAAATAAATAGTCCGAGCACCAAGAAAGTGAAAGCAAGACATCCTTTATGAAATGAGCCTCAAGAGTATACCATAGGTCAATATAATTTTTTATTGTAAAATTTTTAGCTTGGCCAGTTCACATAGATTAGTTATGGTCGGGTCTATCTGATTTTGACTGTTTTCACTGGTCTTGATCGGTTCAAAATGGTTTAAAATGGTCCAATGTTCATTTTGGTTTTGGAGGTGATTTAGGACTATCTTAGTGACCGATTGATGGTATGATCGGTCAGTCTGATCTGATCTTGACAATACTGATTTTACTTTCAAGACATAAGAGACATTCATATAATTATATGAAAAATAATGTGAATGCATGAACGAAAAAACATTTGATTTGTATTATCACATATCAATATATTGTGATGGGTAATGTTATATGTAAAAGTTTTTCCTAACACTAAGCATATTTTTTATATGGTTAATTTCTTAAATCTCGCTTGAACTATAGCGATTTTCTATGCTAACCCCTCCCCTCGTTGGCAAGTCCCTCCTGCGTCTGCCCACTAGCTCACCCCTGTCCTCCGCGTTTGGCCCCACCCCTCAACGCCCATGCCTGTTGCTCCTCACCGGCCCGCTTGATGCCCCTGGTCGGACCTTCTTGCAGGATTCCAAACACCTCGTTAAAGTTTAGGGACGAATTCATATTAAGGTTAGATATGGAAAATCATTATAGTTCATGCGAGGTTTAAAGAATTATACAAAATTTATGCACACATGTTACATTTAAAGAAGATTATAATCAATAACTTTATGACTCATCAAATGTAGATAAATTTGAAACGGATCAGTAATTTTTGAATAAAAAATTTGATATCAAATGGACATTGATTAAAGGTCATGTACAATAAGTGTGAATAATATATTTCATTATATTTTTAACATGTTTTTACTAGGATGAAAATATTAGTGCATTTTTTTATGAATTTGTTAACATGATCACATTACTTTCATATTTTGTATAATAAAGAAATGTTAAGGCTATACAAACTCTCCTTGGGTTTAAAGAAAAAGAAGATTAATTAATGTGTTGGTGGCATATGAGAGGTGGCTTAATTAATGTGCTTGCAATGGATATTTCTCTAGGAAAACATATGAAGGACTAGGATGATTTGATGACCTGAGAGAGGTATCACCTCCATAGGATAAGGACACACTAAGATATCATTTAGAAATTATAATCATGATTTCTCCTGGTTCTACATGAATAGTTAAATTGATAAAGTAATTTAGTGTGTTTGGGAAATTTAATGATGAGAACTAAAAAATTGATGTGATAGATTAATTGTATTTGAATAAAATGTAGAAATTATAGATATAAGATATAATTCTATTAATTAATAAATATTCAATATAAACTAAATTTTTATGTGAATTTTTTAAAATAATATATTGTTAAAATAAAAAAATAATATTCATAATAAATTATTTTTAACAACATATAAAGATATCCTACAAATAATAAATAATATTAAATTAGTATTTTATAATAAATATACTATATCTAATATATAAAATATATCAGAAGAAAACAAATTAATTTGAAAAAGAGAAACGTCACTTCAAAAAAAGTTTAAAACAAAAAAGATTGACACGCGAACAATACTCAAGTGGAAATTGACGGCATGTGACTATCAGATTCCTCCCTTGGATGCTCCGCCAAACATCACATAATTTGGCAGAATTAACTAAAATTAGGCATCGGTTCCGTCTAGTTTCACCCGCTAAATAGTATATATGATGTATTCTCAACATAACAATATAAGAGCAATATATTCTTGATGTGAAGAATTAGCGGTCTATATTTTCACTATTATTCTGCATGCATACAACACACATGACATGATTATTCCTTTACGTAAACACATGCATGGCGCCAATTTAATACATTTCAAACATTCTCCACATCCATGTTTATTCACGTATCACTTTTATTTCTTTTTGCTAGCCTGAAAACTCATTTGGGTAAATGTCTTTTGCAGGAAGCTAACGAGCTCTTGGGGATGAGGTAAAGCGGTCGATACACCACACACTATTCTCTGCATGAATGAAGGAAGAGCTGCTTCTAGGCGATAGAAAAGGCCAAAGAAACCAACAATAAACATCCTTCACAAATGGGGTACAGCCAGCTCCCTTACTCCCCAAGGAAGCTTCCTGGATGGCGAGGATCACCGAAAAGCTGCGGACAATAGAATGCAGGCAGTAGGGGGCGGACAAAAAGAGAGGAGATGAGTACAAAAAGGAGAGGAGGAGATCGAAGAAAGGGGGAGGTGATTCTGAGGAGGGTATTGGATTATCGAGAGAGAAACTAAGCGATTTGTGGGGAAATGTGTGTTCCCTCCATAAACTGTAACTAACTCTGCTGAGGTCGGGAGGTGCCTTATGTGTTTTGGATTTATGTTCTTTAGTCACACTTTCATCTAGTTTCTTTTCATGGTCTGAACCGAATGTTGAGCTTGCTTACGATTTTAATGATATTTGTTTGATCCATGTTTCATTATATAATTCTTTATTTTTTGAATCTGTATTTGGATTTGAGCTCGTGAATTGTCTTCATCTTGCACCCCGACCATAGGGATATTAAAGGCTCTACACGATCGAACACAGAGAAATTAAGCTTTGTTGAAGGCGATTCCCTACTGATTTTTCTATTTTTCTTGCAACTGTAAGCTAGGGGGAGTTCTTGAATCATTGATGCCTTGCATCTCCGACCGTGGGGACATTAAAGGCTTTATGGGACCGAACATAGAGAAATCCAGCTTTGACATGCAATGGTTCGTAGTTCAGATTTTTGTAGAGTTAGTAACAGCGGTTGTATGGTTTGATTTAGACGTCGTTCATTTTCTGATCCGCGGCCTAAGAGGATTATGCGTATTCTAAGTTTCTGGCAATAAACAACCGCATAGAGTTGGGGACTCATATCATCTTAGATGGATTCGGAGAGTGTTCGTGTATTCCTTCTTCGCCACTGCTATATTCTATTCCTTTTTATTCAGGAAAGTTCCACCCGAGAGGGAACATTCTCTTATCCTCATTCGTAATCGGCGACCCGAGTAGGGCGGATAACAAATGAGTTATTCATGTAGTCCCTTCCAGTGACCTAGACCGTATTCTCTGAATCGATCTTTTTTCCCCTTTCAAATTGTCTAAACAGTCTCGGTGATACATTAGTCCCTTGTATTTAGCCCGGGAGGATCGTCCATTTGTCACTAAAGCAAGTGTGAGCCGACCGAAGTCGACTTGTCTTAAGTGTATTTCTCTTGATTGCTCGATACTCAATGGACACGAGACCTTAACTCAAATTAAAAAAGAAAGAAAACTCAATATGTATCTTGGGGCATCGTATGTGAGAGCGATGATTGCACCCATCTTATGAACCCTTTTCATGTGTGCAACACAGGCTTTCCACAACAAGAGAGTGTGGGTAGTGGAGTCGATTGTCTTCCCCATCAGGATTGACCAAATACACACGTGAAAGGGCATTCGGTCGTTTTACCCGTATCACTATGGATTGAAGAACTTTAAGTTTTATAGCAGAAGCATCTCCGATAAGTCCTCATCACGTGTTCCTAATTGATTGTCCTACACTTTTCTAGGATTAACCGTCGTTTCCGTACCATTTCTCTTTACAATCCCAAAAACAACAAAAATAATTAGTTTTTTTATCTTATTTCATTATCTTTCTCTCTCTTGTTTTCAGCATCGCTTTTACTCATCGAGTTTTGTTCCAAAGAGTCTTTTCGAGAATTTTGCAAACACCCTTCCCTATGGATCAAACTTCAAATACTACAATGATGCATCGTACGCTTGCGGATTGTATTTCGATAGTGTAGAGAGATTATAAATTTTTAAAATTTCATTCACATCTTTTTCTGTGTTCAAAGAGTAACACGCTAGAGTAAATGGTAGACTAATGTCTTAGAGACTTACACCCCTCTCCTTATATGTGTCATTCTCTATTCACACTTTATGCGAGTCAATTATTATAAGAACAAAGATCCACAAGTGACTATGTAACACCTCAGATTTTTATGAAAGGGGTATATTGAGCTTTGGGCCTAAAACCTAATGACTCCCTTATATAAAGTCCTAAGACTTTTGGTTAACCTCTTTTCCTCATTTTGCACTCTTAAAGTCTAGGGCTTGAGGAAAGGAACCTGGGCAAGGAAGAGGAAGAGGAAGAGGAAAATAGAGGGGAAGAAAGAGGAAGAGGACCGGTGATTAAGGTATGTAAAGGGGATTGAAACCCCTCTCTCCCCTCTCAATGTTTTGATGATTTGATTGAGAGAAATAGGGCACCCTGCCCTATTAGGGATTTGATTGAGGGTTTTTATATGATTTATGAGATATGAAATAGTTTAGATAAGATCCATGCTTAGGCTACATATTAGGGTTCATGTTTAGATGCTCTTAAATGATTTGGAGGGAGAACTCTAAATCTCTGTGGATGAATGATTTTTTGTGTTTTTGATATATTTTATGATGTCGTTTTGTCTATAAATCATGCTTGAATCGTAGTAAATGTTAGATGTGATTTGCCCCAAAAGGTTTTATGAAAAGTTGCGAAAAATTGAGCTGGACGAACTGTAGATCCACGTCACGGCCGTGACGACCCTCGTCACGCCCGTGAGCGCATGGTGAAAGCCGTCGAAAGAATAACTACGTCGATCACACCCATGACGAGACAAGCACGACCGTGACGAGACAAGCACGACCGTGATGACCCCATCACGACCATGAGCGTGAGGGTGCAGACGCGAGGCCGATTTTGGATTTGCACACGACTGTGAGGATGGAAGCATGGGCGTGACATGGACATGTCATGACCGTAACCAATAGAAAGAGTTTTCAAGTTATAGTGTTGGTCACGGCAGTGACCAAAACTAGTCACGACAGTGAAAAGTTGTCGTGTTGCCGTGACTGGTTTTGGTCATTGCCGCGGCCGACAAAAAATGATCTTTAAGCCATTTTAAACTTATTTTTGATGTATTTATACTATGTATTGACACTTGATGAATATTTATGATACATAGTTATATGAAATACATGCACAATCGTAATTAGGTTAAAATTTAAAGACTAAGAGACATAAAATGTTTGATGATTGTGCAAAGAATGAACCCAATTGGAGAATACTATTACTTGACACCCCTCAACTAAATAACAGGAAATATTGTGTCCTGCTCCATGTGTGTTAGAATTTTTTTCAGGGAATTGTTGTTTCCTGCACCTTGGAGTTAACATTTTCTGGAGGAATAGCTGTATCTTATCGGAAACTGTATGTATATTCCTATGAGAGCTTTGGCTCCAAGGCTTAGCTAGCCTGGAGGACAATGACTTGATTCTTCAATCTGAACTGACTGACTGATTGAATTAAAAGGATTGATGATCACGAAAGTAGAATTCAAAAGGTTATGAAGCAACCCTGAGGATATTAGTAAGGCAAGGTAAGGACAAGTGCTAGTCACTAGGTATGCTTACTGATGTACTAACTGTTACGTATTTTATGTCCATTCATGTTACTGTTACTGATATACATTAATGATATGATATGAGATATTGACATGTTTATCATATGTCTATGACATGACATTCATGCATATTTATTTCATGCCTATGAATTATATATATATATATATGTTATGTAGTATCCTGTTTAGGATGCATATCATTGCATGATCTTTACATACTCTAACTAAAAAAATCTTGCACCTTGAATCCGTGCAAATAACTAATCTGTTTGGATGGATAGCAGCTTAGCTCATGACGACGAAGTTGCACATGGCATAAGAAAATAGTTATGTCACTAGGGTTTGTTTATAGATATTTTTTGAAAAATGAATTTTATTTTTATATATGACATTAGTTTCAAAGGTTTTAATTTAAGACTTGTTTCATTTTATCTTCGTGATTAATGATTTTCCACTATATTTATGCCTATCATTTTATTTTGATTATGTTATGACGAACGAGCTATTCACTTAATAGCCCTTTATTTTTTAGGGTGGATTTTCGAGGTGTTACAGTTGGTATCAAAGCATGTTTAGGACGTTAAGTATGTTATAAGACTGTTAAGTGTCTAAGTTCATATGCAATCATCATGATCAGCCCATTCAAGATAAAGAGTATGTATCTTTTGTGCCATATGTATGAATATTTATATTAACCATATAATATTGGTTAATTACTATGGAAGCAAAAAAGTCTTCTAATGGGAATGCTAAGAATAACATCCGAGTTTGATAGTATTGTCAAATTGACTATGGGTAATATGAAATATGAGATGTGAATATCATTGTAAATTTTAAGGATGAGGGACATGTGATCAGAAATTGTTCAAAATGATATACATAATTGTTCATGACAGTTGAACAAGTTTTCATGATCTAAGGACTATGAAATGATTAAGAAAACTATGGTGAAATTCAATTTTCACAAAGCCAAATAGAAAGTTCACTGACTAATAAGATGATATGTATGAGGTGATAGTTTGACATAACAACGCCACTAGGGAGGATCCCATAGGCAGTACCTCTTAGAGACACCGGTGATGATTAAGGAAATTAATTACTCAGCTGACCTCATAGTACTACCCCATGGTAGACTAATAGGCATGAATTGATTATCTTACTATGATGCCTACATGATATGTCATGAAAGGAAGGTAAGATCAACAAGGAGGATGACAATTTTGTGATCTTCTACGGAATTCCATCTAAGAAAAAGAAGATAATGAGGCAACGATTGCCGATGATTCTTAGTGAGTGTCATCAAGGGAGATTTCCATCCTCAGCCATTACAAGAAATTGAAGTGGTGAGAAACTTTTCAGATGTGTTTCCCGATGAGCTCCCGAGATTACCTTCGGAAAGGAAAATTGATTTTTATATCTCTCCCTACATGATTGAACCAGCTGAGATGAAAGAATTAAAACCCAATTACAGGAGTTTTTGGACAAATGCTTTATTAGGTCAAGTGTGTCCCATGAGGTGCACCTATCCTATTTGTGAAGAAGAAGGATGGGTCATTGAGATTATGTATTGATTACAGAATGCTCAACAAAGTGACCATCAAGAATAAGTACCCATTGCCCTAGATGATCTTTTTGATCAGTTATCTTTTGCATCAGTCTTTTCAAAAATCGACTTGAGGAGCGAATACCATCAGCTCAGGGTGGCTAATGAAAATATAAGAAATACAACCTTTAGGTGCCATTATGAATTTTTGGTTATGCCTTTTGGATTGACAAATGCTCTTGTAACATTTATGGATTTGACGAATAAGATATTCAAGCCTCACTTGGATAGGTTTGTGATAGTATTTGTAGATGATATACTCATCAAGTCTTGAAGAACATAAGAAGTACTTACATATTATTCTGGAGACTTTGCAGCACCATCAATTATATGTAAAGTCTCCAAGTGTGAATTCTGTTTAGAACAAGTTATGATTCTGGGACCCAACAAAAGTTGTAGTAGTTGTCAATTGGAAGAGGCCAAAGACAATAACTGACGATCTTGTGCTAAATTTTCTCTACCTACTAGCAAAGTCAAAATCGATACAGTCACCAATATATTCTTCAGCTCTTTGAAGCTGTTCTTGCATTTATCTGTCCAAACGAACTTGACATTCTTCCTTAGCAACTAGGTAAATGGTCCTGCAATGATAGAGGAACCATGCACAAACCTCCTATAATAACTTGTCAATCCAAAAAAACTACGAACCTCTCTTGTATTTCTTGGTGCCTCCCACTTCATAATAGCTTTTATCTTGAAGGGATCAACTAACACTTCATCAACTGATATGATATGCCCCAAAAATACCACTCTATCTATTCAGAACTCACACTTGGAAAGTTAGCAAACTTATTCTGCCTCAAGGTCTCCAACACTGTTCTCAAGTGTTGTTCATACTCGCTTTTGCTAGATGAATAGATTAATATGCCATCAATATATACAATGAAAAATATATCCAGAAAATCTCAAAACACCATATTCATCAACCCCATGAATATCATAGGAGCACACATCAAACCAAATGTCATAACAAGAAACTCATAATGCCCATATCTAGTTCAAAAAATAGTCTTCTTCACATATTCATCTCTAACCCGCAACTGATGATAGCCAGATCTCTAATCAATCTTGGACAAGACTTTCGAACCATACAACTAATCAAACAAATCATCTATCCTTGGTACTGATTCTTTATGGTCACCTTGTTTAGTTGTCTATAGTCAATACACATCCGCATTGAGCCATCCTTTTTCTTCACAAACAGTACTAGGGCTCTCCAAGGTGACACATTTGGTCGAATAAAATCCAAATCAAATAACTCTTGCAATTGCTTCTTCAACTTTTCTAGCTCAATGGGTGCCATTCTATTTTGAGGAATGGAGATCGAATTATACCCGGAATCAACTCTATCTCAAAATCAATTTCTCTCTACGAGGTAAACCGGGCAATGTCTCATATTTATACTCTTACTAACATCAACTTTGATGCGGCCCTCTATGTCACGTTGTTGACATCATTTGATTGTAGTCTTATGAAACATTAATAATACGTATTATTTAACGTGTATCTCTATGCATGACTACACACTCATGGGTGTTACCAGGGTGTATCAATATAAATATCCATGTCATAATTAGTTTGCAATCATACTATGATTCACATCAAGACATCTCAACATTCAAATACTAAGCAACATGCTTACATTCAATTTTGCACCATTATAAAATTTTCTTTTCTAATGAAGATCATAATATTGCATATAACCATCCCTTTTCTTTAACTCTATGTCAGCTTTTATGTTTTTAACACATATTCACATAACATTAGTTTATCATACCACATCATATAACATATTCATATGCAACAATCCATGTACAAACATACATGCAACTACCCATCACTACCCACACTCCATGAATTGAATTTAAAACCTAGAGCTCTAATACCATAAGTTGTAACGCTCAACTACTCATTTGACGCCACAAGGGGTGAAATCGTAAAATCAAATACTTAAATTCAAATTCAAATATTCAACCAAAAATCAACATTAAAAAATAAACTAACTTTCGAAATTTAAAAAAAATTCAGCATGACGTATGCTTAAATTCGTCCATACGTCATATACAATATTTATCCATATCCTTCACATGCAATTTATAAAGTTTAATATGCATCACTAGCAGTTTATAAGGTCATTACTGACAATTCAACAGATAGTAAAAAGGGTAGGACACGTGCCCAAAACGGTGAGTCACAAGCTCACTCTCTAACCAAAATCACGAGCCATATGCTCGTAAACCATATATCATGAGCATCCATCGTTCTACACTATAAATTCAACATCTCTCAAAATCATTCAAAATATTCTTCAAACTTGGGAAAACATCATCAAACACGGATATCCATATCACTCATCAATCGAGTGCTTCTTCACCCACCCCTCGTGTCACTATATCATCACAGGGTAGTTGTTCTAATTTCGTCTCTCGTGTCACTATATCACCACAAAATGTTGAACTGCTTGTTGTGTCACTATATCGACACAGAACGTTGAACCGCTCCTCGTGTCACTATATCGACACAGAGCTTGTTTCTTTGCCTTCTCCACTTCATCTCTCATGTCACTATACCGCCATAGGATGATTGTTCCACCCTTTGTGTCACTATATCGACACAAGGTGTTGAACCTGCACCTCTGTCACTATATTGATACATAGCAGACCAAACCCCAATCGGTCTACTCGGAGTTAGCCAATCTTTCGAAGTGAAAACACTCCGCCTTATGCAGGTTTTTATATGTAATGCGCATGATGCATGAATACAAATCCGAAATGAAAGCTTAAAATTAGAAGTCATCATATAAACATTTTCTTTTCAAAAATCCAATATTTACTTCAATTGCACGAGAAAAGACTCCGACAGATTTTCAAAATTCATAATAAAACATCCATATGATGGCACACTTATGAAGCACACAAATAAATATGAATGTGTATGAAGGAAACTGTCACGAAAATGTCATCACAAAATCTATTCCACATCGTGTGGAACAATGTCATCATTTCATAGAGTTAAGTAATTCATATCAATTGAGATAAGTTCCCTCATCTTGAATTCGTCGAGTCCCAAATTATCCCTTCATCCAAATCCAATGAAAAGAAAACACAATCTATCACATCCATTGCTTGATAAATTAATATTATAAAAATAAACTTGATAATTCACTCTTCACAACAACTCGATGTTTTTATCATAAACCAGGTCTTATTATGAATTTGCTACACTACTTACCAAGAAGGAAATAAAGGCATCGTCAACTAGTAGCGGCCTAATCAAATCTCAACAAACAACAAACTGTCATCTTCCGATTAACAACCCCTATAAGCGAGGTTCAAATCAATCTTTAAGACAACTTCCAATTATGACTTTAACTATATTATAAAATTTATTTCCAATTATTCGGGCATTCATACCACAACAATCGTAACCACACTCTCAGAACTATAGCCGCACCCGCCGAAACGTTGAAAAGCTGTCGAACGCCTTCTTCATCAATAATAAAATAAAATTACTTTAAATTTATTTACGTAACTGAAATTCAATCACAGGTACATTTCCATTCGCTTACCAACTATGATATGAGGACGAGTCGTCGGAAAGATCGCCGGAGAACGATCGGAGTTCGAAAACCATGAAACTAAAAAGGACTAACGATTAACTTTTATCGGACAACAATCTCAACCATTTCTCTCACATGTGAACCTACCATAGCATCGTGATGAGCTCGGCCAGAGCTCCCCGTCGGTTCGTCAAAAATGTCGTCGGAAAAGCCCAACTCGGCCACCTCCATGATTTGGAACAAGAACACATTTAAAACTCGTCAAAATGATCCTAATCAACCTTAGAATGATGTAAAACTCACCAGGAGGAAGATCGACGCGAATCAGAGTCGAGAAATGTCGCCGATGAACTTCCCCTCTTTCTCGTGTTTAGCACTTATTGTGTTTCCTTCAGTGGACTTTTCATCTCCTATCCCATGTCAAAATGTTCATCTCGTTGTCCTCTTTTCAATGACACCTCACATACGAAAAATGATGGCCGAACGACGGAGAAAATGTGGCCGGAAGAAGGGGCGACTGGGATGTGCTATAGTGCGTCGTGATTACTGTAGCAGGTCGGGGAGGAAGAAAGAAGACATGCTTCTTTTCTTTTTTTTTTACATGTCATTTTTTTATGTTGTCCATTATTACATAAAGACAAAATGTTAGGACGTTATAACACTGAACACAAGAGTCTCAAGTATGTGTTCTTCTAAAAGAAACTCAACATGAGACAAAGAAGATGATTAGAGTTTTTGAAGGATTATGAGTTGATATTCTCTATTATTCAGGAAAGGTCAACTCAGTGGCTGATGTTCTAGGAAGGAAGTATGAATGGTCAGCGACATGTTTGAGGGTCTACAAATGGACTCTAGTTGAAATAAGCACATCGAGAAAGCTTATGATGTCATTCAGCTTGAGTTGGTGATAAATATTTCACATGCACAGAAGAAAGATGCAGAATATAAAGACATGAAAGCTTTGTGTGAGAAGGGACACTCAGACTACAAGTGTAATAAAGATGGAACTATCAGGTTCCAAGACAGAGTGTGGGTACTTGAAGATAAGAAACTTAAGGACGAAATTCTGACTGTGCCACAAGTCAGAATTTGCTATTCACCCATGAACTATCAAAATGTCCAAAGACCTTCAAAGAACATTTTGATAGAAAGACATGAGAAGAGAGGTGGCAGAATTTATTTCCAAATGCTTCGTCTGTCAATAGGACAAAATTGAGCATCAAAAGACACTAGGACTACTGAATTCATTGTCCATACCTCAATTAAAGTGGGAAGAGATCACAATGAACTTTATTATAGAGCTCTCAAGGACACAAAAAAACATGATGCTATTTGGGTCATTGTGGATAGTTCACTTCTTACCATATTATGTGAGGCAATCAGTTGTAAGTATGGTACAATTTTATATTAATGAGATTATCCTATTGCATGGGATTTCTATTTTCATCATATCGGATAAGGACCCAAGTGTTCACAACAAGATTTTAGAGAGGATTGCAGCATGCTTTTGGTACAAGACTGCACTATAGTACTACCACTGACTCTTAGAGTGATGGGCAAAGTGAAAGGACAATTCAGACTCTGGAGGAGATGTTGAGAGCATATGCAATAGATTATCAAGGCAACTGTGATGATCACCTCGTCTTAATTGAGTTTGCCTACAATAATAATTATCATTCCTCCATAAAGATGACACCGTTTGAAGCACTGTATGAAAGACTCTGTAGGTCTCCCACATATTGGAGTGTAGTTGATGAAGGAAGACTATTGGGACCTGAGCTAGTAGAAAAGTATGCAGAGAAGGTAGATCTGATAAATAAAAAGATGATGGCAGCTCAGAGCCGCAAATAAAATTATGCAAACATGAAAAGAAGGAAATATATCTATCAAGTTGGAGACATGTACTGTTGAATGTATCTCCTATCAAAGGAGCCATGAGATTAAACAGAAAGGACAAATTGACTCCTATGTACATTGGACCATTTGAGATTCTGGAAAAAGTTGGAGAAGGAGCATACAAACTAGCATCGCCTCCTTCATATGCCAAGATCCATAATGTCTTCCGTGTGTCTATGTTTTGTATATTTCGCAAGTATACATATGATAACTCTCATGTGGTGGTAATTGCTTACATATGAAGAGTACCCCACAGAGATATTTGAGCATGATGAACATCATCTAAGGAACAAGATGATGAAGATGATAAAAATTGCATGGAAGCATCACAATAGAACTGAAGAAACATTGAACAGGAAGATGAAATGAAAGAATAATTTCCAAGATTATTTAATAAGCGTTCTATTTTATGTTAAAATTCAAGGACAAGAAGGATCAAATTAAAAAAAAATTGAGATAGTTTAGGTACCCAAAAAATGAATTTCGTAGTCTGGGGTTAGATGTGAAAAATCGCGATAGTTTAGAGGTGGTTAGAGAAAATAACCCTTAGATGAATAATATATTTCTTAGTTAAAATTATATATATATATATTAGTCTAATTTGATAATACTAAGATAGTATCTAGGGTTAAATAAATCTTGACTGTTGAATTTATCATATTTATTAGAAATATGATTCAGATAATTTGATGATCTTGATCTTAATCAAAATTTCTATATATCTAATAAAATTAATTAATATATTATCATTTTATTAATATAATAAATAAAAATTGTAGTTTATAGTCGTAGAATGTTGAACATTTTACCTATACAGTATACCTCGTATTACTAAATACAAATAAAATGTTATCATTATTTAGGCCACATTTTATTCCTAGTAATGTAAAAAAATTTATCATTACTTAGACCACATTTTATTCCAACAATTTTTTATGAGATACAATGATTGTTATCAAATTTGACGGAGATGAAATAATTTAAGGACATTGCAATATGGTCATATTAATGATCAATGTTAGAATATATCTTTAAACTTTGACTATCAATATAATGCCCTAATAGTACGACATATGAATTACCTTTTTAAGTAATATTTTAATAAAATTATTTCTTATATTTTAAAGCACCGTTTGGTTCGAGAATAGATTTTAAAATATCGTCATATTTTGAAAATATAAGCAAACGCGAGTTAGAATAAGATTTTTACCGTGAAAAATGTAAAACAACTTTTAAAATAATGAAACCACTATTTTTATACCGTGAAGTAGAATATACCTATTCTTCTAAGTGGCACAAATAATTATATTCTTGTCATTTTAAATTTTAAATTATGTATAAATTTACCATATATCATTATATTATTATTTTTATATTAGTAATATTAATAAATGTCAAGTATTTATAAACAAAATTTAAGAATAAAATATTATATTTTTAAATTATGATATTTTCAAACTAAACACTAATATTACTTTTTTGAGAATATCATATTTTGATAATTTATTCGTGTTGAAAATATTCTTCGAAACGGCCTAAAAAATATCATATCTTTTAATATTTAAACAATAACATGTCATCATCATCCTTTATTCTTCCTTTTTTTTTCTTTTAATAAATAGGCAGAGGGGGAAGGGGGCTCGCTTATTCTTCCCTTCATTTCGTGCGTGACGACGAAGCGAGCAAAGAGAGCGAGCAAACGGCGTCCAAGAGCACAGCATACTCGTCCTTTTGCCGACCGCCGCGCGACGCGATCGAAGGTCATCGAACAACCCTTCTTCTTCTTCTTCGTCTTCTCGTGTTGCACGACCAGAGGTTGGATGCTTTTTTCTTTTCTCTTCCTTCCTGTTTTTCTTCCGTTGAGTTTGTGAAGCGTCTTGTGGGTTAAAGATCGAATCTTGATCGGGGTTTGAAGTGCAGGTAATCTCCAGTCTGATTCCAAACTGCTAATATGAAACTCGTCCGACGTGATTTGATTCCCAACGGCCCCGGCAGCATTAAGGTATCATGGATTTTGATTTATCTTTGCATCTTTTTTCCTCTGCGAAATATACTTATTTCGACCTTTGAGCAGTATTTCTGAAGAGAGAGGAATTTTGATCTTTTTTTTTTCTTGTTCGCAGATCGTTCCTGAGGAGGACGATGATATGTGGCAGGCTTACAATCTGATTTCTGTCGGGGATACAGTTCAAGCTAACACAGTCAGGTTAGGATAGAGTAGTTACCGTTTCTGGCAGTAATTTTCTTTGTTATCAGACTCGAATTCATGTCGTTTTAAGAGCTATGCTAACTCGTTATGGCAAGAATTTAATCGATAATTTAGTTGCGAATATATGATGGATTGATGTTTGTGAAGCAAAAGGGCTAGGTTTTTTAAGGATTAATAACCAATCTTATCTGTTATTTGCTGCATGGTCATGGAAGAACCTCTTTTGCACGATTCATGTTCCCTTGACATTTTTTCTTCTATATGCTATAACAGAAAGGTTATAAGGGAGATGACTTCTGGGGGGCGGGACTCAGAACGTGTGAAGTTGAAGCTGGAAATTAAAGTTGAGGTAAGCTGAATTTCTTCCTTTTCAGATGTCATGCATTATTAAAATCCCTATAGTTTCTTCTTCCTTTTTTTTTTTTGAGGAGAACCCTATAGTTTCTTAAATATAATAGTCAAAGATTCCGAATTTAATTTTATGGGAAGTTGATGAAGCAATTTTTATATTTCTGGCATGTATTGCCGAACAATGGGGAAAATGTCTAAAGTGCTGCATGGATCTTAGATGCACAATCTGGATCTATCTATCTATTAATATATTTTAATTTTTGGACTTTTATCTATCTATATGTATGAAAAGATATATTTTAATTGTTGGACTTTTACACAGGATTTTATTGACTATTAAGCTTGATAATTTCATCTATCTATATATGAAAACATATATTTTAATTCTTTGACTTTTACACAGGATTTTGTTGACTATTAAACTTGATAACACTAGACATACCTCTCAAGCTCGGATTCTAGGTCTTTGCATGCAAGGAAGGGCTTTGTGTGTCTATCTTAGACACTTCCATAGACTTGCCTATTTGCTGCTAAGGGATTGGGACATCATTGTAACTAGTAGACACTAGACACCCTTGCTCAGGAAAACACGTTGTAAGATATAACAACTGAGAAGGAACTCTGGGTAAATGGTGCTGCATACAAAGTTTAATGCTTGCAAACTGTAGATTTCATATGGAACATGGACTTTTCATCACGTTCATAATTCTTAAAGAATGCAATGTTCTGCTGTTTGTACACAGTTAGAGGTCAAAAGGATAAGGATTATAGGAAGGAAGAAAAAATACATATCTCAGCTTTGACATTTTAATCACTAATGGTTCTTTTACATTTTTTGTACTGGTACTTGAATGGAAAGGCAACAACAACAACAACGCCTTATCCCACTAGGTGGGGTCGGCACTTGAATGGAAAGGCATCTTTTCTTATTATTGAAATTGATCGTACTAATTATCTCTTATCGTGTCGTGTCATGTTTACTGATATGAAAGCTAACTTTCCTATTGTTAATCCTGACAATTGGTAAAGACGAGAGGAGATTTCAATTTCCATAACTTAAACCCCACAAACGTGCATACTATGATGCCTTGTCGAAATTCGCCACCTTGGCAAGAAATCTTATTCGTGAAGTATTATTGAACATGTAAATTAGAAACATTCAAGAAATTTTGCAGATAAGACATGAGATTGACATCCCCATGATTTGTTAGTATTCATTGTGGAAATCTGGAATGATTTCATTATGCATATTCTTGGTTGTAATTGTATTTTCTTGTATCACTTTCTTCATCAAGGTTTTCCCCTCTTTTACTCCAAGTAATCTTTTCCCTCTCTTTGGTTTGGTTACCCATCCTGATGCCCAATACAAATTGCATGTCTCAGAGCATTGATTATGATAAGGAGGGCTCAGTCCTGCGCATAAGAGGCAAAAATATCCTTGAAAATGAACATGTTAAGGCAAGTTCAATTACATACACTTATGTGGTCATTGAAATGTGAAACTGCTAACTTGTTCAATATTGTAGATCGGGCAATTTCATACTTTAGAGATTGAGCTACACAGACCTTTTTTACTACGAAAGGTACATTCCATGTCATTGATTTGGATTTTTCTTTCTCTGCAGCAAAGATATTTTGCAAAATGCCAAGTTTTCCTTTTCCTTAAGATGAATAACCAAAATAAAAGTGATGTTCTTTATTCACTAAAAAATCTCATTTATATCTGATGTGGGTAATTGCACATGTAGCCGAATCGCATGATCCATGTAGTCGAATCACATGAACATGGATCAACGAATAGCGTCGTATGATCCATGTAGCCGACCCCACCTAGTGGGATAAGGCTTTGTTGTTGTTGTTGTGGGTAATTGCACATGTGCTCTTCCTTTTGTTACTGTGTTTTCTTGTGCTCTGATATCTTTTTGTATATTCTGTTACTGAAAAATTAACTTTGGTATCCAGGATATATGGGATTGGATGACACTTGATGTTCTGCAGCAAGCATGTGGTATGTACTCCTCTGTACTCCTTTGTTTCATTTATTGTATGCTACTGATTTTGCATTAACCTTTTATCCATCAAAAAAAGGAATTACTTAATGAGAAAGGTTCATCATGAAACAAGCCTTCATGTCGCGAGAAGTTATGAATTCATTCACTTTTTTCTTTTCTTTTTTTTCAAAATTTCTTCTGTTCATTTGGGTTCTTGTATTTTACATGATTTTTCATACAAACATTTAATACACTGATATTAATCTTATCTTGGCAATTGCAGATCCTTCTGCCAGTGCTGACCTAGCAGTTTTCTTGATGCAAGAGGGACTAGCACATTTGCTCCTAATAGGCAAAAGGTACTGATCTTATATGATTCTTGGAGTGATGATAGATTTGTTTTGTGAAGTACCCTTTTCTTTGCATAGAAAACATGGGTCCATTTTCTTTATCAAATTATCTCATGGCTAGCATGTAGTTATCTGGTATGTGTAATGTAATGTCCAGGGCCTAGTTGCTCTTCAAAAGAAAAATGTCTTGGGCCTAGTGCTTGTATTTCAACATGCATGAGACATGCCTCTTTTTGTGCCAAAGAAAGCAGATGGCCATAAAAATAACAAAAGAGAAAATCAAGACAGATGCAAAAGAATTTCTGCTTTTCCGCTAAACATATAGTTTTATTGTGCGGATGCCCCTCTTTCTCTTTTCACTTGTGTTCTTGAAATAGCATAACAACAACTCGAGCTCGAATTGAAACTTCAATACCCCGTAAGCATGGTCCTGCAATCGCTGGCTATGAATCGGTATGCAATTTGTTCATTTTTTGGTCAGCTTCATCTTTGAAAGCTGTTATATCATGGTGTAGTATTGAGGAATGTCCTACTTTGCAGGCTCTAAAGAAGTTTTTCGAGAATGTTCTACAGGTAGGTGTATAAAACAAATTTGCTTGTAATTCTTAGTGTACTATAGAGTTACAAGCATTCTCTTGTCGTCTGACATACATGATATCTTTCGTAGGCTTTCCTTGAACATGTTGATTTTAAAGTTGTTCGGTGCGTCTGACATACATGGTATCTTTCGTAGGCTTTCCTAAAACATGTTGATTTTAAAGTTGTTCGGTGCGTTGTAATTGCAAGCCCAGGCTTTACAAAGGTATACTTCAGCATTTCTGAATACAACTGATACTTTCATATCTTTAATGTTAATTCTGTCAATAATCAATATTTCCCCTAAAAGGTATCAAATCGTCACAAGTTTATTCTCACATGTTTTCTAGATTTTTTTTTTGTTTTATTATCATGGAAATGATCAATATTCATCATTGGCATCCAATTCCAAAACTGTCTATAATATTAAGCACTAAAATTTTGTCTCAAAACTTCTTCGAGCACACGGCCGACTGCCACTTATAAATGAGAAGCATGGATTTGATTTAAAAGGTTTCCTATTGGTTATTTCCTTTATTAATCATTTTTTATCTTAATGAACTTTCATTACCTCTTAACACGTGTTTTTGAAACCCACCTATTTTCTGCATTTACACATTTTCAGTGGTCCAACTGATATGAATAACCAGACCTTAGTACTCATCCTTTTGCGCTAAAAAACAAAAAGAGCTTGTCATATACCATTAGTGTCTTACATTTAAAATGAAAAAAAGTAATTAAAATATAAAAATGAAGTTGGGAATATTTTAAAAATAGCAGAAAGTGCCGGTGTGCACATTTTATATTTACTATCAAGGATAGGGTACATATATTTAGATTTAAGAATGCTTTCCATGTTTGCATAGTAGACATATAATTCTCTTTGTTTATTAAATATTTTTACAGGACCAATTCCGTGATTATATGCTTTTAGAAGCAGAACGACGCGAATTAAGATCAGTAATTGAGAACAAATCACGTATAATTGTTGCTCACTCAACATCTGGTTACAAGTGAGGTTCTGGTGACTTTTTTTTTACTTACTGCCAATGCCTATATAATTAAGTAATTTTGTTGCCTTAAAAAAATTAAGTAATTTCATTATTTTGTTGCATATTGACTGCAAGGATTTTGTCTTTTCTAGCAGTTTATGTTGCTAGTCACTGCTGGCATGGCATGGTTCTATACTGTGACAATTACCACAGTGCAGTGCTGGCTGAATAATTTTTTTTGAAAAAAGGATAAAATACTGTGCCAGTTGGATACATCAAGACTTCTTTTCCTTTCTATAATCCATCTGTTAAGTTGAAGTTCAATACACCCTTTTTTTTTTGAGAAGAGTTCAATACACATATTATGTCATGCCCAATGATGTTTAAGTCATTAAGCGAAATTTCTCAAATACTAAGGTAATCACACTGGATGAATCTGCTTTGTCTGCTTTAAAAAAGAATCTGTTCTATCATAATCATAGTTGTTGACAGTGATTCTTGAAATTTTTAATTTCAAATTGCAATCATATGCCACCTACAAGGAATGTCTCTCGTGCAAAGGAAAAACTCATTTTATGAAATCTACCCTTTCTCTTTATTAATGTCTAGGAATTGGTTATTTCTTTCGCTATACCATGAGCTTCTCATTACTCTTTAACTAAGTATATAATTCATTAAGCTGTTATCTCCAAATTTTATGGCAAGCTTTATGAAATTGGAGTAGCTTTGTAATTCTATTCCTTTTTTTTTGTGATTATATTGTTGGCACAGGCATAGTTTGAAGGAAGTTTTAGATACCCCAGCAGTCATGGCTTTGATAAAAGACACAAAAGCAGCACAAGAGGTGCCGTGTTTTTTAAAATTAATATTCCTTCTCAGCTTTGTTTCTATTTTACTGTTTCATAAAATATTTTCTATGTATATTTTCTTTAGGTCCGAGTCTTGAAGGATTTCTTCACAATGCTTTCAGATGTAAGTTTTGCACCACTCCCACGTGTTACCATCTTACAGTGTCTGTGTTAAGTCCAAGTACTTATAGTTGGTAAAATAATAGAAAACTCAAGGGGAAAGCCACAAAACAGCATTTTTTATACGTATTTGTAATATTCATGTTCAACTTCGTCATAAGAATGACCATTAATTAATCCAATGTTCTTGGTGGAATGCGTGCACATATAGGCATATGCATGTTCATTCATTTATGTGTGTTTGGTGTTCTTAGCTCATGAACATTTAAAAACTTTTTATTTCTTTATTATATGTAATTTTGGCTGTTTGGAAGATAAGTGTTGTTCATGTGTAGAAATAGTCTGAGTTTTTCTGTTTTGAAAAATAGTTTTGAGTTTATTTTTTAATTTATAGGACTCAGCTCGTGCCTGTTATGGTCCTAAACATGTTGAGGTTGCACATGAGCGGATGGCAATCCAAACTCTTCTGATCACTGATAGTCTGTTCAGGTAAGCACCACTTGTTCTCAAAGCAAAATGTTATCTCAAGATTTTCCTGAAAAAGTATCAAGATTCCATTGATTTATGTGATATGCTCTCTGCATTGGTATAAACATATCAACATTTGGATTTTCTTTTTCGCAAATGAACTCTTGCATCATCAACTTAATAAAAGAAAAGTAGACTGCAATATCCACATGTTCCATCTTAATCATTATTGATTTTGTTAGAGCATGTTTACATTTGCACTCAATATTCTATTATACCCCTTGTTGCCTTGTCTTGAACTTCAAATTATTATATTTCATGTAGATTTATATGTACATGTATTGCCTTGTCTTGATTTTATAGCCGGTCCCAAGCCCGGATAAAGGAGGAGGGTTGTGTAACCCGACAGCCAGCGTAAAACTCTGTCGAATCTCATGAACATGGATCAACGAATATATAGCGAAATGGCGTCGTATGATTCATGTAGCCGACCCCACCTAGTGGGATAAGACTTTGTTGTTGTTGTTGTTGTTGTAGATTTATATGTAGGCACAATATTTCATGACAACAAAGCTTTCTAAATGTCAAAATCATGCTTAAGACTTTTTCCTAATGGACACAAGTTGCTTCCCTTTGGTGAATTTTTGGAGCCATTGAAGTAAGTGTCCATGACCTCAGGGGTTTTTCCAAAATATTTTAAACCACAGTTGCTTTTGACTGATGCCTCTTAGTTTTTCTCCCTTTTATCTAGCAATACACAAGTCATTTAAAGTACCATTACCATCAACTGTATCAATATGCTTGACACCACCAAATTGGATTGTTTTGGAAAGAGATCTTTGTGACCTTGCCGTTGATTATTGGCCCTACAAAAGGAATGCTTGAGAATATTGTTCCTTGTTATGCAACACAAACATGTAAGCCATCAAGGGCAAACTTGTTAGGTGTGTGCCATGTGAACCTAAGGCTTATGTCTTGGAAACACCTAGCTTTTAATATTCTTGTGAAAACAATAAAAACAAAAAGTAAAGGGCTGGAATAAGTTTCAAGCTCATTGTGTTATTCACTGGATTGAGTTTTCTGCCATTGCAGTTTGTTCTGCTAAAAGCTTCATTCTTTGATTATCTTTCACTGCATGTGTCTTATAATACATCCCCCATGATGCTGACCATGTCCTATTTCAGAAATTCTGATGTTATTACAAGACGAAAGTATGTAAAGTTGGTTGAATCGGTCAAAGATTCAGGGGGCTCGGTGCATGTATTTTCTTCAATGCATGAATCCGGAGAACGTTAGTAACATGTTTTGATTCTAGGAAGGGAAATCATCACTTTTATACTGTGTATCAGTATTACTAATATCAATTCTGCTTCAACAGAACTTACACAGCTGACGGGAATTGCTGCCATATTGCGTTTTCCATTGCCGGATCTGGATGACATTGAGATGTGATGAACCGTCCAACCAACAGAGAGTTGACATTTTTTTAAGTTCTGTAAAACTTGTTGTATATCATTAAGTTTCTTGGTTCGATATAGATCCCCAAGCAAAAGCTTAAGGTATTATCCCATGAAATTGTGGGGCCACTGCTAACTATTTGATTATTCAACTTCAGTCTTGTAATAATATAAATGGCTCATTATTCATTATAATCCATTAATGCTGCTGATATTTGTACATAATGTAAACCAATTTTGATTTTCAAAGATCTGATCATTTTATTTGATTGTATGATGAAGAAGCTGATTCATTTACAGAGATATCAATGACAAAGCCTCTTGATTTCATTGTGAACCGAGCATCGCATCTTCATTTCTCCATTCCCCTGTTTGGTCGCGTTAAGCGAAACCACTAAATTTACTTATCTGCACTTGTCTGTGGTTTCTATTTTAACTGTGAAAATTTATTAATTTTGAAAAAAAAATGGCACATTGTTAGAAACAGCGAAAGCATCTTTGTCGGAAGCTTCAAATGCTCAAAAGTTTTTCACCAAATACACACAAAAAGAAAAAAAAAACAAGTTCAAGCGTTTGTGAGGAGTACGTGGCTCCACCCAATTGATGGAAGATAGAAAATTAGCCGAGGGGTCCCGGAGGAGATAAATAAAGAATTTATAAGAAATTAAGTTAAAAATATATAATTTAAAAGTAAATAAATAACAAGAAGGAAACTATGGTTACTAGAAAATATTTTCACGTATGAATTTTTTGATTAAAAGTTAGCTAGTCTCGTAAGGCATTTGGCATAACTATATTGTCATGTTCATATTAATTTATACTTTTGTTTTATTTTTAATAAAATTATATTTTATATTTATAATATCTATTTTTTATTCAAATATTTATTAAAATTTGTAAATTTAATTATTCACTTGGAAGTCGAAAGAATCACAATTCCAAATGATCTTCAGGAAATCTAAACTTGTTATAGAATAATAAATACATAATTTTACAATTTACTTTTTACATGATGATTTGAAAAACTATAATAAATTAAATATTTGTAAGATATATATATATATAAAAGATGTATAAGAAAAATTTATTGGTTTGTGGCCTCTGAAAACGTACCTTTTTGGAGGCTGGGTGTCGTCCTGATGAGTACGTTGTTGGTGGTCGGCGTCGCAACAAATGAGAGAGAGAGAAAGAGAGAGAGAGAGAGGGAGAGAGGCGTGGGTAGAATAGGAAGAGAATAGAGAACGGATTCGTGGGAGAGAGAATGCACAATAAAATTTAGAGGATAAGGGATATATAGAGCAAAATTTGAATCACATGTATAGGTCACCGCTGGATCGTGTTTGGACGTCGCAGATGGAGGCGCGGTTCACAGCCACTTGAACCGCTTGGGTGAGTTAATATGGACCAGTTCATATCAAACAGTTGACGATTTAAGTAAATACCCTAATGTATCTAAACTTCCATCTTCCCTAATCTCTCCCGATAGGTCACAACTCATCCCAATCTGTCATGATTATCTCAAACTCTCTTCATTGCCTCTATTAACAAGCTATATAGGGACGCTCCTAAAAGATTGCAGGTGAGATCTTCATCCTCATCGGATCTCCATTATCTCTCCATTGCAAGACGTCACTGCACTTTCACACCAATGCTGCATGGAGGATCTCGAGAAGGAGCATGATCCTCACAATTTCCGGCACCAACAGGTACTAAGGAGAGATTTATTTGCATGTTGTTGTTGTTGCTTGTTTTTAAAGGCAATGCCTTGTTCTCTCTTGTTGTTTCGCAGTTCTTTATGGTGGCAGTGTTGGCAATGTATCACTGTGAAAAGAAGAATAATAGTTAGAGAGAGAGGGTGGGAGATAGATGGCTGTCAGCGGCAATTATAAGTTTATGGTTGGTGAATGCTCAAACAAAGGGCCTTTTACTCAAGTTGCATTATATCTTTTATGCAGTTTTTTTTACTATTACCTTGTCACTTTATTATCCACGATTGTCTCCACCAAAATTCTTAATGCCTTTATTTTGGGATGGCATCTTTTGTTCCCATGCATTATATGTTCTCAATGCTGAGGATGTTTCCAAGATATCGGAGAATTATATTCTCCACCGCTGGACGATGAATGCTCAATTTTCAATGCCATGAAAAATTCATGATGATGCATCCACTTCTATGGTTGGAGAACGGACAATAACACCAATTCAGAATTGGAATTCAAGCATAATATGCAGATGACTACAGAAATGGGATTGCGTTCACCTTATCATCTTGATATTGCAACATTGCTCATAGATAACTTCATTGATAAATTATCAAATGTTCAATATATTCAAGCAGTTGATACCGCAGCAGTTGAAGATAACAGCTCATGACGAATGGACATTACAATTCATGATCCACCTCATGTAAAATCGAAGGGGGGACCAAGGAAACTTGGAAAAATTAAATCAGGTATTGAACTTTAGATGACAAAAGCGACAAAAAAGAAAGGAATTCAACGTAAAACCAGCAAAAAAGGTTCAATATACTACAATTGGCTCATAGTAACTAATGTTATATTTTAGTTCAAATTTAAATTATTTTGGTTGATTTTATTTGTTTTGTGTTGTTGTCACCTGACAAAATATCATAGCCGACAAGCTAATCAACATGCTAATGGACCAGCAAGCTACTCACAAGTTGGCAAGTTTATCCGATGCATATTTTATTGAAATTTAAGTATCTTACAACACTAACACGTGATCTTTTGATACATGTTTTATATTTGCAGTTGAAGGACATTATTGCCTAGCCGCTTCTAGTTTCAGCAATGGACAAGCAGAACAACTGATGGATAAGTCTTTGTCATACACTTTGAAATGTCATTGGACAAACTAGTTGAAAGCATTAACTTTTGGCTTCTAATTGTATTGTCAAGGGCACTATATTGTCATACACTTTGGGACTTCGACAATATATTTTGTGATATGCTTTGTAACTTCAGATTGTGATCGTTAACAAAATTAATTTTTGCACTCCACATCCATGTGTCATCTTGAATTGGCTTATATAAGAAGACTTATATGTTGTTTTACTAATAGCTATTGTGATTTTTTAGATATGATATGATGTGTGACTTGTTTTCGAGAAAACTTCATTTTATTTTTTAGGAACCAATTCACTCTGATGCTTTCATTTAGCAAGACTATATGCAAATTGCAAAAAGTTCAGATCTTTATTGTGTTTGAAGCTGTGCAGAAATCACTTGTCATGTTCAGAATTAGCCAACACATAGGACAAAGAGCAAACTCATGACGATCATGCTAAACTTGGGACAGGATAAGAATTATCGATTACAATTTATAGAAAGTTCATTTTAACTAATACAAATAACACTAACATTCCAAAAATGAAATACAATATTTTATTTTTTCGAGCCACATCTTCATATGCCACAATTTTATTCAGCAATCCTATAAAAATGATTCTATGCTTATCTCCTCTGAGTCTTTGAGCTCCATCATTATTTAACAAACTTATTAGGATACTCCTATGCCGATCTTCTACAGTTGGATCAAACCATTGAAAACAAACTACAATCTTGAGATGGACGTTTAACCTGCATTTAAACTCATTATTACCCCTTAAAAATAGAATGCTTAGTTTAAGAAAGTCATATTTATTTACGCGAAAATGCCAAAATCTTCTTCCAGGATTTTTATTTATCCATGAAATGTTTAACATTGCTTTGTCCCCACAACCACAACAAGGAGCATCTAACGGATAAGAAGGATGCATTGCAAACGAACCAGAAGATGACATCTTAACATATTTAGTATTTCTTGTGAAAAAAAATAAAGATATAATGTTGCTATGTGTTGCATGTGAGATGGAAATATAATTGATGCTTTTACTTTTAATTCTAAAAACTAATCACGATGGAGTTCCAATAGAGATAATGGTGTTAAAGTTTACTTACAGTACCTTTTTGACCAAAATAATATATTAAAACTAGGGAAATGATTAATAAAGGCATAAGATGATAAAAAAGTGTGTACTCAAAAAAGACAAACGAACGAACACTTTTTTCTTATTATGAAAAAAAAAACATGAGTAAGATAAGAAAATGCACAACTCAAAGGGCAACCTTGGCAACAGATGAACACGATCAGATCTGAATGTAGGGAACACGAGAATGTCAAACTACACCAAAGCTTTCCTATCGTGAGGCACTTTGGAGGCAGGGGTCTTTAGATGAGTAGATGAATGCTAGGTCAAGAAATTTAGAGTGCATGAATGTCAAAGTTAAGAGAAAAGACCATCGTCATTGTTCATCAACTTACAGACGAGATCGAGAACTTACGGATCTTTCCTGCGGCGGTAGCGATCGGCCGTGATCGGCAAGAGAAAAGACGGCGAGAGAAAAAGGGCTGATCAGGGGTAAGGGTAAGGGTCGATTGATGGTGTCTTGATCTTCACGATTTAAATGATCTGGTCGACTCTTCACAAACCGGTCCATATTAACTCACCCAAGTGGTTCAAGTGAATGTGAACCACGCCTCCATCTGCGACGTCCAAACACGATCCAGCGGCGACTTATACATATGAATCAAATTTTGCTCTATATATCCCTTATCCTCTAAAATTTAATGGTCACAAATATTTTGAAATCCTAACCTATTCTTTTTTTTTCACAACTAATTAAATTCTCTATTTTCTTAAAACGTGGGAGCGTTACACAACAACAACAACAACAACAACAATGCCTTATCCCACTAGGTGGGGTCGGCTACATGGATCATACGACATCATTCGTTGATCCATGTTCATAAAATTCGACAGAATTTTATGCTGACTGTCGGGGCCTAACACAACCCTCCTCCTTTATCCGAGCTTGGGAGCGTTACACAATAGCTTAATATTTGGAGAATCATATTTAAAAGGTATATTAAGAGAATACTTTTAGTTAAAAATGAGTATTATTTTTTTAAAATGAAAATTCAACTACACACTTATTTTCAGATCAGTTATAAAAAAAAGTCATCCAACTTTCATAATTTAGCAATAGGTGATAGACTATTTATTATCTATTAAAATATTGACGCATTCATGTCAACATATTTTCTCTTTCACATTAACCTAAATATTAATACAATATTGAAAATATTAAATAAAAAAAGAAAAAAAAGAGGTAAAGGGAGGCAGCGGCGCCTCTCCTGCTGCACGCGAAGGATGATAGAAAAAAAAAACTGTTAATGTGAGTGTTTAACATTTTAATTGGTAAATCCCTTATCACCCATTAAAAACATCACGATTGCAAGATTGTTAAATATAGATGAAATCTGAATTAATAAATTAAACTTAGATGACCAAACGAAAAATGCGTATTTACTCGATAAATAACTCATTTAAGAAAAAAATAATGGCAAATGGGGAGATGTAAGAGAACGTTCATATGGTTTCAAATGAGAATCATAAATCGGCGTCTGTGTAATGCAGCAAAGATGAGAGTTGGTTAATTAAATTACCGCAACGTTGTGCCTAGAAATATGTAATTATGTTGTAACTCGAGGTTACATGCGACATTGAAGTAGCAAGAGAGTTGGCTTTCTCTTGATAGAATAGAAACACTCGAGAAATCTTTTCCACATCTATTAGCAATCTATTAGCAAGCAAAGCCGCCAAGGGCTTGTAAGTTGTAACGCTGACGATGAAAAATATTCACATTTTACAACAATGCACACGTTCTTGGTAAGTTGTTTCGTTATCGTAAAAGGTCTCATTTCTTTGACAAGCCTACAAAACTTGTAGATACTACAAGGTGGTCTTTCAAAGGAAAGAAAAAAGAAAAAAAGAAAGTCTTAAGCTCTGCACATGCAATGCGTTAGAGGATTCTCCCAGAGATCATAATTGGGGAAAGTCTCCTCGGGAAGGCCAGTTCGCGTTTGGTGGGTGATCACGACATCTTCGACAAAGGGTGCCCAACCCATGTATGGATCTCCAAAGGATTTTGACATGACTCCTTTGTCTGGTTTTATGGATTTCTGTCGATGCCCCATGTATCTACGGGCGCCGATAATCAGCTTGGCAAAATTGCCACCATGAGTCATGACGAAAACATCAGACTTTATGCAGACTAAGAAATCAAGAGCAGCCAAGCTTGTGACATGCTTCCTGATATGATCCAGTTCTTCTTTGCTCGTCAATTCCTCCTTGGTGACCTACAACAGGAAATCAAAACGCATGTTACATCGTACAAAGAAGCAAGCAGAAAGCAATCACTTAAATTAAGTTACTTCCAATGTGCCTTCCAGTTCTGGACAAAGCTAAACACATCACCCCTCTCTTCATTGATAGTCTGGGTTACTAAAGAATCATACTTTACTTCGAATGGATCTTCCAGATCTGGACAAACCCAAACCCCCTTTTCTGATGCATAAAGCAAACATTCCATAAGTCTGGAGGAGAACAATTTGATCGAGGATCATCATAAAAGGTCTTTTAGTACCCTGAGGATCATCACACAGGTCTTTTAATACCCCCAATAAAGCAGAGGTCAGGTTGAGACATGAGCTTCTACGAGTCACAAGTTACAGTGATGTATTGTTTCCTGTTGTCCATTTTGTTTTTGTTTTTGAGGGTGAAGAGGTTGCCTATCAGATTGATAGTCCTTCAAATTTAAAGTATGGAAAAGATCATACAAGGGAAAGCACATAATGAGACTCTTTCAAAAAAAAAAATAAATAAAGGGAAGAAAAACTACATTCCCCATATTAAAGATTCAACATAGTTTAGTTATCCTTCATGTCACGGGACCAGTCCCCATTACAATAGTTAATATCTCAAACCAAAGTAAAGATCATCAGAGGTTAGCTTGCGATCTCCAATTTGATCAGCTGGGCTTAGTAAAGAAATTAGTTAGAATATCTGAAAAAAACTGGTTAGAAGTTCAAAGAATTACCAAATTAGGGAACATGTTTCTGAGAGGAGCCATCTTATTATTTCCACCATAAACTTGTCCAGAAGCAACATATATTTGTGTTTCTCTAGGATATCCCATTGCACGCAGTATGACAGCAACTTCCCCTGGTTCAAGAGGGCACCGTCCTTCCTTTCTTTTTTGCAATGCTAGTTGCCAAAGATGAGATCCATTCTGCAAAGCATGTGTCAAAATGGTAATCAAAGTATTGTCATAAAGTGTTCTGGTCTTTCACCAGAATGGCATTGCACACCATCCCATGACTGCATGTGCCATGTGGCACACAACTTGGTGCCAGGCTAACATGGCCTAGCACAAATCAAAATTCAACATCATTATTCGGTGAAACCTCCCAATTATATCATGTTAAATGCAACAAAATGATATGTAGCTGAGAGGCATAAGAGCAGACATAGTTTAAATCCCAAACACCTTGTAACGTCTTGGCCATTCTTTCTGTCTATAAGCTGCCATCATTGCTTTCTCTTCTCTTATCCCAACAAAATCACAAAATGAGAGACCTACCATCCCCTTTTCGAATCTCAGATGAAGTGCCCTGTGAAACAAGAGTAAAATATTTTTTTAAAAGAATCAAGAGTAAAATATTTATGATGTCATATCATTACGGATGGAAATTGTACATATAAAAACGCAATTGAATGCATACATGTAAGGATATAAACTTCCAGTACGATTCCTCATTCTTGCTGCCAATTTGTCAGCCATTTCTTCAATATCAGGCAAAAATTTAAGGGCATGGTAATTAACTCTGCAGCGCAGCCTGTTTATTTCAGGCGGAACATTGTCATACCTGAAAATATAAGAACTAAAAATTATGCTCATGATATTGGATAATTGATGGTACAAAAGGAATAGGTTTCAATAAAAAAACAAAAGAATAGAGTAAACTTGACCAATAATAATCAAAGTATAACCTCATTCCCAACTCGGTCATTCAATTTTATTTTGTAACTGAATGATCATTCAAATTTAATTTTCTTACAGTCATGATCATCATAACAGATCATGTTAAAGTGACACCTACGTCATCATGTTCTCTCTCCTGCATGTCAAATTTACCAATTAATAAAATAATTTAAAAATGAAAAAAATGGGGCAGAAAGCGAGCCCCTCCCTGGCCCTATGTCATCTCTAAAGAAGAGACGGAGGGGGCGACGATCCCCTTTCTCTTCACGCACAGAGGAGAGAGAGAGCTACTCCTCTCCTCTCCTCTGCATGTCTACCTAATAGAGAGAGGACAGGGTGCCCTCTCCTCTGCCCCTCCCTCTCTTCTTCAAAGATGAGGGGGGGAGGCGCTCCCTCCTCTCTCTGTCAGTGAGGGATGATAGCCCCTTAATGGGGCTGCTGCCCCCTTTTTTATTTATTTATTTTATTAATTTAAAATTTGATGTGAAGATTACCACAATTGCAAAAATTAAATTTTGGATGGCCATTCAATTGCAAAAGAAAGTTTTTTTAGGAGAAATTACAAAATAAAGTTCGATGAACAAATTAGGAATGGATTTAGTTGGACGATCGTTCGTGAAATTTACTCCAAAAAAATGACCTAATACTTGTTTGGAAAGCAAAAGAATATAATGACAAAATAGACAGAGATTGCATAAAAGTTGAATTTGATATGACTTACCCCAACCTATCAACAAAAGGCTTTAGTGCCATTATCTTCTTCTCTTTGATTCTCGGGAGTACATTGTCAATATAGAAATCTGCTGATGCATATTTTGGGATGTTTTTTACTGTCCGCCTGGATGAACATAATGAATATTTAAATCCACAGGATGTAGTTCATTATGTTTTATAACTTTCAAAATTGGTGTATCCACAATTACATAATTACTCTGTAAGAATAATCTTCATAAGTATCTGATCAAGAAACAAATGTATTTCAAGACGTCATGGCTTTCAGCAATTAGTTGATGCAACAAGATGAATGGAAAGCATTATTCTAGAAAGTTAATATGCCTGGTGAAAAAGCTGAATGGCAGAATATGATCAGAAAATTTGAAATTATTGGTGTCTGATTGTTTCACTAAAAAAATATCCACTTTGGCCAGAAAGACAGCTTCAAACTCAAAGATAAGTAAACAACACATATGATGTAAAAAACAATTAACTAGAGTTCAAAGAGCTCACGTAATTCTTTATGGATTAGTTGTGAGTCTTATGACTGTTATTTTTTAGATTTACTATGTTCAGCCATGTGACCAACTAAGAATATAACTAGATGATAGATCAGCTTTGGCTCTCTCTTGTCACACTACCCCAACCATTTCGAAATACTTCATGGGCTATGCAGTTGCCCGATATTTTTACAAAAGAGAATCATGGGCTTGGCCAACATAAACAAGTGCTTCAACTACTTAATATGGTAACAACAATTGAAATGGCGATGATAAAATGAAATAGTTTTCCTTTTTAATTCCTGTTATTAGTTTCTTACAGATAGTCCCCATTCGCCTTTTGCTTCAATTCTCTGCTGCCCAAATCTGTAACTATGTTTTCCTTATAGAGTTACTGCAACTTTCTCATGATATTGAAAAGTTCAAGTCGCAAAACTTAATACAAAGGAATAACAGAGGCAAAACAACATCAACAAAAAGATAGCCTCTAAAAATTGTTCATCTTATTATAGCTCTTTTTGTTCCTCGACTTGTATTGCTTCAGCAGGGAACCAGTAACAGTAAAATAAATATTTTTCTTGAGAGGGAATAGTAAAATAAATGAACGTTAAGAAACATATGTAAAAATAAAAATCTTTTTCCTCTCCATAGAGAACTGGGGTTGACCCATAATAAAAGCATATGGCAGCTATACCCTATGCATAAAAATATTTTTTGGCAAAAGAAACTAAGAAATCGTAAAGTTCTCTCATGAAAAGTAACTATTTCATGACAAATAAGCACAAAAGCATCTATTATTACTAGAATTGTTAAAGGAAGGAATTAAAGGGCATGTGACAAACTTTATACTAGTGAAAAGTTCGGCCTTCTCTGTGAACCAATCAGGAATGTCTCGTATTATATGGACATCATTCTTCAAATAATCAATAAAATGATCTACATCAAATATGTCCTCAAACCTCCTGCATTTGTTAAACAATAGTCACGAGTGTAGATATGAGATAAAATTATAAAAATGAAATGATAACATATGACTTCAGAATGCCATACAAAAAATATTGTAGAATGGAAAAATTGGAAAACATCTAATACCAACAGCGTTATTGTTTTCTTGGGCAATTGACCACATTGAATTAGCAAGGATACCATGCCATGACACCAAACCCCATTCTTCATCAAACATTTTACTATAATAAGAACTCCAGATGCATCCGACATAAAACACGAATTCCAGGATCAAATGTGCTAGCAGTTCAGTGAAGGTAGAGGAAAATGATTGTCAAAATTTGCTGTCGTCATACATTTTTATACTGCTTCACTTGCTGTTATTTTTTTGGACAAGTTACTCTTCTACATATATGAGTAAGGGTGTATACACTTTCTCTTTCTCTCGATCTATCTTCTAGTCATGTTCTTGAAAATCCATAGAAAACACTAGGTCTACTGGTCCTTTTTTTTCCTTTTTCTCATGAAAAGTCTACTTGTCCTAGTAAAAGATGCAATTGGCATAAGGTACAGCTAATCATGAACTTCATGTGTAGTTAGTGCAACCATAGAATACAAAAGCTTCATAGCATAAGATCACATTAAATCAATTAAAGAACCCTGTCCTCACGATGTCTAGAACACATTAGAGGTGATTATTATTGAACATGTTAAAAAAGGCCATCTCCAAATGCATGCCAAAGCTAATGAAGTATGAAACATTTCTCAAAAAAAAAGAAGTATCAAACAGCCATGTCGTACTGACCCAGCAATTTGCATATTAGAGAGGCTTATTGTTGATCATGTTATTAAAGAGCCCATTTTAGAGAGCATGGGTAAAACTAGAGAACTATTGAGCAGCCATGACCTGCTCACCAGTAATTTGCATGAAAAATTTAACAAACCCAAACCTCCGTTATCAGGATAATCTTCTTTCTAGTAGATATATTTCTTCATATGTTTCTTATTACTACATCATTCTTATAAAACTAATTGAGAACTTTTTGAGTTCTCAAGTTAACAAACTTCTCTATGATAAAATGTATACGAAGTTTGTTATTTACCAAGGTAAAAAATGGCAAAACCATAAATTAGGAAATTTGAGGAGTTTTCAATTGGATTAAGCGAGAAAAAAGAAAAAGAACCATACGTCTGATCTTTCCAGATTTGATCTTGTTTTAGCACTGGCAAGATAAGTGTTGCATTCATAATTTTTGCCACGGCAACAGCATTGCATATCTGAAGAGAGACAAAAGAATCACATTGCAATTGAAGTCGGATTTTCTAATTAATGTACCATAAACAAGAGAAACTATTCATGGTAAAGAATATTTTGTAGAACTTTTTATGTTGTTTAATTAACAGCACAACTGATTAACTAAAAAATACATCTTTTTAATTGACAAACAGCAGCAGGTTTGTAACAAAGGATTTGTTTGAACACGAACGTGAATTTTCTTTGTGATGACATAAAATAATTCAGTCTTGAATAGCAGGTTTGTAAAGGAACATAAATGACTTCATCAGCATTTGGATCTTGATAAACTATATCCAAATATATCAATGGGTAATCCAGTACCACTAGATTTGCTTTTATTCCATAAAAAAATATCACAGTTGTCATAAAAACCGAGAAGATGAATTATGTAAGGATGTTAAGCTGAATATTTTTTTTCTAGAACGCAAAGCTGAATAGTTCTCCACACTATACAATAGCATATATGCTTTTAGGTCATCTGCAGTGATCTGGTATGGGTCTTGGAACTAAAGAACATGCTAGATATATGACTAATAAATCTTAAAGACGTCTATAATTTCTTTGCAGTTTATCTAAATAGATGGTTTAGTTTGTCACCATAAAGATCACAAGCTATCATCACAGTGGGAACTTCATCATGTGCTGGTTGAGGAAGGGAGTATAGAATCCGTTTGGCTCCATCACATGCAATTATCTCATTTAAATGATACTAACTTAGATTCTTCTATCGCAATTTGAAATCAAGGGTTACGTTCACCCACTCTGCATATTTTATCATTGGAGTACATAGGCAAATAATTCAAGATAATTTTTCCAAATTATGAAATGGTATGCCATGTGATGAGATCTTTCTGGAAAATTTCTGTGTTATTCATGCCAAGCATGTAATGTAGCTTGGTGAATTGGCATTCTTTCCTCGAAAGAAAAATGGCATACTGGCTTAGGCAGAAAAAAAGCTTAAATATTGGATCACAAAAAAAAAAGAGTCGCACATTAGTACATGCAGTAGTATATTAACCTTTAAGTTAAATGATTCCCAAAAATAAACCATGCAATTTAATCTATAATTCATACCAATTTTTTTGAAAGGAAAAAGGAGATTAACCAGAACATTAATCATCCAAATCTTGCACTCATTAAAATGAAAAAAAGATGGAACAGAGAGATGATATGACAAATAACTTCCAAGAAATGGAAAACAAAATTGTACACTATGGTAGTTTCAAAATAAACCAAAGTCCAAAGTATAACAATAGCAAACCATGTTCATTTCAAAAAGGAAAAAACAATAGAAAACCATTGCATACTGCTATGCGTTGTTGATTCAAACCACCCTCAGCATGAATGAATATGTAGCCACTGGTTTCATTCTCAGGAGGAACATCTGCAAAAAGAGCAGATAATGCAATGATGACAAGAATGATATATAAAGAGGAAGTCCATTCAGGTAACACCATGAAGAAACTCTTATTCAGAAAAAAAAAACATGAAGAAACTGGAAAGCTCCAATCACAAATATCCAATTCAGTTTGGAGCAATACCCAATTTTTTTTTAAGAAAAAGAAATACCCAGATCAATAAAGGTAAAATCCATATTCCACGAAATCAAAAGCCGCTTTATGAAATAATGAGTTTTTGGCTTGCCAAAATTTCTGAAGATATGGAACTTTCGAAACGTTGTCAACTGTACACCACGGGCATAGCCACTCTATTGCAGTTTTTTTGGAGACACATAACTGCAGTGATCCCAACATAGACATGACTAACCTATAATGTATATTATATGTATATGTATGTAGGCACTAATCATTATAGGTTGCTTTTGTTGAAGGGTAGCCAGACTAAGTAAATTTACAGCATATAAGAATCTAGATGCCAACATAAATTAGCTACTTCTGACTTGAACACATATATATACATAGACTATAATATATTTTGTCACTGACTGACACAGCAACTTCCGTGATATTTTTGGCATGGGTGCATGACTATTCTTTTCAGAGGAAAAAGGATTGCCTGAAATTCCATTCTCTCGACGTTCAGCACATGGTTTCCATGAAGTGGTCGCAGCATATGGATTCTCCCACAGAGATGGAGATTCCTTCACCTAAGTGAAGAAAAGTAAATACATTAGCAGAAATGCTTCTTAGTGAGTTAGTTCTTGTTTTGAAAGGGATCTTAGTAAGTTAGTGAAGCACCACTGTTAGGAAAACTTACATGTGGGCAGTGAAGCACAATCCCATCTTTTTGGCACAAGTAAGGTGCAGTCTACAGTAAAAATTAAATAAAATTTAATAACATAACCGACTTATCATCAATCAAGAATGACAATAAAATTAAAAATTAAATAAAATTTAATAACATAACCGACTTATCATCAATCAAGAATGACAATAAAATTCTGCGTTCCTCGAATTCAAGTACAAGAAAGAGCAAGAACAGGTATCTCAAGTGACATGCATTCACGAAATATCCATCACTTTCATCCATTGGCGTCATAAGTTTGGTGTAATTATCAATTCACGACACCTTCCCTTCCTGTTGAACACACCAGCTACTGATAGGCATTCTTCTTATAGGTTACAATGGAGAATCCCCTGACACTAAGTAAACGAAAGAAATATATGTAACAGAGGAGTACCAAGCCAAGATCGATCCTTCTTTGGTGGGAACCTCTGCAACCACACATAGATTGAACCACCGAACCATGAATTAAGCAAACAGCGACTGAGAGGAAGGAAACCAACGCTAGCCAGACACTCAAGCGGGAAAATTCAAAGAAAATTAATGCAGTTGCCTTGCTAAGATCCTCCTTTTTTATCCGAAGAGTTCAAAAACTACAATTCGTATTGACTAGTAGAATCCCGAGGAGGAACCAAAAGCTTACCAGGCGACTCCAGAGGGAAGGGAACGAGAAGATCCCCGCGAAAGCAACGAAGGCGAGGACGGCGACGAGGATCCGGTAGGAGAGCGACGCGGAGGGTCGTGTGGGATTCTCGAGAACGAGCAGCGACCGGAGCGCCAATGGCGCGAGCAGGAGGAACGGGGATCCACCACGGTGGGATGGGTCCTTTCGATCTCGGTCCCCGTCGTCGTCGCTGGCGCCGTGGCCACTGACGGAGGCGGACGGGGAGGAGGAGAGGAATGGGGAGATGGCAGACGAGTCTTCACCCCCGCGCTTCACCGGCGACGAGGAGGCCGGGCGGCCACCCGTGGACGCAGAGTACCGGAGCTCCGCCATTGCGGTCGCCGGCGATCTCTAGCTCTGGTCCGGAAGTTGCCGTCGGCGCACAGGATGTGAAGTAGTCATCACAGAGAAACAAGTTAATATGCCAAAAGCTAAAAAACCAAAAAAACAAAAAAACTGCGGAAGTTAATCTAAAATGTTCTCTCTCTTTCTCTCTCTCCTCTCTCTATAATAAAAATAAGTGATTACTTATAAACTTTAAAAGTTAAAAATACACGAAAAAAAAATCACTGTTTTCCAGACCGGTAGGATGGTCCGGCTTGATAAAATATGTTTTTAAAAAGGAGTTTAATGTTCATCATTTGAGAGGATTGATCGACTTATTGAATAATTTTTAAACTACCGTAAATCATGAATCGGACCGTGATCCATATATTGTGCTATCCGATAGCACAATTATTTTTTTCTTTGAGAAAAACTGGTAGAACTGAGTGACCAAGTTTTTCAAAAAAGTAAAATAAAGAATATTACATGAAATAATTATAAAATAAGAAAATAAAGATGTAAGAATATAAAACATATGCAATTAGAAAATAAAGTAAATTATTCAGTGTGTTATTAGAAAGAATGAAGTTAAAATTTGTGGAGAAAAATAGGAAAAAGAGAAATAAAAATGTCAAAAAGGAAAGACAAATATTCATAAAAATTATAAAAAGAAAAAATGCTAAAATTATATATATTTTTTAAAATAAGAAAAATTACTAAAATTATTATAATATATATTGAAAATATTTTATTAATGTTTAATTATTTTTAAAACACCATACGTTTCTGCAATTGTAAGTTTTAGAATCTTTTTAGGCTGAACTTAATGACCTATCTTCCTCAGTTTATAGAATTTGCTATCATACACTTGTTTACTACCCCCACTTGAGTCAATGTTCTCATAAATTATTTAAAAAGCATTAGGAAAGTCTAGCCCAAATGTAAAACCTCATTGCATTATTTGTTTTAAGTATTCCTGAACTTGAAATGTTTTGATTACTAATACTATTGAATTAGATCAAGGTGATGGTTACCCGTCCATAACACCCTCCATCCTCTAGAACTAAGGATTGACAATTATAATAAGCTATGAGCCATCAGCATAAAAAAAAATTGAATAAACCAACCCCCTTCTTGGATTAGGTAGCTAAGAGGAATAATATTTTTGAATATGAAAAGAGCTTTCTGTATGAAATATGCGCGACCACAATTTATAGTTATGCGTCGAATGACATATTTTTTAAAACTATTGAATGCCAAAAGAGCTTGCTGCATGAAATATGTATGACCACTACGTAGAATTACTAAGTTGTTGAGGACATTTTCATTCGGATTGTTACTCTTACTCTAAGTTTGGGAAGAACTTGACGATAAAGTAAAAAATATAAAAAAGGCAAAGAAATGAAAATAAGAGGAAGAAAGTAAGAATGTTTTATAAAAATTCTGAAAAGGATCCTCCGGGCTAGGAGAATGCTGAGTGCATTGAAGGCTAGTATGAACTTGGTTAGAGTGAAAACTTTTATAACTATTACTTAAGCTATCTAATCTCTTGTGTAGTTAATTAATCTAAAATTTATTAAATGATGCTTGCGTTGTTATGCTTAGTTATGCATGCAAAATAAAAATATCTTTTATTACAATATTTTAATTAGTTTTTTATAATTTGATCATGGCATATCTCCTTTCCTATCGATTTTAGTTATAAAGTTGGATTTATGTAAGTTTGATTTATGATTATTCAAATATTATAAGAATTGGACGATTTAACTTAATTTATGATTTTTTATGCAGGAAAATGAAAATTCGGCAATTTAAAGTAGAAGTTACGAGGAACTTAAATGCAAAATGTGAATTATGGATAAAACACAAGGCATGATTAATATAGAATGTGATTCAAAGTCGAAACTATAACACTACAAAGCCGGGATTTTTCCTTGCATGAAATTTTGGCTGATTCATGATGACGAAAATCTTATTCAATTCTATTCCAGACTAGGATTTTCCACCTGATTAAGCCGTGACCGACCACTTGATCATCAAGCGGGGATTTTTCGTCGTCATGGAAAATCATGAGTTTTAAGTCCAAGAAATGAAATTCTCATGATCGCACACATGGAAGCTTTTGTCGTCAATTGCATCCGTGGTTGAATCCCATTGGACAACAATTGAAGTATGACATATCCAAATTTTATCTTCCGCGAGTTAGTTAATCTTGAGGCCACAATTGATGAGAGCATCCTGATGTACAAACTTTATCGTGAGAACATTTAAACTGAACCTTATGATTTACAAGTCATGATCAACTTCAAGCTTCAGTTGCACTTATAAGTACCTCCTACAGTTAGTCAAAGCAAATTGTGACTTGGAGTTTGGGTTTTCTTTCATTGTGCTAAGGGATTCTCTCAGGTTGAAAGTTTATCGAGATCTTGATCACGTCTAAGTGGCTGACAATCGTGCTCTAGATCCGAGAGCTTTCTTGGTGTAATTCTTCCAATATTATTGTTCTTATTTTTATTCTCTCCAAATTTCAAGGATGAAGTCCATGCTTTAGGATTTTTATTCTAGGAAATTATTAATTGAAAGGAAAATATTATGAACCCTAATTTATTATTTAATTTTTTTGATCAACTTTTAATTATGTTTAATCATTTTTATTTAATTAATTGGATTTCTATGTTAATTAATACTAGTTTGTGGACTTATTTGATTTTAGAATTCATTAATTAAATTAACTAATTTATTGAGAATTAATAATTGGTATAAGTCGATATAACTAGTATGCGGAGAATCAAATTTGTGTGTTCTATTAATCTATATAAGTTTGTGGAGTGATTAATAATTTAGAATTTTCAATTTAATACATCTTAATTATGTTCTAATATAATTGAGATACTAGTTTGTGGAGGCAATAATTTTAATTGAACTAAGATAGTTTAAGTTGCATGATTGATTTATGGGTATGCAAGTTTGTGGAGACTATAATTTTTTTCCTATCAAATTAATAACTTAGAAAATATTATATTCCATATTAAGAAATTATTTTTTTTCTTGGTTCACATATTTATCCATAATTTATCATCATTCTAAAACCTAGCTTCAGCACCATTATAATATTATATTATTATCATATTTTTAACATTGTATTTTATAATTAGAAAAACCTATTTTCCATAACTTATTTTTTCTCTTCTTAATTTATAATATTAGATAATTAATTAATAATATTTATGTTTGACACTCTTTACTCATATTTATTATATTATTTTAGTGACTAGTGCACTTGTTAGTGAATTTAATTTAGCTATAATATCATACACATCACATGGAGGATTCCTGTTGTGGTTGTTCATTTTTTTTCTGGCTATTATTATTGATTGTATCAATGGTTAAATTTCTAATTTTTGCTTGAGAATAAATAATTGCTCAAGTTTGGAGGAGTTTGATTCTTACGTATTATTCCTAGTATAGAAGCATAATTTTCCTAATCTTTTATTACTTTTTTTGTAGCACAAGTCCAATGCTTTTAATTTTTTACCCACTTTAGGAATCCTTATGTCATCTTATTTTTTATTCAAAATAGGTAATATTGAGTGAATGTATGAGCCTTCATGTTTCACATGAAGACAACCTTTTATACATGTAGGGGCATCCGGTAGCTGATTTAAAAGAAGCTTTACATGGGGGTGTGCAGAGGAGGAAAGATGAGCTGGCAGATAACAACGATATGCGAGCAAACATCTCGCATATATATATATATATATATATTAAAGAGAAGATTATTTATTACTTATTAAAGCAGGATGATCCTGATACAGAAGAGATAGCAGTTCGCGTGGAGGATTATCCTCCCAAAAAATGCCAGAGCCATGAGAGCGGCCGAGGCGAGACAAAAAATCCGCGGCCCGATTACATTCGCGGTAGATGTGTTTACATTTGAAGTTGTGTAAAAGAGAAATGTAGTGCCAGATGCTTTGAATGATGTTCTGAATACGCCAAGGGCAAGGGGAGGTTTTGGTAACGATTTTGATCAAAAGTTCAAAGTTCAGCCCACAATCAACCTGCAAGTAGCCCCGCTGCGAGCACCACCTTACACCTTCAAGAAGAGCTTTGGCCTCGAGCTCAAGCGCCGAGTGGCCTTGGGATAATTGAGCACCTGCAAAAAGAAGACACCCATTAGAAAATCGAATAATGAAGCCTATACCCCCTGAAGGCTCAGAGCAATGGTGTGAGCCATCCGAGTTGAGGGCAACCCAATTCGGAGTGGGGGGCTCCCACAGGACCAGAGCGGGTCGTGGGGGGAAGGGTGGATCTTGCCTCATACTGAGAAAATTCAGCATATTCGTTGTATCCAGCGAGGGTCCTCTCCCACACAACCGATGCGGTAACAAGCTTGGACTGGAAATGAGCGTCATTCCGAGAACACCAAATATTCCAAAAAGTAAAAGTAAAAAGCGATCTCAGGTTTGATCTAGAGCGAGACTCAAGATCGGCCCCTTCCTCGATCCAATTACCAACATTCCAAGAGTAAAAAAACTTAAAGTGATAAGAAGTACTACCCAAAAAGAAACACCAAATATTCCGAGCAAAAGGGCATTGAAAAAATAGGTGCGACAAAGATTCAGCAGAAGTGCCACACAGAGCACAAGTTGGAGAAAGAGACATGTTAAAACGAGACAGAAGATCAAGAGTAGGCAAGCGGTTATGCAAAAATTTTCACATAAAAAATTTGAGCTTCTGTGAAACATTAAGCTTCCAAATCGTAGTCCAAATTTGTTCGCCAGGCGCTGGCTGTGGAGTTATCCTGCCACATAAGAAACGATAAGTACTAGAAGTGGAGGCGCGACCCAGAGGGTCCGGCCGCCAAAGCCACCGGTCATCATCGGCAGAAAGGGGAAGGTACAGGTCAGAGATGCGTGAAACCAGGGAAGGTCCGAAATAATCATTAAGTAAAGGCACATTCCAGGCCTAATTAATAATGAGATTAGAAACTCTGAGCACCGAAAGGGAGGCATTGACATTCACGAAAGTAGGTTTCAGATTGAGAGGTAAAGAGAAGAGCCATGGATCATACATAAGAGAAGATGTGAAATCATTACCGATATGTCGTGTGATGCCTTCACGGATCTCCTGCAGGCAGTTTAAAATAATTCTACAGCTGCCCGCCGGAGGTCGAGAGTAAGTAAGCGGGAGCCATGGATGAAAAATGCCATACTTATTTTCCATTAGATTAGTCCACATATTATCAGAATGATTAAGAAGATCGAAAACCTTTCTAGTTAACATGGCAGTCTTAATGGCATGCATGTTGCGAATACCAAGACCCAGCCGAGCAAGGAAGCTGAGCCATAGGCCAGCCAATGAGGTGAAGACCTCTACCACTCTGCATCGAAGACCATAAGAAACTTCTTACGCATTTCTCAATATGGTTAATAGTCGCATTAGATATGTGAGTAGAGGCAAAGATATGAGTGGGCAGCGAATAAATAACAGATTTGATAAGAGTAGTTCTACCGGCCTGATTCAGCATCTTACCTTTCCAGCCAGAGAGCTTGCGACTCACCTTGTCAATCAAGAGATGCGTCCTGCCCGGACCTGCTTGTAAGAGATATATGTACCAAGATACTTAAATGGAAAGGACCCGATAGTGATGCCCATGGAGTTACTAATAGACTATCTGCGACGAAGGCAAAGCCGAGGAGGAAGATAGACTTGGGATTTGGCCAGATTAATAGTTTGATTTGTGAGGTCGCTGTAATGCTTCAAAATTTTAGTAATGTTTTTGCAATTTTTGGTGTTTGCGACAGCAAGGATAATCAAGTCATCGGCATAGAGCAGGTGAGTGACGGAGAAGTTATTGATTTTGAAAGGTTAGATGGTACCACGGGCCGAGTGAAGATTTAGCAGAGAAGATAAGATCTGTGTGACCAGAACAAAGAGGTAAGGTGAAAGCGGGTCACCTTGCCTCACGCCTTTGAAACTTTTAAAGGATTGGGAAGGAGTGCGATTTATGATACAATGGAACACCGACGAGGTGACACACTGCATGATCCAGGAGGTGAAACATGTGGGAAAGTTCATATGGGTGAGAACGTGTCGAATGGCCGACCAGGAGACGCAATCAAAAGCTTTGGCGATGTCCGCCTTTATAATAATGTATTTTTGTCTACCACGGCTAAGGGAGTGCGCAATCTCCTGAATGGTAAGGATGTTATCATGGATCGATCTCCCAAAAATGAAGGCACTCTGGGAGCGGTCAGAGTAATTTATTTCTGGGAGATCGATCCATGATAACATCCTTACCATTCAGGAGATTGCGCACTCCCTTAGCCGTGGTAGACAAAAATACATTATTATAAAGGCAGACATCGCCAAAGCTTTTGATTGCGTCTCCTGGTCGGCCATTCGGCACGACAACTAAATGTTTCCTTAACAAATTCTGTTGTTAATGATTTTACATTAATTAACATAAGTAAATTACTAATTTGCTATGAGGAGCAATTCAATGAAATACTATATCATTAATTTGGATTTAATAATTATGGATTGATACGAAGTTAACAATTAAACTTCTTAATTGAAGTACTCGTACTATATATATATATATATATATATATATATATATATCAAATTGTAACACTCTGAAAATTCATCATAAAAGAAAAAGGTAATTAGGAGAATTCGACGATGCTAACTCGATCACCATAACATAATCATAAATAAAATAAAATAATCATTATGCTTTCGGTGAAAGACTTTTAATAAAGAAGTAAACTAATGTCATAGAACATAATAAAACATTATTCATAAATATCTCTAAACAAAATCCTAAAGACTCATGACTTATTTATTCTTATGTCATGTGCAATTTCGTCGTCATGAAATGACTTGCCATCCATCCAAGTGCATCAATTACTTGCACAGATTCAAGGTGAGTTTCCAATTAAAGTATATAAAGGCCATGCTATGTAATGCATCCTAAGCATGATACTACATGACATATGTAAATAGTTCATGTGCATGAAATAAACATGCATGAATGCCATATCATAATCATATGATATACATGTCATAAGAATATCATGCATCATGAAATCATAATAATCATATAATAGTCAATAACAGTAGGCATACCAAGTTACTAGCATTTGTCATTACTTTACCTCAGTAATATTCTCAGGGTTGTTTTATATCTCGTTGGATCTCACTTTCGTGGTCATCAATCTTTTCTGTCAGTTCATAACTATATTTGATCTTTACAAATAATTGAAGAATCATGTCATTGGCCTCACAGTAGGTTAGTTAAGTCTTGGAGCTAAGGCTCCCATCACCCGAAGGCGACTAGAAATATACATATTGTTTATTTCTCTAGGAAATGCTAACTCCAAGGTGCAGGGCAAAATAAATTTTCGAAGGAAATTATAACACACATGGAACAGGGCATAGTATTTTCTATCATTAAGGGCCGACAAGTAACGATGTTCTTCAATTGGGTTCATTATGTTCACAATCATCAATCAATTAATGTCTCTCAGACTTCGAGTTTTAACTTAGTTACGACTGCCTATGCATTTCGTATATCTAGGTTAATATACAATCATCAATCATTATTACATACTATAAATACCATGAAAATAGTTTTTAACATATCATATAATCTTTTTTTTTCGGTCGGTCACGATGATGACCATGGCTGTGAAATAGTCCTCTCGCTTCTAAGTGCTGGTCACGACCATGACTATAGAGCAGTGCCATGACTTGGCACGTTCATGTCACCACTGTGCTTTCATGTGATATGACCATGAGCGAGTTCAATTACCCCGCTCGGAGTTTTCTTAAACTCATTGCTTGACCGTTTATTAAACTCGCAGCTTAGAGTTTTCTCAAACTCGCTCGGGATGGATTTAGGAGTCTTTGTGCGAGCCGTATGCGGTGAGAGTCGCACATACGGTAACGAGGGGGGTTCGCGTCTATACGTGTAGTGTGGTGGTTGGGCCTACCCACCCTATTTGTTCCATGATCTATGGGTCTACTGGAGCTACCCACTTCGATCAATTAGCCAAGATTTTGACCGGATACGAAATCACTGGTGCTCGATCTAGTGGTTTTTTTATGGGGATTCTATCTATCGCTGTAGAATTCCTATTCAAGATCACCGTAGTTCCTTTTCGGGCGACTGTAGGATGGACGGCCCCCTATAGGTAGTAGGGTAGGAAGGGTGGTACCGCTAAGATTGTAGCCAATCCTCCTAACTGCGCACGGGCCGGGCTTAGAGCGCGTGAAACTCATCACTACCTCATAAGGGCGTTGAGACCATAGCATGTTACACAAAAGCGTCGCTTTCTCTGGAGTGTTGTCACACAGCTGCCCAACTAGAAGAGCTACTCGCTCTGTAGTGTTGTCACACAAGATAAGAACGACGCCCGCCTGCTGGCCGGGCGAATCGAAGTTATCTTCCGGTCAACTGACCACCCAGTCAAGTGCAAAAAACATAGTGGAATCACGCAACGCACGCTGCTGGTGTGCTCCCTGCCCACGAGGAAAGAAGAGCGACAAGATTCAGATTTGACTGTTTGCAGTATGGGAGCTTATTACCCAAAAAATCCCTGGGAAAAAAGAAAAGATATCTCGGTAACGAAAACCATAGGAGGCTGTATTAGCGAGATCCAACGGTGAATAGCTGCCCAAAAGAAAAACCGCCTGGAAGTCTGAGGACCTTTAGTACCGTACCCTACCCACAAACCAGCAGCCTTCGCGCCAAGCGACGACCGCCCTTGTCCCTTTCCTTTTTCCATTCAGCCTACTTCTTAGCTTTGTTCCGTCAGTCTAAGGCAAAGCTTAAGTGGTTCGCCTACCTTACCCACTTGATGAAAGGGGACGAGCTTCGTTTTGTTTCCGGGTTTATGGCACTCCTTCCTTTTGAAAAGTGACGCTTTGCGTCTTCGCTTCCGGGTCAAGGGCCTTTTGAGCAAGCTTTCGCACCGGCTTTCAACAACTTTCGCTTTAGCTTCCAAAGGCGACCCTATGATGTTTCCGTCATTGAAGTAGCCTTTCGGTCGATTCAAAAGGCGAACAGCCCCCCCCCCCCCCCCCTCACCCCCCATAGTCGTATGGGTGGGGTCTTTGTGGTAAGCTGCCTTGGATATGAGGAATTCTTATAATAGAAAAATAGAACAAAGGCAAAGTCCAGTATTTATTTGACGAGGATCTTTCTATCAATAGATAGGAATGAGTGTTCGATATAGGGGATAGGATTTATCTGCTCTCCCTCTCCCATTTTTTTGCTTCAATTTCGGCGGATAGAACTATAAAAAAAGAAAAAAAAAGGGAGATGATTAAATAATAGATACATAGACATCTAAAGGGATGTATATTCAATTCCGGAATATATATCTATAGTTATATAACTATATTTTTCATCTATCTCTTGTCTATCTATCTATGAATAAAATAAAAAGAGTTCATTTTTGGGTTCCCCGAAGCCCCGAATGGATTGGATCGTTTCTGCTTCTGCCAACGAAATGAAGGCGTCGTCCGTTCCGAATGCTTCTCGCGAAGAGAATAAGATGCCCCTCTGTCTTTTTCCGCTTTGCTAATCTTCCCCTCTAACGCGGGCCAGGCGGCGGCGGGCGCGGGAGGCAGAATAAGAGAAGACACTCTTCTCTGAGGTCCTTTTTTCAAGAAAGTGCCCTCTTTTTGTCATCCCTGCGGCTTCCCTAAGGCTTTTTTTGTATTGAACACATGGTGTAGCTAGGACCCCTCTCATCATGTTTGAGCCTATGTTCAAACCAAAACAACCAACCCCGGGGTCCCAAAGGGGAATGAAAGAATGCTTGTCGACGTTCAGATAATTCCCAAACCACTAAAGGAAAGGCTCGACGAAGGGGCAAGGGGTAAGGCGGAGATCGATTTGTTTTTCATCGAAAATGAAGAAGGCCGAGGGGATAGCAGCCTTCCTTCGGGCTTTGCCTGCCCTTTTCTAATAAAGAATTCCAGCTCGGCCCGGGAAAGCGCTGGCAACAACATAAAGGAAGGGGTCCATGTAGCTGCTGCGCCCGCCCACTGAGCAGCAGGTTCGGCATCTACTAAAAAAGAGAGAATCCACTTCAAATAACCACGTCTGTGCTAGGCAGCGTGTGGAATGGCCGAGAGCGGACCCTTTTGGATATATAATCCAAGCCGAGAGTGGAGTTACGTGAACAGCCGTCTGATGGAAAATAACTTTCACGTTCGGTTCAGAGAGCACTTTTTTCGTTGAGAATTCCTCGTTCCCTTTTGTGTGAATTCCCCAGCGGCGAATTAACAACTTGCGGGGGCCCTCTCTATTAAATCTCTAGAGTCCCGAAGAAAACCCCCCTCTCCCTTGGACTCAATCTCTCTTTTGACTCAATATATGTGGGCACCTGATATCTATGAGGGTTCACCCACCCCGGTGACAGCATTCCTTTCATTGCGCCTAAAATTTCAATTTCTGCAAATATGTCATGCATTTCTATTGTTGCTTCCTATGGAGGTACATTGCAACAAATCTTCTTTTTCTACAGCATTGCTTCTATGATCGTAGGAGCACTGGCCGCCATGGCCCAAACGAAAGTCAAAAGACCTCTAGCTCATAGTTCGATTGGACATGTAGGTTATATTCGTACTGGTTTCTCATGTGGAACCATAGAAGGAATTCAATCACTACTAATTGGTATATTTATTTATGCATCAATGACGATAGATGCATTCGCAATAGTTCCAGCATTACGGCAAACCCGTGTCAAATATATAGCGGATTTGGGTGCTCTAGCCAAAACGAATCCCATTTTGGCTATGACCTTCTCCATTACAATGTTCTCATACGCAGGAATACCCCCGTTAGCTGGCTTTTGTAGCAAATTCTATTTGTTCTTCGCCGCTTTGGGTTGTGGGGCTTGCTTCCTAGCCCTAGTGGGAGTAGTGACTAGCATTATAGGTCGTTGGGCGGTCGGAAGGTTGCCATGAGTAAGGTTGGGAGACCGAAGGCAATTTTTCGTGCACCGGACACGTAGCTTACCGAATCAGTTGCGACACGGATGGGAATGCATGCTACAAAAGACAGGGTCGAGTTTGATACATCAACCGTCGACTCCATATCCTTGTACGAGTCCACAATCACTACACGAGATGAACCTGGGTTTGGTGAATGAAAGTTGGCCTTAGGTGTAATAGGACTCCCAGTTACTGCGCGATCGTATATTGAGCCCGTCGGTTGTTGGAACGATGCGAGCCAGGCCGGGCCTCGATTCCATTCTTCAAGATGAAGGGACAGAGGTGACTAATTCCCCATCTCATTTGGGGCAGAAAACGAATTGACATCTCGATGTGATACAACCCTGTCCATGCGGAACGGGCACAGAGAAATAAAGAAGTGTGGAGGAGAAGCAGCCGAGCTCGTTCCCTTCGCTTCCTGGGCCCAAAGCAGTGCTTTGTTTCCTGGCCAAATCAAGGATTTGGGGCTTCTTGCAAAAAAATATGAATAGAAAGAGAGATCCATCCATCTATCCGGATATCTAAAAAAGAATCAATTTCGCAACGTTTGATTCAAAGAACTACGCTTAGCCCCCCCCGCGCAAGAAACGGCTCTGCTGCAATGGATGGCAGAGGGTCCGTAGTACCCGAAGCACTGGAGTGATCCAGTAGCCGGGAAGGGGCCTAGAAGTGCCTACTACTACACCACACTACACTTGGCCCTACACATTTACAGAGCTAACCCCTGTCCAGTGTCTGGCAGAACGTTGGGGGCTTCCATCCTTATTCCTTATCCCCATCTCAGCCTAAGCTAACAGAGCCTTACTTATTCAGGGGAGAGAGTGGAGCCTCGAGAAGCACTCTTGAGAGGAAGATCCTTGGCCCCTCTTCATTCTCTACAGGGGTCTCTGCCCACATGGAAGCGGGGCAGAGATGGAAAGGATCAAACACGGGAATAAGAAGCAAGCTCGCCTTCCTTTTTGATCATTTTTATAGAGGGGGATGGATAAAGTGGACAAAAGAGACTCATATTTTCCAGTCGGGTTCCTTTTTCGTCTCGACAAAGGTCTTGAAAATGCTCCTAACCCCTTCGTAGAGCCGTCTATTGTAAGTGATCCGAACCTACCCAGAGCGAGCCCCCCTTATAGAGGCAAGTGAAGTTGGTGAGCCGTATGATGGGCAACTATCTCCTGCGGTTCGGAGAGGACTCAGCTGTTAGTTAGTACTCCCTTGGTTTCGGGGTGGACCCTTTCACTCTATTTTATTATATACGCTTAGCGAAAAGAATGTTTTTTGATAGACCTAAGACATGGATTTTATATGAACCAATGGATCATGACAAGTCGTTACTACTAGCAATAACTTCCTCTTTCATTACTTCATCCTTTCCATATCCCTCTCCCTTGTTCGATCTTACTCATCAAATGGCACTCAGTTCATATCTGTAAGTTCGATCATTGACAAGGTTCAAAGAAAGGGTGGGACATTCACCATGAAGGCGAAAAACAAGCGAGATAGACTAGAATGGACCACGCCCAACAAACCACGGCATTAAAGCTTACGTGCTAATGTACGCCCCGTAGTTTTGAAGCAAGAAGCAACGGGCGTGAAAGCCGTTGCGCATCCGTTTTCTTGCTGGATTGGAGTAAGCAGCAATAGTTAGATCTTTAAACCGGGCATGGCCTTCTTTTATTTTCACGTAACACAATCCAGCGTATTTGTCACGCAGAAACGAAACAGCAAGGTTCATCTTCGACCTGCAACTGCGAGGTGGAAAGCACTTCTTTTTTGGGCTAAGAAGCCCGATGTGCTAGCGCTTGTGACCCAAGCCTGAAGTGACTGACTAATAAGAAAGTGATAGGACTCGGCTTTCTTTCTTTTATTTAGCCAAGGATATTCTTCTGAAGCAAGCTCCGGCTCCAAAGCCTCCTTGCGCTAGGGAACGCACGAAAATCGGAGCGCGCCGCTGCTTGGAGTTTTCTCAAACTCGCTTGGAACAACCCTTAACAAAGATAATTGACCGAAAGACAAGTAGTACACTCAAACCTCTGAGACTGATTGCTTTAAGGAATCCACACTCAGTTGCTATTGATTGAGCGAATGCATTTCAAAATTTTTAGCAGACTTTGATGCCCTCTCGTGTGATTGATTGACAGACGGTTTCATTAGTGGACTCAGATCCTCGAGCGGTCGAATAGAAATGAAAACATCTCTTTGAAGCAGGCACTCGACTGGATATCCAAGGTGGGACTCGAAGCTGCCATCTCCAACTAGTTAGTTGAATTCTTTAATCGACAGGTGAGGGAAGGTGGAAAGCAGGTAATCAAATGACGGAAGAGGTTCTCTTATTGGTGCTGGTGATGGACCACTACTTCATGGCAGTAGGTTTCATCAGGTCATTTTCCATAGAGGAAAGAAGAGGTGAGGTCTGTAGTCACTGCAATTGATCCTTCTTTTGACCTCATTCGAGACTCTCCGGGGATGGCAGTTCACTGGCCCTAGCGAATCAAACGACAAAGGACGGCGGAGGTAGGGTGAGCAATAGGTACTACTAGAACACCTATTGATTCTTCTTTCCCCGGTAAAGTTTCTCAAGAATAAGTCGACCGGTTCTTGGTTCGAGTCTTCCCTTCCCTGCTACAGCAATTGATCAACCAACTACTTCGACAGATATATAGAACCAGGTTCCAAAGGTCGAATAATTCGTCGAATGGCAACCATTATCTCAAAGGGGCCGGCTACATGCGTGTGAGTAAGACGATAGAGGCAAGCACAACTCGATCCGTGCGCGCCATCCACAATGCCCCATCTGCCCGCACCTAAGACATGCACCCCGGCTTCCACTTCTTGTTCTTGGAAGAGCTCCCTGATGCTGGCCCCAACAATGAAATTTGAACGTAGAAGTATACAAAAGGTTGCGCCCTAGGGATGAGGATCTACACTTTGTCCAGACAGGCTTATGATGTACACTTATGAGGCTCAGCCTGTTCATCCTCCTATAGTATACGTCTTCTCATGTACCTTTGCATTAAGAAAATGAGGAAGGGTTATTATGATGTAGTAGCTAAGACTGTCTTATCCCATCAAATTATTCATTGTTACCCTTCATGATCTGACTAAGATTATCGGCCTCATTGTTTTTCATACCATCATACTCCACTTGCTCACGGTTGTGATCGGGGAGGTCATGGTCGTGCCTGGTCCGTCATGGTCGTAACAAAGTCTATCACGATCGTGAGCACGAAGATGGTGTAACACCCGAGATTCTTAATAGGGGCATATTGGACATTCGACCAAAACCCTAACTTCCCCTATAGAAATATCTCAATTCCTCATGTTTACCTCTTTTCTCAATATGGCTCTTGACAACTAGGGCTTGAGGAAGGAGAACTTGAGGAGCAAGGAGGAAGAAGAGGAATAAAAAAGGAGATCCAAACCCATCTCTCCTTCTTAATGATGTTTTATTTGGATTGAGAGCTCCAAGAACACCTAGTTCTTGATAGGGATTTGATTGAGGTTTTTATATGTTTCATTAGATCTGAAATGTTTTGTATAGGTCTCAATAGATCCATGTGATAGTACTTATGTTCTAAAATTTTATGATCTATGTTTTGGGTAAAAGAATCCTAAATCTAATTGAATGAATGTTGTGGCATGTTTTCAGGTGTTTTTCATATGACTAAATGCCTAGGAATCATGTTTAAATGTTTTAAGATGTTTCATATGAATTTCCAATATTTTTGCACCAAAACTTATGAAAGATTAGGTTGCAACACAAGAACTACGGACCACGTCACAACCATGATGACCCCTGTCATGACCGTGAGTGCGAGGATAGAAAGCCCAAAGAAAAATTGCCACGATAATGGCCGTGATAGTTTCTACACAATCGTGACAAGCCAAGCACGGTCACGATTCTGAGCAAGATCCCTATTGAGTAATGTCCAAATTTGAACTCGCTCACGACCATATTGCCTAGAGGTACAGTCGTGACACGGACGTGACGCCCCAGTCACGACCATGACCAACACTTGGAGGCGAGTGAAGCGTTGCAACGTCACGGTCATGGGCATGATCACCCCCATTACAGTTGTGACCGATCGAAATTGAACTATATGTTATTATAAAAACTATTTTCATGGTATTAAAATTATATAATGATGATTGTATATGAAACTAGATACACAAAATGCATCGACAATCATAATTAGATTAAAAATCCGAAGACTAAGAGACGTTAAAATGTGTGATGATTGTGAACATAAGAAACTTAATTGAAAAATACAGTTACTTGTTGCCTCTCAACTCATTGCCAGGAAATACTGTGCCATACTCCATGAGTGTTAGCATTTTCTTCGGAAAATAATTGTGCCATATGCACCTTGGAGTTAGCATTTCCTTTAGGAACAATCGTATCTTGTGGGCAATGGTATGTATATTCCTAGTCACCTTTGGGTGATGAGAGCTTTGGCTCCGAGGCCTATCTAGCCTAGGGCAATGACTTGATTCTTCAATTACTCATTCTTCAAAGATTGTTATTGAATTCTTTGAACTGAAAATACTAATGACCACGAAAGTGGGATCCAATGGATTATAAAATAACCTCGAGGAGATTACTGAGGCATGATGATAATGAATGCTTGATAATGAGTGCTAGTCACTTAATATGACTACTGATGATTGATGCTTCATGCTTTATGTGACCATGATTACATGTTACCTTATGCTACTGATGATATAATATTGATGATTGACATGTAGATCATATGATTAGGTACATGACACATGCATGTTCTTTTTCATATGAAACTGTATATATGAAACATGTAGTATCCTGCTTAGGACGTATTTGACATAACCTTTACATACTCTAACTGAAAAATCTACACTTTGGATCCATGCAGTAACTGAGTATTAGGATGGATGGCGGCTCAGCTCATGATGGCGATATTGCACTAGTTTAGGCTATGATGAGTCCATTAGATAATTCATGATGTTTAGAGATGTTTTTCGAATAATGGATTTCTATTTTATATCTATGACATTATTTTTCAAAGGTTTGATTAAAGACTTCTGTTGAAAAACACAAGTTTTATTTCATCACAATGATTAAAGGTTTTCTGTTGCATTTCACTATTTATTTTGATCATGTGATGACGAACGGGCTAGCACTGTCGAATTCTCTTAATTGCCATAAGCTTTTAGGGAGGATTTTGGGGTGCGGCAGTGACTCTTATCATTCTTGTATTAAGGCATATTGGAATGATTTGAAATTGTGATCATTTTAATTTTATTTACCAACCATCATATGATAGGTTTGATTAATCAACATAATTAATCATCCAAATTAGTAAATTAGGTTTTGGATGGCAGCTTGTGTTTGCACCAACTTTCTCACAATTCGCCTCACAATAATTTAAATTAAATGGTCACACTACAATAAAATTAACATTTAGAAACTACACTATAGGGATCAATCATAATTAAGTCCCAAAAAATATTTATTTGGGACCAATGAAAAATTAGTCCCAAATTCTTGTTAATTTTAGAGACAAAAATTCAATTTGTTCCTAATACAAATGTTATAGGACCAATTAAAATATTGGTGTCTAATAATTTTTTCATAAACACTAATTTTAGGGACCAGACACAATATTGGTCCAAAAAAATAAATCGTAGGGACTGATGGCCCCAAAAAATCTGATTTTTTTAATCTCATTGGCACCTCATTTCATTCGGCCCTTACTCCCACACCACCATTCGCCGGAACTGCTCCCGACCGCCTCACCTGCGCGTCTCCGGTGAAACCATTTGTCTCGAGCGCGACGCTCTACCTTACGCCAAAGGAGCAGCGTAGCGGCGATGGCTTATGCCTGATCTGCTCTCTTCATCAGCGCCTCGATCCTTTGGTACCTTGTAGGTTGTAGTGGAGAGGGAAATCGAGACGAGTTTTTTTTGCTCCGCCGTTTCGACTTGTTTTTGTGAGTTCTTGAGTGATGGGGACAGCTTTGAGCTTGCAATCTTGCTCTTGGATCGGCATGGAGAAGGCGGTCGGGAGGAGTAAAAATGGTGGGTTTCTGAGGCTCTCAGGTGGGTTGACGAACGAGCGGAGGCCTCAGACGGCGAGATTTGAGAATTCGAGGAAGGTGGCACGATTCGGACCGCGCATGTGGAGCTTAAGTTTTCTTGTTCCTGCAACTACAAGACCAACGTTAGTAACCTGCAGGTGAGTTGTGTGATGCGCTCTGGAAGATTAAAGGATCGACTTTTCGGTGCATTTTGCTGATTCTTTTTATAACCATGGTAGGTGTTGAGGATAGGGAGGGCTGACTCATCGTTTTGCTGCTTCTGCCATGTTTATGCTACATACGCGAACAAAGTGTTTGTTAATGGACCTCTAAGAATGTAATTGGGAAATATCTGCATGTTTTGAGTACCAGGGTATATGGCAAGGATTGAAACATCATGGTCCATGTAACCTGTACTTACTGGCGTCAATTAGATCTTGGCACGAACTTTCTACGATGGGAGAGATACAAAAAAGAAGGAGAATTGTTGCCATAGTGTTCTTCATGTGGATGGGCCAAGCATCTTTTGTTAGCAGCATTAAGCTTTATGCGGGTAAGAAGCAAGCAAATCATGCTATGCCTACATGTTTCTGTTTTTTTTCCTTTCCTTCATATATACTTTCCTTCTTTTTTGTTGTTGATGTTTGGGTCTTTTGAATGCATGAACCAAGGAAGTTCCTGCGCACTGATGATTATTCCTGCAGCAAGTCAGTACCCTCCTTTTTGTTGCCTTTAAGTATTATAAATCACATTAAATTTGCAGTTAGCTAGGTGATTATTGCTGTGATGCAATTTAGGTTGCAGTTGGTCACATGAAGATGAGAGCCTGAGCATAATATCTACCATAAAGGACTTGAACCTAGATTTGAACTAGGAACCTACTTATCTTGCATGGTGGAAGCCACAAGGAGTAATAAGAAAGAACATTAAAAAGGAAAGGTTCTTACTCTTTGAAGCTGGCCGAATCAGAGAAGGGACGTAAAGACAAAAGTGCAAACACAAAAAAAGGAAAGAAATGGAAAATTTATAAGGCATGTATGAGGTGGATTTGGATCATTAATTTTCTCAATTTTATGGTAGTTTAAACTTCTGCAAATTAAATGTAAATTCATGCATATCATATTGATTGAATTAATAAGAAAATTTGACCAATGACTTGGATATATGAAAAACCAAAACTAGGAAAAACAATTCTCTGATTCCAAGTTCAGTAGCCGAGTGTTTAATTTATTGTTAAAACATATTATAATGATTATAAAGATTATGGAACTTGTATACAATGATTATTTAGAAGTTTAGTTTCCAGAGGAAAGAATTATTTTGAGATCTTGTGTCGTGTCGAATTAGAAATTGTGCTAAAAATTATATACTTTATATACTTAGAAATAAAGTATGAATTTTAAGTCTGTGGACCTTTTATAAACTAGGATTCTAGTACAATTTGAGTCACCCCAAAATAATTTGTGTAGAGAAAGTTATCAATATAATGAGTGGTATCAATTTTTATAAGTATTAATGAGATGTTTTTTACCACGAAAATTCCTGAAACTAATTATAACCAATAAAATATGAAATTAATATATGTTGTATATTAGGAGGTCTGCTATCAAACAAAAATATTTGGGCCTTTGTATAAAAAGTTATAAATTTTACAATCCATATTAGCCAGTTTGCTATAAGATAGAAACAACATAAAATGTACGTTGAATGTTGATTTTTCTTGGAACTCATCCTAGTGAGATAAAATCTGAAAAATTGACTTCTTAGTATCTATGTAGTTCATAGTTAAGGAAAATTTGAATAACGAGAATTGATCATTTAAATTGGAAGATACAAATTTTCTTTTACGAGGTGTGTAATATGCCATAATACGCTTTTGATGGATAAAACAATAAGATTGAATACATGAATGACATATTATATATATATATATATAGAGAGAGAGAGAGAGAGAGAGAGAGAGGTTGAAGTTCATTTCATAGTAATAGTATAAACATATATTATTGTTATGTTATAGGAAAGAAGACTAATGTAAGAAAAAGAAAAGGGGGAAGTCTTTTGTTATCGTTCATATAAGGAAAGTTGATTTCTTCTACTCTATGTATTCATCTCCTATGAATTCGGTGTGGCATTGGTTATTTTATGTATTAGATGTCTTATGTTCTTCTGAAAAGCATATTTAAACTATTGATTGATTGGTTGAACATTTGAAAATCATGATATGCTATGAATTGATTTCAAAAAATGCAATAATCTTCTAATTGAATTAGTATTCGATATGATTCATATTGTAATATTTATCTGTCTATATCATACATCTTCACGTATGGTTGTTAGAGCTAAGTGCTATATCGCTAATCATGATGGGGACACCTCTAAAACTCAATCCATAATTTTGTTCCTTAGAAATTGGGTGAGATAATATAGAGAAGTGTCATACGAAGGTAAGTGCTAAATCGTAAGAAATTACGGTGGGAGCCACCTTTATAATTTGTATGGCCTATTTACTTTACAAGCTGGCATCCGTGCATTCATATGAGAGTATTGCGATATGTTTGATATGTTAAAATGATAATGCTTGCAAATCGAGTGTGATGCTTTTGATTATAATGTTTATATGTAATTATTGAATGTATAAAAATACTTATTTTGATATTATATATGATTGTTGCATGTGTTTTTATGTTTCTTCATAGTGATAATTAGATGGTAATACATAGGCTGAGTTATTAGTTTATAAATCATTTTTTATTTTACTCATTCTTATCAATGATCCGGATATCAATTATGCCACCTCTGCATAAAATTTTGTTTAATTTTGAAATATATGATTATTATTTGACAACATTGAATGAGTCTCTTGGAGTATAACAACTTTTTGAATTTTGAATTTTAGGAGAGAAAAAGGGGAGATAAGAGGAGAATGAAGACGAGCTGAGGAAAGGGAGAGGATTGGCAGAGAGGATGAGATCAAGAGAATAGGGCAGAAGAGAAAGAGTTTTTCTTTTGGAAGGAGAAGTCATGAGAATCATTGTTATTCTATTTATGTTGATGCTCAGTTAAACTTTAGATCCCTTTTGTGTAATTGTGTGGCTACTGTGGTTTTATCTATCAGCTATTTAAACTTGATTCATGTTTCATTGCGAATGGTTTTCTTTATGTTTAACCCTTGTTAGATCGAGAGATCTTCCCATTTATATGATCTATCTTATTCGAGAGAAATGATAGTCCTTGTTTAGACTATTAGAAATATCATTTCTTCTACCAACACTTTTAATTATGTAGTGGCCGAGAGGTCCATCCTATTGCATTGTGAGATGAGTTCACAATAGTCATGATTGCCTTAGATTAAGTTATTGTTGAAGGTTAGAATCACTACTAAAAAAACGCTGATTACCGACGGTCCAAACCATCGGTAATCAGTTCGAAAATCGTCGGTAATTACATTATCGACGATTTTTCAGTCGGAATCGATCCGTCGAAAAAACGCTCGTCGAAAAAAAGCTAGCGGTTCGAACTGTCGAAAGTTTCGACGGTTGCAACCGTCGGAAAAGGTCGGCGGTTCGAACTGTCGAAAGTTTTTTACGGTCACAACTGTCGAAACTTCCGACGGTCATCGTAACCATCGATCTTTCGGCGATCGCATCGTCGCAATGAATTTTTTAAATATAAAAAAATTAGCGATCGGATCGAGCCGCGGCCGGAGCCGCCACGGCAAAAACCGGCCGCTGGGGGCCGGATCCGGCGCCTGGCGCCCGGATCCGGGCCGCCGGCCCCCGATCCGGCTGCCAGGCGGCGGATCCGGCCGCTGAGGGCCGGATCCGGTCGCCTGACAGCGGATCCGGCCGTTGAGGGCCGGATCTGGCCGCCTGGCGCTAGATCAGGCGTCGAATCTGGGCCGCTGAGGGCCGGATCCGGTCGTCTGGCAGCGGATCTGGCCGCTGGGGGCCGAATTCGGCCGCCTGGCGCCAGATCCGGCCGCCAGCGTTGGATCCGAGGCGCTGGGGCCGGATCCGGCCCGAAGCGGCCGCCTAGCGGTCCAGGCTAGAGAGAGAGAGAGAGCCGGCGGGAGAGGGTCGCCGGCGATCGATGACGTCCGTTCATAGGCTCGCCGACCGAGAGAGGGAGAGGAAGAGAGGAGAGGAGGGAGAGTGGCCGGCAGAGGGAGATAGAGAAGAGGAGGGAGAGAGAGAGAGGATTAGAGGGTGAGAGAGGAGAGGAGAGGGTATATATTGAATTTCGAACGATGAGAAAGCGAGAAAATGAAAAAAAAGCGGGATAACAAAATTTATTTACCGACGGTTCTGACCGTCGGAATGCATATATTAATTATTTTTAAAATTATCGACGGTTGTGACCGTCGCAAATATTTAATTGTAAAAATATTAATTATATGATATTATTATATATTTATTGACGGTTACGACCGTCGGAAATTGCGGCGGATTTTGCGATGGATGGATATTCGTCGGAAATATCGACGTTCCTAACCGTCGAAAAATTAAATAAAAAGCGGGATAACGAAAGTTATTTACCGACAGTTCGGACCGTCGAAAATGCATATATTAATTATTTTTAAACTTACCGACGGCTGTGACCGTCGCAAATATTTAATTGTAAAAATATTAATTATATGATATTATTATATATTTACCGACGGTTACGACCATCGGAAATTACGCGGATTTTGTGACGGATGGATATCCGTCGGAAATATCGACATTCCTAACCATCGAAAAATATAATAAAATGCGGGATAACGAAAGTTATTTACCGACGGTTCGGACAGTCGGAAATGCATATATTAATTATTTTTAAAATTACCGACGATTGTGACCGTCGCAAATATTTAATTGTAAAAATATTAATTATATGATATTATTATATATTTATTGACGGTTACGACCGTCAGAAATTGCGGCGGATTTTGCGATGGATGGATATCCGTCGGAAATATCGACGTTCCTAACCGTCGAAAAATTAAATAAAAAGCGGGATAACGAAAGTTATTTACCGACGGTTCGGACCGTCGAAAATGCATATATTAATTATTTTTAAACTTACCGACGGCTGTGACCGTCGCAACTATTTAATTGTAAAAATATTAATTATATGATATTATTATATATTTACCGACGGTTACGACCGTCGGAAATTACGGCGGATTTTGTGACGGATGGATATCCGTTGGAAATATCAACATTCCTAACCATCGAAAAATATAATAAAATGCGGGATAACGAAAGTTATTTACCGACGGTTCAGACAGTCGGAAATGCATATATTAATTATTTTTAAAATTACCGACGATTGTGACCGTCGCAAATATTTAATTGTAAAAATATTAATTATATGATATTATTATATATTTACCGACGGTTACGACCGTCGAAAATTACGACGGATTTTGCGATGGATGGATATCCGTCGGAAATATCGACGTTCCTAACCGTCGAAAAATTAAATAATAATATAAAAAAATATATAATTTATTTTTTTTATTTTCGACGGTCGTAATCGTCAAAAAATCCATCAAAAAAATTAAATAATAATATAACAAATTACATAATTTAATTTTTTCATTTCCGACGATCGTAACCGTTGGAAAATCCGTAAGAAAAATTAAATAATAATATAACAAATTACATAATTTAATTTTTTCATTTCCGACGGTCGTAACCGTCGGAAAATCCGTCAGAAATTGCGACGGATGGATATCCGTCGAAAATATCGACGTTCCTAATCGTTGAAAAAATAAATAATAATATAAATTATTTTCGACGGTCATAACCGTCGAAAAATCCGTCTGAAATGAAACCGTCGAAAAATCCGTCGCAAATTGCGACGGATTTTGAACCGTCGGAAATTGCCCGTCGAAAAATCGCGATTTTCTTGTAGTGAATCTTCGCAATGTGTTCATAAACGATTGAGAGATCAATCTTTATAATAATCAAATTGAGAGATCAATTGATTATCGATTCTAATCTATACATCTTCGACTATTCCCTCGCATTTCGAGAGAGATCGAAAAATGGAAGGAATGAGTTAGATAGTTCATCAAGTTAGTATCGAGAGATCATTCACCTCATAAAGGGATTATACCCACAGTAGTAACTAATTCATCACAAAGTTTATCAAGTTAGTATCAAGAGATCATTCACCTCATAAAGGGATCATACCCACAGTAGTAACCAATTCATCACAAAGGAGTTTTCTTTTCATCATATTTTGAATGATATTTAGTCGCTGTGAGAAATCACAACTTCTAAATCCGCATCACTTATTGAGCTATTTTAGCTTATTTTGTTGTTTCAAATATTTTTCAGATTGATGTAGTTATTTGGGCTGTACATTCGACTTTGTTGACCTGTTTAAAGCATAGCTGATTGTTGTTCATCCCTCGCCTTGAGAATTATCACAATCTGGAAGTTAGTTTTAGTCTCCCAATATCATCCTCTTGATTAATCTTTCTATTACAATGAAAACCTAGCAGAGATTATTTCTGATCCCATCAAGAAATTCCCAACCCTAATGGCTAATTTAGTAAAAAAACAACATAGTAGCAACATGAATAACCCAGCTTCCCCCTCGTGTGCTAATTTCTTCTCTTCCAAAAGTAGCTTGCCTTCTTTCTCGAATTGGCCTTCCTCTTTGCAGAAATATCTTCTTTTTCCTTTTATAGTCATGTTCCTCTTCTATCCACCATTTGTACAACACCTCTTTATATCAACCATTTGATTTGTGACACCTGCCCATTTTATGCACCATCTTTTCTTTCGAATTCCCTTCATTTTTCCATCAGACTGATTGATATATGACACTTGTTCACTTTTGTGCAGGGCTATTTTCTTTGTTGCATAATTGATTTTGATTCGCCAGATGTCAACTCATATTTTGTCATGCTAGCTTAGCTTTCCTTCTCAACAGCACCATATACCCCTTTGTAGAGGTTCTTTTAGTCTTTTAGAGTAGCTACTGGATACTCCCATGTGGATAGAAGTATGTCCTCATGCGAACATAGCTGAAACTTGAAGGCTCATAAGTTGACTCAATATTATTCCTATTTTCGATAAAGATTCAGATGACACGAGGATTTCATAAAGTGGATACAAGATCGAAAGCATGGTCTTTTGCTAAAAAAATACAATCAAAGATTTGAAAAATTATGCATCTACCATAGCAATAATAATTCATGTCATCAAACTTTTCCAAACTTGAGCAATTGCTTAAACTCGAGCAAAACATAAAAATTTAAAGCAATAGCCACAAAAGGAAATAATCAGCTATAACAGAACAATTCTATATGCATAACTACTCAAGCATAATTTAACAAGTTTTAGGTCAATTAAGTACACTAGATAATATATCACTAAAAGAGGGTTTTTACTCATCTAATCAATTAAGTCCATAGCTTTGAGCACATTCCCGTAGACTTAAGGATTCATTTTAGAGATTTTATACAACACTCTTATTTTATCTGCTATTTTTTTCTCTCCATTTTTTTTCTATTGTTTGTAACTTTACTGCCAAGTTTCCCCAAAACTTAGAGGTAAGAGTAATTTGATGAAAATATGCTCAATAGCTTAATAAGTATATATACTGGTCGTGCATATTTCATGCAGCAAGCTCTTGCCACATTCAACAGTTTTGAATATATGCTTTTGACACATAATTAAAGGTAGTGGCTGCACATATTTCATGCAGTAGGCTCTTTTCACAATCAGAAAAAAATTATTTCTCATGGCTAGGAGTTGGAGGGTATTATGAACTTGTAAATATTATTTGACCTAATTCAGGATCATTAGCAATTAGAATATTTCAAGTTCAGGGATCATTAAAACAAATCATGCACAAAGGTCATCCTACATTCGGGCTAAACTTTTCCTAATGTTGTCTAAGTAATGCATGAGAATATCACATAGTTCACGTGGAATAGTGAATAGGTGTATGGTATGAAAATTCTCAAAACAGAGGAGAATATGACATCAACTTCAGGAAATTCAAAAGCTAAAAAATTCTAAAAACTAAAATTGCAAAAACATAATGGTATAATGTCAAATATTGAGTTAAGGAAGACCAGACTGCTCCCTTAAACATAATTCTGACACTATTCACAGTGCCAAAACAATTTGGGGGAGGCTAGGAGGATTTGTTGGGTTGGGGCATGTTGGAGGCAACTACGAGAACCTCCAACTTCTCATTCATGTCCTGCAAGAGCACTAGTTGCTTCTTCTAGGCCTTTTTTATCGCCTTGATTTCTCTAACTAGAGTTCTCTTTTTCTGGATTTGGTGGGCCACAATAGATCCTACCATGGTTTCCAGGAGGCCGCGACATCTTTAGGGTCAAATTGTGTGGCAGTCATCTTGCTTAAAATGTGGCATTACTTCAGTAGTTTCATCGAGGTTTGGTGTTACCTATTAAGCCGATGGCGATTTTGAGGACAAGTGCTGCAACTTCATTGAGGTCTAGTGCGGAGGAGGCTTCATCCTCCAGGTCTACAACATGTGGTGGGAGGTGTCCTCAGGTAGGGGTACATCATCTTTTGGTAAATGGACAGATGTGTAGACTTCCTCTTCTTCTACGTCCAAGGGTACATCCTCTTGATCATTGGTGGGTGCATCCTCTGGTGCCCTCATTCTCGAGCTCAGTTTTCTCGTGTTCTTCCTCATTACCAACAGAAGCATTCTCTTCTTCAGCTTGGTCCTCAAAAGGGGCTTCTTCTTCCTCCTCATGCCCCTCGCTATGTGGAGGTGATGCTTCTTTTGCTTTCTCAGAGTTGTTGGTGCCACCGTGGATCCCTATGCTCATGGGAGGATAAGACAATTGGCTTCTTGGGAGATAGAAGTCACAAGATGGGTTGGATAGATGAATCAATTCGTCAATATTCTTAATAAGCGAAGTAAACAATAAGTGTCCTGGATGAATTTGAACATAGGCATATAGAGGAAGGTCTTGATGTCGAGGGTTCCCCAGAGTAGGGAATTGTCAACTGAAGTCCACATTGCAAGATAATGCAATCAGTGTGGTTAAACCTCCTAACACAATTGTTCCTCCCCGAATCAATTGGCTTGCCGGTTGAAAATGGCCAAATTATCTATAGCTTAGTTTCCCACACGTTAGATTCAATATTAATTTAGCCAAGCATATTATTGGATTAAAATCCTATGGAAATAGCATATAATAGGATTAGGATTTAGCCTTATTGAGAATGAGCTAATGTTCTCCCGTGACAGAGGTCCAAACGTCACTAAGGTTTGGGCTATCGGTGTTGTTGAAGGAAGTTAGGAGGCCGAAAATGTTGTAGAACTGTTAGAGGGGCAATCTAAAGTTTGAGTTGTGGAGTTAGAAGGTCACCCATTTCTTGTTGTAAAACAACCAGGGAGCTCAGGAACTCTCTATCAAGCTTGGGGTATGTGTTCCATCTGGAAAACAAAACTTATGAGCATGCATCCAGGTAGTTAGAAAATCAAAATCATCATAAAATCCTAGGGTTTTTAAAGCAATCACATCCAAATATTAGCCACAAAAGGTTGATGCAAGAGATAAGAATAGTGAGCCTGCCAGGTGTTTGTGTGAAAGTCATTTTTACTAAGCTTGGAAAGAAGTGGGATGCGGGTCTTCCTGCGAAAGTGTCCTCACGAGTGGCAATGAAGTAGAGAGCTAACACAGAGCAGTTGTTGGGTAAACTGAGTCTAAGGTTGCGTCCTGATGTGGAAAATTATGTATACTTTTTACCGATGGTCATCATGCATTTAACACATGTTCTATTTTGTTTTCATACTCGAACACAAGCTTTATTGTCAAAATATAGATTTTACAATTTCTCCACGCTCACTTTATGAAAAAAGTGACATTTTGTGTTCTTGGGAATGCATTACCGCTTTTTATTATTATCTTTCATTAAGGGGGAGGACGAACCAACCAAAATGAAGGAAGTTTGAATTGAAGGCACCATATTAGGGCATGCGAGGAGATGCCCCCATCTAGACACTTAGGCGATTTCGAGAGAAGGTAGCATGGTTCAAGAAGGCAACCTATCCAAAGTAGCAAACAGTTTGAGGAAGACACCTTTCCACATCACCAGGAAGCTTCCTCTAATAGTTCATGGAGAGATGTGGACAAGAAAGTTGGTGAACAAATGAACAAGTGGCAAGCTTGAACTAGAGTATACAGCTAAGAGGGAGGTAGCAAAGGAAATGAAGTTTTGGATTCCACTAAAACATATTCCAAATTCAAAGTGAGCAAGGGAACATGTGAAGATATGGACATGTGGAACAATTTCCTTGAAGTATAAAAGGACATGGATGCTGACCAAGAAGGGGACCCGCAAATCCTCAACCCATTCCATATTGCAGCTGTGAGAAGGTGGCTGAGAAGAAGACTGTGACAACAACCCCCTTCTCTTTTCTTTTCTTATTTTCGAATTTCCTCATACATACACATAGATTGCTTCATGTGCACTTTCCACATAATTCATTGTCAAATGACAAGTGATCCTTTTTCCTTGAAAGGAAAAGCTTATACTTGGCTCACTACATTGCCAACAAGAAGCATAACAAATTAGGAAAAAATGCATCAAGCATTCATTAACAAGTACTGTCCACCACAAAAGCTGCTAGATGCTTATATGAAGTTTCTTCTTTTTGCCAGTAGGATACAGAGTCTATGCATGAAGCTTGGGATAGGTTCAAGGATCTCGTCAATAAAGTTCCACGTCATAACATCTCTCTTTACCAACAAATTCAGTACTTTTACAATGGGGTAACAACAGAGATAAAGGACAAGATCGACACTACTGCTGAAGGAACCATTGCTGATAGATCTCCTCAAGATCTTTATAAGTTATTCGACAATCTTGCCTTGAACAATTGGCAAAACTCAAAGGAAAAGAAGGCTGGATTTTATCAAGTTGATAAGACTACTCACATTCAATCCCAGTTAGATGCCCTAGTAAAGAAGATGGATACGCTCATGACTCAAAAATCTGTCAACAAAGTTTTGAACATCATATGTGACATGTGTGGAGGAGGACACCCTAATCATGAATGCCAAGCAGATATGAATTTTAGTCAAAACAATTTTGAGGATGCTAACTTTGTTTCTAATAATACTTTCAGGAACAATGTTGGGGGAAATTCACACAACACTGGGTTGAGGAATCCTTTTAATTACTCTTGGGTGAATAATAGGGGTCCAGCACAACCCCTATTTATCAACCTTATACCGAACCAAAGATTAATTTAGATGTCCTATCAAAATTCATCCGCACTATAGAGACTAGGTTCAGTAATCAGGATGCATCAGTTAGAAACTTGGAAACATAGATTAGGCAATTGGCAAACATGGTATCTAGAAGACAACCAGGAAGCTTGCCTATTAACACAGAGAAAAACCCAAGAGACCAAGTGAATGCAATCACTCTAAAAAGTGGCCATTCAGTGCCCTTACTAGACCTTGAAGGTGACAAGGGAAAAAGTCAAGTTAACGACTATAACTTAGAACTACACTGTCAAAAACCCTCTTCTCTTTACTTCTTTTAGTTTCTTATTTATGGAATAGGTTTGATTTTAGCTTAGTTGTGTTCATGTTAAGGAAAACTTTGGTTACGACCGTGCATGATGTTTTCACGACCATTCTTATGACCTAAAGGATATTCATTCTTTCTCAGTCACAGCCGAGACCAAGCCTTACCATCTTTTTGTTTCCTTAGGACACATGATTCAGAGGGCTAGATCATAGACTTGGCCATAGAGCACCATTCCCGCCATTGTCACCTCTAGAAGACTAAATCTTGATCGTTTCTTCTCCTTTACTTTACATTTTCCCACTTATGTATTTTCCTTTTCTCTCAGTTGTTCAAAGCCTAACACAGAGGGTAGTCTAGGTCCTAGCTTGGGGGAATTATCTTTTTGCATGGCATGTTTAGTTGAGTGGTATTGATTGATAGTCTTGTGTTAGTTCTTAGATAGAGTCGGTATCTTGTTTTAGTTATGTCAGTGCATCATTTATCTTTTTCATGCTACATGTTTCTATTGTCTTAAAGTTCAGTGTCAGGGCATTGCTTATCCTATGAAATTCGATTATTGCTCTTTTTATCAAATATCACTAAAATATTGGGGAATGGTAAGAGTTTGTTCTTGAGCAAAAGAATATACTCTTTAATTATGCACTTCTGAAATTATCTACTATGATATGAGTCCTGATTATATTTGTATCTTTCTTAAAAACATTAAGTCTTTTTGGAGCTTATACTTATTCCATATAATTTTAATGTTAAAGTGAAAATGAAAAGAGGACGAGTGGAGCCCTAACAATTAAATGAAAAGTACAAAGTACCCTCTGCGTGTCCGAGTAGTTAGACCCATAGGGGATTCATGCCTGATGACTTGAGGACATCTGCTCTAGGATCCGTCAATCGAAAATCCGTTACATGTACCACTTTGTGCAATATAAATGATTACTAAATTCTTAAGTGAAAAAAAGATCTTAATGCTGAAATGTGAATGATAATAGTATGAATATAAGTTTCTTAAAGACTTATGTTTCAATATTTATACTTTATGAGATGGATGAATATTGTATGTAAATGATACAGGAAGGACATGGTTGAAGGTTGATGATTTTGTAAGGCTGGCTTGGATTGAGAAAAATATTTTGGTGATGGCTATGTAAAAGAGAAATAAGAGAAAAGTATTGGATATTGCAATGGAGAGAGAGCTTGTCAGACAAAATTGCTTGAGGACAAGCAAAATATATAGATTGGAGGAATTTAATGTACGAAATTCATGCATAATTGTTAAGCCAATTTATCCTAATTTTAGGAATCTTTTGTGTTTTAAAGTGGGAAAATTATTTTAAATACAAAGAAGTTCTCTTGAGATTTATTGCTACTTAAGCTTGGTTAAATTTGTGACAGAGAATGAAAATGCCTGGAATTTGGACAAAAAAGCGAAGGAAAACTACTTCCAGCAACTGTCACAGACATGCCATACTCTGTCACAGCCGTTCTACATGAAGGCCTGCATTCTGCCATGACCGTGCTGTACAGCTTCACGCCCGTGCAAAGAAGGTTAGAAGCAGATTGTTCTGTCACGACCGTGCGATGAAGAATCACAGCTGTGCCATCCTATGACAAATAATCATGTCCTGTCACGGCCGTGCGAAGAATGTTCACGGCCGTGCAGGATGAAGGCTGAAAATTTTTTTCTGTCACGGCCATGCCACTTAAGAATCATGACCGTGGCAGCGGTATTTCAGGCCATTTTTATCCACATTTTTTTATAAGATTTTGGGTTGTCGAGCCATACTATTGGGAAAACTATTTAAGGAGATCCAAAATCAATTGAAAAACATCTTTGGAGGGCAAACATCAGAGGTTGAAAGCTTGGTGAAGGCGATCGAAGGCTACAATGAAGTTCTATCGAAAACTCGAGAGAGGATGATAGAATTAAGAGTAGTTCCTCTTGTTCTCTATCCTTTTCCTGAAATATTATTGAGATTGATGTACTCTAGTTTTATGGAGTAGTTCTTTAGAATTTTCTTAATTGAACCCTATTCTTCATGAATTCTTCGTACAGTTAGTTGATGGATCAATATCATATTTGATGATTTTATTAATTGTTGCCTGATATTTATTCCTTCGAATCTTTTGATTATCTGAAAAGAAGTTTCAAGATTCTCTAGAATATTTTCTCTTATTTTTCTCTTGCATGCCTTTTTTGGGAAAATCGCAAGGGACCCTATTGTGTTGTTGTTAAGGTGACTTGAAAAAGCCCTTAACTTTATATTCCAATTGAATGCGTTTTGAGATTTAATAAATTAGATTAAAAACCGAAATGATTAATCTTTTTCATTGATTTCAAAATAGGATTTAAAGCCTGCAATATTGGTTAAATCAAATTGGGAATTTTACTTTATATACACCATCTTTTGTCTACGAATTCATACATGTGTGGTGGTGTTAATCAAGATAAATCATGTTAATCAATTCTATACTTTTAAACCCCATTGATCATAACTCTATATTTATATTATTTATTCTTTTTATTTTCATAAATACAAATTTATTATCTTTTCTCAATTTATAAGTAAGAGAAGTTATTAATTATTTCTTGTCCTTGTGGGAATGATGCTTTATACTCATCATTTTATTTCTTGAACGATTAGTGCGCTTCCTAGTATTTTTTGAATTCGCATCAGTTAGCCATTGCCGGATCTCATCGAAGAACGCGCCTAAAGTTTCAAGTTTCAAGTAATTTGAAATATTAAAAGTACGTGGGATCTCGAATTCACTTTTGGATAAGAAATCCTTATAGCATGGAGAAGATGAATGTTAGAGTAGTATCATTTTGTGTTTTCTTATGAATTGTGAATCGCTCCATATAGTTTTTGTACCAAAAGAAGTATAAAGTTAGCCATGAATTATTAAAGTTAAGAAAAAATGACACCGAAGTTTCAACAGTCGAAACTCGTCCCATGCAAAGATGAACCCGGCATGGGTTATGCAATAATGTCATGACCCAGTGCGGCTTCGCCCCCTATCCGACCTGGATTCAGAGGGGACCCAGCCCAGCCTTCGCAATCGGGATCGGGTGTTTGAATCCCTTTTCCAAAGACCCAAGCGAGGATGGAGTCATTGGGGGTCTGACCAGAGTCCTTTTGGACGTCATACTGAGTTCAATCGAAACTCAACCCAATTTTTAGTGTACCTAGCTCAGATTTCTAGAACATAATATGTTCTTAAATTTCTTTTAAGTGTCTTGATGTGGAATGACTATTTTACCCTTGTGTTAATAATGTTTAATGGAGAATAATAGAGACATTAATCAGTTTAAAAGATAAAGGATGTAAAATGGGACTTCTTGACACTGATCGCCACCAAATGGAATCAAATATAAAAGTGAAAGTGGATATAATAGTCTCACACCCTTGAAATTAATGTTAAATGATCTCCCTCTTTATTGAATCCGTAATTGTCCTCTCTTTGTCCTGATTTGATCCACTTTGACCATATAAAAGTGCCATGAATGCCCGTTATAAAAGAAGTTAAGCTCGCATTAGGACAACACATATAGATGTCATAATAATTACTTAAAATACAAGATGTAGTCAATAGAACAAAAAAGAAAATAAAACCGAAAAAATAGAAAGAACCGAACATAAGTGATAATTATATTTTTATCTTACTGAAAGATTATTTAATTCTATTAAGCTTTGTTATCCATTTGTATTAGTTTTGGGTACTAAGTTTTTGTAGTCACGAAAATTTCATTTTCATGTATTTGAAATAATTGAATTGACAAGGATGAAAGAATTAACGGTTCGAGCATTTCTTGATGGGATTACAGTTGCACATGAGATACACATTAGTAGACTATTACTAGTTTCTCTTTATTAGTTATTGCTACTCTGATTTTATAACTAGGAGGATCATTTGGGAATAATTTGAAATATTAGCTTCCACACTTTTCTTTATAATCGTAGTCGATTAATTTAATTCTACTATTTCTTATATGAATATGTGAATGCCCAATGAGTAGAGGTAATAGTAGCAGTGCTTTTAAAACCTGGCTAGTCCGATCGGTTCAACTGCGAACCGACTATTGGTCCGGTCCGGTTTGATTATTAAAAATTATTTTGTAAAAAAAAACTGAATTGAATCGGGTCAACCCGACCACAACCGAATTGAACCATTATTTTAAAAAAAAGTAAAAATAAAGCTGAAATAATGGAAAACAAATAGAAAAAAAGAAAGTATATTATAGTATTAATGGTGGAAGAATATGAAGAGGAGAAAAATAAGGGATTATATTTGATAGGAAGAGAAAAATAAGGGATTGGATTTTATAGAATGAATGTAAAAAAGAATATTAGTATAAGGAAATTAAATTTTATTTTGAAATAAAAGATAAGAAGGTAATAATAAAGTCAAATTTAAATAAAAAAGGAAATTATCATGAACTTAATTAGATGATAAATTTAAGTCACTATAAATAATTTATATTGAAAATTGAAACATGAATAATATAATAAATTTCATAGGATGAACATGAAAAAGGAAATAGATAATGTGAAGAAAATATTGAAATGATATAATAAAACATAGGAAGATAGTAATAAAGAAATATTTAAATAAACAAATAAAGTTATTCATGAGATTATTGAATAATAAAATTAAATCATAACTAATACATAATTTAAAAATATAAAATAATTTATTACTATTTGATTAATTTAAATGATGATAATATGCTTTTTATTTAATTACTTATTATCTTTTATACTTTAATTTATAATATATTTTCTTGAAGTAATATAAATAATATTATTTTAATAAAATTCAGTTCAAACCGATCGAATTTGATTGAAATGACCGGTTCAATCACTGGTCCAATTTTAAAAACATGCGACAATCCCAATTAGCATGTAAGGACGAAGTTTGAGGGTGTTACAATCTTGCACCAATCTAATGGTGGCGTTGATTGCTATTATGAGCACGTAATAAAAGATGCATTTCACGAGTTGGGTGGAGTGGATAGCAGCTCCTCATCGCTTAAGCAGAGACCTCTTTGGATGCATAAAATTTCTGCTGGGAGCCTCACCTATTATAGTTAGGTATGCTGCCCGGGGCGACATCAGTAAGAGTCGATGGTGAGTCGAGACTCCAATCCGTGACTAGTGCGCATAACTCTTAGTGTCAGCTGGGTTGAACGATTGGCGTAGCTTTCCGGACACTGAGATGACAACGGAAAATAAAAGATGCATTTCGCAGAGGTAATGACGGGACGGACAATGGTGGTGTCATGGCCTTTTTAACTAGACGAATCCGAGAATGATAACTACCGTTCAGGACTCCCAAGTGTCAAACTATATATATTCCCTCTCCGTCCAGAACTACCAGTAGATTAACGGGAAAAAAAAATCTTAGCATACAAGCTGAGCATGAGAATTCTTTTTATTAAATGCAGGAATACAAAGAGTACATAAATTCGACAATTGAGACATTCTGTTCATTATTAGCTAGGACACTGTAACCTGGTCCTTGACAAATATTTGAGACAATAAAGTAACTTAGGTAGACAAAATACAATTCTCCCACAGAACTAAGTACTAACCCAGCCAAGGTAATAAGGAGAGGAGCAGTATCAATGCGTAGAAAGAAAAATTAACCACATTGGAAAGCATTACTTTCCTCGGTAATGGAGGAAGATGAATGAACAGAATAAACAGTACCAGAAGAATAACTGTAATAATGATTAGGACACGGCGCTTTTGTCAACTGTGGCAGCTCCGGCAATGGCGCATCGAAGCTGAGAACACCAACGACACGCCGTATAGAGGGTCGCAGCTTGTAGTCGGGATGCGCACACCAGAGACCAATGACTATCAATAATTCCATGAGTCGCTCGTCGAACTCGTCGTTCCTAAGCCGTCTGTCTACGGCAGCCAGAAAATTCCCTTTCTCGTACAGATCCTTCACCCATCCTACCAAGCTTACTTCGCCCGGAACCTGCGTGAAATCGATCGGTCTCCTTCCGCATGCAATCTCCAGAGCAATGACACCGAAGGCAAAGACGTCCGACTCCTTGCTGGCTTTGCCTGTTTCTTCGCACTCAGGGGCCATGTAACCTCTCGTTCCGGCAAGAATAGTCGTCGTTGCATCGTTGTCGTGATCCACCAACCTCGCCAGTCCGAAGTCACCGATCTTGGGATTGAAGTCCACGTCGAGCATCACGTTGCTCGGCTTCAGATCTCTGTGGAGGACGCATTGCTCCCATTCCTCGTGGAGATATAACAGCGCATAAGCCAACCCGATGACAATTTTGTACCGCTCCGGCCAGCGGAGAAGTGTTTCCCGGTTGTAAAGATGGGAGTCCAGGCTTCCATTGGGCATGAACTGGTAGATGAGCAAGAACTCGCCCCTCTCGTGGCAGTACCCGATGAGCTGCACGAGGTTTCGGTGCCGCAGCCGGCTGATGACGGTGACCTCGGATAGGTACTCCTTCCTCCCATGTATCGAGTCTCTCGACATCCTTTTGATGGCCACCTCCAGACGATGATTGCCGTTGCCGATTACTCCGTAGTAGACAGAACCGAAACCTCCAACCCCGAGCTTTCTTTCATGCGCAAAGTTCCCAGTGGCAGTGATCAATTCCTCGTACTGAAATCTCTTAGGTCCCATCCCCGATCCGTTTCCCAAGTCCAATTCCTCGCCATTGTACTGCATCCTGATCCATCTTATCCAACGCAAACACAAACACGACAGACCAATTCCACAAAGGAAAACTGGGACGCCGAGGAAGACATCCAAGAACAACCGCGTCACGTCCTTCCTTGGGACACTAGTCTTGTCTTCTAGGGTCGAGGAGAAATCCCATGAAAGGATGTTGTGCCTCTCGTAGTAACTACCTGTGGAACCGGAGAACCCGACGGAGACCTTCTCCGGTAGGTATTTCTGCAAGTCTATGGCAAGGGATGTGCTCCAACGACGCCTTGTTACTTGTGGATCATAATACAAGATGACGCTGAGGTTCATGGAGCTGGCGTTATAGCTGACGGTCGCATGCGCCGTGTCACCACTGTCCATGTTCCAGTTATCCAGCAGCGCAAAAGCTGCCGACCTTTTTGTGAAGACATCAATCCCTACGTGTTGCAAGAATGTAGTGTTAGCGCCGTCCTCATAAATACTGCCATTATAAGGGGGATCAAAAGCTGCGCCATGGTAGGTGTCAAACTCTACTGCGATGACTCGGCTGGCCGCAGAGGCGCTGAACAGTCCCAGGTTCGAGCCCTTGGTGTCGGGCTGGATTTCAATAACAGGATATGGTGCGAGAAAGAATGCGAACCCGTCAGCAGGATATGCTGAGTCGGGGAAAGGCGTGATGACGAAAGAGAAGTGGGTAGTGAAGTGAGTTAGGTCGCCCGACGAGTCCCAGAGGATCAACGGATCCACGTGCACAGCCCGGCCGGTGCTGAAACTTCGAATTTGAGCATTGTCCACAGTTAATCGGATTCCAGGGTTTGCAGATGGCAAGGTATATATCACGGCATCGCCGCTGAGGCTGATCTGATTTCTAGCATCTTCGTTGTTGGTGAAGTCGGAGAAATTGAAGGAGAGTGTGTGCACAAAAGGCAGCAGCAGAGCAAAGGCTTGCAGCAAGGATAATAATGCGACGATAAAACTAGTACTACAGATCAAACTTGATGGTGGTGCAGGCGAAGCTGCCATGGCGAGAGCTCCTTAGTCCTCCCTACCTAAACTTGATTTTCTTCTTTCTCTCTCTTTTTTTTTTTTCCGATTAGGAAACTTGGGTTATTGGTCAGTCACTTTGGGGCTCAAGTTGTTTGTGGATGGGAGCTTACGATGAAACAACTCCCCGCGGATATAAATCAATCAGGGGGACATTTTACTAAAGGGTAGATCAACAGTATTTTATATAGTCCTTGTAAATACTTTTAAAATGCATTTATAATAAATTTAAGACTATCATTCATTTGTAAATTAACAATAGTTCACATGTATGGACCAGTTTTGGATCCACACAATTTTTAGTCCCTTTCGATGATGAATCTGAGTTGTCAATATGGATTTATTTGTCAAACTGAATGAATGATATTATTGTTGTCCATACTAATAGAAATTTAGTACGATTATAATAATATATTTCTTATCATTTATTATAATTATTATAGTGGTATAATGGCTTTGAATATTAGATTTTCTAATAACATATCATTATTAGATGTTTTAATGCATTCATCATTTATAAATACATTTATCGAATAAATTAATTTTGTGATTTTACTCTAATGACCCGAGGTTTAGGATCAAAGATATCAATGAAATAGTCCCACATTAAAAAAAATACGGAGGTAATCATGATCATATTTACATGTAATACCCTCGGATGCAATCAAAATATTGCTCAGTTTGGATCTTGGCACACGAATTTAAAAACATGTCTTGAAAGGTAAAGTAGGATGATACTAACAAATCATGACCACTTGACTCAAGTTTGAATAAACACCGGCCATGTGCCAACACGGTTCATTCAACGAGGACGTTGAGCCCTATAAAGAAAAGATTATAATGACAGTTTAGAATCAAGGATATCAATTTAACAGTCCCACATGAGCAAACATGGAAGTGATTATGTAACTACCCTATTCACCTAATAAGATGTGTCTTAAATTCGTGAGCATCAAAGACTCAAAGAGAATAATATCTTGACGTGTTAAAGAGTATTACATTTACCGTTTGAACCGAATTGCATATAAATGTTTTACATGAAAATTATTAATGAAGGATGTTTTAGTAAAAGACATTTTTCTTACAAATATAATGTATATTAATAATTTATTAAATAATATATTTTTGTTGTACAATATACATTGCTGAGTAATATTGGGTGACAATATCCTCCTAAAGAAGAGAATCCTTGTTTCCGCTGATCTAGAGTCAGTAGTAGCTTTAATTGCTCGTGTTGATTCAGTCGGGAGTGTCTGATGAAAGGTTCTCGCAATGGAAGCCCTATACCAAGGGTAGAGGAGAATTTAAAGACTCTAGCAATTCTAAATGTTTAGTTGCAGAAAATAACAAAGCTTATTGTTGTACAGTAATATAATAGTTGTTAACTTATTTTATAATAATTGAGTAGAGTAGTTCCGTTCCTAAAAACTGAATTAAAATAATTGTTAAGTTATTTTACTTCGCTAGTTGAGAAGTTAAAGACTTGGATAGTTTTTTTTATGTAATAGACTAAAATAATATAAATAAAAGAATAAAATAGTTGTTATCTCCTATATCACAGCTGACAGGAAAAAAAAAATTATAGAAGAGAGACTTGAAGTCTTCGTTGGCAACAACTAAGAGGGACTTGAAGTCTTCGTTGCGGTTTACTCCTTGGTCAACAACTAAGCTTGCCGCCGGTCCGATGTGAGGGAGATTTGTGTCAATCTAATTATTGTAACTAGCGCATTAATTGTTCGTACAAATAATATGACAATTGAGAACGAAATAATAACTGTTACATTATTTACTTTGCTGACTCAGAAATCAAAGTATTAAGGAATCAAAATGCACCTAGACATCCGGACCCTATTTTGGATGTCGAATTAAAGCGTGTACTTTTCCTTGGCAGCCGTGGGAATGGACCAATGTTGATTGATTGACGGGTAAATTGCTCTTAAACTTTAAGATTTGCTTAGCGATATTCTCAAACTTCACTTTGTATCACAAATGTCCTTCATCTTTTAACACGTTTCATCCGATGCCCTCTTCACTTGAGATAGCCGATTTTCCGGTTTTTCGTCGACGTGGCGTCCACGTGGCCATTTCCTCTCTCCTACACGCAAAAAATCGTCTGACGTGATATGCTCCGACGTGGCACATAAAATTACATCAATGCCCTCCAACTTTAAGGTTGGCTCAGAGATACCCTCCAACTTTACTTTGTAACACAAATGCCCTTTATCTTTTAACACGTTTCACCCGATGCCCTCTTTACCCGGCCCAGTCGGATTTTCGAATTTTTCGTCGACGTGGCGTCCACGTGGCCATCTCATGATCGTCCAACTTGGCATCACATATTAAACCATCTTACTTACCGTAAGTTAACACATTCACTGTTAAATTATTTCCTTATTTCCCTCTTCGTTATCGTTCGCGTGAAACCTCCTTCGTCGTTCGCACTCCTTCATCGATCGCTCTCTTTCGTCGTTCTCTTCCTTCACCGTTCACTTTTCGCGTTCGTTGGCCGCCATCTTTACCCAAATTGGTGTAATTTTATGTGCATTTGGTGAGCAAACTTTAAAGTTAAAGGACATTTGATGTAATTTTATGTGTCACGTAGGAGCATGCGATGTCGGATGACTATTTGCGTGGAAGAGAGAGGAGATGGCCACGTGGACGCCACGTCGACGAAAAATTGGAAAACCGACTGTTCTAGGTAAAGATGGCATAAGGTGAAACGTGTTAAAAGATAAAGGGTATTTGTGTTACAAAGTAAAGTTGGAGGGTATCGCTGAGACAACCTTAAAGTTGGAGGGCATTGGTGTAATTTTATGTGCCACGTCGGAGCATGCCATGTCAGACGACTATTTGCGTGGAGGAGAGAGGAAATGGTCACGTGGACACCACATCGACAAAAAATTGGAAAATCGACTATCCTAGGTGAAGAGGGTATCGGGTGAAACATGTTAAAAGATGAAGGGCATTTGTGATACAAAGTGAAGTTGGAGGGTATCGCTGAGCGAACCTTAAAGTTGGAGGGCATTTGGTGTAATTTACTCATTGATTAACCTTTTTTTTAAGGAAATTATATTAAATTAAAGAGGGCTCATATAATCTAGAGGTGAGAGGCTCAAATAGTCCTCATATTAAATTAAAGAAGGCTCGTATAATCTGGAGGTGAGAGGCTCAAGTAGTCATATTAAATTAAAGAAGGCTCGTATAATCCATTCAAAAGTGCTCGTCATTTTGGCGGCCAAAATTCGCTAAGTGGTCCGCGGTAGAGTTATTCACTCTAGGACAGAAAATAATGTTATAAGGTGCGAGTCGCTCAAGGTAATTCAAGATATCGGAGAGCAAAAAACGTAAGCGCCAAGGCCAAGGCTGGGATCGCTTTACCAGGTGAATCAGCACCTCGGAGTCCAGACGGATACAAATGTGAGAAATGCCCCTGGCCACGCAAGCACAAACACCGCAGAGGAGCGCCCAGGCTTCGGCAGAACTGACATGAGCAACACCGGCACCTGCAAAAATAAAGGACCCAGAATAAGAGCAAAGCAAAAAGCCATATCCCCCCAAACCACTAGCCCGAACGTACGAGCCATCCGAATTGAGAGACCCAATTCGGGGATGTTGGTCCCAAGACCATATTCTAAGTATGTTGATGATAGAAAATAAGGAAGATGATATACTAATTATGCTTGAAGTGTTAGTGTGAATAAGTTTAATATTTTTTAAAGAAAAAGAGTCAAAATATTTATCTGCAGTAGAAATGGTCGATCGTCAGTATAATGGGCGATCGTTTTGACTTATAATGGACGACCAAAGCGAAGTTGGAACGACCGATAATTCCAAAAAGGAATGACTCCTAAAAATGGGTCAGATTTATTATCGACCGTTATGAAATATAATGGACGACCGAGATTGCAGTTGGTACGACCGATAATTACAGAGAGGAACAACTCCTAAAAATGGACGATCAATTTATTATTGATCGACCGTTATGAGATATAATGGATGACCGAGATTGCAGTTGGAACGATCGATAATTACAAAGAGCATCGGACTTCTAAATCGATCGACCGATTTCCTTCCGGGCGACTGTTATGGAAGCAAGAATTATTTAAACGGCTATAATTTTTCTACGGACTACGATCAACAGAAAACTACACAGAAAAGACAAAAATAACAGATATAATTTTTTATTAAATGGACGATCGATTCTGTAATGGGCGACCATTGAATATACAACAAAACGGGATAATGGCTAGTTATTGTGCAAAATGGACGACCGATAATAAAACGGGCGACTATTTCAGAGCTGACAACACAACATTTTTGAATTAATTTACAACGGCCATATTTTCAAGAGAAGCCTATAAAAGGGAATCAAAAGATTGAAGGAAGGTTATCCAAGTAAGGCAAATCACTCCAGAGCTCCCTTAAAACCCAAAGCATTTTTCTTGAGCAAAAATTGCAAATCATCCATTCCCTCTTCTAGTTTCTTAGTGAGAACATTATTTGTAAAAAGAGAGCATTGGAGGGAATTCTTGTTTACATAGTTTTGAGAGCTCATTGTAAGAAGAGGTGTGCCTTACCTTTTGAGCGAAGAAGAAGACGTTGTGGTGTAGAAAGGATTATTCTCTCCTTACAAGAAAAGAGAAGGCTAGTGGATCTTCGACGGTCTCAAGGTTGAGAAGTCGGAGCAGGGACATAGGCCAAGGAGTTGGGCCGAACCTCATCAACATATCACGTCTTTTTTTTCTCTTGCTCTTCTTACTTATCCTTTATTTGCATGTGATCGCATTCTCTATAAATTGACTTTAACGACTTTTTTTGGATCTAATTTGTATACACCAATTCACCCCCCTCTTGCTGCTTTCGATCCTCCCAGTGGATCTGCATGGGATCTCGGGGAAGAGTTGCCTCAGGGGCGTGGGTAGTGCTAGAAAAAAATTCATGAAATGCAGCAAAAGCCTTCTCCCAGATCACCTTGGCGGTTGCATATTTGGAGCGAAAGTGAATATCGTTCCTAAGATTCCAGATAGACCAAAGGCAGAAAGCAAAAATGAAAAGTAGATATTTCCAAGACCGAGAGTCCAGATTAGCACCCTCGAGAATCTAGGAGCCCGAATCCCATGAGGGAAAGAAACTAAAAGATAAGTGGAGATTGAGTTGAAAAAAGTTCCAGAGTTGAAGGGCAAGAGGGCAGGAAAAGAAGAAATGGGAGATGGTTTCGAGCACAAAGTCGCAAATGGGACCGGAAGGGTTTAAATTGGGATTAAAAGTAAGAATATAATCCATGGTAGGCAGCCTCTTGTGGAGCAACTTTCAAAGGAAGAAATGAATCTTTGAAGGAATGCAGATATTCCATATCGCAGTCCAAGAAAGCCGTCCAGCTACAGGTGTCGACAAAGCCTGCCGATGCATGAACTTATAAACTGAACTAGCATTAGGTAGCCCATGATCATTGGTCGCCCATACCCATGCATCATCACAGGAAGAACGGGGGATGAAAAATACCACGAATAGCAACACAAATCGACTCACAAAAAATTTGGGACAAAAGGAGGATATTCCAGAATGATCGATAACGAGGTCAGAAACTTTCAGGACACTGATGTCAACCTCCATATTAAGATAAGTGGGCAAACGGCTGAGGGGGATGGGAGAAATCCAGGATCAAAGAGAACCGAGGTATGCTGGCCAGAGCCGATGATTTTAAGAAAACCCGGACAGAGGTGGGAGAGAGACTCGGTGACAAGCCGCCAGGACCTCGCGGTGCCCCCAGAGGGCTGGGAGTCCTAGAGAGAGATGGGCCCATACTTAGATCGAATCAGACACGTCCAAGGGGATTGCGAGCCAGAAAGAAGGCTAAAGACACGACAAGCTAGTAAGGATGCCCGAATAAGCCAAAAGTTCCTGATACCAAGACCACCATCCGCACGGGGAAGCTACACCGTAGACCAACTAATCAGGTGGAGACCACGACGACTAGTGCCAGAATCCCAAAGGAATGATCTGGAAAGACACTCAAGGGAGCAGATAATACCCGCAGAAAGGTAGATGGAACCCAGAAAATAGGTAGGAAGAGAGGAGAGGCAGGAGTTGATTAAAGTCGTACGACCAGCCTGACTAAGGAGCTTACGTCGCCATCCGGATAACCTAGAGGAGAAGCGCTTGATGAGAAAACCTTGTTCTCGGGAAGGAATGTGCTTGTCCGAGATGGGAACACCCAAATAGGTGAAGGGGAAGAGACCGACCGGAATACCCAAGGCTTTGGCAACTGCCTGCCATCGATGGGGGTTTAAGCGGCAGGGAAAGTAGACAACGGATTTAGAAGAGTTGACCCATTGATCCGTGAGGAGCTCGTAGGTAGAAAGGATTTCATTCAGCCGCCTAGCATTAGACAAGTTAGCACAAATGCAGACCAAAAAATCATCGGCGAACAATAGATGACTAAGGGAAAAGGTTTTGAATTTGAAAGGGATAATGTGGCCCTGATCAATATGCCTCTGTATTAATGAAGTGAAAATATGGGAAACAATAATAAAAAATATATAGAGAGAGGATCTCCCTGGCGGATGCCCTGATAAGGTAGGAAATGAGGAGAAGATTTCTTGTTGATGACACAGGAGAAGATAGGGGACCTGATACAAAGATTAATCCAGTTGATAAACTGAGGGAATTTATAAGGGTAAGGATACGAGTAACCACGTCCCAAGAGACCCGGTCAAAGGATTTTTCCATGTCGAATTAGACTAACATATGCTTAATGAGACCGACAGAAAGAGAATGGGAAAGCTCCTCGGCCAAGAAGATGTTGTCCTGGATGTTGCAGCCAGGGATAAAAGCATATTAAGAGTTGCTAATGAGGCTATCAAGGGTGGACTTAAGACGGTTGGCTAGAATCTTAGCGAAAACCCGATGCAAGGTATGGCAGAGGGAGATAAGGCGATAGTCTTTGATGGTTAAAGGCGATTCCTTTTTTGGGATAAAAATGAGGGAGGTCCTATGCCACTCATTAGGTAGCTGAAGATTAGCGAAAGCCTGCTGGATGGTAAGGGTAATGCGTGGCCCAACAATGTCACAATAGTTACGATAAAAGTCAATAGCGAATCCGTCAGGGCCCAACGCCCGACCGGAGGGCATACTCCAGATAACAGAGCGGACCTCATTGTCAATAACGGGACAGGTAAGGGACGAAAAGAAAGAAGGGTCGCAAGTGGGAATCTCAGGCCAGAGGGTGGGAGGGATGGTAAGATCCGGAGAAGGGCTCCAGAGATTGACATAATGATCCACAAAGTGTTTTTCAATAAGGTGCAGGGGGGTTATGACTTCGCCAGAATCCAGATGCACCTGTCGAATAAGGTTTTTCTTTTGACAGATAATGGTTTGGAGGTGGAAAAACTTAGTATTACTGTCACCATGTTGAAGCCACGCAGTGCGAGACTTACTCCACCACTTGATGAAAATCTGGCGAAGGAGAGCAGCATGGAGGTGATAAGTGGCCCGAAGGAAAACTAACTCGGAAGTCGACAGACCTTGAGAGTCGTTGATGCCCTCAAGCAGCGAAATGTGGTCAAGAGCATCTTGAGCGTGCATCTCAAACCGCCCGAGGACCTCACGGTTCCACCGGATAGTGTCCTTATGGATACGCATCATATGCTTTTGAATTGAATGGGAACATGAGGATGAGGACCAATGACGCCTAACAATGTCCTTAGCCTCCGGATAAAGAAACAAAAAATATTCATATTTAAACAGTTTAGAGCGGGGTAACCGGAGATCAGACTGAAAGAGAATGGGGGCGTGATCAGATGCACAGCGGGGGAGGGTCGAGAGTTCAAGACAGGGAAAAGCATCCACCCAAAAATGGTTAATTAAAATCCTATCGAGCCTACAAAGAATGCGAGCAGGTCCAGCGCGGTTGTTACACGAGGTAAAGGGGATGTCCGAGGGCATGAGGTCAAAGAAGCCCTGGGAATCAATGAGTTTTTGCAGAAGGACAGAGGACGTAGAATTCCTAAACTGGTTACCACCCCTTTTATCCTCGATAGAGATAATGCAATTAAAAGCACCAAACAAAGCCCACAGAAAATCAAACGAATTAATTAAGCTAAGAGTATTCCATAACTGATTCCTATCAGCAGGCAGAACACTAGCGCAGACACAAGATAGCAGGAAATGAAAACCATTATGAGAAATAGCAGCATGCAAGAAATGGTCGAAGGTGAGGAGAGGAGTAACCTGAGTATCCTGCCCACGCCAGGCCATGATAATATCTTTTGAGGAGCTGGAGCCCTCGCAGAAGGAACCGGATCAAGATGGCCCGAGACGGCGAATAACATGTTTAGCTTTTACAGATCCAACATGGCTTTCAAGAAGAATTACAAAGTCAAGAGAAAAAGTAGAGATTAAGTTCCTAAGTCTATCCCTAACTTTTACCCGGAACGTGCCACGACAGTTCCATGCGAGAATCTTCATAAGAGGCCAGGATCCACCACCACCTCCTGCACAACAAAAGCCGAGAGTGAGTTAACACTGGAGATAGAGGGTTTTTTCTTACCTCTGCCCTTAGCCGGGGTCGGCGATGGCCGAGGGCGGAGAGAGAGGGAAGGGATGGGGGGGGGGGGGGGGGGGGGAGGGCTTAAGCACTCGGGACTTCTTGCGCTCAATTTTTTGGGGGAGGGGCAAGGTCAGAGTCCTCCAAATCATCGAGGGATGAGTCATCGTTCATCTGGATAGCCGGAGGAGCAGACAATCCTGCCGACACCCCCGCCACCAAATCCGAGTGGTCAACAATGGAGACATGATCCGGGGGCAGAGAATAGGAGGGAAGGTCAGAGGACCGCATCATGGAGGGAGTAGCAGAGTGGGTTGCGGATGAAGAGGGGGATGACACAAAAACAGATGAAGTAGAAATTAGAGCAAGAGGGGCGGAGGGGCATCCGAGAGAGTATCAACAATATTAGGGAAAGTGAGAGGGGGTTGAGTGACCGGGGGAGATAGCATAATGGAAGGAGAGGAGAGGTGTACGCAGGGGACATGCATATGGCCAAGATCCACCACGGGGGAGTGCGCCAAATTGCCATGTAGGAGCGTCCTGTCTCATCACGGGAAAACACAACAACATTAGCAGGAAAATTAGGCGCATCCAGACCGTCCACAGGGACATGCGAGGACCGCTGGATGGCCACATCACGGATCGCAGATGTGGCAAGAGAGGGTGAGCAAGAATCCAATGGTAGCGGACCGTCCAATCCAACCACCGAGGACCGAGCGATTAACTCCCCACGGATCGCTGACGTGGCACCAGGGATGTGTACCGGACTCCGCGTAACGGACGTGACAGCATTGCTAGCCATTTGGCGAGCACAGTCCGTCCGATGGCCCTCTGACCACCGGATGCTACAAGTCACATGACGAGCACCCGGAGAGGAAGGAGAGCCCTCCAGGAGGTTGAGGTCCAGGGAAGGGCGCGACAGGATGGCCGGCGCTGGGCGCATAGATTGGCGGTGAAAAGGTTCCGCCGCACGAAGCCACGACCCATACAGCAGCGTCGCCGCCGAAGAGTCCCCCATCAGCGCCCTCGAGCAGACCTCCAAGCGGTCACTGATGATGCCACAACGGTAGCAAAAGATGGGGAGATGCTCGTAAGCTGCTGGAGATACCTGTCACCATTTGGCAAAGAGATCCAAGTAGCTTGATGAAGGGGAGAGGAGAGATTTACCTTCACACAGGGTGAATCTACATAACACAAGGCCTGTTCATCGATGCAGAGTAAATTACCAAAAGCCATCGCAATTCGCTTGAGTGAGGCAGGGTTATGAAGCTCCAGAGGAAGCCCATGGAGTTGGATCAAGAGATTCAAACGCAAAAAGAAAAAAAGAGTTACCAAGAGGAGAAATGACACAAGAGTTCGTCAGGCCCCATAGAAGCCGAACACCGTCCCTGAGAGTGGCAACGGTCCCCATGAACCATCCGATAAGATAGGATTTGAGCTGCGTAGAGTACTGGGAGACATCCGCGGCCAGGATTATAACTTTCGAAGAAGTAGACACCTCGAGCTCCCAGAGCTGCCGAGGTGACATACGCGCCAGAGGAGAAGGGCGAGAACCTTTGGAAATAGAGATCCAAGGTCTAGGAAGCTATTGAGAGGAGGGAGGGAGTGGAAGGATGCCAGAACTGGTGGGGGCCTGGGGAGGGGTAGATGTGGAAGGGAGAGGGGGAAACTTGTCGGAGCCACCCCCAACAGACAGAGGGGGCTCCATGGGAGCATAGGAAGCAGTCGAGGAAAGCTTGCGGCAAGAGGCCACGGAGCGGCCAACAGGACCACAAGAGGGTCAGGCCATGCGAGGTACCAACAGAGGAAGCAAGAAGGAGGGAGGAAAACGAGGGAGAAAGCACAACACGGGCCGAAGAGAGATCACCGCTGGCGCGCACCCGGAAACACTATCCGCCAGGAAGCGCGTCGTGTAAATTTTGATTGGCCCTTCGTCTGTCTAGTAAAAGAGCAATAGAAAGAATAAGAAATTTGTTTCTACTTTTTTTTATTCAAGCATGTCGTCTTGTTTGGTTGCAATTATTATGAATAAATTTCATCAAATAGATATTTTTTCAACGTTATCCTCAAACTTCATTTTGTAACAAAATTGTTCTCCATATTTTAATTTATTTCACCAACTACTCTTTTGACCTCTAATCGACATTTTTTCAATCGTGTTGTTGACGTGGCATTCACGAGACAATTTTCTTTGTCCTCTGCGCAGGTAGTCATCCTCCATGGTATCAATAAAAATAAAATAATATTATATAGTAATAATTAAAAAAACTAGGGCGCCCCCTTCGATCGTCGGTGCAGAAGGAAGGGGTGCCTCGATGGGGGGTGGGGCGCCCCCCTTCCAACCTCTGCAACCTCGCCACCCTCCTCTACGACCTGCGCTCGCCGGCGAACGTAGGGAGAGGTACCCCCTTCGCTCGTCGGCGAGCGCAGGGTAATGGGGAGGGGGGACCCCTCTCACTTGGGCACCCCTGCCTCCCGCATCGGCGAGCGAAGGGGGTGGCGCCAACAACCCTTTCCAATCCTTTTTCGACCTTTGTGCCTGCTCCCCATTCCTTTCTCCTGTAAGCATGTTGTTTCTGAGGCCATGCTCGCTGCTAGGGAGGCGCACGAGTGAAACCCTTCCCATGTCTTCGGCGCCATCGCCAACAAGTCCTTGTGCCAGGTCGATGCTTCCCTCGCCACAACCCCCGATCCACACGTCTATCAAAAGATCCATGATACCAGGGAGCAGTCTGCTCTTGCCGACTTTATTCAGCTACTCAACCTCTCATGCGACCGCATCTTCGCCTCCAAGTAGGACGTGGCACGGACGCCCAAGGATGAGTGTCGTGTTGAGAATGACATGTGCCTCGCTAGCGGGCAGCACCATCTAGGCGAACATCGTGGTGGCCAAGGACGATGGTGATGCTCGTCTAGATGACACGGTCTTCACTGGCCGCCCCCTTGGCTCGCCAGTGGGGGAGAGCGAAGGGATGGTGCCTCATTTTTTATTTTAATTATTGTTCTTACGAACAAAATTGTTTATAGGAATCTAAATCTGCTGAATAACTCATGCAATCAGAAATGACTCTATTATTGATGTATTAGCAATTCAATATGGATAGAGATATCCCACATAAATTTTAGCGGATGGTGCAGCTACATTTGGTGGGGAACTTGCTTTAGGAAAAAATGTATTAGTAGCTTATATGCCATGGGAGGGTTACAATTTTGAAGACGCAGTACTAGTTAGCGAACGTTTGGTATATGAAGATATTTTTAATATTATTGTATTTTTATTGATACCACATAGTATGATTGCTTGCATGGAGAAGAAAGATGATCATCACATGGATTCCACGTTAAAATTCAATAGAAAAATGATCTCATAGGTCAAAAGGGCACTTGATGAAACAAGATAAAAAAAATAGAGAGCAGTTTAGTTACAAAGTGAAGTTTGAGGGTAACGTTGAGAAAGCGACAAAGTTAAAGAGCATTTAGTGAAATTTATTCCAACTAACATATTGTAAGAACAAGACATGATAATCCATCATTTACATGCAAATGATTAATCCAACAGGGTCAACTTCTAGGCAAGCCAAGAATTTATTGCTCTACCTTTTTTCTTCTAACAATCCTAATATTTTAATAAGAACAATTTGATCTTTAGGTAAAATATGTATGACCTTCTTCAATGTAAAATCCAAATCTTCTCTTAAAATTTGTTTCCTCATATGTTGGGAGAGAAGAACTAATAAGATTGATCAAATTGTGAAAAGAGGATATAAACCCCTCTCTCATCTCTCAGTAGTTTTCTTGTGATGGATTGAGAGTCTGAGGACACCTTATTTTCATATTGAATTTTTATTGAGGAGATGCATGAATCATATTCCTAGATCTATATGTTCTATATGAGGATCAATTATTTTAATAATGTTTCATGCACTAATTATAAAGTTTCATGTGATTTTAGGGTAGAGCCCTAGAATAGATCATTTTCATGATTCATGCGTTCAAACCATATTACAAGCATGTTCTTATGTCTATGATTCATGCCCTAAATATGTTCTTGATGATGTAAAGGATTTCCCTTCAATTTCACATCAAAACATGCAATTTCGAGTTGGAAATCAAGCTTCCAAGGTGTTGGCTTGGTCGTGCCAAGCCCAAGAACGTCCGTGATCGAAACCAAATTCTATTAGGTCGAAAAATAGCTCTTGTCCATGTTCGTGACAAATCTACAATGGCGGAGCTAGACATGGTCGTGACTGACCCAATCACGACCATGAATGAGTGGACAGGAGAAATGTCGAGAATGGATTCTCTTTCACACCTATGACCATGTTGTCACGGCCGTGGGCCTGCGCACGACCGTGAAAATTTAGTCACAGTCGTGACCAAGAGATGGGAATAAATGACTAAAATGGGGCTCAACCACGCCCGCGAATTTGAACTGTCATGACCGTGATCAACCATTGGCACATATGTGACTAAGGAGTCACAGCCGTGGCCGCTGGGAAATGCCGCATGTGGTGTTTTAAATTTATTTTCCAAATTATGCATATTATATATTGATGATTATATATGACAAATAGATATACGAATTGAATGTGCAATTGTAACTAGGTTAAAATTTGATGATTGAGCGACATAATAATGATTGTGATTGCAAATTTTATTGCACACAGTTGAAGAATATTGTTGCAAGAAATTTGTGTATGGGAAATAGTATTCGCACGCTAGGTGCTGGTACGTGAGATCGGATTCTCTTTTGCAGAAATATAAACAAGTTTTAAATTTATAATCCCAACTACACTTCTCAGGTTGCAAGTATACAATCGTCGTTGATGTACAGATTGGGGTTGAACCACAGAGAGAGAAGTTGCATTTATTTTTAGACTTATGTAGAATTGAGAGAAGAGAATCTGATTTTAATAGTGAGAGAGGTAAGGGTATATTTTTATATTTTAGATTTTGTAATTTATTTGATTGTTTTTATGTTTAATTAAAAAAAACTTTAGGAAATCAAAATCTGGAGTAAAATCTTGTTGCTCAACAGAGTGTAGAATAGAGGCACAAGAGATCATTCTTACGGGGGCACTTGGCAAACAGATGTTGTTTCTTTTTAAGGTTGCATTCAAATGATAATACTAATAGCGAGTACTCCTCATTCTCATAAAAAAGCAACCTTGCTAACCTTTCAGCTCATGACATGTTGTTAATGGCATATGCCCCCTTCTTAGGGAACCATCGCGAGAAGAACTTGCAAAAAAAGCATTCACGAGATAAGCGATAAGATTAAATGCCATGAAAGCAAAACATTTGAAATCAAATAAGAATATCAAATCCAATCCAAATCCATCGAATGATCCCTCAGCATCAAGTGTTGATTAGTGATACATAACTAGGGGGATCACAACACAAAACATCATCATCCTAACACTAAACATTGTTCAATAGAGAAAACTAAAGAAATGATGATCGAAAAGATGTAGGAAAAATAAGAAATGCAGCAAGAAGCGCTAGGATTAGAGCTCCAGCTTCCCCTCTCGACTTTGGTCTTATTCCTCTCCAAAGTGGCTTCTCCCATTCCTGTAGGTTGGCCTCCTCCATGCCTCCAGGTACTCACATTGCCTCTCGTGATTGCCAGTCAACCCCCTTTTTAGAAACATTCTATTTCCCTTTTATGTCCCAACATCATCTCTATCCACCATTGGATCTTTGACACTTGTCCTTTGTATAACATATGTGTTTTTCCAGCCATATGATGCACGACAGTTGTCCAGCCTGATACACCACCTTTTATTTTTTATTCCTTTCTTTTTCCCTAGTGTATGTGTGACACCTATTCTAGTGCCTTCATCTATTTATGCAAAATCTGTTTTGATTCCCTGTACGCGTCAGATGACAGCTGCTATTTTGCCTTTTCTGCCAGCTTAGCTTCTTCTTTTCAGTGGCGTCAAGTACCACCATGTAGGGACTCTTTAATTTGGCTGTCGGATACCCCCATGCAGGGTATCTGCTGAAAGATAAAAGTTTATAAATTTAGAAGATTTTATCTATGTTTTTGCAAAAGAGCTAACAGACATGGAGATTTCATATAACAAATAAAAATGTTAAAAATGTAGATTTTATGTTATTTAATTACATCACAAATCAAGAAAATCATGCTTCTACCCTAACAATAATGAGTAAGAAATCCATGTCATCAAATTCCCCCAAACTTAAGTTTTTACTTGTCTTCAAGCAAAAGTTAGAAATTTAAGGCAAGATACAGTAATTGCAATAGCCACAAAAGGAAACATTTAGTCATAATAGAAAATACTCACCATACATAACTACTCAAGCATCAATTAGCAAATTTTATGTCAATTAAGAACACCTGAGATTGTACCACAGAAGTAACAATTCTGAGAAAGGGTTTACTCTTGTAACAAGTCCATACTAACTTTCAGTACACTCCCCTAGTCCTAAGGATCCTTTTAAAAAATTTTGTACAACATTCTTAACTTTGTCCCCTTTCTTTCCTTTTTCTTATTTGCAACTTTACATTTACTTCCCCTTTTTCACTCCCCCAAACTTAAAGAAAGAGTAACCATTTGGATGAAAATATGCTCAACAACTCTGTAATTATACATAGTGGCCACACATATTTCATGCAGCAGGCTCAGGAATTTTTGAAAAAAGATTTTTACTCTTACTGGTACCCTTACTTAAGATGGGGGTAAGGGTTTTACAATTTGAACTTATTGCACTTTCACTTTCACTTTATTTTACTTTGGGAAAATAAAGTTGCAATTTCTTGTGGATCCTTAGTGCTAGGGGATGGAAGATATTTTTGGACCTGTAACTATCACTTTGATCCAAGTCAGGGTTTTAGCAAGTGAAATGTTACATGTTCAGTGATGCATTGGATAGATCATGCACAGAGGTCATCCTACATGCAAGGACAATTTTTCCTAAGCTCTCTAATTAATGCATGAGAAACTAAGCAAATATAGTTTAGAAATAAGAATATTATAACAGTTTTGACTCCTAGTAACAAACGTATATGAAAAATAAAAATTTGTAGTTAGGATGTAAAAGTAAAGTACGTTGTGAAAATTTTCTAAATTTTGATATCAAAATTTGATAAATAAATTGGAGTTAGATCATACCGTTAACTCCTCCAAACTTAATTCCAACACTATCCTCGGTATTGAAACAAGTTCGGAGAGTGTAAAATGCAAAAGAAAACATTTTTAACTTGCAGGTATGGTTCAGATTTTTTTTTAATTCAGATGGGGGTATGTTGCTTTGTCTTCTTTCTTCACTTTTCTTCCTCGACTTCTATGTCTACAGAAAAGACTTTAATCAGAATATAAAAAAAATCTATAGCAATTGATAAATCAAAAGGGATTTATAGTCGGTGGTAGTTGATGTAGTAGGTGGAGGTATATGCAGTGTAATGTTGTATCAGAAATTTCAATTGGGGCACTCGTTTGATTTATGCAAAAATAAACTGAAAAGTATTATTAGACTGCGTTGTCTCCTAGTTAGCGTATTTTTTTATAGTTTTAGACCAGACTTTCTTCCTTCTTCACTTCAAGGAGGTTTAAAAAGTATCATATGATCAAGTAGAGATCTCAATTTATGGATAGCTTCAACGATCATGTATGAATATCTTAGCTTGTCATTGACAAACTTCTATCTTTCAGTTGTCTCTATCCCTCCTTCAATGGGACTTAACTTAACATGTATAACTTCTAGATTACCTAGATCACCATCTTGTTTAAGTAGCCACTTCTTCAATGGCCTCCTCAAATGTGGGAATGCTGAAAAGACTTCAAGTTCCTGGACCAAGATTTCAATTGGCAAATTATGATATTCCTTAGAAGGATATTCCGTTAACTTTTGCAAACTGAATTCTATTGTAGCCTTCTCTGCTCGAAAAGAAATCTGTTCAGCTTTTAAATCCATGTTGGTCATTTCAAATTCATCGTTTTTCTTTGCTGCTGTAGCTTCTTGTTGATTAGTGAGTAATGACATGAGTGAGACTTTGAAATTCTGGGTATCCTCTTCAAAAAGATTGCAGCTAAGTTCAACTTTAGGACACTTCTTGTCTTTTGATGTTCCTTCATCTCTGATTATAAGATTTGGAGGTTCTTCAATTGGTAACATCCCATGCTAATCCATGGAGGAAATTGTCTTAAGTGGAACCTCAACTTGACAGTTAGAGGTTGATTCAAGAACCTCACATTTGAGAGTAGGTGAGAGTGTTTTCTTCTCTGATTTGGGTGTACTAAGTAACTCATTTTCAGGGATAGTCAATAAGTGAATTGAGTTGCTATGCTCATCAGAGGTGAATGTACTTGTAGATTGTGGACAATCTGAAAGCAAATTGGTGGAAGTATATGAATTTGAGCTTTCCAGAATCTCTTCTTCATTGGATAGGTCTTTTAGAAGTGGATCTTCGATGTGATTCCCTACTGGTATCATTTGAGTAGCCTCTTTAGTCATTTCTGCAACTTCATCTTGTCTCTTGACTTGTGCTTTAAGTGCGACAACTCTCTTTTCAACTTCAGCCTGTGTAATGTTCAAAGTTGAATGTGAAATTGCAGACTTGATATTACTTGATGAAGTCTCTTCCTGATTGCTTGCTTTAGTTTCAACTGTAGATGGTTCATCACTTTTCTTCTTTCCAATTAATTTTTTCTCTTGATGCATCTCTTTCTCAAGCACTAGGATTAGAGCTCTAGATTTCCCTCTTGACTCAGCTAGTCTTCTTCCTCTCCAAAGTGGCTTCTCCCCTTCCTATAGGTTGGCCTCCTCCATGCCTCCAAGTACCTCACATTGCCTCTCGTGATTGCTAGCCAACCCCCCTTTCAGAAACATTCTATTTTCGTTTTATGTCCCATCATCATCTCTATCCACCATTGGATCTTTGAGACTTGTCCATTGTATAACATCTGCTTTTTTCCCGCCATATGAAGCACGATAGCTGTCCAGCCTAATACACCACCTTTTATCTTTGATTCCTTTCTCTTTCCTTCGTTTGGCAGGTGGATGTGTAACACTTATCCTAGTGCCTTCATCCATTTATGCAAAATCTTTTTTGATTTCCTGTACGCGTCAAATGACAACTGTCATTTTGCCTTTTCTGCCAGCTCAGCTTCTCCTTCTCAATGGCGTCAAATACCACCATGTAGGGACTCTTTTAACTTGGTTGCCGGATAACCCCATGCAGCGTGAGGGTACCAAAGATAAAAGTTTATAAATTTATAAGATTTTATCTATATTTTCTGCAAAAGAGCTAAGATAACATGGAGATTTCATATAACAAGCAAAATGTTAAAAATATAGATTTTATGTTATTTAATTGCAGCACAAATCAAGGAAATCATGCTTCTACCCTAACAATAATGAGTAAGAAATTCATGTCATCAAATATTATTACTTGTCGCCACTCAGTGGATTGTCAAGAAATAATTGTTCGTATGCCTCTCGTGTATGTATTTCTTTTAGGAATAATTGTTCTAGTACCAGTGTGTATTCCTAGTTGCCTTTGGGAGAACGGAACATTGTCTCCAAGGCGTAACTAACCTATTGTGAGGATAACGACTTTATTCTTCAACTATTGTACAATAAAAAATTATTATTGTCAATGATCGAATTCATAAGATTGATGCCCACAAAAGTGGAGTCCAGAAGGATTATAAAGAAACCCTGAGAATGTTTATTGAGGCAATTGATATCGTAAATGTAAGCCATTTAATGTGCCTATTGATGATTGCATCCATACCACTAGTACACTAACAAAAGACAACACGATTTTGAGTAAAAAAGTTACAAAAAATGAAATACTAAAACTAAATCAAACTACTGATTTATAGGGTCTTAGGATGGGTTAAAAATGATTAAGAACAAATTGTCTTAAGTGGAACCTCAACTTGACAGTTAGAGGTTGATTCAAGAACCTCACATTTGAGAGTAGGTGAGAGTGTTTTCTTCTCTGATTTGGGTGTACTAAGTAACTCATTTTCAGGGATAGTCAATAAGTGAATTGAGTTGCTATGCTCATCAGAGGTGAATGTACTTGTAGATTGTGGACAATCTGAAAGCAAATTGGTGGAAGTATATGAATTTGAGCTTTCCAGAATCTCTTCTTCATTGGATAGGTCTTTTAGAAGTGGATCTTCGATGTGATTCCCTACTGGTATCATTTGAGTAGCCTCTTTAGTCATTTCTGCAACTTCATCTTGTCTCTTGACTTGTGCTTTAAGTGCGACAACTCTCTTTTCAACTTCAGCCTGTGTAATGTTCAAAGTTGAATGTGAAATTGCAGACTTGATATTACTTGATGAAGTCTCTTCCTGATTGCTTGCTTTAGTTTCAACTGTAGATGGTTCATCACTTTTCTTCTTTCCAATTAATTTTTTCTCTTGATGCATCTCTTTCTCAAGCACTAGGATTAGAGCTCTAGATTTCCCTCTTGACTCAGCTAGTCTTCTTCCTCTCCAAAGTGGCTTCTCCCCTTCCTATAGGTTGGCCTCCTCCATGCCTCCAAGTACCTCACATTGCCTCTCGTGATTGCTAGCCAACCCCCCTTTCAGAAACATTCTATTTTCGTTTTATGTCCCATCATCATCTCTATCCACCATTGGATCTTTGAGACTTGTCCATTGTATAACATCTGCTTTTTTCCCGCCATATGAAGCACGATAGCTGTCCAGCCTAATACACCACCTTTTATCTTTGATTCCTTTCTCTTTCCTTCGTTTGGCAGGTGGATGTGTAACACTTATCCTAGTGCCTTCATCCATTTATGCAAAATCTTTTTTGATTTCCTGTACGCGTCAAATGACAACTGTCATTTTGCCTTTTCTGCCAGCTCAGCTTCTCCTTCTCAATGGCGTCAAATACCACCATGTAGGGACTCTTTTAACTTGGTTGCCGGATAACCCCATGCAGCGTGAGGGTACCAAAGATAAAAGTTTATAAATTTATAAGATTTTATCTATATTTTCTGCAAAAGAGCTAAGATAACATGGAGATTTCATATAACAAGCAAAATGTTAAAAATATAGATTTTATGTTATTTAATTGCAGCACAAATCAAGGAAATCATGCTTCTACCCTAACAATAATGAGTAAGAAATTCATGTCATCAAATATTATTACTTGTCGCCACTCAGTGGATTGTCAAGAAATAATTGTTCGTATGCCTCTCGTGTATGTATTTCTTTTAGGAATAATTGTTCTAGTACCAGTGTGTATTCCTAGTTGCCTTTGGGAGAACGGAACATTGTCTCCAAGGCGTAACTAACCTATTGTGAGGATAACGACTTTATTCTTCAACTATTGTACAATAAAAAATTATTATTGTCAATGATCGAATTCATAAGATTGATGCCCACAAAAGTGGAGTCCAGAAGGATTATAAAGAAACCCTGAGAATGTTTATTGAGGCAATTGATATCGTAAATGTAAGCCATTTAATGTGCCTATTGATGATTGCATCCATACCACTAGTACACTAACAAAAGACAACACGATTTTGAGTAAAAAAGTTACAAAAAATGAAATACTAAAACTAAATCAAACTACTGATTTATAGGGTCTTAGGATGGGTTAAAAATGATTAAGAACAAATTGTTTAACTTGTGTAGTAATTAATTTAATCAAAAGATTAGGTTTAACTTTTAGATGGATCACCTAAAGTATGATCTTCTTAACTAGGTAAACGAATTATTCTTAATCATAATAAGATGATAATATTTCATGTGGCTCTACTCTCAATCCTAGACATATTAGAATGCTATGAGTTATGATTCCTATGCTACCAAATCGCTCACCTGAAACAACTTAGCAGACCACACAATCTAATACTCTGCCTAGCTTTACTAAATTACAACATAAATTGCTTTAAGAAAATTATGAATTAACAAATTATTCACACTACCCGGTTAATAATCAACTAATAATTTAATCAAAACTAATGAATCATTAAAGAAAGATTCACAAGTTGTCTTATAGTAAAACTCTTGCAGAAATAAAATTGAAACTGAAAACTAAACTAAATTATCCAGATTACAAAGATGAAAAAGATTGAACTTTAAAGCATAATATGATAAATCCCAACCTGAAATAAAATTAGAAGTACTCTATGAAACGAACAATCAATCGTCGCATGATCTTCACTTGAGATCACCGTACAGAAATCTTCTCAGTTGTTCTTCAAGATGCTGCCAATTTTTGTTTTCAAAACACAGGTTGTAGGCCCTATCACACCCTCTTCTGGCTATAGAAAGTCTCTATTTATATGAGTTCTGGTTTCCATGTGATTAGAGAAGAAATAAAACTTTTTCTATGTCAAAATAAGGTAAATTTAGAATTAATTTAGTTCTGAAATTTCAGCCTTGAGAAATTTCAAAATATGATGCATAATATGTTTCCAAATCACTTGAGATCATATAGTATGGGTAAGAATCCTTGTGTGCTTGAAATTATTCTAAAAATTCATCCAAATATCAAATCCAAATCCGTTACGACCTATAACAGTGATTTCATGGCCTAAACAACATTCGGATCATACTAAAAATGCGATTTCACGGTCCGTGAAAGGGTTTTCACAACCCTTACAATGTCCAATTCACATGAAAATTTTGAATTTCACGGCCCATGACGGTCGTGCCTCGGAGCAACTTTTTGGAGTTAAAAGTACATTTTAACAGACCAATGTTTCATGGCTCTGTTTCATGACCAATGATAGATCCTTCACGGCTCACCTATGACAGTGCAATTGCACCCCTCCGTAGCTTCACTATTTTTCACTTTCTAACTCCATTTTAACTCTAATTTGAGTAAGGTTTTCTCGGTTGACTTCATAATTCAATTTTCTTTCTTCCTAGATAATAAAATATGATATTTGGGTAGATTTTTATTTTTGTAAAATTTATGTAAATAAGCTCATAAAATGATGCATGATATTATAAAATGATTCGAATAATATTAAATATATGTTGGATTTTGCATGCATCAACTGACGCAAAGAAAGGGGGAGGGGGGTTTCCCCCTCCCTCCCCGACGCCAATGAGTGTATAGAAAGGAGAGGGTTGATCATCCCCTTCATTGACGTAGTCGTGTCCACGTCCATCCATTTTTTAATATTTTTTATAATGCCGCGTTGGATGGCTACTTATGTGGAGGAGGGAGAAATTGCCACTTGGATTCCACGTTAGCATGGAGACAGGGAAACCACTGATTAAAGCTAAAAAGGGTAATTGGTGAAACAAGTTAGAAGATGGAGGGAAGTCTTGTTACAAAATGAAGTTTGAGGATAGTGCTAAGAAAGTGCTCAAAGTTGGAGGGTATTTGATGAAATTTATCATATTTTTTAATAAAGAATGTTAGCTTTTGCTTTATGTTCTATGACATTATGTTATAAATATTCTTACAAAGTCTTCTACCAAGAATACTCTTATAAAATTTATGTAAATAAGCTCATAAAATGATGCATGATATTATAAAATGATTCGAATAATATTAAATATATGTTGGATTTTGCATGCATCAACTGACGCAAAGAAAGGGTGAGGGGGGTTTCCCCCTCCCTCCCCGACACCAATGAGTGTATAGAAAGGAGAGGGTTGATCATCCCCTTCATTGACGTAGTCGTGTCTACGTCCATCCATTTTTTAATATTTTTTATAATGCCGCGTTGGATGGCTACTTATGTGGAGGAGGGAGAAATTGCCACTTGGATTCCACGTTAGCATGGAGACAGGGAAACCACTTATTAAAGCTAAAAAGGGTAATTGGTGAAACAAGTTAAAAGATGGAGGGAAGTCTTGTTACAAAATGAAGTTTGAGGATAGTGCTAAGAAAGTGCTCAAAGTTGGAGGGTATTTGATGAAATTTATCATATTTTTTAATAAAGAATGTTAGCTTATGCTTTATGTTCTATGACATTATGTTATAAATATTCTTACAAAGTCTTCTACCAAGAAGATGGTCTTTTTTTTGTTTTATTGATTATAGTTTTCACTACATTGATTATAAATTATTTTATTATGATTACGTGATGGCAAAAGAGCTAACACAGTCGAGAATTTTTCTAACTGGCTCCAACTTTTAGGATAAATTTTTGGGTTATTATAATTTGGTATCAAATCATGGTTAGGGCCTATGTTCATTGTAATATAGAGTGTTAAGTGTCTAGGACCATATGCAATTGTCATAAGTAGGCATCCGAAGTCAAATAGTATGTAAGTTTAGTGCTATATGTATATATGTTTTAAATTAACCAGTTAATGTATGGTTGATTATTGTTATTGTCAAGGATGGAAAAAGAGGGTCCTTCTAATACTTCAGGAGGACATGTAGATGAAACTCATTGAGGGCATAATCCGCATGGATCGATAAATGGAGAGGAATGCAGATTCGAGCAACTCTATCCGCTCGAGTTCCAAAATTGAAAGGTTTCTAAAGCTACATCCCTACCTTCAATGGGGATAGAGATCGAAACAACATTGAGGCTTGGCTGGACATGATAACTGACAAGTTTAGAGCCGTGGACTGCTCTAATGCAAAAGGCCAATCTGGTTACTCATCCACTTGTTGGCTAAGCTCGTTACCGGTGGAAGTCTATAACGAAGATCACGTGGAGGAACTTCAAGCGGCTTTCAGGACACTATCTCCCTCTAAATGTTAGGGAGAAGAAGTAGACAGAGTTCATGAATTTAGAGCAGGGAAGTATGACCATGAAAGAGTAGTCAAACAAATGCTTGGAGCTAGAGAGGTATAGTTCTCTGAGAGAAGATGAAGAAATGAGGATTAACCACTTCATCAAGGGGTTGAATCCATGTCTCATGATGAGTGTCATGAGTTGTGATCCTACTACCATAGTGAAAGCAATCTCCTTATCTTTTAAACTCTCTAGGGAGTAAGATGCATAAAGGAAGTATGAAGAAAGCAAAGAGTCTAGAAAAGACAAAAAGAAAGACAAGAACATGAAGAACAAAGACTCGAAGCCTTACTAAAAGGGTGGTGGACAAGTCCGCAAAGCTTGTTCTAATTGTTATTAGATCCACATGGGGGAACATAGAATAAGGGCATGCCAGCATTGTGGCATGATAGGCCACTATCTCAAAGACAACCTCGAGAAGAAGACTGAGCACCAAGACAATGGCAAGTACAAATGGAGAACCAACAGAGGGCACCAAGAATGGTCTACACCATGTAGGTGGATGAGGCCCAAAAGTCTAATAAAGTGATCCAAGGTCCCTCCTCAAATGTATTGTTTAGTTCTGGTGCCACACATTCTCTTATATCATCTTCATTTGCTAGCATGCTCAAAGTTAAGATGGAAAATATAAAATGGCAGCTTGATGTTGTGATGACATGAATGTCTTACTCATTATTTTAGGGTAGAAGCATGATTTTCTTGATTTAGGCCGCTGCAAATGAATAACATATCTACAATTTTAACATTTTACTTGCTATATGAAATTTCCATGTCATCTTAGTTCTTTTCCTAAAAATATAGATAAAATCTTCTAGATTTGTAAACTTTTGTCTTTCAACAGGTACCCTCACCTCTACATAGGGGTATCCGACAACTACTCTATAAGTTGCCTGACATGGGAGTACCTAGCGCTACTGAGAAGAAGAAGTTGAGCTGACAGAAAAAGAAAAAAAATAGTCTAGCTTCTAACAGAGAACGAAATTTGTCTTTGCAGAAAAAGATTAAGTTCCTGCATGGTGTGGACATGTGTAACACTTCCACTTGCCTATGGAAAAAGAGAGGAGTCAAAGAGAAAATGTGGTATAACAATCTGGATAGGTGTTACATATCAAATGGCTATACAAAATGCATATGTTGTATAAGGGAAAAGTGTCAAAGATTCAATGGTAGACAAAAGTGATGTTGTGATATAAAAAGGAAAAAAAGAATACTTCAGGGGGCAACAACCAGGAGGCAGTCATTGGGGGCCAACCATTGAAGAGTCTATCATAGACGTCCTCCACAAATATAATTTTTCATAATCATGCTTCTAATTGGCAAAAGTTAGTCTAGATGCTTATATAATCATGTTTGCATGTATTAATTAATACTTGTATTAAAACATAATGACAATTAAATTCAGTAAGTGTTATAAAGAAACTATATAAGATTTTATTAGGAATAAATTTTCAAATTTCTAGATATTATAATACAATTGTTTAACTATGATTAAATAAGGTTAATTAGAGGTTAAACACTAATTTTTAAGAAAATAAAATGATTGAACCTTCACTCTGGCCAATAAAGTTTTGAGTAGTTGAAGTAGGGTAGCTGCTTAGAAATCTATTTTTATGAACCACCATACGATGTGATAAAAATCTAAAAAAATATAAACTACTTATTCTTATCCTCTGGCGAGGGCAAAATCACAATAGGATGGCCTCAAGAAATTTGGCAAAGTCACTTATTTAAGGTGAACTCCCTGATTCGAAACTGACTTTCTACTTCATATGAAATCTAAGATATAAATTATTCTTATGTGTCCACTGGTAGCATCTAAAAATCATTTGTATAGAGGAAGCTATGAATCAATCTTCACTGGTCGCTTTGTTCTGTCCTAAGTGAAACATATGCTGACTTTGTAAATTAGGACACGATTAGGATAGTCTGAATTAGGATTCAAATTTTGGGTATGCTTATTTAGACTGTACAAGGGTTCGGATAGAAGTAGAATCATCCAATTTGGATATTTATAAGTGGAGAAATGAATTTTTCATTTCGTATGACATAGGTAGAATATGAGCGAAATTGACTATTTTTGCTAGAAGGTTATACGAGGAGTTAAATTCTATAATGTTTATGACTAAATTAACGACGTCTAGTTTCTAGCAAAATTAGAATCTCATCAAATAGACCAGTATTGACAAAGATATAAATTATTCTTTCGGTGACACACGGTCTGTCAAAACACAAATCATAGGTTAGATTGCCTTGACTTTTATGAATTACTCATTGGGAATTAGTTGATGATATTTGGGTATTGCAAATCTTAGTAAGTCTAATTTCTAATGTATCTTTTTTTTTAAAATTATAAGATTTGACTTTAGAGTTAAGAAGCTGTGAACTAACAATTAACAATTAACAATCTTGAATTCTGAGACATCTAGTCAAGTTTGGAAAATTGAGTAGTTCCAAGTGTGAAATAGAATATGAATATAAATATATGAAATTAGACATTAGTATTTAGAAGGAATTATATGCATGTTAAGGTGAACAAATATTCATGCAAAATGAGCATGCATTGCGTATTATTATTATTAGTGATTGGAAAGTGAAATAGCATTACTGTTTGTAGGAAACCATCAAGATACAAGTGAAAGGGGGATAATCTAGTAATCCTATGAAAATATGAAGTACAAGTTGGGTGGATAAATTTGCAACAAAGTAAAATGATTTATGCTACTTCTTTTATTTATAATAATATTTCAAGAAAGGATTATTATTCTTATTATTGAAATATATATTGAGCTATGAAAAATATTTATGACATACTTCAAGAACTTCAAATGAGATGAAGTAAACTCTTACATAAATGTTTTCATGGAACAACACTTGTGAAATTAAAATAAATTTACTTGATAGTGATATGTGATTATAACATGTGTATTTTGGATATTGTTAAACTTCATGTGTTCATTGATCATGCTGATTGGAAAAGATCTTTGAGACCGCATTTGATATACATGATGGTTTTGGGGCATACATCTAGTGTCTTTGCCCTTTGGGGGTTGTTCTGCATGCACGAAGTGACCTGTGTTGTGGGCTTCATATTTGAGACTCATGATTGTTAAGCTCTGTTTAATTGTATGACACATGATAATGGAGGATACATATTAACTTATGATATGATCTGCGTATTCGAGACTCATGATTATAAAGTTCTTCTAATTGTATGACATGATCCCGAAGGGATATGTTTTGACCATGTTGAGTATGTGCAATGATACATGTGTGGCATTTAATTGTGAATACGATGATATCTCGAGTTACTTTTATTTATGTGAAAGTTCATATGATTTGACAACTTGCGTTATATGTATTATGATTTAAATGTTTTCTCATATGGAGAAATATGGTTATTTAAATTTTATATGCGCTTGTATTGTTTCCCTTTTATTGTACTTTTATTCCACTCAATGAGCAAATGATTGTTGCTCATATTACCCTTGTTTTTTTTTTCTCAAATAATTCTAATTTTCGAGTTGAGTTGACTCGAAGTTTTCTTTTGATACATATAGAAGAGGTCAAGCTACTGTAGCACTTTAATTTTCCCTTCACTTTTATTTTTAAAAGCATGCATGTATTATATAAGCATATGTGTTGAAATAGATGGAAATATAAATAATTTGTGAGGTGATATGACACTTAATATTTGGAGCGTTATATATTGGGTAGCGTGTGAAATAAAAATGATGTCGTAGAATGATATGTTTCATATCTTATGATGATGAATATAATTGTGTTTATTATTTGTATAAATAAGTAACATCAAGTTAAATTATGGATGATGTTTTGCCAAATTTATTCTAAAATAGTTAAATAAGATCAAAAGTTACAATAATTAGAAATAGATTTTAGTCACGGATTGGGTCTATCAGATCCAGCCATAAGGCTAGAGGAGGCCAATTTGGGAAGGAGTAGAAGACATTTTTGGGAGGAGGAAGCTAGCCGATCTAAGAAGGGAGGCTAGAGCTCTACTACACTACTGCTGCCTTTTTGCTATTTTGAGTTTTCTACTTTACTATTTTTCTTCCTTTGTTTTTCTTAGTTGAACAATGCTTAGTATTAGTAGGATGATGTTTAATGCTATGATCATTCTAGTAATGTATTATTAATTAAACATTTGGGTTGGGGATCTCTTGATGAGTTTGGACTCTTTTTGCTATGATACTTGATATGGTGGATGTTCTTAATCGACTAATGGTTTTGCAGTCATGAGCTTATGTACTACATTTATTGTTGATGGAGTTGTGTTGTGATTAATGTTTTGTCATCCTGTAATATCTCCTCTGTATTTTAATATCAGATTCTTCCATTTTTTGCAACAAGACCGTGAGAAGGGCATATATTGCCGAGCATTCTAGTAGTGAGTCGAGAGGTTAGCTAGTGCTTGGAATCAATTTGTCATTAAGTTGGAGAAAGACTAAACTCGAATCGAGAGGGGAGGGTTCAGTGGAGTGACTTCTTATTTTCTTTTGATTATGTGATTGGGTGGATCTCCTGACTTTTTTTTCAGAGATATGCCATGTTATTACATATATAACATGATATAGTATTTTCTCTCATGTTTATGCTTGATAGATCATCTTTATGACTTATATTATCATCACATTTAGCTTTATACTAATGGGAGGTTTCTCTTTCTGGTGTTGATCCCCATAGGTATTTGATTTTTTTGTGTGTGTACGGTCACTGATGCTCATGTGGTAGAATGTGCACATCATTATCCTATAATCATATCTTGGCTTTTATGTTTTGGAGTATGTATGGACCTGTGTGTTAGTTTGAATCATGACATGGACTTCTATATGCCTAGATATTATTTTATGGGACTTTATGATGTACCATATGGTTCTATACTTTTGTAGCAATATACTTTTATTTTATCTATCATTTTAGCTTTCACATTTATGTTTATTATTGTAATATTTTATTTTTATAAGTCTTTCACTTATACATCATCCTTATTGTTAATAATGCTTGAATCCTACTTCAACTGGAAACCTGTTTGGATCCCAACAAACTCTGAAATAAAAAAAACATGTCTAACATATTTTATTTATTTTCTTGTCATGAAATTGTTAAGAAACTGATTTATTTCTTTATCACAAGATAGATGTCCTATTTTTGGAATTAATATAGAGTCCCAGTAAGTCTGTAATTCTTATTATTTGTAAAAGGAAATGCCTATATAAACTCCTTAGGGGTCCAAAGAGAAAGAAATATGGTCTTGTAATCTTCTTCTGTTTCTTCCATCTAATAAAATTATGCGTCGCCTTAAATTTCTCGGGTTTTCTTGTGGTGCATAATTTCTTTCGTGCAGAAATCCTATCAAATTGATATCAGAGCGAGGCTTCATTATCGATCCTTCGTCAGGTATAGAGATGACATCTCACAAAGTGAACATCAAGAAATTTACAAGGAAAAATAGTTTCAGTCTCTGACAGATCAAGATGTAGGCACTTATGAAACAACAAGGAGTATGGACATGTCGAAGAAGAAATCAATGTAAGAAGACTCAAAGGGCAAACAAAAATTAAGAGGTCGACCTCGCAAATTTGACAACACAGGAAGAGAAGGCGCACTCCATGATCCTTTTGTGCTTGACAGACGAGGTGATTATCGAAGTCGCCAATCAAGAAATGATGATTAGTTTGTGGTTGAAACTTGAGAGTCTCTACATGACTAAGTCTCTGACCAATAAGTTGCTGATGAAGCAACGTATGTTCACCCTCCGCATGCAAGAAGGTACCCCTCTGAAAGATCATCTTGATTAGATGAATACTCTGTTGATGGAATTACGAAATATAGATGTAAAGATTGAGGATGAAGATGTTGTCCTACTTCTATTAGTGTATCTTCCTCTTTCATATGAAAATTTTGTGCAGTATGTTATCATCAGAAGAGACACAATTGCTCTAGAAGAAGCAAAATCGAGTCTATATACTCATGAACTTCATCATACGACGTCTGGCAAGGTTGGGGAGACTTAGGCCGTAGGATTGGTAACAATCGTAGAGAAGGGACATCATCCAAACCCTAAGAAGGATAAGCCGAAGAAGAAGAACGTCAATCCGAAAGATATCTGTAACTACTGCAAAGAACCTGATCACTGAAAGAAGGATTACCCCAAGAAGAAGAAGAATGAACGATTGCTGCAGTAGCACACCAGAATAACAAATATGATGATGACGATTTGGCCATGGTGTCTGATAAGAGATGTTTGGAAGAGAGTTGGGTTCTGAATTCAGGATGTTCCTATCATATGACTCCACACAAAGAGTGGTTATCAATTTATCAGAATATTGATGGCGGAAATGGGCAATGATGCAACCTATAAAATAGTTAAAATCGGCTGAATTCAGATCAGAACTCATGACAATCGGGTGAGAACATTGAAAGAGGTTCGTCATGTTTCACAACTGAAGAAAAATATGATATCGTTAAGACTTCGGGGCTCCGAAGGATGGCAGATTGATGCTGTAAGAGTTGTTCTCACGGTCATCAAGAGTGATGTTGAAGTCATGAGAGGAGTCAAATAAAAGTCCTTATACATACTACAAAGCACAGTAACTTCTAATGTGGCTGCAATAGGTAGTTCATCCAAATTAGAATCAGAAGCATTCAAGTTGTAGCACATGCGACTTAGACATATGAGTCAGAAAGGAATGAACATCTTCAACAGCACAATCTTCTGGATGGTCAGAGGATATCTAAAATCGGATTCTGCAAACATTGCATCTTCGGCAAGCAAAAACAACAAGAATTCAACAAAGATGTGCACAAGACGAATGTAACACTCGATCACATCCACGCAGACTGTTGGGGCCTCTCTCGTGTTCCATCTCTAGGAGGTTCTAGATACTTCCTATCTATGATTACTTAAGAATGACATGAGTATTCATGATGAAACACAAAAGAGATGTATTCAAAGTCTTCAAACAGTGGAAGGCTCTAGTGGAGAATCAAACATCGAGAAAAGTGAAACGTCTTCGTACTATTAACGGCTTGGAGTTTTGTTCATCTGAATTTGATAGGTTCTGCAAGGATGAAGACATTACGAGATATTGCACCGTCAAAGATATATTACAGTGGAATGATGTAGTAGAACACATGAACAGAACTCTTCTAGAGAGGGAACGGAGCATGCTCTTTAATTCTAGTCTGAACAAGTCATTCTGAATTGAGGTTGTTAGCACAACATGTTACCTTGTGAATCGAAGTCCTGCAATCACAATCGATATGAAGACTTCTATTGAGGTATTGTCATGAAATTCTACTTATTATACTAATCTGAAAGTTTTTTTTTTGTTGTCTAGCATATTATCATGTCAGCGAAGGAAAGTTAGAACCAAGGGCAAAAAAAAAGTCTTTGTGGGATATGGTGCAAGTGTAAAAGGCTTCATAATCTGGTCTCCTTCAGAGCATTATTCACAGCAGAAACATATCCTTAGATGAGTTGTCTATGCTCAAGTAGAAATCAGATGTTATTGACTTAGCAGAGGAGAGTGTCAACAAACATGTGAAGTTTGGATTAATTCCAATTCAAAATGGGACAGAAGAATCTTATTAGGCTGAGCAACCAAAGTCTAAAGAGTAAGTAGAAGCAACACAAGTCTAACTGTTGGACGTGCACACAGACATATAGTTTTGGATTTAGGACATGGTTGCATATGCATTCTAAGTAGTTGAAGATGTGGAGTCGTCAGAGCCATCAAGCTACAAGAATGTTATCACATGTGCAGAATCAGAACAGGAACTGACGGGAGTAGAGAGAGATATCTGGTTGGAGGATTCAATTCAAGGTGGAAGTTTGCTAATAATGCATTGAATCCTACTTCAACTAAAAATTCTATTTGGATCCCAACAGACTCCTTAATAAAAGAAAACATGTCTGACATATTTTGTTTTTCTTATCATGAAATTGTTAATGAATTATTTTATCTTTTTATCACAAGATAGGTATCCTTTTTTTGAGATTAATATACAATCCCAATAGGCCTCTAATTTCTATCATTTATAGAAGAGAGTGCATATATAAACTCTTAAATGTTCAAAGAGAAAGAAATTTGGTCTTGTAATCTTCTTATGTTTTTTTCGTCTAATAAAATTTTGCATCATCTTAAATTTCTTAAATTTTTCTACGATACATAATTTCTTTCGTGCAGAAATCTTAATACTTATTAATTAATTGGGTCAAGGAAATGATCAATATGTACCTACAAAATTGTACCGCTTCATAGAATATTTTGCCGCCTGATGAGATTGTGGACATAATTATGAAATTTTCCCATCCACAAATAAAAACAAAAGTTTTATCTCCTTCATAGCAGCTCACTGGTAACTAAAAAATCGATAAAAAGGAGACTTGAAGGCTACAAGTCGTGGTCCTCGAAGCCGTTGCAATAATGTTTGAGATGTTTCCGACCACATTATAAAGTGCTGCTCCAATTATGATTTAGAAGTTACCAACTAAATTATAAAGTCTTCATTGCAGTCTAGTCCTTGTCCACAAATGAATTTACAGGTGGTTGGACATGAGGCAGATTCGTTGAATGGCTTTAAGCCTTTAATAGCTCAATCAGGCTTGCAGCTTTCATGATGTCTGGATTTATATAATTTGGTTGTCAGATTTTTTTTATATCTAAGAGTTCGCTGGTTCGACCTGATATTTGTGAGGATCGAGATCATGCATAGTAATATAAAGAATCAAAAGACCAAAAATCATAAAATTCATCCTATTTATTAATAAGATGTATATTTAAAAACTTTTGATAATTTTTCCACTTAATTTTCCACTTATATATTAATAAGCCAATTTAAGCTAATTATATCAAAGAATAATAAGAACGAGAAAACATATTATCTACTTTTTATCATTGATATATCTTTTGTTATTATTTAAATGGTTGTGTTAATTATATGGTATCAGATAGGGCGTATATGTCTAAAAATAGTTTTATCTCCATCCCAGCCCACAGGTAACTGCAAATAATACGAGAAAAAAGAAAAAAAAAAGGAGAAAGACCTGAACATTTAAACTCACCAATCCTAAGCTCCTCCAATTACTATTAAGATGTTTTAACATTTCGAAATTTCATCATTAAATAACAAACATTTTTAAATCGAACGACCAAATCACTTTTGGTCGATCGTTCTAGGCAGTAAAAGCAATAGCAACGACTAATCTTTCTAAAGACTACCACCAACGGACGGCTGCGCAAAAAAGACAAACGACAATGATTATTTTTTATACAAAATGAAGCCTGATACTATAATGGGCGACCGCTGACCATATGACAAAAAGGAGTAATGACTAGTTCTTGTGCAAAACGGACGCTCGAAATCAAAACAGGCAATCGTTTCAGAAGTGATAGCACAAATATTTTAAAAAGTTTTGCAACGATCATATTTTCAAGAGAAGCCTATAAATGAGATTCAAAAACTGAAAGAAGGCTTTCCAAGTAAGGGAAATTACTCTATAGCATCTTTCAAGTCTAAAGTATTTTCTAGAGCTCAATCTTGCAAATCATTCCTTCCCTCTTCTATTTTTAAGTGTGAGCATTCTTTGTAAGAAGAGAGAATTGGAGAAAATTCTTGTGTTCTTATTTAATGAGTTAGAGAGCTCCTTGTAAGAAAAGGCGTGCCTTACCACTTGAGCGAAGAAGACATTGTGGTGTAGAAAGGGTTATTTTCTCCATATAAAAAAGAGAAAGCTAGTGAATCTCCGACAATCTCGAGGTCAGAAAGACGGAGTGGTAACGTAGACTAAGGAGTTGGGCCAAACTTCGTCAACATATTGTACCTTCCTTATTCTTCTTACTTGCTTTTTACTTGCCTGTGATCGTATTTTCTAAGAATCAGCTTTTACGACTTTCGTTATAATTTTTATCACTAATTTCATCCCCCTCTAGGTGCTTTCGATTTTGCAATTGGTATCACAGCTAAGTTGCTCTTATTTTAAAGATCTAAACATCTGTTGTGCTATGGCATCAAACAATTTTACTTTGGGCGAAGGTCAATCCACAAATCATCCTCCACTCTTTAATGTTTCAAATTTTACCAATTGAAAAATTAGAATGTAAGCTTATGTATGCTCTATTGATATTGATATTTGGGATATAATTGAAAATGAATTTGAGTTGCGTGAAAAATCACATTTGGAATATACCGAAGGTGAGAGATTACTTGTGAAGTTAGATTGGAAAGCAAAAAATCATCTTTTTTTTACTTTAGATGCAATGAAATTTAATCATGTTTCTAGTTGTCAAGTGCTTATGAAATATAGAGAAAACTCATTACTACACATGAAGGTACCGATAAGGTTAAGGAATCTAAACTAAATATTTTGAATTATCAATATGATTCTTTTAAGATGCCTGAAAATGAATCTATAAATGAAATGTTGTACGTTTTTTTTATATTGTGAATGACTTAGCCTCCTTGGGGAAGTCACGGACTAACTCTCAAAAAGTGAAAAAATTTCTCAGATCACATTCTTTCAAGTGGCACATTCTTTGAAGAGAATGACTTAAACAAATTAGATTTTGATGATCTCTACTCTCTTGACCTATGATATTAGAATCAAGGAAAATAAAAATAACAAGTATTTCCAAAAATAAGACTTTGACTTTGAAAGCAAGAATGGATGAAGACAAAACAAGTGAAGAAGATGAAGATTTAGATAAAAAGAAGCTAGCCTTATATGTCAAGAAGCTTAACAAATATCTTAGGTTGCCAAACGAAAGAAGAACAGCTTGTTGGGAATAAAACACCGAGGATAGATGAACAATGAAAATAACGAAAGAATAGAGAATATGAACACAAAGATTTAACGTGGTAAAACCCTCTTGATCAATGTGAACACGAGAGAAACATCCACGGACAAAGGAGGCCGCCGTCAGAAGAATTTCACTATGAGTAAAAAAAGAGTACATTATATAAAACTCTAACCCTCATATATAAAGGTCCAAGCCCTCAGCTTCCGCCACAGATCCTTATTTTTCTTTTTTCTCATTTTTTTCTTTCAAAATTTTGGGTACAGGGTACATAATTCAAGACACATCAATAAATCTCCGCCTTGACTTGAATTTTACAAAACTCTAAAAAATAAATACTCAACATGCTCTCCTTTGCCAAATGGCCCAGATGGGCCTAGCTTGATCTTGGCGTAACGTCTGTCAAGTCTGAACAATAATCGAACTTGGCAACAGATAAGCTCTTTATCATCATATCTGCTGAATTGTCACGTGTGCTAATCTTCTGAATTTGAACAACTTGATTTTCTACAATATCACGAACAAAATGATATCTCACATCTATATGCTTTGTCCTTTTATGATGCATTTGATCTTTTGTAAGATGTATTGCACTCTGACTATCACAATATATGACAGTAGCTTCCTCTTTCATAGTGAGCTCCCCAACTAATCCTCTCAACCAGATAGCTTCTTTTACAGCTTCAGTGATGAGCATGTATTCAGCTTTAGTGGTGGATAATGCAATTATATCCTGCAAAATAGCTTTCCAACTCACAGCACAATCAGTAATAGTAAAGACATAACCAATTAGGGGCCTTCTTCTATCAAGGTCTCTTGCAAAATCTGAATCAACATAGCCAATCAGTCTAGCTGAATTTCTATCAAATTCCAAACATACATCCGAAGTTTCTCTTAAATATCTCAGTATCTACTTACAGCTTCCCAGTATTTCTTTCCTGTATTAGACATATATCTACTAATAACACTAACAGCATAACATATATCTGGACGAGTACAAACCATTGCATACATAATGCTACCAACTGCACTACAGTAAGAAACTTTTGACATATACCTTTTGTCTTCATCAGATTGTGGTGAATATGAAGCTGAGAGTTTAAAGTGTGCCGCAATTAGTGTACTGACAGCCTTATCATTCTGCATTCCAAAACGCTCCAAGACTTTTTTAATATATTTCTGCTGAGATAGAAATAGTCTTCCTGAACTTCTATCTTTGAAAATTTTCATTCCCAAAATCTTCTTTGCTGCTCCAAGATCCTTCATCTCAAATTCAGAACTTAACTTATTTTTCAAAAATGTTAATTTTAGATATGTCTTTCGCTGCAATATCATCAACATAGAGCAACAATGAACGATCGGCAAGTTGATTCAAATAAACACAACTATCATATTTGCTTCTAGCAAAACCAATACTCAACATGAATGAATCAAACCTTTTATGCCACTGCCGAGGAGATTGTTTAAGTCCATACAAGGACTTCTTCAGATAGCAGACTTGATCTTCTTTACTTTTAACATGAAAATCCTCTGGCTGCGTCATATATATATCTTCTTCTAGATCACCATGTAAGAATACCGTCTTAACATCTAGTTGCTCATGTTCAAAATTCTGTAAAGCAACAATAGCAAGCAAAGTACGAATAGAAGTATGTTTCACAACTAGAGAGAACACATCATGAAAACCAACACCCTCCACTTGACTGTAACCTTTTGCCACTAATCTTGCTTTGTACTTTGTCTCTTCATTATTGATTCCTTCTTTCTTCTTGAACACCCATTTGCAACCAACAATCTTCTTATTCAAAGGTTGTTTTACAAGATCCCAAGTGCCATTCTTCTGTAGAGATTCCATCTCCTCCTGCATTGCTATTAGCCACTTATTACAATCAAGACTTCAAATAGCTTCATAATAGGAGGAAGTATTAGGTAACTCAATATCTTCAGTAACACTTAATGCATAAGCCACCAGTTCTTTAAATCCGAGCCTTTGAGGTGCTTTTATTTTTCTCATCGGTTTATCACGAGCTAACATATATTGCTGCTGAACTTGAGGTGATGTACGAACTTCAAGAGCATCAGGAGTATCATTCTTTTTATCAGAAGAATTTGAAATTTCTAACTCCACCTTCTCCAAAGTCTTCTGTTTTTCTATATCATCAATAATAGACAATTCTTTTCTCGAGTGAAGCATCGCAGATTCATCAAAAGTAACATCTCTACTGATAATGAATTCCTTGATTTCAGGACACCATAATCTATAACCTTTAACACCAGATTTATAACCAAGAAATATGCACTTCCTAACTCTAGGTCCAAGCTTTTCATCATTAACATGTGCATATGCAGGACAACCGAAAACTCTTAAATGTGAGTAATTAGGAGGATTACCTGACCACACTTCTTCAAGAATTTCTAAGTCTAAGGATCGATGGAGAGACCGATTCACTAAGTGACATGCTAGGTTGACAGCTTCTGCCCAAAACTCCTTGTCAAATCCTGCATTTGACAGCATACATCGTGCTCTCTCTAGTAGAGTTCTGTTCATTCTTTCTAGGATCCCATTCTGTTGTGGAGTTCTCACAAATGTGTCTTGCAATGCCTTCTTTGTCACAAAATTCATTGAACTTAGAATTATAGAATTTTAATCCATTGTCAGTCCTCAGCCTCTTCACAACTTTTCCAAATTGCTTCTCTAGCAAAGTCTTCCATGATCAGAATGTTTCAAATACATCATCTTTATTCTTCAGAAAATAAACCCAAACTTTTCTAGAAAAGTCATCAATAAATGTCAGCAAATACCTTTTTCCTCCTTTCGAAGGAACTTGAAAGGGACCTCATAAATCTGAATGGATATAATCAAGAGTTCCCTTCGTCTTATGAATGGTTGGACCAAAGCTAACTCTCTTCTGCTTTCCGAAGATACAATGCTCACACAACTCTAATTTTCCAATTTTTGCATCAGGAAGAAGACCTCTGTTGCTGAGAACTTGCATGCCCTTCTCACTCATATGACCCAAACGCATGTGCTATAAATTTGTGCAATCTTCCTCTGAGGTAGATGAGACTGCTGCTGAACCTATCATCGTCGAACCTTGGAGAACATACAAGCTACCGATTTTGAGGCCTTTCATCAACACAAGAGCACCACGGGAAATCTTCATTCCATTGGACTGAATAACAACTTTGCAACCATTTGAGTCTAAGACACCGGGAGAAATAAGATTCTTCTTCAGATCAGGAACATGTCTGACTTCAGATAATATCCTAATAATTCCATCATGCATATTAATCTTGATGGATCCAATACCAACAGTCTTACAGGCAGCATTATTGCCCATAAGAACAACTCCACCTTCAACAAATTTGTACATGGAGAACCAATCTCGATTGGGACACATATGGTATGAGCATCCAGAATCGAGAATCCATTCACTTGATGATCTGGATTTGTTTGATGTCGTTACCAACAGAACATCTTCATTCTCACTTTCTGCTACATCGGCATCTACAGCTTTAGCCTTCTGATTTCCCTTCTCGTTGCTCTCATTAATCCTTTTATTTTTATTCTGTAATTTGTAACATTCAGTTTTGATATGACCCTTCTTGCAATAATTGCAGACTTTATCTCTGTTTTTCGACTTGGATCTGGATCTATCTTAATTTTAATTTCTCATCTGATGTCTGCCTCTTGCGATCAGACTTGAGGCGTGATCATCAGATTTGTTGCTTGATCTCAATTCGTTATTCAACTTTTCTTTGCTCAGCAATCTGTCCTTAACATCATCAAACATGAATTTGTCCCTACCGTAGATCATCGTCTCTTTAAAAGTTTTATATGAAGATGGCAGAGAACAAAGGAGTAATAGGGCTTGATCTTCATCATCAACTTTCGCATCTACATTCTTCAAATAATTGATTAGAGCAATGAACTCACTGATGTGCGATTTGATCGACGTACATTAAACCATACGAAAGGTGTACATCCGCTGCTTCAACACAAGTCGATTCGTTAGGGTTTTCATCAAATACAGAGTTTTCAACTTTGTCCAGAGACCAGCCGTCGTCTTCTCTGCGAGGACTTCCTGAAGAACGTCATTCGTCAGGCACAACTGGATCGCAGACAACGCCTTCTCGTCGAGTTCCTCCCAGGCGGACGCCTCCATGGCATCCGGCTTCTGACCCGATAGTGCCTTCTTCAATCCGTTCTAAACTAGGATGGCAAGCATTCGAACTTATCACTGACTGAAATTTGTGTTCCCGTCAAACTTCTCGATGTCAAACTTCGTTGTAGTCATCTTCGCGGAATGAAACTCGGCTCTGATACTAATTTTTTGGGAATAAAACACCGAGGATCGATGAACAATGAAAACAACGAAAGAAAAGAGAAGATGAACACAGAGATTTAATGTGATAAAACCCTCTTGATCAATGTGAATAAGAGAGAAACACCCATGGGCAAAGGAGGCCACCGCCAGAAGAATTTCACTATGAGCCAAAAAAGAGTACATCATATAAAAACCTAACGGCCCAAGCCATCCGCTTCTGCCACAGATCCTCATTTTTTCTTTTTTCTCATTTTTTTTCTTTCAAAATTTTGAGTACATGGTACATAATTCAAGGCACATCAACACGGCTTCTCCAATAGAAAATCATCACAAGCAAAAACCAAGTAATTTGTTTTGAATGTAAGAAGGTTGGACACTATAAGAACGGGTGTCCAAATCTAACTAACAAAGAAAAGGAGGGAGAAAACTCAAAGAAGAAAAAGAAAGCTCTTCAAACCACTTGAGATGGAATTGAAGATGAAAAGAATTTCTCCAACACCTAATCAAGTGATGACGAAGAAGCCTACGTATGTCTAATGACAAATAGCCATTAGGTATCATCTAACTCTTCCGAATTTAGCAATAGCCAATCTTTTGATATGCATGCTAAGTTTAGAATTCTTATAGATAAATATAGATGCCTTAAAAAGAAACATGATGGTTTGAAAATAGAATTTGAAAAGTTGAAAAATGAGCATGATTCCAAAGTATGTGAAATTGAAACTTACTAGATGATAGAACTCTAACTTATAATTTATGATTGAAGTCTTGAAAATGGAAAACAACACCTTGAAATTATCTTGTGAAAAACAAACTTGTAATGTTGAATCTTTGAAAAATGAAAATCATGGTTTAAAAGGTGAACTTAAAATTTTTTGCAAATGGTGGAAAAATGTTAGATTCAATACTATCAACACAAATAAGACCTTTTAATAAAAGTAGACTTGGTTTTAGCTCATTTGATACTAAGAAGGATAAAATGATTTTATTTGTTAAAACATCACAAAATTTTCATGCAAAATCATATATCACTTGCTTTCATTGTGGCTGTGAAAGATATTATTCTAATAAATGCAAAATTAGAAAAGGGATAAATAATAGTATGAAGAAGATTTGGGTCCCCAAAAGGATCATCTCTAACCAAAATGGACCTAAGCAAATTTGAGTACCAAAATGATAAGAATTTTAATGTCTTTCTTGTAGGGAGCTCTAAAGGACAATGAAAGTAAATAGTATTTAGATAATGGATGCTCAAAACGTATGACCGGTGATCCATCAAATTTTATTATTTTAGAAAAAAATTGAAGGAAAAGTCACATTTGGAGATAATAGCAAAAGAAGAGTAATTAGTATAGGTAATGTTGGTAAGAATGATAAAATACACTTGGAGAATGTTTGATTAGTTGAAAACTTAAAACATAACTTAATTAGCATGTCAATTATGTGATAAAAATTATTTAGTAAAATTTCAAAAGGAGTTCTATATCTGGATTTTAGATACAATAATGTATTTGATTTTGAAAACTTGAAAATTGAAAAATGTCTTAGTATTATGCATGATGATATAAACCTTTGGTATAGAAGATTATGACATGTAAATTTTAAGTTGTAAAATAAACTTTCAAGTCATGAATTAGTTAGAGGTTTATCCAAAATTAAATTTGAGAAAAATAATGTTTGTGAGTCATATCTTAAAGGTAAACAAACTAAAAGCTTTTTCAAATTAAAATGTGATATTAGTACACATAGGTCTTTAGAACTTTTACATCTTGACTTATTTGGACTCGTAGTAAGTATAAGAGGAAAGAAATATGTATTTGTGATTGTTGATGACTTCTTTTGTTTTACTTGGACTATCTTTCTCACAAGTAAACATGAAACTATAAATATGTTTTCTAAATTTACAAAATGAACTTGAACTAAAAATTAAAAAAATAGAAGTGACCATGTAGGTGAATTTAAAAATTAAAAATTTGAATTATTATGTGAAGAAAATGAAATTATACATAATTTTTCAACTTCTAAGACACCTCAACAAAATGGAGTGGTAAAAAAAATAGAACTATTCACCTATGTATTACCTAAGACAATGTTAAATGAGAGTAATTTACCTAAGTATTTTTGGACGGAAGTCGTGAACACATCATGTTATATTTTAACTAGAATTTTACGTAAACCTCTTGAAAAGAAAAAATATTTTGAAGCTTTATATGGAAAATGCCAAATATTTCATATTTTAAAATGTTTGGTTGTAAATGTTATTTCTTGAATATCAAAGATAAATTAGACAAATTTGATGCAAAATATGATGATGGTGTGTTTCTTGAATACTTTAGTGCAAGAAAAAGCATATACAATACATAACAAAAGAACATTAGTTGTTGAAGAATCTATCAATGTTAAATTCAATGAAACTAATGATTTTTTATAAGCAAGAAAGTGAATGATGATGAGGAAGCAATAGTTTAAGTGGAAATACATCTTGAAAAATTCAAAATGAAGACTTGGAAGAAGTGAGAATGGATATTTCAAATGTGGAACAAATGACCGATAATCAAATTATTCCAAGAAATTGGAAACATGCATCATCACATCCACTTGATCAAGTCATAGGTAATATAAATCAAGGTATAAAGATTAGACATTCCTTGAAAATTTTGTGTGCATTTTCGGCATTTCTTGCACAATTTGAATCTAGTAATATTGATGAAACTTCGAATGATTCAAATTGGATAATGTTATACATGAAGAATTAAATAATTTTGAAAGAAATCAAGCGTGGAAGCTTGTAGAAAGACCAAAAGATTATCCCATAATTTATAAATGAGTTTTTAGAAATAAATTAGATGAAAATGACATCATAATAAGAAATAAGGCAAGACTTGTAGCAAAATGTTATTCACAAATAGGAGTTGATTTTGAAAAAACTTTTGCTCCTGTTCCTAGACTTGAGGATATTAGAATGCTTTTAACTTTTGTATGTTTTAGAGAATTTAAACTTTTTCAAATAGATGTAAAATTGACTTTTCTAAATGGTTTTATAAACGGGAAAGTTTATGTTGAGAAACCTCAAGGTTTTGAAAATTTGGATTTTCCTAATCATGTATTCAAACTTTCTAAAGTTCTTTATGGACTTAAACAAGATCATAAAGCTTGGTATGAAAGATTAAGTACTTTTTTTGATTGAAAATTATTTTCAAAAAGGGAAAGTTGATATCACATTATTTTTTAAACATTTCAAAAATGATATTTTAATAGTTCATATTTATGTTAATGATATTCTTTATGGTACAATTAATGAATGATTGTAAAAAGAGTTTGAGTCTCTTATGCAAAAAGAGTTTGAAATGAGTCATGTAGGAGACCTCACATTCTTCTTAGGATTACAAGTCAAGCAAAACATGAAATCTTTTTCAATCAAGAGAAGTATATAAGAGAGATGCTCAAAATATTTGGAATGGATGAGTGTAAGTAAAGTTCAACTCCCACGAGTACTACAATAAAATTGGATAAAGATGAGAAAGGAAAACCCATTGATCAAAAGAGGTATAGAGATATGATTGGTAGTTTGCTTTACTTGACGGCATCTATGTCGGATATCATGTTTAGTGTATGCTTATGTGCAAAATTTCAATCCCATGCCTAAAGAATCACATTTAGTTGTCGTTAAGAGAATACTGCGTTATTTAAAGCATATTTGTGATTTAGGCATTTGGTATGATAAGAACTCATCTTTTGACTTACATGCCTACATCGATGTGAATTTTGCCGAATGTAAAGTTGAGAGACAAAGCAATAGTGGGATGTGTTGCTTTCTTGGTAGCTCTCTTATCTCATGGATTAGTAAAAAACAAAACTCCATCGCACTCTCTAGCATTTGGTAGTTGTTGTGCACAAATATTATGGGTAAAACAACAATTACTTAATTATAATATAAGTTGTTCAAGTTTAGCCATGAAGTGCAATAATACAAGTGCAATAAAAATGAACAAAAAATCCAATTCAACATTTTAGGAAAAGCATATTGATTTGCGTTGTCATTTCATTAAAGAACATGTGACACTTACGGATATTGCAATTGAACATGTGCCTACCGAAATTTAACTTGTAGATATTTTTACAAAACCCTTAAGTGAGGAAAGATTTTATATTTTTAGACATGAACTTGGGATGTTAAGAACTTGATTGCCTCTCAATTCACCTCATGAGTGACTTGGTTATGCAAGTATCATTTGTTAATCGAATTGAATATAAAATCGTATTGCACGACACATACATCCAGATCGGTCGACCGCTATTATATCAGTCAATCATTTTAGATTTGACCAGATGCCCGTTAAGTTATCAAATGTTTGATTTTGCTTGACAAGATATACACTTTCAAATCAGACTAGATGCCTGTCAGAGTTACACGATTCCTATTGTGAAAATGGAAGATCGATCATAATGCGTAGATGTGATAACGGTCTCCCAGAAAGATATCGGTCGATTCTTTCAACGCTATATAAAATACCTCGACCCAAAAAATTCCCAATTCTTTCGAAACCCTCGATTTGCCGATGCCCGTTTTTTGCTTCTGCGCCCTCTGTGTTGACGCCCGACCCTCTTAGACTCTGGCAATCACTTTGGCGACCCTCCATGCGTCGGCGACCCTCCTCAGTGACAGGCGAACCCAATCTCATCTCCTAGTGGCCGGCGACAACTTGGTTTGAAAGATCGATTTCTCTCGATTCATTTTTTTATCTCAAGTTCTCATCTCTTCTGGCGTCATCACCATTGCATGTTCTCTCAGGAAATTCTCCATAGTCTCTCTCATCTGCCTCTCTCCTTCCTTGAGTTCCTCTCTCTTTGATCCTTGATCGGACAATTTGCCTCGGAGTCCTCGATCCTCCTCCTCTGCTTCCGCCACACTAGCATTGTCATCCTCATCGTCATCGTTCTATCATCTGCTTCGTCACTCCTTCTACTATTCTCATCATCCCAGCACCGTCCCGTCGTCACCTCCTATGCCCGCACTTGAGTAACCGTCGTGAGGCGCTTCTGAATCTTTAGTGAGAACATCATCTCTGAACTTCTTCTTCCTATGCAGCACTGTCCTTCTTACTATCTCCTTTTGTTCTTGTCGTCCAGGCACCGTCGTCAAACCGGCGCCGTTCTCTCCTTATTGCCGCTGAATCAGCGACATCAACTTCTCCTCTGCCTGTCGACCTGTGCAACGACGGTCGACCGTTTGCTACAGTGGTCGACCTTTTTTGGGTGTTGCAATGGTTGATTTTCTCCTTTCGATCCTATGATTTTCTTTGTTCAATCTCTTATTCTCAACCACTGATTCTTTGAATGATTTTTTAAACATGCCATCAAAGAAAAAGCTTGTTACTGATCCCCGAAAGAGAAAGGAACCGGGGTTCTCTTCTCGTCCACCTTCATCATCACCAAATCCATCAAATGAGTTTGATTCCTTTCTATTTGTCGATATCCCTACTGCCTTGAATTTCGAACTCTACGTGTCAAGAGAGATTTTTTATGCCAACATCACATTCCCAGAATCCCGATATTATGTGACCTCTAAAATCCTTGGTTATAACATCAAAATCACAGCATCTTTGATTTGTAAGGCTTATGACTTTCCTAACGGGGGACTTATAGACATTGCGACTCATAATGGCCCTTCGACTTCTCCATCACCGAGGCTCTTGAGGTTATCTTTTGTGATAAAGTAGAGAACTTTCAGATGAAAAGGATTATAAAGAAATTGACTCCCTCACTTATTGTTTCTTACCATATTGTTAGTCACATTCTATTCCCTCGACCCGGTCATGACACCGATATGACCTTTTGTGACCTACGCCTCCTCTATTGTCTTTTTCGCAATGACCTTCCTCCGGTAAACTTTGGAGCCTACATGATTCACCATTTCATATCCATCAAAGAGAAAATAGATTCTTGTCTCATAGACTAAGGGCATTCATTAAATTGAATCGATCGGGTAATCAGACAACCCCACCTTTTTATTTAAAGATAATTTCTTTACTTTGATAAAATATAAAATTAAAATACATGAAAATGAATTTCTTAAATATAGAAAACGTACTTACAAATCTAAAAACTATGTTTATCTAGAATAAAATATTAAGTAAATTTTTTATATTAATAATTTAAAATAAAAAATGGTGGTAAACATCAGATTAGGTTTGAACACCAATCAAGAACTCGATGGGTTGACCAACCCACGAAAACTTTTGTTGATGTTTGGCAGAAAGTTCTGCCAAAAAGTCCTTGTCCAAATGCTGCCCACAAGACATTACCCAATTCGGTGGATCACATTGGATCGAATCAAGTCTTACCCGATGATGAAGACTATCACACGACTAATTCATATGGGATTAACCTAATGCACTATGGCTGCGGTTGGTAATCAGAATCGTGATTTCGTCGAGTTTCACGTGAATAATTGAATTGACAGATTAATTCGTGATATGTTTCGATAAAGCGAAACGTAATGATGAGGAAGTAGGAAGTTGATGTGATAAAAAAGTAGATGTGTTAATTTAATTTTAGTGGATGTTTAAACAAAAATAAATTTTATAAATACAAAATATATTTTTTAATTAATAAAATAAACATATAAGTTAAAAAAAATTGTTAAAAATATATTTTTAATTATAAAAAAATAGTTTTTAATAAATTTTATTTATTGAAATATTAAATTTATTAATGAAATAATAAGTAAGAAATAATATTATATTAATATTTTATATTTAATAAATAAATTATTTTATAAGAGTAATGTGAGAGAGAAAAAATAAGGAAAGGAAAACAAACAAGAAAAATGAAAATGAAAAAAAAAATCACGTCTAAAAAAAATTTTAAAAACAAGAGAACCAGCTTGGTTCCACAAAAACGTGGAAGCAAGCAAGCCCATTAATTCCTACGATTTCCTGCACGATTCTGTTAAACATCACGTCATTTGACCGAACAAGAATATGTTAGAGCCTCTTTCGATTGCCAAACTATAAGATCACAATATTATTTTTTCTTTTAAAAGAAGGAAGACATTATATCTCTCATTTAAAAGAGAGACACGTCCGTTAAGTCCGTACATATATATAGTCCTTTAAAGATCCCAAAATTTTTTAATCCCCAATAATATGTATACTATTTATTTAAGAAAAATAAAAATATATGTATACTTCCGTATACTAAACCCCCTATGATATATATATATATTTATATATGAAAAGATAATACCAATAAGCAGGGACGGAGCCAACCACAAGGCCAAAAAATTGTTTTAATCCCCTATAATATGTATACTATTTATCTAGAAAAAATAAAAATATATGTATACTTCTATATACTAGACCCCAATTCACCCTGGCTGAGTTACTGCCAATAAGTCAATGAGGTCAAACACTAGAGACTTCGCTTAAATGGCCACACGACAATACATATAATTTTGTTAAGGTACTCAAGTCATCAGCCATGGCTTTGTCTAGACTGCCAGCAGCACGGTCCCTGTTTTCGGTCTCTATGCTAATTTCCTTCCTTTTCGCACGGCAGCCTTCTTATGTGAACTGTCTCTCCTTCAATTATTCCGACTTCAATAGCGGCGGCAACGGCGCCGCCAACACTAACAGCATCGCGTTTCTCGGCGATGCCTCGTTTGGGGAAGGAGGCAGCATCCAGCTGACCAAGAAGCGGGTTCCAATGAGTCGAAATTATACCACCGGATGAGCTGTGTACAAGCAGCCGTTGCAGCTGTGGGATAATGCTTCAGGTAACGTGACGGATTTTGTCACCCATTTCTCATTCAAGATTTCGAATGCCTCCAGCGGAAACAGCACTGCTCGTGGGAGTGGAATGGCTTTCTTTCTCGCGCCGTTTCCTTCTGATGAGATCCCTCTCAATTCTGAAGGCGGGTACCTAGGCCTGTTCAACAACTCCGTCAACCAAGTCGTCGGAGTAGAGTTTGATAGCTACGATGGCGTCTACGATAATTCGTCGAATAATAGTCACGTAGGAATCGATGTTTATTCAGTATTATCCATCGTTTCTGTGCCATTGGGCATAGACATCGTCAATGACAACACAGCTCGTGTGTCAATTAGATATAATGCTGGCAGCAAGAATCTAAGCTTTATTTTGAACTATTGCGAATAGAACACCGATGATCGAGGAATAATTAAAACAACGAAAGAAAGAGAAGATGAACACAGAGATTTAATGTGGTAAAACTCTCTTGATCAATGTGAACTAGAGAGAAACATCCACGGGCAAAGAAGGTCGTCGCCAGAAATTTTCACTATGAGCCAAAAGAAAATGTACATCATATAAAACCCTAACCTTCATATATAAAGGTCCATACCGCGGGAGGCTTCACCCCCCACACTCTCTAACGGCCCAAACCCTCCGCTTCCGCCACAGATTCTCATTTTTCCTTCTTTTTTTTTCTTTCATAATTTTGGATACAGGGTACATAATTCAAGGCACATCAATAAATCTCCATTTGACTTTAATTTCACAAAACTCCTAAAAAAATAAAATGCTCAACAGGCTCTTCTTTGCCGAATGGCCCACGAGGGCCTAGCTTGATCTTTGCGTAACGCCCGCCAAGTCTGAACAATAGTCGAACTTGACAACAGGTAAGCTCTTTGTCATCATATCTACTGGATTGTCATGTGTGCTAATCTTCTGAACTTGAACATCTTGCTTTTCCACAATATCTCGAACAAAATGATATCTCACATCTATATGTTTTGTTCTTTCATAATGCATTTGATCTTTTGTAAGATATATTGCACTCTGACTATCACAATATATGACAGTAGCTTCCTCTTTCATAATGAGCTTTCCAACTAATCCTCTCAACTAGATAGCTTCTTTCACAGCTTCAGTGATGGCCATGTATTCAGTTTCAGTAGTGGATAATGCTACTGTATCCTGCAAAATAGCTTTCCAACTCACAGCACAATCAATAATAGTAAAGACATAACAAGTTAGGGACCTTCTTCTATCAAGATCTCCTGCAAGCTGAATTTCTACCAAATTTCAAGCATACATCAGAAGTACCTCTTAAATATCTCAGTATCCACTTAACAGCTTCCCAGTGCTTCTTTCTTGGATTAGACATATATCTACTAACAACACTGACAGCATGAGATATATCTGGACGAGTGCAAATTATTGCATACATAATGCTACCAACTGCACTACAGTAAGAAACTTTTAACATATACATTTTGTCTTCATCAGATTGAGGTGAAAATGAAGCTGATAGTTTAAAGTGTGCTGCAATCGGTGTACTGACAGCTTTAGCATTCTGCATTTCAAAATGCTTCAAAACTTTTTCAATATATTTCTGCTGAGACAGAAATAGTCTTCCTGAACTTCTATCTCTAAAAATTTCCATTCCCAAAATCTTCTTTGCTGCTCCAAGATCCTTCATTTCAAATTCAGAACTTAACTTATTTTTCAAAATATTAATTTCAGATATATCTTTCGCTGCAATTAACATATCATCAACATAGAGCAACAAATAGATGAATGAACCATCGGCAAGTTGACTCAAATAAACACAACTATCATATTTGCTTCTAGTAAAATCAATACTCAACATGAATGAATCAAACCTTTTATACCCGAGGGGATTGTTTAAGTCCATACAAGGACTTCTTCAGATGGCAAACTTGATCTTCTCTACCTTCAACATGAAAACCCTCTAGCTGCTCCATATATATATCTACTTCTAGATCGCAATGTAAGAATGCAGTCTTAACATCTAGTTGCTCAAGTTCAAGATTCTGCAAAGCAACGATAGGAAGCAAAGTATGAATAGAAGTATGTTTCACAACTGGAGAGAACACATCATGAAAATCAACACCCTCCACTTGATTGTACCATTTTGCCACCAATCTTGCTTTGTACTTTGTCTCTTCATTATTGATTCCTTCTTTCTTTTTGAACACCCATTTGCAGCCAACAATCTTCTTATTCACGGGTTGTTCTACAAGATCTCAAGTGCCATTCTTCTGTAGAGATTCCATCTCCTCCTGCATTGCTATTAATCACTTATTACAATCAAGACTTCAAATAGCTTCAAAATAGGAGGAAGGATCAGGTAACTCAATATCTTTAGCAACACTTAATGCATAAGCGACCAGTTCTTCAAATCCGAGCCTTTGAGGTGCTTTTATTTCTCTCCTCGGTCTATCACGAGCTAACATATATTACTGCTGAACTTGAGGCGATGTATGAACTTCAGGAGCATCAGGAGTATCATTCTTTTTATCAGAAGAATTTGACAGTTCTAACTCCACATTCTCCAAAGTTTTCTGATTTTCTGTATCACCAATAATAGACAAATCTTTTCTCGAGTGAAGCATCACAGATTCATCAAAAGTAACATCTTTACTAATAATAAATTTCTTGATTTTAGGACACCATAATCTATAACTTTTAACACCAGATTTATAACAAAAAAATATGCACTTCCTAGCTCTAGGTTCAAGCTTTCCATCGTTAACATGTGCATATGCAGGACAACCGAAAACTCTTAAATTTGAGTAATTAGCAGAATTACCTGACCACACTTCTTCAGGAATTTTTAAGTCTAAGGATCGGTGATGAGACCGATTCACTAAGTGACATGCCAGGTTAATAGCCTCTACCCAAAACTCCTTGACAAGTCCTGCATTTGATAGCATACATCGTACTCTTTCTAGTAGAGTTCTGTTCATTCTTTCTGCGACTCCATTCTGCTGTGGAGTTCTCACAATTGTGTGATGCCTTGCAATACCTTCTTTGTCACAGAATTCATTGAACTTATAATTACAGAATTCTAGTCCATTATCAGTCATCAGCCTCTTCACAACTTTTCTAGATTGCTTCTCTAGCAGAGTCTTCCATGACTTGAATGTTTCGAATACATCATCTTTATGCTTTAGAAAATAGACCCAAACTTTTCTAGAGAAATCATCAATAAATGTTAGCAAATACATATTTCCTCCTTTCGAAGGAACCTGAGAAGGACCCCATAAATCTGAATGGATGTAATCAAGCGTTCCCTTCGTCTTATGAATGGCTGAGCCGAAACTAACTCTCTTATACTTTCCGAAGATACAATGCTCACACAGCTCTAACTTTCCAACTTTTGCACCAGGAAGAAGACCTCTGTTACTGAGAACTTGCATGCCCTTCTCACTCGTATGGCCCAAACGCATGTGCCATAATTTTGTGCAATCTTCCTCTGAGGTAGATGAGACTGTTGCTGAACCTATCACCGTCGAACCTTGGAGAACATACAAACTACCGATTTTGAGGCCTTTCATCAACACAAGAGCACCACAGGAAATTTTCATTCCATTAGACTCAATAATAACTTTGCAACCATTTAAGCCTAAGATACCGAGAGAGATAAGATTCTTCTTCAGATCAGGAACATGTCTGACTTCTGATAATCTCCTAATAATCCCATCATGCATCTTAATCTGGATGGACCCAATACCAACAGTCTTACAGGCAGCATTGTTGCCCATAAGAACGACTCCACCTTCAATAGATTTGTACGTGAAGAACCAATCTCGATTGGGACACATATGGTATGAGTATCTAGAATCAAGAATCCATTCACTTGATGATCTGAATTTATTTGATGTTGTTACCAACAGAACATCTTCATTCTCACTTTCTGCTACATCGGCATCTGCAACTTCAGCCTTCTGATTTCCCTTCTCGTTGTCATCGTTAATCCTTTTATTCTTATTCTGTAATTTGTAACACTCTGCTTTGATATGATCCTTCTTCTTACAATAATTGCAGACTTTATCTCTGTTCTTCGACTTGGATCTGGATCTATCTTGATGTTGATTTCTCGTCTGATGTCTGCCTCTTGCGATCAGACCTGAGGCTTGATCATCAGATTTGCTGCTTGATTCCAATTTATTATCCAACTTTTCTTTGCTCAGCAGTCTGCCCTTAACATCTTTAAACGTGAGTTTGTCCCTACCGTAGATCATCGTCTCCTTAAATGTTTTATATGAAGATGACAGAGAACAAAGAAGTAATAGGGTCTGATCTTCATCATCAACCTTTGCATATACATTCTTCAAATCATTGATTAGGGCAATGAACTCACTGATATGTGATTTGATCGACATACCTTCGGCCATACGAAAGGTGTACAGCCGCTGCTTCAACACAAGTCGATTCGCTAGGGTTTTCGTCAGATACAGAGTTTCCAACTTCGTCCAAAGATCGGTCGTCGTCTTCTCTGCGAGAATTTCCTAAAGAATATCATTCGTCAGGCACAACTGAATCGCAGACATGGCCTTCTCGTCGAGATCCTCCCAGGCGGACGCCTCCATGGCGTTAGGCTTTTGACCCGACAGCGCCTTCTTCAATCCATTCCGAACCAGGATGGCATGCATCCAAATCTGTCACAAATTGAAATTTGTGTTCCCGTCGAACTTCTCGATGTCGAACTTCGTTGTAGTCATCTTCGCGAAAAGAAACTCGACTCTGATACCAGTTTGTTGCGAATAGAACACCGATGATCGATGAATAATCAAAATAACGAAAGAAAAAGAAGATGAACACAGAAATTTAACGTGGTAAAACTCTCTTGATCAATGTGAACAAGAGAGAAACATTCACGGGCAAAGGAGGCCGCCGCCAGAAATTTTCACTATGAGTCAAAAGAGAATGTACATCATATAAAACTCTAACCCTCATATATAAAGGTCCATACCGCGGGGGCCGCACTCCCCACGAGAATCAGTGGCGAGCTACGGGCTTCCTCCGCTTTCGTCACATATTCTCATTTTTCCTCCTTTTTTTTCTTTCATAATTTTAGATACATGGTACATAATTCAAGGCACATCAGCATGAATTATGACCCACAATCGCTGGTAGCTCAGGGCCGTCAAATTAGTAGTTGGCGCTCATCCACTACTATCAATTTGCAAGATTTCCTGCCGCAGGTGATGGCCGTGGGTTTCTCAGGTTCCACCTACGTCGGTGATGACCAAGCTGTACGAGGTGCCGAGTCGCATACCATTCTTTCTTGGGATTTCTCATCGACCCTGGAATTAAAGATAAACAGCAGCACTGCTGTTGCAATCGGTAGTGGAATAAAGAGGTGGACGAGGTTGTACATGGAGATTTTACTGGGCACCATAATATTTGTCTGCGGTGTTAGTTTGCCGTGGATTGTGTTATGGTACCGGCAGATACGAGCCAAAAGGAGGGAGCTAGCTGATTTGGAGCTACATGACGACGATAACATTTTTTATGACGGAGGCAGGGAACCTAAGCGGTTTCGTTATGACGAATTGGCCGCTGCCACAAGAAATTTCGCTGATCAAGGGAAGCTTGGGGAGGGTGGTTTTGGGTCCGTGTACCTTGGCACTCTTCCCGCCGGCAGGAACAGTACTCAGGTGGCCATCAAGAGGATCTCCAGAGGTTCCATGCAAGGGAAGAAAGAGTACATGTCTGAAGTCACCATCATCAGCCGGCTGCGGCACCGGAACCTCGTGCAGCTCATAGGGTACTGCCACGAGAAGGGAGAATTCTTGCTCGTCTACCAGTACATGTCCAACCGAAGCCTTAGCTCGCACCTCTACAGCAGCGAAAGAATCCTTGGCTGGCCGGAGCGCTACAAAATAAGCATCGGCTTAGCTTCGGCGTTGCTGTATCTCCACGAGGAATGGGAGCAATGCGTCGTCCACAGAGATCTAAAGCCCAGCAACGTGATGCTGGATTCTGATTTCACCCCCAAGCTCGGCGACTTTGGACTAGCAAGGCTCGTGGATCATGACAACAATGCAAAGACGATGATTCTCGCCGGGACCAGAGGCTACATGGCGCCGGAGTATGAAGAAACTGGTAAGGCTAGCAAAGAGTCAGATGTCTACAGCTTTGGAGTCGTCCTGCTAGAGAACGCATGTGGAAGGAAGCCAATCGATTTCACAGAGTTGCCAAATGGAAAAGTTAACCTGATAGGGTGGGTGAGGGATTTGCACGCCAAAGGGGCGTGTCTGTCCGCTGCAGACTGCCGGCTAAACGGGGAGTTCGACGAGCGCCTCATGGAACGGTTGATGGTGGTCGGGCTTTGGTGCGCGCACCCGGACAACGAGCTGCGGCCGACCATAAGGAGCGCAATCGGTGTTCTATGCTTTGACGCTCCCTTGCCAGATCTGGCATTGCTGCCGCCGATCAGAAGAGCATCTACACAAGACCGCACTAGTGCATTAACGTCGTCGGCCAACAACTTCTCCGGTTCTCTGACGTTGCCTCGCTAGATGTTTGTTTCATTGTTGGCTAAATTTGACGCCCTCCATTTGCCACTCCCGCCGTTGTCGCCGTCGACGCAATAAAGGAGTAATCGTCCTTGTAAAAATGAAGTAAAATGTTGAATTATGCCGATTTGCCTTCTGTAACATTATCTATATATATGTGGCTTGTAATTCAGATGAAACCATTTGTAATGATGTCGTCAATATTCCTTTGGTAATATTGTTGTTTTCATGTCATCCTGACATTGATGCATAGGCACTACGGCCAACGAAATGATGGTTATGCGAAGGAAAAAATCCTTTATTTGACTGCAGGATATCTTGTGAACATTGAGGAAAGTGAAATCTTCGAGCTTGCCGGTGGATTATGTACCTTCGACTATTGTGAGATAATATCAAGTGTTGTTTGATTATCACCGAAAAATAAATCAACTGTTGTTTTATTTTTTCAATACTAGTTCGTGTAAAACACTAAAAAAAAATCACAATTTATGGTGGATTTTTCCGTTGCAAATATTATGAAATCTGTTGCTTATTATAATTGCGATGGATTTTTTAACGGATTATGCTCTTTCGAAAAATGTTAGTTGCAAATAAAGTTGAAATGGATATTTATATCCATCACAAGTTTTGAAAGTATAAGCGTTGCAAATATAGTCTTGGTACGCAACTTGCGACGAATAATGTCCTTCACAATTTTCGACAGAAAATAATCCACCGCAATTTGGGAGAGACGACTCATCCTTTACAATTTTTGACAAATTTATCGATCAAAAATTGCATATCGATTATCCATAAAAAATTATTAGGCATTTTCGGAAAATTAATACTATATTATACAAAATTTTGGAAATTTAAACTATTAAAATATTAAAGTATATTTAATGCTATAAGATTTTTAAATTTGTGAAAGATTCTAAGTCCGTCAAAAATTTGAAAATAATATATTATATCAGATATTGTGAATCCGAACTTTTTAAACTTTTAAATATTATTAAGAATATAATATGTTATATTAGATCTTGGGATTGACCTCCATCGGATGTTCCAATGGATCCAGCCATTAAAACCTTTAATAATAAATATTAATACTAAATCTACTTTAATGTTATAATAATATAATATATTATATAATAAATTTGAATTCGGACGGTCAAAGTTTTCAATGGATCAGCCTCTATGGAAAGTTCTGACAGTTCCCCTCGTTGGAAACTTTAATAATTAAAATATTAATTCCAATGCTCTTTAATAATATAATATATTATATAAAAATTTGAATTCCAATGATCGTAATCGTCAGAGCCTGCAGCTCCATCAGAAATTTCGATTACTCCAGCCATCGGAAGTTTCAACCATTATTTTCCCATTGCAAGTACAGAAGTAAAATAAGCCATCAATAAATTATTTTTCATAGACATTTTTTTAGTTGCTACTTGGGAAGGTTTTTATTATTCATCACAAAAGCCTTTGAAAATTGTGGAGGATTGGCGAACGTTGCAAACTCCTCATTTAAATATGTAAGTTCATATTTTTAAAAGGGAAAAAGGGGCTTTGTTATACATCCTTGCACAATATGTCGGATGCGCTAATCATTCAAATGGAAGTCAAGACTTAAGGCTCATCTGCACCTTCTATTCCAAACAAAGAATTGCCAAGTAGCACGATTATAATTTTGGGCTACTAATTTGAAAAATATTGAAAAAGCATTATCATCAAAGCATAACTCGGTAAATTAAAAACATTACCACGAGTGGTTATATATTTAAATAAAACAATGTCATATATGAAAAGCTTATAAAGAGGAAGATAATATTTCTATCACTATAAACTTATATTATATTATGGATGATCAAGTTTGTTGTCATCAAAGGACAAACATCTTTAGCATGTCTGACTGAAATATGTGATGTGAGGGGTAAAATTTCATAACAATGCGGAATAACCACAATCAAAACTGGAAACTTCAGTCATTGAAGGACCAAAGTTGCCTTGAAGACATAGTGGCCCCACTTGTGGAAGTAACACAACTTAACCAAAAGTTTTGAATCACTCATCACACAAGACAAAACAACAAGCACACAGCATCAACGTAGTACTAGTGGTTCGATCCAAGGGAATAGAGCCAAACTCACACTAGACTACACTACTGTTGAAAAGAAAGAAAGCTAAAACAAAAGATGTTTAAAATAAGAAAGTATAGGACTAGTGAATTAGAAATCATAATAGATGAAGTTATACTATTTTTTATGGACTTTTAATGTAAAATAAAAGATAAGATGGAAAGACGAAAATAGGATAGGGATGAAAAATAGTAGATATAAGTATTAGGAATTTACAAGGTTGAAAACATCACTTCACATTCTCATGATTTCTAACCATTTTAGGTGTCAAGTATCCAAATGGGGTCATCTCCTAATATGACCCCATAACCAAACTTGGGTATCTCTTCTATCGTAAATTACAATACAGTCAATCTCTTGACCAATATTGATTCTCAGTAGCATAGATTGACCCTTTTGGATAGAGATTATCAAAACCAGGATCAGGTGAAAAATAGAGTAAGAACAAAATCTAGCAATACCCCAATTTCACCTCTCGGCCTTACTTGGTACTAACTGTTATTTTTTCTTTTGACACAACTCAGCCTCATCCTAACCTCTCGTCCTATATGTTAGGGCTAAGGAATAAGATTACCCTATGTCTAAAAGTACTCAGAACACTTGAGCAACATATGAAAAGCATCCAAATGGAGGCATCTCCCGAGGTGACCCTACTTTTGGACTTGGGTTCCTCTTAAGTTGTAAATCAAAAGCCAGCCAACCTCTTGACACATACTGAGTAGCGTGGCTAACCCCTCTTAGGAAGTTATCCCCATGATCGAACTGAGTATAATAGAAGGAAAACTAGAAAATGCTTCAACTTTACTTCTCGGCCTTACTTGGCTTGGACCATCATTCATCTTTTTAACGTAACCAACTACAGCCCAACCTCTCGGCTCATATGCTATAATTGGAAAATAACTTACCCTCTCGGGCAGGGGATGAATGGCATCTATAAATAAGGAATGCTTAAACAAATAGAAATAGCAGAAAACTAAGAAATCTCAGTGTGTCTTTTTTATGTAACTTAGGATTGGTATACCTCTCATTTGTTTGACTAATGCAAAGGAATATAATACCCTTTAGTCAAAGAAGCATGAGATCGATTCAAGAAATTAATCCAACATTATCGAAAAACATGCTCGCACACTACAAAAAAATCGCAATTTTCTGATGAGCAATTTCCGACGGTTCGAAATCCGTCGCAATTTGCGACGAATTTTTCGACGGTTTCATTTCCGACGGATTTTTTGACAGTTATGACCGTCGGAAATGATTTATATCATTATTTAATTTTTCGATGATTAGGAACGTCGATATTTCCGATGGATTTTTCGACGGATTTTTCGACGGTCACGACCGTCGAAAATGAAAAAATAAATTATGTAATTTGTTATATTATTATTTAATTTTTTTGACGGATTTTTTTATGGTTAAGACTGTCAAAAATGGAAAAATTAAATTATGTATTTTTTATATTATTATTTAATTTTTCGACGATTAGGAACGTCGATATTTTCGACGAATATCCATCCGTCGCAAAATCCGCCGTAATTTTCGACGGTCGTAATCGTCGGTAAATGTATAATAATATCATATGAGAAATATTTTATTAATATAACTAGAGACGGCCCAAACCGTCGTAATTACCGATGGTTTCGACCGTCGATAATGGTTACCGACGGTTCAAACCGTCGGTGAAATAAAAAATAAATATTATATATAACTAAATATATTTTTGACGGTCACAATCGTCGGTAATTTTAAAAATAATTAATATTTATGTTCTCGACGGTTGGAGTCGTCGGTAATTAAAATTTCGTTATCCCGCTTTTTTTTTCTTTTCCCACTTTCTCTCATTTTTTCCCCTTATATAATTCCTCCTCTCCTTTCTCTCTCCCTCCTCTCCTCTCTCTCTCTCTCCCTCTCCCTCTCCCGGCCCGCGTCGGCGACCCTCTCCCGCACCGAACGCCGGCGACTCTCCCGCACCGACGACTCTCTCCCGCACTGGCGATCCTCTCCTGCACCGGCGTCTCTCTCTTTCTCTCTCCGGCCAGAGGCCGCTGTCGGCCGGATCTGACTGTGCTCCAACGGCTGGATCTGGCCCCCATCGGCCGGATCGATCGCCTGGCAGCCCGGATCCGGCCCCGGCGGCCCGGATCCGGCGCTGGCGGCCAGATCTGGCGCCAGGCGGCTGGCTGGCGGACCGCCGAAAAGTCGACGATTGCGACGACCGTCGAAAGTTTTGATGATTGTGACCATCGAAAACTTTCGACGGTTCGAACCGTCGGCCTTTTTCGACGGTTGCAACAGTCGGAAACTTTCGACGGTTCGAACCGCTGACCTTTTCGGCGGCTTTTCCGGCGGTTGCAACCGTCGGAAACTTTCGACGGTTCGAACCGCCAGCCTTTTCCGGCGGTTGCAACCATCGAAAACCTTCGACGGTTCGAACCGCTGGCCTTTTCCGGCGGTTGCAACCGTCGGAAACCTTCGACGGTTCGAACCGCCGGGACTTTTCCGACGGTTCTGACCATCGATATTTTCGACGAATTTTTTTCCACCGTCGCAAATCAATTTGCGACAAGCGTTTTTCCGACGGATCGAATCCGACTGAAAAATCGTCGGTAATTGCGTTACCGACGATTTTTGAGCTGATTACCGACGGTCCGGACCGTCGGTAATCAGCATTGTTCTAGTAGTGGCATAAAAATTAGCAAAGCACAATAACGAAAGAGTAATTAATATAAGCCAAAATAATAAAATGACTGTTTCATAACAAAATTTAGAAAGGTAATGTTTAGAAACAACTTCTATTCACAAATCCCTAGTCATAGCTAGCTGATTAGCTACTCATAGCATCCATGTTATTCACTAAAACTAAAAAAGAAGAAAATAAAAAATCAGACAGTAACTCCTCTTCCTTAAACACTTTCTCCAAGGTGTGAATGCCTTTTTTGGCAACCTCTTTCTCCTTTTATAGTCCTAGGATTTTGTCCCTCTTTCCACCAACTCTTTTATCCTTTTTTTCTACTCATTTTTCAGTTAGAGGAAGCTTCTTGTGCCTGTCAAAAAAGGATGTCCGGAAAAGTAGAGATTTTGTCCTTTAACGGTTGCCCTCTTCAAAAGGAGGAAGTTGTGTAATCTACTCAAGTATCCCCACTAGTTCCCTTTTCTCTTAATTGCGTCTTAGTTATTTCTTTTTCGGACAACTCTTCACCTTCATAAATGGTCAGAATTTCAAAATACTAATAAAAAATAAGAAAAAAAGTAGCAGGCCCCATTTTCATAATTATAAGTGTGGAAAATTTTTAAAAGGTGAAAATCGATAGTAAAACGTATGCTCATGCATGAAAACATAGTGAAATATAGCATAAATGCATGTTAAATATGTGGAAAAAGTGCATATAATTTCTCCACATAAATGACATATAGCATATCACATATCTATGGAAATCCATATATATTAGTTTAATGTATAATAGCATCTCATGCATGCATAAAATGCACACGCCATATCTTCAATTGGTTATTTGGTTAGAGGTGTCATAGCACCTCGTAGAATATTATATTATTCCCTCAGAATTAAGCTGACTTGGAAAAATCAGTAATAATAGTTCCAGTTAAATGTATCTTGTTATCATTTTTAATAAATTTAAAACTGAAAAGATTAGTTTAATTCTATTATCCTCAATGTAGCAATGGATGCCTATAGTATTGGTTAATTATATTTGGAAATTTTATTTTTATTGATGTTTCATGTGATTTAATTATTTATGGATCCGTTCATGAACAGTATTGTATATTAGGAGAACTTTAAACATCAAATTAATTAATTTAAATTCAGTGATCATTTCTTTTTTTTGCATTTATTTAATTTTCTCTTATAAACTCGTCGTTTTCTTGATTCTTATCAAATAAAAAACCAAAATAAGTTAATAATTATGAAGGGAACAATATTTACTTATCACTTTATTACTAATATGACTGATGTGCTTGCTATATAATTAGATCACATCAGTATGATCAATAAACGATTGAATAGTTTTTAACACATTTATATAAAATATGTGCTAAGATCTTACTGTCAGTATTTGCATTACCCTTATCCAGATGATAGATTTTTTAGTAGTGATGATATGATATTTAATGGGATAGTACAAAATGCGTTCCCAACTAAGGATGATACGTGTCCCCGGAGTGATATAAGACTTTAAGTGTAATACCTCATATTTTTTAATTTGTGCTGAATAGTTAATCTAGGCTCAATACTCTTAAGTCCCTCTATATAAGAAACCTAAATTCCTTGTTATTTTATTTTTCTCTACCAAAAAGTCTATTGATGACTAGAACTTGAAGAGGGAGAATCTTAGGGAAAAGGAGGAGGAAGAAGAGAAAGAAAAAGGAGATGAAACGAGGATTGAAAGATATGTAACGGGGATTCAAATCACCTCCCCTCTCAATGATGTTTATTTGGATTAAAAGTCTCAAGAACACTCTATTCTTGATAAGGAATTTTGATTGAGGGTTGCATAAATAAGGATTGTATGAATGAAGGTTTCCTGATTTATGTTGCATAATTTATTAAATTTATGACTGTTTTGTAATAATTATTTGGATAGGTTTTACTTATCCAAAAATTACAACTAATATATGGATGGAAAGTCCTCGAAGTCTAGTTTTCATATAAATTTGTTTCATGTGATTGAAGATGTATATAAATATTTATGATTCAAACATCGGACTACTATCATGCTGCATCGGGTAGCAGCGAGTCCAAATTGTAAAGCGTATAGTAAATTGAAAATACTATATTAGGATTTGAAATTTATTCACAAGTTAAAAGTTCGTGTCACCTTTCTGTGAAAATTGGAATTCTCTGAAAAGAACAAGTATAAGTTAAATTATTAATATTTTAGTGACTGCCGTCAGAATACTGTGCAGAGAATATATTATGTTAATTGTATGAATTTATAAGAAAAAGTCCTAAACTTGTTGATGAATGAAAACTGCATGTTTTAATGTGTTCTATGATTCATAAATGCTAAGAAATTATACTTGAAATATTTATGATGATTTAAATTATTTTATTAGAATTTTAATCTCAAAAATTGAAAATTTTGGATGAAAGATCGGACTTCCAGGACGCTGGTACGGCCGTGCCAGAACCCGGTGGGGACAAAAAGATGGGAGTAATTCATCATTCTATCATGCTCGTGACAATCGTTGTCATGGCCGTGATAGGGTAGCACGACTGTAAGGAACCTCGATTTCTATCATGGCCGTGACGAACCCTATCATTTCTGTGACAGATTGAAAAACTAATTTATGTTATAGTTATGTTAATTTAAGGCATTTATTATGTATTACTTATTGATGATTGTATATGAACCTAAATATACGAATTGTATGGACAGTCATAACTAGGTTAAAATCTGAAAATCGAGTGATATAAATGTATATTGTTTGAAAAGCATAATGAACCCAGCTGTGGATGATGTTATATGTCGATCTTCTATGGCCCTTATCAGATATTATTCGGAATGATCGTTACACACACCGATAACGGTGTGTCATTCCGATGTCGCCCTCGTGTGAGAGTCCAAAATGATCGTTACATACATCAACAATAGTATGTGCATTTTGATGTCACCTTAATTTGAGAGGGGAGCATTGTCTCAACGACTTAGTTATCCTATTAGGAAGGCAATGAAATAAATCCCGAGTCCCAACTATAGGAATATATAACCTAAATGAAAGGGCCAATGATCGATGGAATGAAACGATGTCCCACGGAAGTGAAAGTCCAAAGGGTTATAAAGTAACACTGAGGAAAGTTATAGAGCCGATGGTTATGGTAAGTGTATTTCACTTACGCGCCAATGGATTGAATTGATGATTGTTATGATTGACCGTACAATATGTATGATGATTTGATTATATGTCCTCCATACTACTGCTTATAAATGTATGATGATAAATTGATGTGAATGAATGACATGTAGATCACATGATAAGTGCATGACATGTATATTGTTTCTTTCTTATTTGTGAAAATGATGATGCATATTATGTAGAAATCTTTGCACCCTAGATCCGTGCAGGTGCATAATGATTGGATGGATGACGGTTCAACTTATGACAATAAAGATTGCACACTGATCTAGAAGTCTTAGAGTCCTTATGCTTAGAGTCTTTTGACTATGTTTTTCGAGAGATGTTTTCAATTCTATAACATTACTTTTGATGTTTTATCGAAGTCTTTCGCTACATTTTCAAAGGAATTTTTTAGCTTATTTAATGAATTTATGCTTTTGTTTAGTATATAGAAAATTATATTTTATTATGATTAATGTCACGGACGTGCCCTAGAAACATCATTTGCGCATAATCATGCATTTAATTGACATAGTAAGTTAGTTTGGATGTGCATTTAGTGATATTTGTATATAGTAATTGATATTTCGATTAGTGCATAATGATTACTTAATTATCGATAAACCTTACAAAGTAAATATATAGGGTTATTAGGAATAAATCATAAAATTTCTAAATATTATAATATATATGTTTAAATAGGATTAAGTAAGCTTAATTAGGGTTAAAACACTTAATTATGACAAAAAAATGTGATTGGTCATCACTTAAGTTCCAAGCAGTGAAGGAGACAGGTGAGAGCTACTCAAAGGGATATTTTTTCAAACTGCCATACGACCTCAGAAAATTATGAACAAATATATAAGCCACTTAACATTATATTTTCACCGTAGAAATTTTACCAGAGGAAGAACTCGAGCGAAACAACCTGGAGAAAATCGAGGACGTCGGCTGTTCCAGGTGAGTTTTGATCCGAAAATTTTTCTTCTGATTGAGAGAATCATTACTTCGTGATAAACGAACCATAAATTATGAAATTTTGTATGATTTGTCCATTAGAAGGTAGCTTTCCATGGCCTCTAGAATAACCTAAAAAGGAGTTTTATAGAGGAAGTTATGAATTTATCTTCGCAAGTCACTCATCCTGTCCCAAGTGTGATACAAGTTCCATTTGTAAATTAGGGCACGGTTAGAAGAGAGTGAATTAGGGTTTGAAATTTGGATATGCTTAAGTAGACATTCCAAGGGTTTGGAATCATCCTATTTGAACTTGTATTTTTGTAGAAATGAATTTTTCATTTCATAGTGATGCTTCTGTCAGATTCCAGGACATTGACAGATTGCAACCCGAATTAACTATTTTTATTATAAGTCTATACAGCGAATTAACTTCTCTAATTTTTATGAAAAAATACTAATGAAGTCTAGTTTTCAGAAAAATTATGCCCTAGTTAAATGGACAAGTATGAAGAAACATATAAATCAATATTTCAGTGACACACAGTCTGCCAGCGCACAAATCTTAGGTCAAATTGCTTGGGATGTCCTGATTTACTCACTTGAAATTTGATAATGATATTGGGGGTTGAAAACCTTAGTATGTCTAGTTTCTAATTAATCTAGAATCATAAAATTTGTCCATGTGATTAAGAAGTTATGAATTATTTATTGACAAACACTCAATCTAAAATCTTAAAACAACACCTAGTTAAGCTTTGGGGAATTAAAAAGTTCCAAGTGTGGAATAGCTTATAAATATAAATATCTGAAGTTAGAAATTGGTATTAGAGAAGGTTATATGCATTTTAGGTGCATAAGCATTCATACATCATGAGCATGCATTGCATATTACCTTACTAGTGATTGGAAAGTAAGAAGACATTATTGTTTGTAGGAAAACCTCAAGTTGCAAGTGAAAGGAAGGGAATCTAATAAACCTTCTTGAAGTGATAAAGTAAAAGGCGAGTGGGTAAATTTACAATATAGCAAAATGTTATATGTTAATTTTTTTTATTTATGGTATTACCTCAAGCAAAGATTATTATTGTTATTATTGAAACATATCTTGCGATATGAAAAGTATTTATGATATGTTTCAAGGATTTCATATGAGATGGAGTAATATCTTATACAAAAAAAAATTTCAGGGAACAATGCTTGTGAAGTTAAAATAAGTTTTATTTGATAATGATATGAGATTATGACATGTGTAATTTGATATTATTAAATTCCATGTATTCATTAGCCATGATGTTTGAAAAAGGTCTTTGGGACCGCATTCGATATACATGAAGCCTTTGGGGCGTATATCGGGTGTCTTTGCCCTTTGGGGGCTGCTTTGCGTGCACATATTAATCCATGATATGCTCTGCGTATTTGAGAATCATGATTGGGTGGCACACAAACATGATTGGAATACGTATTGACCCATGATTTGCTCTGCGTATCTGAGACTCTTGATTGTGAAGCTCTGCTTAGGTATATGACACACAATCATAGAGGGATACATATTGACCCATGATTTACTCTGCATATCCATGACTCTTGATTATGATGCTCTGCTTAACTGTATGACACATTATCATAGAGGAATACGTATTGACCCATGATGAGTATGTGCAATGACACATGTGTGGAGTTTAAATATGAAAATTATAATATCTTGAGCTACTTTATTTCTATGAAAGTTCATATGATTTGACAAGTTATTCTATGTGTGCTATGCTTTAAATATTTTCTCATATGAAAGAAATGTGATTATTTAAATGATATATGCACTTATATTATTCCCTTGTACTTTTATTTCACTCACTGAGCAAATGATTGTTGCTCACAATACCCATTTTAAATTTTTTAGATACTCGTAAGTTCTTGAGTTGATTCTACCCGGAGCTTATTTTGCTGCATATAGAAGAAGTCAAGCCGCTGGAACACTTTAATTCCCCTTCACTTTTATTTTTTTTAAGCATGCATATGTAATAGATAGTCTTAAATGTTGTAATTAAGTTTATTAAAACATTTTTGTAAGGTTGTATAAGACTTGATCCTGTGGGGTTATATGTGAGATGGTTTGTGAAAAAAAAAATATAATGACAATATGTGAATGTCCTATCTTATAGCTTTTTATTAAACTTCGATGATTATATATGTGTCTTTTGTATGTATTGACAAATAATAAAAGATAAGTACGGGAGGAGGTTTTGCCGATTTTATTTTTGAAATTTTTAAACATAGCTAAGAGTATGATAATTGAGATTAGAACTTAGTCACGGAGTTGGGTGTGACAATTAATACGATGATGAATGGACTAACATAGCCGAATGACCAAATTGTACTTGACAATTTAAAGGTGAAATTCGGGGTGTTACATAAAGAGATGATATCACTCTCTTTTGAGTTTTCCCAATTGTGGAATCTCTCACATTTTCTTATTATATTTTAATTGTTTTTCTGTGATTTGATCATACCATATATTGATTTTCAAAAAAATTGTGTTAAATTTGTGAGTTAATGATGTACCTCACTTCCGCTAATATTTTTTCAGATTGCCTTCTTCCGTTAATATTAGTATACCATAACAATAATTTTGTCGAGTATTAAGAATTTTATATTAATTGGAAAATAATTTATATATGCATATTATTCATAGGCTTATCTAGGGAAAAAATATTTCAGTTATTATTAAATCTATTATAAATAACTAATTAGAATATTAATTTATATGTTATTTATGAAATTATTTGATAAATATTTATGAGTTTATTTATAGACACTACAAGAATTTAATTGATTAGCTACAGAGCAATATGTAAGAAATCCGTAGGTAATACCGTCGCAAAACGTATCAGCGTCAAGTTTGTTCCAGATTTGAGACAATGTACATCTGTCGCTAATAACTCGTCGCTAAAAGTGACAGAAATTTCTGTCCCTATTTCGGTAGCTAACTATGTTTGCTTTCGTCGCTAATCCGTCCTTATTCTGTGGCAATTGTCAATTATTAGAACTCAAAATTGGTAGCTAATATGTCACTAATTTGTAACTATAATGTTGTCAAACAATTACAACTTTTGTGTGGTTATTTTGTCCTTATGTCGTAGCTAAATTCAGTGAATCCCCATAGTTTATGATTTGTCACAAAACTGTCCCAAATTGATCACAAATTAGGCATTATTTTTTCACAATAATATCTATTTATATAATCAATTATACAATAGTATAAATGACACATATACAATACACAATATAGTGAAAATCTCTATATATCATAATCGATCATATTTTTGCTCATCTTATTGAAACATAAATTTGCTACAATAGAAATGTACATATTAAGAAACCTTAAACATTGTACAAATAATGAATGGAACATCTCAACATTATCAAATACATAATAAAAATAAATTGCAAAAACATTTGCCCTCAATGCTCATGCAACCTCCAAGCCTCCAATTTGTTTTCATCAGTGCTGTCTTTGAAAGTCAAGCATCCGTTTGCACTTCAGTAGTGCTACTTGTAAAGGGAAAACCTAAGATTAATTCCCAACATAAATATAAAAGTGGTAATAGGTAGCAAAAACACTGACATAAATTGAAAGTAATAAGTTCTCAAAGGGTTCTTTGCACAACATACTCTATTCGACTCATGGGAATAATGTATTTTCCCCACTTTTAGGTCTGGTTCTCAATGAACAAATGTTGTCCCTCTATGGAACTTTAATACCATAAATCATATTCCATGATTGTATAACTGAAAGAATGTTTTTTTTTGTACTGCATCACCATATTTCTTGTAGTGCAGGAGAAAGTAAAATGGCTCCAATGATCAGGTTTCAACACAATGAGAGCACAAAGAGGTAACTGGTAGCTGATGTTTCAAAATGAATAATCCATATGGAATATATAGTTAAAGTGAACAATAGTAAGGTATCAACCCGAGCTACAAGTCTCTGGAGGAAAAAAAATCTGAACAACAATTACAAATGGGTATTCAAATTATCAAAAGAAACCATCAAACAAGACCATGAATGAAACAATAGAAGGTTAGAAAAGTCCTCTACATGAAGAAATTTGCATTTTTCTATGAAATCAGAGTTCTAACTCCCTGGTACATAGAAGAGCCTTTCTTAAAATTTTGGCATAAAAAGAAATTTACTACAACAATGACACCTGAAAGTATGACAAATAAATGTACAGGACTCATATCCACAACAAATATTTAAATGCTCCTTCAAAAAAATGTTAATCATGCACGAACCTCATAAGTTTTTGTTTGTAATCCATGTAGCTTTAGTTGATCCTTCATATTTTTGCTATCCGAAAGAAGCTAGGAAACAATATTGACAATCATCTCAGAGGTCCTGATAAAAGGTCAGAATAAACATTGAAGCAAACATAAAAAGGTGCAACATCTCTCATTAATTGATGAGAAAGAAAGATATAAAAGATCTTGGTGCATGCAACCACTTTTACCTTGATATTCTAATTAGTCATAGTCTAATATTAGTGAAACAATCTTGATATGATCCCACTCTCATATTAAGAAGTATAACACAAAATATGGACTGATTAGTTTAGCACAAATTATTAATTGGAAAAAGAAAACAAATGAAGAACCTATTGACTACACACCTTTTCAAAAGCAAATGGAATTCCCCACTTGAAAGAAATGTAAATAAGTTTGACCATAATCAAACATCCTACATATGCTTTCATCTACCAGATAAAAGCTTTCGCAATTGTGCTTTGATGGGAACTAGCACCATTCTCTCTTGTACATAGAAGAGCCTTTCTTAAAATTTTGGCATAAAAAGAAATTTACTACAACAATGACACCTGAAAGTATGACAAATAAATGTACAGGACTGATATCCACAACAAATATATAAATGCTCCTTCAAAAAAATGTTAATCATGCACGAACCTCATAAGTTTTTGTTTGTAATCCATGTAGCTTTAGTTGATCCTTCATATTTTTGCTATCCGAAAGAAGCTAGGAAACAATATTGACAATCATCTCAGAGGTCCTGATAAAAGGTCAGAATAAACATTGAAGCAAACATAAAAAGGTGCAACATCTCTCATTAATTGATGAGAAAGAAAGATATAAAAGATCTTGGTGCATGCAACCACTTTTACCTTGATATTCTAATTAGTCATAGTCTAATATTAGTGAAACAATCTTGATATGATCCCACTCTCATATTAAGAAGTATAACACAAAATATGGACTGATTAGTTTAGCACAAATTATTAATTGGAAAAAGAAAACAAATGAAGAACCTATTGACTACACACCTTTTCAAAAGCAAATGGAATTCTCCACTTGAAAGAAATGTAAATAAGTTTGACCATAATCAAACATCCTACATATGCTTTCATCTACCAGATAAAAGCTTTCGCAATTGTGCTTTGATGGGAACTAGCACCATTCTCTCCTCTGGGTGAAACAAGACACATGCTCATCTTCCCTCCTATGTTGCTCTAAGGTATCACTATTCTTCCTGGACATCTCTGATGAACATCTCATCTTCTTAGAAATCTAGCAGACTTGTTAAGCAAATCAGAAAACATAAGAAGTGAATAATGCTAAAAGCTTTCTATACATGGTTCTTTATCACATTAGTTATCGTTAGATGAATTTTTTAAGCATGCTATTATATGCAAAATATTAATGATCGAGCTGAATAAGTGCCTCCAATCAGTGTTGCTGCATATAAAGATATATCTAATGAAAATAATCAGTGCATATTCCACTTATGAAGGATCCAATAGATAGAGAACAGGTAACGGTGAAAAATTCACTACTCGTCTTGTCTTCTATGGCAGCATAAATTCTGCAACACACTACTCCAAGCTACATAGAAGTTCAAATAGTTCGATCCATAAATAAATAGAGCTAGAGACTCTAAACAAACTCAATACAAAGCGAGAGTCAAGTAGCCAATACCTCCATCCTCAAACCAGAACTTCTAAAGAAGAGATAATAAAAAAGCAATTAGTCTAAGGCCCTTTCTCAAGATCTTTTTCCTCTTGCACCAACTTTCTCAAGAAATTAATACTAAGAAAGTTCAAATAGGCTTTCCTTTGAAATAAACTGTGTCAATAAACATTACGGTTATATATCCTCTTGATTATCTGATTAGGAGAAACTCAGCAATCCAATAAAAAAGGCATTATGTCCATCATCATATGATTGGTACCTGCAGATAAACAATTGGCAATTGTATGGAGCAAATTTTCTAAGAAAAATACTATACATTACAGGGATTGGATTAGGGCTCAGGAAAATAATTATCAAACAAATTAATTCATGATTTACATACCTAATAGTTGAAGTGGAAATATGATAAAAAAAATCAAGGACTAATTAATACATTATACAACTTAAAATAAAAAAATGCATATTAAAAAAATAAATGGAACCTGTTCGCGAACGATGTCCACTATAGATCAATTGATGATGAAGAAAAAATAAAAAACTTCAGAAAAAAATTGAGGATAGCGAAAAAAGGGAAACATGATAGATGCAGACCAATGGAGAGACACTTGTTCCCTGGTCGAAGGTCATCATCGAGGGATGAGACCGGGAGGTTGACGGCCAGCGGTGAGGCCAAGAGGTCGCTGGCCGGGGATTGCGAGCCATAAATCGTATTAGAGAGGAACACACACACACAGAGAGAGAGAGAGGTCACCTATTCGCCGAGCGGTGAGGCCGGGAGATTGCTAGGCGGAGATCAATCGGCAGCCATTGCAGATAAAAGGGGAGGAAATCAAGAGAAAGAAAAAAAGGGAGGGAATAGAGTGAAAGGAAAAAAAAGGGCAGGGAACGAAACTTTTTTTGGGGCTTGGGTGAACCAAAAAACCCATTTTAATAAGTTTTTGGTTCAATGGGGTTTCAGCATGTCCATTTATCTTGATCAGATTCATCAATGTTGCGATCAATTCATGGTGTGGTAGTAGTCTGCTAGGGATCATTTTGATAGCATAGTACTTATTCGCATATAATTATTTAGATTAAATAAAGGGTTACCCCACAAATAATGTGGCACTGATTTTTTTAGAAAATGTAATATTTGGCCATTATGATATAGTTTTTTTATATAATAAACATAAGGTTTTAGTCCTCTGAATGTCGGTAGTTGCTTAATGCTAGAGTAGAAACATGAAAAGGAAAAAAATTTAGAAAAAAATGCAGAAAAAATTAATGAAAAAAGGTAGGAAACAAATGAAAAAATGCACCTAATGAATCATTGGGGTTCAATCGTTGATAGTTGCTTGATGCTAGAGTAGAAACAAGAACAAGAAAATTTTCAGAAAAAATGCAAAAAAATAAATGAAAAATATAGGAAAAAAATGCACCTGAGGATTCACCGGGGTTCAACATTGATAGTTGTTGGATGCTGAAGCAGAATCGGGAAAATTTTTCTAGACGCTAGAATTGCCCTTGTGCTTCATTGGACCAGTTGAGCATGTCCTTGTCATCTTCAGCGTAGATGGCATGGCTGTCGGCTCCATACTTCGATTCAATGACTGTCTTCGTAGTTGTGGATCACATAGTAGAATGAACGACCACTAGCTACTAGGGATTTAAGATTGCAAGTCGGTCGTCACTATTGCGCTTTGATTCAATGAGTGTCGCACACACAATTGTGGATGTCCGATTGAATGGTGAAAATATGCTCCGCATGCATGCTTGAGATGCCTACAATGTAGGCGCATTTTCCCCATATATATATTAATTCTTTTAGTTTCCATTTATTTATATTACTATAATTCTTTTTTATGAAATTGTAAATTTATTTGTCAACCCAATGAAAGTCCTAAACCCATTTATACATATATAGAAATATATAAATAAAGTTGAAAATTAAAATAATAATAATATATTATCATAAGTAGCAAGAAATAGAATATAAATTTATGCTTTAAACAATCTTACAAGCATCCATTGATTATCATGTACAAACACATATATAAAACAATTTCAATATGAAATTTTACATAGATATACACAAATTTATAGAATTAAAATTTCTACTATAAGTTTTACACTATTAAAAATCTAGAGAGTCATTTCAAATTATCAAATAAGAAATAAAATTATTCCACTTTTGACGATCGATTCCAAAATGATATTGTACAAGGGTATAGTCATTATAAGCAAAAGAAATTATAATTAAAGCATATAGTGTAAATAGTTGTAAAAAATGATCACAAATGAGTAGTAAATTTGTAACTATTAGCGACAAAACTTGAGACAGATTAGTGTCTCAATTTAGGGACAGATTATTTACAGATTTATTACAATATATTAATTGATATTAGTGATCATAATTTCTGTAGTTAATGTGGTCACAACGTTGACACTATATTATTAGTTAAGTTTGTCGAGATGGTACACTAAACATGTCCCTAATCTGTAGTAAATTTGTAATTATTAGCAACAAATTTGAGACAGATTAGGGACAATTTAGTGTCAACATTTAGGGACCGATTATTTACAAATTTGTTACAATATACCAACTAATATTAGTGACCGTAATTTTTGTAGCTAATGTAGTCACTATATTGTCAGTTAGGTTTGTAGAGATGGTGCACTAAATGTGTTTCAAATCTGTCACTAATCTGTCCTTAACTGTGACAATATTGCTACAAAATATAGAGTCGCTAAAATCAGTAGCTAATGGATCAAATTCTTATAGTGAGAATACTATAACTATATAATATTATATTAATTTGGTATAATACATTTAATAAATTAGATATCAGATTATCTAAATGACTTCATTAAAAAAGAAATAACTTTAAATATAATTATTCATTTTGGGACACGGAGATATTACCATTTTATAAAGTTAGGTGACTAACCATAATAATTTTTAATGAAAATATTTTAATTAAAATTCATCATGCTTTCAGATAATTAGAATTAAAATTAGTTAACATGGTATAACTAATTAGAAATTAATATATCATAATTTTTACTGGTGGTTATCTTATTTAATAATCATTTCATTTTTAGAATATAATGTCATCTTATAAATACCTACAACAAACTTGCTGGAAATAATATCTCTTCAATCTCCACAAATTTCTCTATTAATTTGATATTATTTTTACTTTGTTACCTCCTCAAGGTTGTAGAACAAAGACTACCAACATTAATCATACTTCTTTTTTGATAAATTTAATTGTTAAAATAATATTTCAATAATCTTATACGATATTTGAAATTTGCATTTTCTTGCTTGGACAATAGCGCTTGATTACTAACTATTTAAATTCTCTCAATTATATGATAAGTTAGCTAGTTTGATTGACTTGTAATCCAATTTATTATTTTTAATTTATAAATTATTTTTAAACTGCGGGAAGTATTATCTATAAGTAAAAAAAACATTATCTAGCAAACCCTTGTATTACTAAAGAAATGCTTATAAATAAGTTTGGCATACTTATAATATTAGCCAAGCATCCCTTAGTTGATAAAAAAAATATTGGTAAATTTTAATGCTGATAAGCACTTGGAGTGTTAAAGTTAATTTGAAAAATATTAATTGCATGTTTAATAAAAGTTCTGATTATAATAATAATCATTATATTTGATAATAAAATGATTAAGAAGTTACTTTTATATTTAAAAAATCAACCATAATATATATTGCAAACTGTTTTAAATTAACCATAATAAATAAATTTAAAAATTATAATGATATGCATTAGCATATCAATCAATGTTCATATTTTTTAATTAATTAAAAAATACATATGGGGGATATACACAAGGATAAGATTCTTCCCATTGGGAGCATCATCGTCACCATTTCCAACATGGTAGATAGGAAAGGACATCTAGAGGGCGTTGAACCAAGTGGAAGTAGAGTTTGATTTCACTTGATTCTGCTGATCACTCTCGTGTGGCTTGATTTTTGAGGTTATTTTTGCTGAAAAAAACAAAAATAAAAGTAAAAATACTTTAGTTAGGCTTGATTTCTTGCTTAACGTAAGAACTAAGGTTATTTTTGCTGGAAACAAAAATAACCTTTAATTGCCAGCATCACGAGACCTTTGATCATGGTCTATCATTTCTTTCCCTTCGTTGGCGGAACTAATTGGAACTCAATTCCGACCAACTTGCGACATCTAAAATGCAACTGTAACATTCGTACAAGTAAAAAAAAGAGAGAGAGAGAAAGTTGTTGTAGCCCACCTCTTGCCACCTCACCCTATCCATTCCCTTCTTGTCGTCAGCAACAAGAAAAAGCCCCATTTTTTCAGTCTCTCCCTTGGCTCACACTCTCTAGCACTCTTTACCTCAGCTCAAGGCAGCCCACCACATGGAGTGATAGCAATTAGCAAGCCTTCAGCAACTCATGGACAACTACAAGGAGGGAGGAGGTAGTGCTCGTGCAGCTGGAAGGGGAAGAAGAGAGTAAAGGAAATAGGAGTTGGGGTTTTGAGCAAAATCCTTTTAAGATATGTTGAGGGAATTCAAAGTCCTCATCAATTCTTAATATTGTATGTATGCTTGGATAAAACTAAAATTTGTATATGATGGCTTTACATTGTTTTATGATTTTGTTAGAGTTATTGTTTCATTGCTAATCATAAAAAAATCAATATGCTCCATGTTAGTGATTATTAGGCTAATCTATTGAGTAAGAATGTGATTATTAGGCTCAATTATTCTTGCTCATATCTCTACTAATGTCCATGGTTTATTATGCTGAAATGATATGATATGAATTTTATGATGATTAGTGTAAAAGCATGTTCTTATGATAGATGATTATATGATGTCAAATGCATGTATTGTAGTCGTTTTGGTTCTTATGCTTCAGAATGGGCATCCAAAAGAGTTTCGATCGTTCGTTATGTCATCCATTTTGGAATGCCAGAAGTTTGACCCTCTCGGACTTCTACGGACGTTGTGTCGACTAGTTCGGTCGTCCGTCATTCATCTAATGATCATCCAAAAAAGTTTTGCTCGTTCACATCAGAGCGGCCAAAAGTGTGACCCTCTCAGACTTTTTGCAAACGTAGCATCGACCAACTCAGTCATCTGATACCCTATTGGTGGTCATCTGAATATATTTCGATCGCCCGTTTTCAAATATTAGAAGTCGAACCTCTCGGATATTTGTGGACATTGTCGACCTACTCAATCGTTTGATCGCTACCCCGCGTTCGTCCGAAACATGTTTCGAACATCCGTTATTTTGTCAGTAGTCATCGAAATTGGATATGTTGTCCGCTTCGTCCCCTTATTGCCTATGTTAAGTTGATTGATCTTAGAAAAATGATGCATGGACAACCTTAATTAGAATAAAATCATGCCACATGTATTGAATAATTGTATGTATTTATGTATATAATTAAAAGATGAATTGGTTGAAGGTGTCTTATTGTAATCGTGGAGGAGAACTAAGTCTTCACTCGCTAGTTTAAGTGTCGAGTTCCCGGGGAAATGGGTCTAACCCTAGTGGTAGTGTTTCCAATTGGGACAAAAAATTTCGACTTAGCTAGACAAAGTCTCACAAATCAACATGGTCTTTCCAATCACCAAGATAAAAAAAAACTATCTAATTAAACATAGAAGATCGATATAATGAACGTCACATAAGGTGACTAAGATGAATGACTTGGGACACAAAGGGAAAAATGGTGATAATGTATGCACCTAAAGGGATGCTAATGTATATGTTTAAATTAAGTTAAGTTATGATATATCTTAGCATAATGTTTAATAATGAGACATGATGATATTATCTTTTCATAACGATCGTTCGTATGTCAAATAGTGTGCATATGTAGCTCAAAGTATGCATGTGTTCTATGTTTCTATTTTGATGTAATGCATATACATTGACATGAAGAAATCATGTTATAGGATTCGTGTAAGCATGAATGATTGCACACGAGTTGGTCGGACCATTGTCTAAGTCAAAGGCGGAGCCATGTGCCTGTCTATGCCTACACGTGCAGGCACTGAGATTTTGACTTCATATACAATATTATGTTCAACTTAAACAACAATCTTGTGAATGCTTTGATGGTTTGCACACTGTGCACTTCTGTAACTACCGTATGTTCAAATCCTACTGTTGGCGTGACTTTATGTTTTTTATTTCTTTCATATCCTAAGCCTTGAGCTGTGAACTCATTTATGTATTATGAATCATATGTTAAGTCCTTATATTAGAGCTTATGTGGCTCATGGGCTTCTTATATATTTTACAATTTATTTACTTAAGAAATTTTGCGTGTGTTTAATGTTATTTATTTTCTATATTATTATATTTTTTGCAATGTTATATATAATTAGGTTATTAAAGAATGAGGCTAATGTAGCGTCGCCTAGGGTTCGATCTCTAAATTGGAACTGAATTTCGAATGCGTTGCAGCAACCATTCGAAGATTGAGAAGAAAAGGAAAAAAGAATAATATTTTTTTTGAAAAAAAATCATATAATAGTAAATTAAACAATTTGATCAAATGATTCATAAGCCAAAAAATACAAATGAGATCTAAAGTTATTATTTTCATTTGTTTGTAAACTATGCTTCCTATCAACTTGTAAGTGAATTTTTTTTGGATAATAAGTGAGAGGGAAGAATTGAAATCCTCTTTTTTTTCAAGTAAAAATCTTGAAATATACGATATCTAAAGATAATTCGAGCAAGACGTCATTTTACCTTTATATTGTATTGTTTGTATCATATAATAAAAATAATAAATATTTCATAAATACATCTTATAACAAAAGCTCCTTAGCAACAGAATTTGTACAATTTTTTATTCTTTCTTATATCAAAGAAATTGTAAAAAATAATAATTTATTTTCACAACACAAAACATTAAGAACATGCTTTAAAACAGATGAAGAATACATGAAAACTTTCATATTTAGATCATCAACAAGAGGTAGGAAGAACTACGATTAGCAAGCAATCTTAGGTGCATATAAGAGACTGGGGCTAAGAACAACAAAATTGTTTTTAAGATTTCAGAATGAATTGTTAGTTTATTTTGGAATAATTTTGTTCTGAAGAAATTATTTAGACACTGTGCATAAACTGTTACAAATTATACAAGATTGGATATGTTAGCCAGGTGTACGTAATATGTTCATCAAATCAAGATTAAAAAAAAGTAATTCTCACATTTCAACAACACCTTGTGAAATAATCTCACTCGAGTGCGATAATTAAACTTTTACCATTTCAGGTGCATCAAAACGATTGTACAAAACAAAATTATCTGAATATGGCAATTATACTCTAGCATTACTTAATGTCATATTTACCTATAAGCTTTGGAAACCCTCCATGTTCATAGCAAAAATTATTCAAGCTGCTCCAAAATTTTTTGATAATTTCTCATATTTCCTCCGTACCTGTTCCATAAATGAAACAGTAACGTCAATATGCATCAATTAGAAAACACAATGGTTTGAAATGTAAGAACATGCATCTATTCCTTTTACATGTCCCTTCCGTATGACAAACTATCCAAGAACAAACTTCAAGGAAAGTAGTTTCAAGGATCATAGAATAAATTCATTACATTTTGGCATTCCCTTCAATAATCGCAAGGCAGGTAAAACATATCAAATCGCATTGATGCACAAAGCAATTCTTATATTGTAAAAGTCTAATGGAGATAACTTTCTTAAGGCAATCCCTTTCAAAAAAAAAAAACCTTTCTTAAGGCAATGAAGACAAACTACACTACTTGGTTAAACTCAAGACTCATAGAAGTGAAAATATGCAAGTAAAGGAATGAATATTATTTCCTTCAATCCTACATGCACACCTCTCTAAGCGAATGTAAAATAAGCTCAATCCTATATCTGAGATAATTTTCATACCTTCTCGGAGACCGAAGGCTTGATTTTCTTAAGAGCTCTCTCAAAATGTGATGTTGTGTAGATGACATCCTGACTTGTGATTCCATACCCATGATCTACAGAATTCAATTCCTCTCTCAGTTCCGCCATAACAACTTCATCCATCTGACATGAATAAAAAAGGTTAACTAAATGGATAACAAATTTTTTGTGACCACATCACGAAAGAATGAAACAAAGAACAATCTATGCTTTTGTGGTTTGAAAAACTCATGCAAATACTTAAGGTACTATGATTAGTTTTCAATCACAAAACAGGGGACCATGGTCCACGACCTTTGAGGCTCCGATCCAAATGGATCAAATCTTTTTGTTGATTTGTAGAATTCTTACTAAAATGATTTGACATGAATCCAAAATATGGACATTAATTTAATGTTTGCACTAGGTTTACATCATCCAAGATGGGGTCAACAAAGTTTTAATGAGACGAATCACATATAACAGAAGTGCAGACCAAACTTTCTAGTCTAAAGTTCAGTGCTAAATATGACTCATACTAATAGAGTCTTCGACCATTTAGGAAATCTCATCAATTTAACATTATATGGACAGAAACACTAGGCTCCTCCGTCTTTCTAGGATAAGGAATTTAACATATCAAAACAAGGTATTATTTAGAAAGGAAAATGCCAAGGAAAAGTTTCATGACATGTTATGTGCTTGAAAAAAATGACCTTTCCTTTCACTCTTTTCTTCTTTTTCTTTTTGAGGTGTTTTCCCTGAGACTTTTAACACAAAAAGAATGTCAACATTCTTGTCTACACCATCATATTTAGAACTACACGGATGTGTTTAATAGCACCACACTAGTAGGTGTTTTACTTATGGTTTGTTTTGATGAAAAAGATAAATTCTAAAATGACGATTCTTGTGAAAACGATGGGGAAAGAGAGATTAGGATGACAATGATACCAAGGTAGCCAAGTCAGCCCTAGAAAAATAGTTACACTTAGAAACTAGAACATCCTAAAAAACTAAGATATAGATTAAAGTTTTCATTATAACTAATGTTCTTCAAAGAAAATGAGTTTTCCTTTAACTCTTGTTTTAACCTAAAAGAATATTTTTCATTCTTGTCTACATAATTTTACTTAAAGTTATGGATGCATTTAATAATACAACAACGTTAGGTATTTCAAGTGTTATTGTAAATAAATCGTAAGTTATAAAAGAATGAACTTGTGCAAATGATAGAAAAGAAGAAGATTATCATGATAACAATACCAAAGCAGCTAGGTCAGCTCCAGAGAAATGGTTGCATTTAGAAGCTAGAACATCCAAGTCTACATCGGGAGAAATTGACATGTTTCGAGCAAGTGCCTTCAGAATAAGTGTGCGCTCATCGCAAGTAGGTAAAGGAACATAAAGAACTTTTCCAAATCTTCCTGGCCGCAGAAAAGCAGGATCCATAACCTCAGGCCTACAAAAAGTGTTATGGTAACATAATATATAACTTCAAACAACTTTGGGACGAGAATCAATCTAGCAAACCTATTCGTAGCTCCAATGATGTAAACACCTTGTCGCGAACCAGATCCATCTAGCTCAATCAGTAGCTATATATTGAAAGGGAAGAGGGATTGAAGTAAGAGAGTAGATGAGGTATAGTTGAAGCATTCATAATAAATTATGAAAAGGGAGAAAGCACACAGGAACGATATATTGGAAAGAAGATTATTTCAATAGCCAACCTGGTTCGCTAAGCTTTCAATGACCCGTCCACCCTCTTTTTCGTGCCTACATGTCAGAGCATCTACATAGCGAAGATGAAAAAGAGAGTAAAAAGACAAAACTACAAATATTTTAATAAAAAAATTGGCGAGTATTACATATTGGAGTGTATTGCTTTAGCTTGATTATTCAACCAAGTTATGATGATTCATACATATTGATATTCATTCATCATGAAAAAGATAAACTACACATGATTATAATGAAAGGATGGAGTGCATTGTTTTTTTTTTTTGTGGATATTAATATTGACGTTCAGAAAAGATAAACTACACATGGTTATGATGAAATAGAAAACATTGCTTTAGCTTGATTACTCAGCCAAACTATGATAACAAATCAATATTCATTTCTCACGGAAAAGATAAACTACACATGTTTACAAGGAATGGGTAAAAGTAAAACAACTGACCACCTGGATAATGGTAATCAATAAGCCAATAAATAACTCAGAGAAATATCATTCATTTCATGTGGGTGTAAAAAGAAATAATAATACTTGAGCTATAGATTTTTTATAAGCATATACTTCACAACTTTCTTAAAGAGAATAAATTATAAATAAATTGCTTAACAAAAAAAAATAAACAATCTTAACATATTAGTTACCTCATCAAAAAATACTATGCATGGTGAAGAGTCTTGGGCACGCTTAAAAATAGTTCTAACAAACAGCTCGCTCTCACCAACATATTTGTTCAAAAGCTCAGGTCCCTACATCATAAACAACAACAACAAAGCCTTATCCCACTAGGTGGGGTCGGCTACATGGATCATACGACGCTCGTTGATCCATGTTCATAAGATTCGACAGGGTTTTACGCTGGCTGTCGGGGCCTAACACAACCCTTCTCCTTTATCCGGGCTTGGGACCGGCTATAAAACATAGGCGGAGTTTCCCTACATCATAAAATGGTTAAGAATTATAGTAAACAATAGTTGCTATTTAAAAATACAGGCCAACAACATAAATATAAAGAAAATAGGTTCCATAGAAGAAATACCAGACCTTGATGTGTATAAAGTTGGCCCCTGCATCATTGGCTACAGCCTTTGCAACTAATGTTTTACCACAACCTGGAGGTCCATATAGCAGAATCCCAGCATTCAACTTGACTCCATGTCTCTGTTAGCCATAGAAGCAGTTTGCATGAAACTGGATGCTTAGAAGTCCAAAAAAGAAAAAAGAACATGGAAAGTGATTACTTGAATAATTTTGGTACGAAGACACAATTTCGATAAAAACATATATAAGGGGAAAAAAGAAATAGACAATGATGGACAACAAAATCTTCTTATAATCTAATTGTCATCAAAGCTAATCAAGCACAAAACACCAAATAAAAGCAGTGAAAACTTACCTCATAAACTTTGGGGTGTTTTATTCGTTGAATAATAAAGAGATCAAATTCTTTCCTCAAGGTTGTAAGACCACCAACATCCTCCCACTTGACCTCGGGTATTGATGAGAATCCTTCCCTTCTCGAAGATGGTTGAACCAATTTTACTGCCTCCTGCAAAACAAATGAAAGATAATATGCATCTTTAATCCTCCATATTTATCGCCATGAAACATGTCAATGGTTAGAATATAAGTATATATTACAACTAATGATACATGGATGAAACATTGAGGGCAAACAAGTCAAATAATAATATATGCTAATAACCAAATTGTTTCCAATGTGCAATATGGAAGAAAGGTTAGAATGTGAGTATATATTATAAGTAATGATGCATGGAAGAAAACAACAACAACAACAACAACAACAACAAAGCCTTATCCCACTAGGTGGGGTCGGCTACATGGATCATACGACGCTTATTCGTTGATCCATGTTCATAAGATTCGACAGGATTTTATGCTGGCTGTCGGGGCCTAACACAACCCTCCTCCTCCGACATTATAAGTAATGATGCATGGAAGAAAACATTGAGGACAAAATCATTTCCAATATACATTGTACACCACACTTTCTCTTTATTTTGGAAAAGAGGGAAAGGGAAAACATTTTATTTCTCAACTAGACTGCATAGATTTGGTGGCATTTCTAAATTCATATATAAATATAATACAAATGGATAATCAGAAAGGTTGCTAACCATACTTTTCCCTCAAGTAAAAAGAAGAAAGCTATGTGATTAAAGAAACATCTTAACTTATATGCTTGGCAAGTTACCTGAAAGCCAGTCATTGTAATACAAAAATGTTCACACTCTTCATCAGTAAATGGCTTGCTCCACCATCGACCATTATTTGCTTCTTCGAATGGACGAGAAAGTTTTATTCTTTCTAGTTTCCTTTGCATTGCCGAATTTACTGCTATCTTAACTAAATTTACCAAATCAGCTCCAACATAACCTGGTGTGGATCTAGCGATTTCAAAGAGGTTAACATCATTCTCGAGTATAAGGTTTTGAACATGCACTGACAAGATCTCTACTCTTGCATTTTCATCTGGAATACCTAATGCAATCTCCTGATCAAACCAACCTGGTCTCCGCAATGCAGGGTCCAAGGCATCAGGTCTATTTGTTGCTCCAATGACAAGAACATAGCGAGGCTTCGAACCAGTAGCTTTTGTCTCAGAGTTAACATCAATTGTTCCAATAGGATGATGAGATTCATCCATACAAGTTATCAATTGTGTCACTATGCGACAGTCCATCACCCTCTCAAGATCTTTTCTCTTGGATGCTATGGCATCTATCTCATCAATAAAAATGATAGAAGGAGCAGTTCTATATGCATTCTTGAAAAGCTTTCTAATGTTTTCCTCCGAAGAACCTGTCATGCATAAAGTTTATATGTGATTCAACGTGTTGCATAGTATGCTTTCTTTACAGCACTTGGAAACAATAATAAAAAAATGAGCACTATGACACAATATATATATTTTTGAGGGGAAGACAATTTATAAAATGGTATGATAAAAGGCATAAAAGTACAACAAACTTATTAAACATCTAACAAAGAAAGACAAACCAATAACATGCTTTGAAATTGATAAAAATCACACTCAATAAAAATACATAAATTCATGTGAAGAGATGCAATTCCTTTAAATATAAAAGATTTTTTCCATAATTTTATGTGCCTCTTAAATAACAGAATGCCATACAACAACAACAAAGCCTTATCCCACTAGGTGGGGTCGGCTATATGGATCATACGACGCCATTCCGCTCTATTAGTAACCAAACCTTTCGGTATATTATTCACCAATAGATCTTGCTCTATTAGTTCGCCAAGTGTCCGCCTTGGCCTCCCTCTCCCTCTTTTAATCGGACTCCAGATTATTTGATCTACTCTTCTTACTGGCGCATCTAATGGTCTTCTCTGAACATGACCAAACCATCTCAAACGATTCTCTACCATTTTCTCACTAATAGGAGCCACTCCGACTCGTTCACGTATATGGTCATTCTTAATCTTATCTAATCTTGTATGACCACACATCCATCTCAACATCCTCATTTCGGCTACCCCCACTTTACGTTCATGTTGTCCCTTCATAGCCCAACATTCACTACCATATAACACTGCTGGCCTTATAGCAGTACGATAGAATTTTCCTTTAACTTTATTGGGTACTTTTCTATCACAAAGAATCCAGTGGCTTTCCTCCACTTACACCAACCAGCTTGAATTCTATGATTAACATCGTCATCAATCTCACCATCTTGTCTTACAATTGATCCTAAATATTTAAACTTTGTCACTTGAGGAATTATATCCTCCCCTAACCTAACTTTCAAATCGTCTCTAAGTTGTTTATTTGTGAAATTGCTATGCATATATTCTGTTTTATTCCTACTTAAACGAAAACCCTTTGACTCCAACGTATTTCTCCATATTTCCAATTTTGTATTAATCTCTTCTCTTGAATCCGCTAAAAGTACTATATCATCCGCAAATAGCATGCACTTAGGTACCTCCTCTGTGATACTCTCGGTTATAGCATCGATAACTAAGTTAAATAGATACGGGCTTAAAGCTCGTATCTATTTAACTTAGTTATCGATGCTATAACCGAGAGTATCACAGAGGAGGTACCTAACAGTATAACACTAGAAGAAATTCAAATTAACAAAAGTATATAAAGGACATTGAATAGAAATATGTGCATTCGAATCTAACAACATTTTTTGAACTACCTGTATCAAGAAATATAGAAAAGGGATGAGAAAATTGCACCAAGGAATTTTTTGATGAGTCAAACACCAAGGAATTTCATGGGTCGAATGGCATCTTTTTAGAGGTCACATATCTGGTATAAGATATGACAGTGCAAGAATTAAGAACTTAGGTAAAAAATATCGAGATCTACAAGAAATAGGCCAGACCAGGTAAATACAAAGCAGCCACACATAAATCTCCCATTAGTAATGATATTACTTTACCACCCTTAGGAAAATATCAATTCTACAAGTGTAACAGTAAGTCAAAAATAAAAGAAAAATAAACTTCTAACCCATTTTGATATTTTATGCAATAAACATTACGTCAAAATAGAAAGCTTTTCTCATTTTATAAGGGAAGTCATCTTTTACTTCATCAGATTTATTCAATTCCAACTCATAGAAAAGTGAAAATAAAGAGGCCCAGCCCTCCAAACATTGAAAAAGAAGACCAAGAGCCTTGCAACATCTTCTAACAAGAACTGGAAGGATGATTAATGTAATATCAGCGAGCATTCCACAATTCAAACTTAATTGAAGTCTTCACTCAAACAGATGAGCAAGTATAGACAAAGAAAACAAGTTGAAAAGAAGGCTATTACAGTGTCCTAAAACTATATTCCACATACTATTTGTAGGTTTAACAATCAATTTAAGGAAAATAAGCATTACAGGAACAATTTTTGCCTCACACTTTGAGAACAAGTTCATTAAGGTTGTAAAAATAAGAGTGCATCATTCCAATTCAAACAATTTGAGTTCGAAAATGTTGCAACTAACAACAGAATGATAGCCGTCAAATTGTGCTAACTGCAAACCTCAAGAAACTGCACTTGCAATTTGGTATCATGCATTCACAGGAATAGGTAGTGCAGCAAGCAGCTGAAGTTAATTAAACTTCTATGTTTTCGAAAATAAAGAATGGAAACAGAGCATGATATATACATTAACGAAAAATGTCTGGCAAGAAGAATAACGGAGCTTACCAGTGCCGGCAGAGAGCACTTCCGTGGCAGAGATTTGATAGAAAGGAACTCCACTCTCGTTGGCAATGGCATGAGCAAGTTTGGTCTTTCCACATCCCGGCGGCCCATACAGCAGTATCCCTGTCCTCGTGGCTCTTCCTCCCTGCAACCTGAGCGTCTCAGGGCGTGCTAGCGGGACGATGACTTCCATCTCCAACTTATCCAACAAAAGCCTCATCCCCCCGAGGTCCTGAAACGTCGGTCCTTCCCCATCGTTCTTATCACCAATCATCTTCTCATAATCATCATCCGTACCCCTTCTTTTGCCGTTCGTTCCATCGCTGCCGCCGTCAACGGAAAATGTGTTATTTTGCTTTTCATCCGCCGTCTTACGCATCGCACCCTGTGCCTCCTCTGCGGCCGGCGTGGGCTTCCTCCGCTTTCTATCGGTGCCGCGGAGCGTCGACTTTATCATATCGGGCTCGGACTGTCCCTCCACAGACTCGGTAGCAACATCAACTGGGGAAAAAGTAAGACATTGGTCGCTAGAAACGGATGACGCCGATGACCGGCTGGAAACCTTGCGCGCCGGGAATGCGGCATCGCTGCTCTCTTCTTCCGCCGGTGGGGCTGCGGAGGCGCGCGAGGACCGGCGGAGGGACTCCAGGGCTCGGCGTACAAGGTCTGTGAATGGCTGTTGTCTGAGGTGGCGGTAGTCCGCATACTGGTCACGGAGGAATTGGAGTACAGCGTCTAGTTCGGAGTATACGAGGTTGTGGTGCTGAATTCGTGCCGATATGACGGCAGCGACACGAGGTCGGCTCCTCATCACGACTCGCCGCCGCAGCAGGGTTTTTCCGATTACAAAAAACGATGGAGAGTTGTAGAACAAAAAAATGATACTTGAGAAATCAAAATAAAAGCGAGAGAGAACAACGGATGCTCGAGCGCGGTAGTCAACGAGCAACTATTATGAGAGGTAAACTTCGAGCGCGGACGTTCGAGCGGTGCGGCTGTCAGACGACGGAGGAAGAGTTGCACTCGAGCGGCGGTGATCGGTGGATGGCCGGCAACGAGAGGGGAGGAGAGAGGAGTGGCATGCGCTAGGTTTAGGGAAGAGAGCGAGACGTCTGGGTTTTACGGGAAGAGGACGAGCGGAAGAGGTTTTAAGGATATTGATGTTAGGTTAATAAATCTTTCTTCAACTGTAACCCTTTAAAAAAAACTACAACCCTTTTTTTTTTGCATTCGTCTTATTTAATTATTTTTTTTCTTATTTATAAAAGACTAAATTATCTTAATATTTGAAAAACAAAATAATAATAATACTAAATAAGAAAAAGTAAATGCCTCCTCTTTTATTATTTTTTATCTTTTATATTATATAAGATTTTATTTTTTAAAAAATATTAAAAAATAAGACACCTTGTGGAATGATAATTAGTCCTTTCATAAATAGAAACAATCGAATAAATGAAAAAATTAATAAAACCAGAGGAAAGGAATAAGGTGTATGGTATAATTTTTTTTAGGGACGCTTTACGATAAGTTCATATAAATCATAATAATTCAGGAGAGATTTAAGAAATCTATATTATATTAATGAGAGCATACTTTTAAGGAGCTTGATCTCGACTCGGGTTTGTCGGACGAAGAACCTCGACGATCTTGTCGTTTCTTTGAGCTCGACCCGAGTTCCTTCACAAAACTTGGCCAACTTTGTCTCATACCCGACTCGGATTCTGCTTTGTTGAAACTTTCCCTTTTGTTTTGAGAACCCAAAATTTGACATAGATTTTTCTCCGACTCTGCTTGGGTTCTGACATCATTTTTTTCATCTAGGTATTTGATTATGTAATTTTTATGAATTGATTATTCATTAAACTCAAAAGTCATCATTCTGACACTGTTGGATTTGTTGTTATAAAATCTCGATCAATCACTCTAGGTCTAAATATATTAATTTAATATGTCACTTCATTAGAAATCATGTGAACTCAAATAATATTGTAACTCCACTGACATCCAACTAGTTGAAGATCGCCGGAGTCCACTACTTGTCGATCCTTCTCTAACTACCCCAGTTTTTCCTGTCGACTACTATTGTGTTGTCGGCCTAATGTCGATCATGTCCTCTCTTTTGGTGAAGTTTGTTCTTGTCGGTTACAACCTTTCGTGCTCATGTCACTCGGAGCTTTGCCCTAAACACAAGTAGCTTCTCAGCAGGATTCCGAGCGCCACTTAGCAGTTTATTATTATGTCACTTGCTACTTATTACCTACACTTAGGTCCGGCAGCTAGGGTTCTCATTGGTGCAGCATATATTTTTTTATTTTTCAGAATCCTAACTTGTTCTTTTTATTTGTACAATTCATCATTTCTTGTGGCACTTTAATCTCGGGTATCTCGTGCATCATTCCATCATTCCGAGGTTGTTCATGAGCTTTTTCTCGTTGTCCTCCATCGAGTCACCCCTCTCTAATCATCGTCAGATATTGTTTAGCCAACCCTACCACTCAAAGATTAAGACATAGACCTTAAGATTATTGAATCCCAAATTTCATTCCCATGTTTCGATGTTAACAAATTAAATTTGTCAAAAAGTTATGAATAAATCTTCAAGTGATGGTTATACATGTGTAAGATTAACAGGTGAATATATCTCAAAGAATTACAATGAAAAAATTCAAAAACAAAATTTTGAAGTGCGACTAGTCGACTAATCAGTCGAACATATGTGATCGGTACGAGAACCGATCGAATGATAAGTAGACATTGCAATAAAAATTACAAGCGAACTATGAAATATGTTGATCGACCCATCGAACAAAAAATGTGATACTTTACGGCTACGGAATTGCATCTGATCAGTTCATTAGATATACAACTTCAACCAATTATTGAATTGTGAATGTCACTCAATTATCTATTACCAAAGCGTAAAGATAATTAAGATATTAACAAGATGAAAAATAAACATCGGGTCGTCCTATTTAAGTCAAGTGCATTACCATTATTGATCATTGTTAAGGATCGTTTCCTTCCCTCCTAAGAAGACGTTTGTCATGACTTGATAAATAAAATATCTGAATCACTGTTAATAAATAAAGTACCAAATCACTATTATCGAATATGAAGACCAGATCAATGTTAGTGAATTATTATTATCAAATATGTCACCAATTCAATGTATCATTGTTTACTATTGATTATTAGATCATTGTTATCATCATCTTGAACGATATTGCCCAATATGATATTGCTCATTGATCACATGTTATGCTTATCATAGTTGTTATAAATCTCTTGCTTACATCTCAAGCAAAGGTAAGCATCTAATATAAATTTATTAGTTCTATCCCATTTGAAGATTATTCATTGTATATTGTTATTATTTACCCGCTTAAGTTGTAAAGCTCAAGGGAGAATTGCCTCCCCTGTATTTGATTTTCATAACTCAAGGTTAGAGATGGTGGATAGAGTGATGTGCTGTGATGATGCTCACGTGGTGGAAAGCCACATGAACGTAGGGACCTATCCATCTTTTCTTTTATGTTCTAGTATGGATCTTGATGTAATAGTATTAGAGCATTTTATGAGACTTTGTGATAAATTTTATACTTTCACATCTTATAACTCTTCTCTTTTAATTTCTATCAATTCATTCATTTTCATTGGTTGATTAGTCTCATATATTGACCGGTCTTAATCAAATATTTAGTCAAAGTTATAATGTTCATAACGTCTTCAAGAGCAACATTTTTAGAACCAGACTGCCAATCGCGAACCGATTGTAAATCCGGTACGATTTTATATACAAAACCGGTTTGAGAAAAAATCGATATGAACCAGAAAAAACTAGATTGAATGTCCAACCCTATTTTTTTATTTTAAAAGGAAATAAATGATATAAAATGGAAACTATTCAAATAGAATTTGAAAAGTAAAAGGAAACAAAAAACAATTAATGAAATGAAGCTCAAATCATAGGAGATTCCAAAATCAATAGGAAAAAAAAGGAAAGCATGGCTGAAAAATAAGGAAGTTACTTCTAATAATAAAATAATAACAATCTATTAGTCACCTTGATTTGGGGTAGCTTTAATTTTTTGAAGCACAAGAGAAAAATTAAAAAAAATCAGACATCTTTAAAATAAAAATAAGAAATTAAAATTAGAAAAGTATACAAACTGTAAGAATTTTATTTATAACAAAATTATCTTTAAGACATAATTAATGAGAGGAGAATTAAAGTAGACTAAGAGAAAATTCAAGAATTAATTATAATAAAATAAATTAATAAGGCATCACTAGTATTATATAATTACTAAAAATATAATGATAATATATTTGTGATTATGATTTTGAATAAGCCTTAATTTCTAATATATAATAACAGTTAATTTAAGATTAATTTATTATTTATATATTATATTGTATTACTTATGATATTTTTATTTAAGATTATTAAAAATAATATTATTTTAATAAAATCTAATTTAATCCGATTGATTAACCTTTTGATATGATCTTCAATTCGGTTTATGAAAACATTATTTAGGAGGATCTTATCGAAAGTAGAGATGGATTTGGGAAGTGATGCAGAAACTATCTCAAACTCTCGACATCGTCCATGGGATCCGCTTCGACTATCTATAACACACTATTTTTAAAAAGGTATATAAAAGGGAAGCTGAAGAGTCGGTCGAACCCCTCCCTTCAGCACACACACTCTCTCTTTTCTTCTCCTTCTATTTGTCTTTTTCACCTTGTTCCTTCTTCCCCTCCATTTTTCTCTCTCGTCCTCGAATGGCAGAGTTTCTGCCAAAGGATTTCTTCTCCTCTGAGGCAGAAGGCCAAAGGTCGGGCTTTCCCGACCCCTTCCTCCTCATCTCCCATTTTTCTCCTCTCCATTCTCTCACTCCATTTCCTTCTTCTCCCGCGCGTATGGATAGCAGAGAGCAAGGGAGAGACGCCTGTGACCATCTTAGGAGGAGGAGCAGGATGTGGATGAAGCTGAGGACGAACCACCGTGAGGATGCACTGACAAACCATGAAATTGTAGGCTTTAAGTTGTGAATTCGGGATCTCTATCATAGTTTAGTTTTGGAAGATGAATGTGTGCTTGATGAAGTCCTGAACTGCTCCATTATCGACTTCTTGCTTTGAACGAACCTTTGCATGCTCCACTCAAATGATCCCATGCTTGCCGAATCGAATACATGTTAAAAATGTATGAATCCGTATTAGGAACTTCTCGTTTTTTTATAAATGCTTAGAGCCATACTCGTAGTGCTATGACTTATGATGTGTTGCACCGACGATCGTCGGAGAAAATGAAATGAGAATGGTTTCGGCATGATGAAACCCGGATCGTCGGAGAAAACGAAATGAGAATGGTTTCGGCATGACGGAACCCGGCCCAGGTTCACTAAAACTCAACCCGCGTTATGTCTAGTCCGAACCAAGTTCTGTAGAACTCGGCTTGGGTCCATCATTAACGCAGAGTCCGAACTCTACGCGTACCAGAGATTCGGCCCGAGTTCATCGTGGAGAAGATGATCGATCGAGACGATTATCTCGACCCGATCACGCTCCAACTTGGCCCGGGTGTGACCCCGACCAGGCCCGGGTTCTGCTCGGGTTTTTTGAGATTGTTTTTTGTGAGAACTCGGCCCGTGTGTCACCTATACTCATCCCAGGTTCTAACCACTAGATTGATGATTTTTATGATTTTCGACCCTTGATTTATGTACTTGATATCAAATCTGATTGAAATGTTAATTTTGATTCTTAGAATCATATCTACTCTTTTAGCATCAAATGAAACCAACATACGATTATGTTCATTCATCGAAGCATGAATAAAAGAATGACTATGATGCTTATGAACTTTCATGAAGAATGATTACGAATTATGATGAACCTCTACGAAATGAACAATAATGAAAAGGATGATCGACCTCTCTCCCTTTCGGTTGACCGCTGAATATTGACAACCGGGAAGACCGCTCCCTTTTTTGGTTGACCGGTGAATATTGATTAATGGACGTATGCCACCTCTTCGAACGATCACTGAATGGACTCAAAGAAGATGACCCTCGACTTTTGGGCGTCCATTATGTGGACCAGAAGAACACGACTTTAATTCCAACCCCTATTTGATAAGCTTTCGTCCACCTGATTCATACAAAAATAAAATAAACTTAAAGATGATTCAGAACTTTGCTCCATACGGCCTTGATCAAACTACGGATTAAAGAGAGGTCCATGATGATTCAGAGCTATGCTCCATTCGGACTTGATCAATCTACATATTGAAAGAGAGGTCCACTCATGATGGGCTTCCGGGCGGCGTCGAGGCAGCATCAACAGGAGGAGGAGGAGGAGGAGGAGCGGTGTCGGGGCAGGAGGAGGAGGCAGCATCGAGGCAGTAACAACATCAAAAGGAGGAAGGGGATGCAGCATTCGGGCTTTATTGCGACCAAGTGGGCATAGAAGATGGCGAATGCGCGGGGAGCGTCGGATAAAAGAAAATGAATGGTTAGGATTCATTCTTCAATGGGCACACGGATCACCAATTAGTGATGCACATTATTACCACGCTACTGTGACACTACGACAACGCACTTTAATTCAATTCTTATAGATAATCATTTATAAAGTACGTTGCATAGCACCGCACTTTAGCGCCTCCAATGTCGCAATGCTAAAGTAGAACGATGTGTCTCATTAGCGTCGCAATGTTTAGACGCTAAATTAGCATCCCAAACTGGTGATGTTATTATGATGCTATAAAGAGTGGCGTCGCAATAGGTGACGCGATTGCAACGCGACTGTGACACTAGGATGAGTACATATAACATATTGAGTACAAATAACATATATTAGAGAAGAATATCAACGTCGTCCGAAAAATTCAATAATTGTATGGTGACCAAATGAGGCCATTCTATGAAGTCCCAAGTGGTCCGATTTTCTAGAAAAGTAATTTTTAATCTATTTTAAGGTGCACAAATCAAAATAGACCACTCTTATTAAGTTTGGATACAAAAAAATTCTAACAAAATAAGCATATGAAAAAATTTGAAAACTCTATTTCAACTAAACGGGACTGTTCTGGGCACTCTTGACAGGTTCGATTTTCAAGAAGGCACATATTTAGATTTCTTAGGTGAGGCGAAAGTTTTGATGAATTTTTAGAATCATGAAAATGGGTATTTTGAGAATCGGAGGAAACAAAAAATATGTGAAACGTAAAAGGTTTGCGCCGTCCCACCTTCCCGAGCCCTTCGAAACGTCTATTATTTCGTTGCAATCCGAGTTAGGACTATGGAGAACCAACAGTTTCTATTCTAAAACTTTCCCTATTTTATTGAATTTCTTACGATCTGATCGCCGCAATTCTTGTGCGAGTGGACAGCTCGCGTCGTTCTCTACGAGTCCGTAATTTTCATTTCGACATATTCCCGCCGGACTCATGTCGGCCACCATCAAAAGACTTTAACTCTGTCGTCTGGCCTCCTAAAATCGCAAAAAAAAGATTAAAAATCTTTGTTGCAATTATCTATGTGTGGTACAAATTTCGCAATGATCCAACGGTCGGATCTCCGGAAATCGTCATTTGAATTCCATAGAAAATGAAGAAGCACTATTCCCTCGATTTTGAAATTTGGAAATTGAAGTATAATGTACGTATAGCATGGTATATTAACTTTTGTATATTATATAATAGAATAATATAGTATAGTATGGTGTATAATATAGTATAATCCATAGAATAATATAGTTTAGTATAGTATATAGTATTGTACAATATAGTATAGTATAGTATAGTTTAGTATAGTATTGTAAAGTGTAGTTACTACTATATAGATTGTATAATATAGTATAGTATTATATAGTATAATATAGTATAGTATTCTATAGTGTATTTAGTATTATATAGATTATACTAAAAGGAGCGCAAACTAGCGTCTACTTAGCGTCACCAACCCTGTGATGCTAACTAAGCGTCACACCTTGCGACGCCAATGTAGCGCTACTATCTGCCGCGTGTTTATTAGTTTTCACGCTTGATAATAATGCCGAAATAACGACGCTATAGAGAGGCACTTAGCGTCTCTTCTTGTCGACCCAATGATGACATTATTGAGATGTTATTAGCGTCCATTTAGCATCGCATGGTATGGCGATGCTAATTTGTGTCGCTATTCATTTTCTTATAGCACTAATATTAGAAAATAAGTAGATGTGCGGTAAAAATTAGCGCTACATAGGGGTTGACACAAGTATGTCGTCGTCGTCATCCTCGCCACTGTCATCGCGGCTTCGACTTCTAGCCGAGTCCCTCTTCGCCTAGTTGGAGGGCGATCTCAGATCGAGTTGCCGGAGATCGATAGAGATCGCCGTCGCCGCCATGACCCAGAGAGAGAGAGATTGTTGGTGACCTCAACCTTGCAATCTGGATGGATGCATTTACGCTCGATCGCAGGCACCGTGGCTTCCAGATCGGCAGCCCTCGTGCTCGATCGTCACCGCCGCAGTTTCCAGATCGGCAGCCCTCACACTCGATCTCCAGCGCCACGACTTTCGGATCGGCCGCCCTCACCGTCAATCGCTGGCGCTGTGGCCTCTAGGTTTGCCGCCCTCGTCGTCGCCGCAGCCTCCATCGCTGCCCTCACTGTTGATCGGAGAAAAGGGCACGGAACATAGAAATTAGATAGAAAAGGTGGGGAGAGATGAGTTGCAGAGATCGCGTGAGAGAAAGGGGGAGAGAGAACCGACGATGTCAAAATCCCGCGAGATTTTCGTGAAATGATATTAAAATTTCGTGCAATTTGATTTGAGCCATTCGCTTGATACGGTGTGAAGCAAAGGGCGCTCAACATATGCATTTTACCCATATATATATATATATATATATTTTTAAATATTAGATACAATTTTCCTTTCACAAATTTCCGAGAGAAATTTTCATCATTAGTCTCCTAACTTTCACTCGATCATGTTTTTGTCCCGAAATTTTACTTTGTAACAAATTAATTCTCCAACTTATAAATTTATAACAAAAAAGTTCCATTAACCTCCAATAATGGGTTTTCAAGTTAATGAGTTAATTAAAATGCTGATGTGGCAGTGAACTCGAATAAAGTATCATATTTTTTAAAATAATATATAATTGTTTGCTTCAAAATAATAAAGAAATTAAAAAAAAGATCTGATCGAAGTGGAACACATCTCTATTGACTCATGTCTTTAGTTGATACATATACATATGTAGTAGTAAATTTCTGGTTGGATCATAAATTAAAGTTTCTGGCATGCAGTCAATGACGAGCAAACTCAATGATAGTAGAAAGTATACTTAAGCAATCACAGAAAAGAAAATGTGAGAACCGAGGATTTCTAAGCTGCCTGCTAATTAAAATGGATAACTTCGTGAGTTCAGCAACTAATAGTTACACGTTAAGTTGGTAGGCAAAAGGATTGCTAGACTTCTACCCCTTAATCCCTTGGCATACTTATTAATCACCCACCTCTATTCATAGAGAGGAATACCAAGGTGCCGAACAAAATTGTCCACTTAAATAATATTTGCAACGTTTAGGCAGCTAACTTTATATAGTATTGTCAATGTCATATGCTATTTAACATGCTATTGTCAAACGAGAAAAAGTATACTGAATCAACAAATCTGATCAATCTTTCAGGCTTTCTGTGACGTTTCGTATTTAAACAACAACAAAAAAAAAAGAAAGATAAAACGAACAGTCGGCAGGGGAGGCGTCGCCTCCCCTGGCCGACCGATCGTTTCGCCTCCGGCCGACCAAGGGTCGGCCGGGGAGTATAAAAGGGGGATGAAGGCCGCCCTTTTTCGCCCTTGGATCCCCGACCACCCTCCCTCACCCTCTTCCTCGCATCCGGCCGACCGACGCACACCGTCACGCACGAACGGCCGAGCAGAGGCGACGACGTACCACAGCGACCGACGACCCTCGACGCACAACTTCGACCCTCCCTCACGTACGCAAGGACCAGGCGACCCTCTTCGGTAGTTGAGGACTGCCGGAGATCGATCGGACGGCGGCAGTAATCCGACGAACCAAATTTTCGACAAAAGAGGTACCTTAGCGTTTAAATCCTATAGATGGAGAAATAGGAATCGTTTGATGCTCATGAATAGTTCATTTCAATCCTGAGATCGTTATCTACATTTTTTCTATTCATGTCGTGACTTAATTATGACCGGAGGACCGTCGGAATCGGAGATAAAGTCCGACGGCCGTGTTTTATCCAGGGACCGGTCGACCGATTCTGCCAGCGGTCGACCGGTCCGCTTACAAAACTCATACGAGTTCTTCTCTATCGGTCGACAGGCCTCACCATGGCGATCGACCGGTCTATATGTTGACAGACAGATTAAATTATGCGATCGGTCGATCGGTCCCAGTGAACGGTCGATCGATTCGAAGCGCAGCGCGCATCTGTACAGCCTAACGAACGCTCAATCGACACCCTGGACGGTCGACCGATTCGCAGGCGTCCAATCAGAGAACTCGGTCGACCGATCCTAGAGGACCGGTCGACCGATGTTAGAGAACGGTCGAACGGTCCATCTGGAACAGTCTACCAATCCATCCGGAATGATCGACCGGTCCGACAGAGACTCATTGAAAGAGCTTAATTGGATTGATTCACTCATAATCTTAATTACGACTCGGACAAGTTCATCTATACTGGCTGAGTCTCATTGTACAAAAATCAATTTTCAGTGGACCCTAAATCATGGATTTCACAGTAATGAAAGATAATTAAAGTAAAGACAAAGATGTGATATTGCTATGTGCCGTCCCCAATGTGAAAGTAAAGATAAGAGATTAAAGTAATGGGGGGATAGGTAGTTAGTTGAGGGGACGGCGAAGCTACTGACTTAAATGCCCACTATTTTTTAGATTTTAGGTGTTCTCCCACCGATATCTTGAATTGAAAGGTGATGCTATGGTCACACATCTTCCCTTAAAGAATAAAGTATTATGCCAGAGGGACATGTAACTAGTTGAGGAGACAGTGAACCTACAGGTCTAGTAACCGATCACTGTTCCTGTATTGTAGGAATTCTTCCCCCTACCTTCCGAACTAGGTGAGGTATTAACACCCACCCCTTTTTCCCGTTTACGGGCTTACTGGCATCAGTGAATCAAAGAGGCACCCCTAGCATCCCAACCTAATAAAGTTGAGCTCGCATAGGACAACCAACTCTAAAGATATCTTAATAATGTAAAAGACGTAGCACAACTTACAGCGGAGCAATGCAAAGTAAAGTAAAGCAGAGTATTGAAAGGCAAATCAATGTAAAATAAAGCAATGTACAGCAGAGTAATGTAAAGCAAAGTACTGTAAAGTAAAGCAGAGATATTGTAAAGTAAAAGCAGAGTAATGTAATGATAAAGCATTATCACAGCAAAGAACAAAGTATTGATATGACTAGAGATTTATATATACATATTGATTTCCGATCATCATTGATCCTTGTTTCTCGTCTATTGCTATTGTACTGGACAATCTTTGCTCATGGATATTCTATTTCCCTGCATTGAGATTTTGCAGGTGAGAATGCCAACTGATGAGGGGATGGAGGATGTAGAGCTTGGAGAGCATTGCACATGACTGATATTTCTGCTCTGAGCTTCCTTATTGCATATCTGTTTAATTATCTTTATTGTTCATGGACATCGCGTTTCTTCCGCACATCTTCTACATTGAAAGACATCATGAACTTCCCCATATTTTATATAATATGAGACATTATGAATTTCCGCATTAAAGTCCTCCATCATGACATTTCGACCATTCTTCCGCATTTTAAGTTCTCTATCATGTTTATTATTGTTTTATCAGTGCCACGTAAGCTGTCTTGTTGAACAGTCAAAGTCAGTAGAGCAATAGATAGTGTAGCGCCTCCGGGGTCAATCCGACCACCTATGTGACGGGAGGGGCGTTACAGTTTGGTATCAGATCCTAAGTTCTTGGCTCCTTCATTGATCATAGTAGAGTATAGGTTCATGCATAGCATTCATTGTTCATATTGTTACACAGCTCAAAGTAAAGTCATGTGCAAGCTTCTCAAACATCTGCGGCTCCACTCCTCAAGTAAATGATAAGTACATTCCGATGTAAATTCTACTTATATTATTAAGTTAACTTATTTTATAGATGTCCCCACGCGGTATGGTAACCAAAATTGTACGAAGGGGTAGAGGTCATATAGTTGGGATACGCATACGCCCACTAGATCCTCCAACCCCGCCACAGCCTGCTCCAGAGGTACCGGAGCAGTTAGATTTAGAGAGCGTAGGGAGTAACGATCCGGAGTTACCTTCTCCACGTCACTTCTTCCCCACAGAGACACGTGAAGAAATGAATCGGAGGTGGCACCTGCAGACGATAGGGGGACGCCTCGACAACCCTATTTGCCTATCTTCTGATGGAGAAGAAGAAGAAGCCCCTGAACCTAAAGGAGAAGTTCAGAGTCGGGAGACCAATCCGAACGTTTTTTATAAATAAAATTAAGGATACATAAACAAAGAAAGTAGGAACTGGAAGAGGTTGTCGTTTGTTTACCTCGACAAGTACTCTGTCAAGGTTAAGTTCATTGTATATCGTACAATAAACGAATACAGTTTATATATGTACTGCCGGTAAAAATATAGGTATTCCATTTCATGGATAAAAAAAATCGAAAAAGAAAGTAAGACGAGTATCTCTTAAAATGCTGAATATACTAATATCCCTCACCGCCTATTATACCAATATATATATCCCTTAACTAGCAGAAAAATATGAAATTCTCATATTTTTCTGATGATAAATCTAAAATGAAAAACAAAAGAAAAAGGATCCCCGGATGGGGATAAGATCTTTCTACCTATCCCTTTTCACGCAAAAGGGAAAAATGAATTTCTCAATTCATCGGATATTAAATTCGGGACTGACGGGTCTCGAACCCGTAGCTTCCGCCTTGACAGGGCGGTGCTCTGACCAATTGAACTACAATCCCAGTGAGGTGTATTGCATATATATTCTTAATGATTTCAGAAAAATATTCTATTCGTCATGTTTTAACAAAGACACGAATGATATATTGACTAATATCATATCTACATGGATATCGACTATAGTGAGATTGACACAGATTACTAGTAACCGATGGTTCTTTTTTTTTTTTGCCAAAAAAAATGATTAATCAACCGTTCAATGAAAAAAATCTTCATTTTTCCTTTCATGATCCTTTTGATCCAGAGCCATACTGTAGTCTCTGTGATCAAGATGGACATTTTGAAGAGGAGTGCCCTAATCCCCCGAAGAATCTCGGGAATGAACCAGAGGGATCCTCTCGACGTAGTGACTAGTATCGTATTGTTTTTCTTTTCTTTGTGGAAAGCCTTAGTGTGCCTCAGACATATGCTTACAATTTGCAAATCTTAATGAGAAATGAATGTTTTACAGTAGTAAATGTTGAGCAGCATGGCCTCCTTTTTAATCTAAGATTTTTATCCTTATTAAAGATCATTGATTATACACCCTTCTCAAACATTGCCATGATCTCTTTATAGATGGCCGACCAGAGAAGAGGATCAGCGTCCAGTGAATATGAGGTATATAACGAAGAAGAGGTCCATTTTATTCTTCCACCTCCATTGGATCCTTCTCCGCCTTCCCCACCTATGCCCGGTTCGCCACCGCAGCAGGGACGCCGGGCCCCCATCCCTTGTACACTGCAAGAGTTTTAGAGGTCAAAGCCTTCGATGTTTAACGGGGAAGGAGGAATCGATATTGCTGAGCAGTGGGTCGAGACTTTGGAAGAAAAGTTTGACATCGTCGACGTCTCGGAGCATAAGAAGGTCCTATTCGCTAGAGATACTCTTCAGAGAGATGCCAATGAATGGTGGAAGGCAAAGAAGGCCACCAGTTTTTCGGGAGTCATAACTGTGGAATGGGGAGATTTCCGCAGGGCATTTGAGACGCACTACCTCCCGTCCTTCCAGAAAGACTTGAAGCAGAAGGAATTTTTGCATCTGGAGCAAGGAGCTATGACCGTGGACCAATATGTGACCAAGTTCATCCGGTTGAAGAAATATTCAAATTTGACTATGGACGAACTGGCCCTGACGAAACATTTTGTGGACGGACTGAGACCCTCACTGAGGTCTCAAACCAGATCAGAGAACTGCAAAACCCTGGATGAAGCGGTCAGCTTAGCAACCTTGACCGAGAGGGACCACCAAGATCTCCTGAGGAAGAACAGCAGAATGTGGGGCAGAGTTCCCACTAGCAAGTGGGAACAATCGGCAACACCAACGATGAGATAACCGGTACCACCCATATTCTACGCCTCAACAGAACTACTGTCCTCCGCAGCAACAACAACCCTACCGTCCTCCACAACAAATCCCTCCCCCACCGCAACAGCAACAGCAGCGACCCCCTAGAGCCTCCTAGAGGCAGCAACCCAGCAGTAGAGGCAACAGCCTCCTAGAGCCCCTCAGGCACCACCCGCACAAGGTGAGCGGGTTTTATGCAACACATGTGGCAGGACTCATGCTGGGGAATGTCGAATGAAGTTTGGAGCATGCTATTACTGCGGCGGAATGGGACACATGGCAGCAAGTTGTCCGAGACGCGGACAACAACAGTTGGTGCAGGAAAGACTCTTCAATCTGGAAGAGAATGCTCCCCAGAATGACGCTGATGTCATTCGAGGTACGCTATTCGTAGCTGATTTACCTACAAAAGTATTATTCGATTCCGGTGTCTCACATTCTTTTATATCAGAAGAGTGTGTCAAAACATTAGGGTTAAAAGCAATGAACTTAGGACACAAGATGAATATATTGACCCCATAAGGAACCCTGATCACCACCAGGTACATTCTTAATGTACCCATAGAGATAGAGAAAAAGAACCATCCTGTCAATCTTATCATCATCCCTATAAAAGATTATGATATCATATTGGGCATGGATTGGCTAACCTCACATGATGCTTCCATCCTGTGCAAACAAAAGAAAGTGATCATAAGCACACAGAGTAAAGATAAAGTTATAGTTAGGAGAATCGCACAGAAGGAACAAAAAATCATAGTATCCGCTATGAAGGCACAGAAGCTACTGCAAAGGGATGTAGAGGTTACTTAGCCAGTATAACCAAAACAGAGGAACCAAAGAAAATCCTCAAGACATAGAAGTTGTGAGGGAATTTCCTGATGTATTCCCTGAGGATGTTAGCGGTCTACCGCCCAGAAGGGAAATAGTTTCGTATCGATGTGACACCCGAAACTGCACCAATTTCCAAAACCCCTTACCGCATGGCTCCAACAGAGATGAAAGAATTGAAGGATCATATTCAAGAGCTATTGGACAAAGGTTTCATCAGGCCCAATGTTTCACCGTGGGGTGCACCAATCCTTTTTGTCAAGAAGAATAATGGATCGTTGAGACTTTGTATCGACTATAAAATGTTGAACAAAGTCACAATAAAGAACATGTACCCGCTACCTCGCATCGATGACTTATTTGATCAGTTGTCCAAGGCAAAGGTGTTCTCAAAGATCGATCTGAAGAGCGGATACCATCAGCTAAGGGTGGCAGAAGAAGACATTCCGAAGATAGTATTTCGATTAAGATATGGACATTATGAGTTCATGGTGATGCCGTTTGAGTTGACAAATGCCCCGGCCGCATTCATGGATCTCATGAATCGAACTTTCTACGAACACTTGAATAAGTTCGTAATTGTCTTCGTGGATGACATCCTCATTTACTCGTCGAGTGTGGAACAACACAGAGAACATTTGAGGATTGTACTAGAGACCTTGCGAGCGAAGCAGTTGTACGTAAAATTCTCTAAATGTGAATTTTGGCTAGAATAGATAATGTTCCTTGGACACATCATCTCTAAAGATGGAGTTGCAGTGGATCCTGCAAAAGTAGAGGCAGTGTCCAACTGGACTCAAACAAAGAACGTCTCCGAGATTAGGAGTTTCATTGGTTTAGCCGGCTACTATAGACGTTTTATCAAAGACTTCTCCAGAATCGCACTGCCGCTGACCAAACTTACAAGGAAAGGAAAAAAGTTCATCTGGTCACCCAAGTGCGAGGAAAGTTTTCAAGAGTTAAAGGAATGGCTAACTTCAGCACCAATCCTGACATTACCATCGGGCAACGGTGGCTACGTAGTTTACAATGATGCCAGTGGCACGGGATTGGGATGCGTACTGATGCAACATGGTAAAGTAGTGGCATACGCATCCAGACAACTGAAGAAGCATGAGGTCAATTATCCAACGCACGACTTCGAGTTGGCAGCAGTAGTGTTCCCCTCAAGCTTTGGCGCCATTACTTATACGGAGAAGAATTTGTGGTTTATACAGACCATAAAAGCTTGAAGTATGTATTTACACAGAAGAAGCTGAATATGCGTCAAAGGCGTTGGATGGAGTTTCTAAAGGATTACGAGTTTGCCATCAATTACCAACCTGGTAAGGCAAACTCAGTAGCCGAGCACTCAGCCGAAAATGAGAAGGATCATTGGCCTATATGCGCCTACGACGGTTCGAGCTTATGGAGGAACTGTTCAAATGGGCGTCAAGAGTGAAGCACGATGGATCGCTAATGATGATGCAGAGAATAGTACCTGGTATGATAGGAAGGATTATAGAAGCACAAGTTGAAGATTCAGAATATCAGGCAATGATGATAAAGACCAGCCTAGAGACTACCAATTTCAAAGTCTCTTCGGATGGTGGCATCAGGTACCGTGACCGACTATGGGTATCAAGTAATCCTGAGCTCGAAGAGAACTGTTAGATGAATGTCACAAGTCTGAGTTTGCAATCCACCCAGAAAGTACAAAGATGTACAGAGGAGTTTCTGGTGGTCAGACATGAAGAAGGAGATAGTCGAATATGTCTCCAAATGCATAGTGTGCCAATAGGTCAAGATGGAACACCAGAAACCACAAGGAACCTTGAAGAGTCTGGGTATCCCACAGTGGAAGTGGAAAGAAATATCAATGGATTTCATCATAGGCCTACCTCGGACTTTGAAAGGACGATGCCATTTGGGTTATAGTGGACCGACTCACTAAATCGGCTCACTTCCTATCCATTAAGGAAAAACAATCTCTTGAAAGCCTCATGGAGTTATATGTGCAGGAGATTGTCAGGCTTCATGGGATCCCAACAGCCATTGTATCTGATAGAGATCCCAGGTTCACATCAAGATTCTGGAAGAGTCTCCAGAATGCTTTTGAAATAAGGCTTCGGTATAGTACCGCCTTCCATACTTAGACTGACGGCCAATCAGAGAGGACGATCCAGACATTGGAGGATATGCTAAGAGCATGTGCTTTGGATTGACACGGTAGTTGGGACAAGCATTTACCTCTCATAGAATTTTCCTACAACAACAGCTTCCATGCCAGCATAGAGATGTCTCACTTTGAAGCGTTGTATGGTCGCCCATGTCATTCTCCGGCATGTTGGGACGAAGTGGGAGAAAGAAAGATCTTGAGCGCGGAATTACATAAACAGACCCAAGAGTACACGGACAGGGTTAAACTAATAAAGAAAAGGATGAAGTCTGCTCAAGATCGTCAGAAGGCCTACGCAGACAAGAAGCGCCGAGAACCAAGTTCAAGGTGGGTGATCAAGTTCTGCTCAAAGTCTCCCCCACCAAAGGAGTGATGCATTTTAGCAAACGGGGAAAATTGAGCCCAAGGTATGTAGGCCCGTTTGAAATATTAGACATGGTTGGATATTCAGCATGCAGATTGACCATGCCTCCAGCCTATTCGAGAGTACACAATGTCTTTCATGTCTCCCTACTCCGGATGTACAAGCACGACTACGCCAACATGATCCAAATTGAGGAACCAAATCTCAAGGAGAATCTGACATACGAAGAACAACCCACAGAGATATTGGAATATCAATTACATCAACAAGGGAAGAAGAGAGTATCACTGGTCAAAGTGGCATGGAAGCATCACCAAGGAAAAGAGGCAACTTGGGAAGTACAGTCCGAAATGCGAGAGAAGTTTCCCGAACTCTTCGGTAAGCCTTAACCCTTATCCAAATTTGAGGACGAATTTTCTTTTTAGAGGGGAATAATATGACGTTTCATATTTAAACAACAAAAAAAAGAAAGATGAAACGAACAGTCAGCAGGGGAGGCGTCGCCTCCCCTGGCCGACCGATCATTTCGCCTCCGACCGACCAAGGGTCAGCCGGGGCATATAAAAGGGGGATGAAGGCCGCCCTTTTTCGCCCTTGGATCCCCGACCACCCTCCCTCACCCTCTTCCTCACATCCGGCCGACCGACGCACACCGCGACGCACGAACGTACTGCAGCGACGAAGACCGACGACGTACTGCAGCGACCGACGACCCTTGACGCACGACTTCGACCCTCCCTCACATACGCAAGGATCAGGCGACCCTCTTCAGCAGTTGAGGACCGCCGGAGATCGATCGGACGACTGCAGTAATCCGGCGAACCAAATTTCCGACGAAAGAGGTACCTTAGTGTTTAAATCCTATAGACAGAGAAATAGGAATCGTTTGATGCTCATGAATAGTTCATTTCAATCCTGAGATCGTTATCTACGTTTTTCCTATTCATGTCGTGACTTAATTATGGCCGGAGGACTGCCGGAATCGGAGATAAAGTCCGGCGGCCCTATTTTATCGTAGGGACCGGTCGACCGATTCTGCCAGCGGTCGACCGGTCCGCTTACAGAACTCATACGAGTTCTTCTCTATCGGTCGACCGGCCTCACCATGGCGATCGACCGGTCTATATGTTGACAAACAGATTAAACTATGCGATCGGTCAACCGGTCCCAGTGAATGGTCGACCGATCTGAAGCGCAGCGCGCATCTGTACAACCTAACGAACGGTCGACCGGCACCTTGGACGGTCAACTGATTCTCAAGCGTCCAATCAAAGAACTCGGTCGATCGATCCCGTAGGACCGGTCGACCGGTGTCAGAGAACGGTCGACCGGTCCAGCTGGAATAGTCGACCGGTCCGACAGAGACTCATTGAACGAACTTAATCGGATTGATTCACTCCTAATCTTAATTACGACTCCGACCAGTTCACCTATACTGGCTGAGTTTCATTGTACAAAGATCAACTTCCAATGGACCCTAAATTATGGATTTCACAATAATGAAAGATAATTAAAGTAAAGACAAAGATGTGGGATTGCTATGTGCCGCCCCCAATGTGAAAGTAAAGATCAAAGATTAAAGGAATGGGGGGATAAGTAGTTAGCTGAGGGGACAGCGAAGCTACTAGCTTAAATGCCCACTATTCCTAAGATTTCAGGTTTCTCCCACCGATATCTCGAATTGAAGGGTGATGCTATGGTCACACCTCTTCCGTTAAAGATTAAAGTATTATGCTAGAGGGACAGATAGCTAGCTGAGGAGACAGTGAACCTACATGTCTAGTAATCAACCATTGTTCCTGGATTGTAGGAATTCTTTCACCTACCTTTCGAATTGGGTGAGGTATTAACACCCACCCATTTTTCCCATTTACGGGCTTACTGGCATCAGTGAATCAGAGAAGCACTCCTGACATCCCAACCTAATAAAGTCGAGCTCGCATAGGACAACCAACTCTAAGGATATCTTAGTAATGTAAAAGACGTAGCACAACTCATAGCAGAGCAATGCAAAGTAAAGTAAAGCAGAGTATTGAAAGGCAAATCAATGTAAAGTAAAGCAATGTACAACAGAGTAATGTAAAGCGAAGTACTGTAAAGTAAAGCAGAGATATTGTAAAGTAAAAGCAGAGTAATGTAATGATAAAGCATTATCACAGCAAAGAACAGAGTATTGATATGACTAGAGATTTATATATACATATTGATTTTCGATCATCATTGATCCTTGTTTCTCGTCTATTGCTATTGTACTGGGCAATCTTTGCTCATGGGTATTCTATTCCCCTGCATTGGAATTTTGCAGGTGAGAATGCCAACTGATGAGGGGATGAAGGACGTAGAGCTTGGAGAGCGCTGCACATGACTGATATTTCTGCTCCAAGCTTCCTTATTGCATATCTGTTTAATTATCTTTATTGTTCAGGGACATCGCGTTTCTTCCGCACATCTTCTACATTGAAAGACATCATGAACTTCCGCATATTTTATATAATATGAGACATTATGAATTTCCACATTAAAGTCCTCCATCATGACATTTCGACTATTCTTCCGCTTTTTAAGTTCTCTATCATGTTTATTATTATTTTATCAGTGCCACGTAAGTTGTCTTGTTGAACGATCAAGATCAGTAGAGCAATAGATAGCGTAGTGCCTCCGGGGTTAATCCGACCACCTACGTGGCGGGAGGTGCGATTCTGGAGGCGTTACACTTTCAACGTATCCTGATTGGATTAATTGTACTCCACTTCATTCTCGTACTCCATTTCGTACTCGATCTTCTTTCCTTTTGCCTTCAGTTCAGTTTTCATTGCATCAAAGTCCATCTCTGCATCATGTTTTTCTTGAACCGCCTCTTGAGCAGCTTTACACTCCGTAGATGACTTTAGCTTAGGAATCTCATTTTCATGAATGGAGATTTTAGAAACAGTTTCTCCCGTCTTGAACTTCCTTTTACTCTTTCTCTTTCTCTTTTTCATCTTCTTTTTCTTTTTTTGGCTTCTGCCCAGTTTTTGTTACATCAATTGCAACGCATGTTTCTGCTTCATCTTCAATTTCTAAAATAGGAGAATTATTCAGTTCGGCCTGTTCACCATGGAAATCAACTGTATCATTGATCTCGGGGCATATTCTCATCAAAGCCGAACAACCAGCCTCGGGATTTGGCGGTGGCCGGCCATCATCTACATCTATTTCATCTGTACATTTGAGATGGAAAGATACCAAGAAGAGTTCTCTACGAGAGAATGATGAACTATTTATTACATGATGAAGTGTAAAAGATTTTGCTAACATTATTCATTGAATTATGAGTGCTCCAAGAAAGGAATCATGCAGAATGATCCATCAACCAAATACACCAGCTATACTAGAACTCTAGAAGGGACAAAAGAAAAAAAAAAACCAGGGAACTCTTTTCTCTTTTTGCCATTCAGTGAAGTATATTCCTCTAGGAAAAACATGGAGATAATAGAGCTCAAACTTTCAAACAAAAAACATTATAATCGAGCACACATCCACTGAAACGGCAGGGTTTTATAAAATTTTAATGATAAGGACTCTATCTAACTTTATTATTGGGTAATTGATAGGGGCAAATCAGAATATGAAATTGGGTTTCCTTGTGATCTGCAGACTTAACAATTGAAAGCGATGTTATTAAATAAACTTCTATATTAAAAGATTACAACTTATTATCATAAAGGAAAGCATTCAGTCATGCTACAATATGCATAGGCATACAGAAAACAGAAACATTTCATCGTCAAGATTCCTTGAATCTACCCTTCACATAAAGGGACGTTTACATCCGTGCAATGATAAGCCATCAGAAAGCTTCAAATATTAATATCCACGGCAATCTTTCTCTTCTATCATACAAAATTCGAAAATGACAAGAAGGCATCCCAACCCAGTCCCCTCTGTTTACACATGCGCCAACGAACGGAATCGGCAATGGGCATGGACACCAACCTCATCTTAGCAAGGCGGTAGATCATCACTCAAGATTGATGAGTCCAGGCAGAATGAAACGGGTGACTAGGTTTTTGCTTACTTTGCAGGGAAATTTGATCAGGATTCATGACACACAAAGCAAGAAGGTAGTTACACGTAGACATGCATATAGATGGAGGAAGCTTTTCGGAGGAATTCCAGTTGGAGTAGCCAGAGATGTGCATACTCCTTGACCCCAGGACAGAGAAGACCGCATCCTCGATCTCTTCAAACTCCAGTTCAAGATGAAACGTTTCCATCGTGCCGGGAATCAAGCTACAGAGAAAGATGGGGCTCTTTTTTCCGACGCTGCATTGGAGCACCATCTTCCCATCCAGTCCTCTTCTGGCAAACCCAATTCCTAACGTCGCCTGCACGCATAAACCAAACTAGAGGTCCAAATTCGATTAGAAAACATCTCAGCGGGAGGAATTGGAGTTGTGTAGAGTAGAGGGATTTGGGGGAACTTTGGTGATGCGAAGCCGGCCGCGCCCGTCATCATAGCGGTGAGTGTGGGGCTTCTCCAGCCGCACCTGGACCCTGAAGAGAGATAAAGAGTTAGGATTAGTAACGTAACATTCCTTTAGCTCCGATAAAAGGTGATGCCTATCTTTTTTTTTTCGCCCTTTGTTTTTTTCACCTTGGGGCTAAGGGATTCAACGTCGTTGTTGAGTGGCGCGTGGGTTGGATTCGTTCTCACGTGGTTCAAGTGAATTCGTTCTCACGTTGTTCAAGTGAGCACGCGAGGATGATTTTGATATCTTTTGTAATACCTCCTTAGTTCCGTCTTGTAAGAATTTAAAATGTGTCTTGATAGATAAAGGGAATGCCACTTATAAATCCATGACCACCTCCATATTTTGTCCACGTGAAATTATCTTTCTTCATCCTTTGATCCTTTTACTTTGAGGCCTTACACGTAAACTTCGTGGAAGTAAGAAAGTTCTATAAAAGCAATAAGAAGAATTGATCATATACCTGTAAGTGAGAGTTATTTGAGTCGTGTTATAAATGCTCTTGCTAAACATAAGGAGAAAGAGAGAAGAAGGACCCCAAAACGCCATGGACGATGCCAAAGCTTCTCGCTAGAAATCCCCAAGCGCGGAACTTTCCAGCGCGGGAGGGAGAGGAGGAGGAGGGGTATTTAAAAACTTATTTTAAGTACAATAGTTACTTAATTAATTAATAAAGAAACTTTTATTTCTTTTTTTATTTTAACAAGCAATTAAATTAATATATGAATATTAAATAGTTGAAATGAGCTTAAGGTAATGACTTATTTAATTGCTGTTATCATATTATTTAAAATAACCTTTAATCATAAATGTGACTATGTATTTCTAGATAGTAATGCTACTTTTGAACATTATATAAGAATAAGTAAAAATTTTCTTTTCCAAGTTTGCATATTTACATTTATATTTTATATACTAGAGAGCATATGCTAATTTTCAAAAAAAAATCTTTAAATAATGAAACTATAATAATTCTAGTATTGGATTATTGCTAATTGAATAACTAAGATTAAAAGGGACATATTACGAATACAAAAAACTTTATTTCTAAATATATAGATATCGATACCATTAACTTATTAAAAATAACTATCACCATTAAACCATATTGCACAAATAATTTATTAAATTAATGCAATAGTGTTTTGATTTTCGTCAGATCGAATCAGATCAAATTGGATAACGAAATTGAATAGAAAAAGTAGTTCGACCTGATTTTTTGTCAAAACATAAAATAATGGTGAAAATTTGGATAATAAAGAAAGTATGAGGCGGTATAATAGGAAAGGAGAGACGGAAGAAATGAAATGGAAGAAAAATAGGAAAGGAAATGAATTATGAGGAGGTATAATTAAGGAAGGTGGAAGAATTGAAAGTGAAGGAAAACATCAATATAACAGATAAAAAAAATATAGGAAATCAACTAGAAAAGGAATCAATTAAAAATAATAATTTGAGTTGATCAGGGAAAGATAATTTGAAATTGGTGACGGAAAGATAAGGGAAAAAAATAAATGCATGAAGAGCAAAAAAGAAAAATGTTCACAATCTTTTTGAACAAGAAAATAATATAATTAAAATAAAATAAAAAAATAGTTAAAAATAAAAAGTTTAATACTTAATTATTAAATTAATGACAATTAATATATTATTCATTTCTTTGACCTTGTTATACTTGCATTCATATTATAATTTCAAAGTCAATAAAAAATAGTTGCATTTTCATAAAAATACGGTTCAATATGATCAAAATCTATTAATTGGCTGGTTCCATCATCGGTCGGATTTTAAAAATATTAATTATAAATCCATACAAGAAATTAAATGCGATCTTGTAGACATAACAAGAAATTTAAGTTTTACATATCACAAATGTTTAAGAAGAAATATTGTTTGAGTTCCTGGTCAAAATCGTCTATAATCAGCCCAAAAATCGAGTTTTTTGGACGGAATCGATCCATCGAAAAAATGATCGTCGCAAATCGATTTGCGAAGGTTGAAAAAAATTTATCGAAAATATACTGAAAACCGTCTGAAAAGACCCGAATATACTGAAAATCATCTAAAAAGACCCGGCCGACGGTTGTAACCGTCCAAAAAGTCCCAGCAGTTTCAACTGTCAAAAGTTTTTTACGATCGCAACTCTCGAAACTTTCGACGGTTGTACAATCGTCGAAACTTTCGACCGTTTTGACCGCCGAAACTTTTGACGGTCGTCACAACCCGTCGAAACTTTTGGCGGTCACAAACCGTCGTTGCAACCATCGATCTTTCGGCGGTCGCAACCGTCGTAAAGAATTTTTTAAAAATAAAAAAAAATTAGCGGCCGGATCGAGCTGCGGCCAGATCCGGCCGCCCACAACCAAATCCGGCCGCCCACGATCAGATCCGGCGCCCGCGGCCAGATCCGGTCGGCAGCGGTCAGATCCGGCCACCAGGCGCTAGATCCGGCCATCCGCAGCCAGATTCGGTGGCCAGCTGGCTGATCCGACCGGCGGGCGAATCCGACCACCGACGGCAGGATCCAGCCGCTTGGCGGTCCAGGCGAAGAGAGAGAGAGAGAAGGGGAGAGGGACGCCGGCGAGATGGGTCGCCGGCGGTCGACGTCCGGTCAGGAGGCTCGCCGGCAAGGAGAGGAAGAGGGAGAGCGAGAGAGGGAGAGAGAGAGGAGAATATATATATATATATATATTATATAAGTGGAAAGATGGGAAAGCGGAAAAAACGGAAAAAAAGTGGGATAATCAAAATTTTAATTACCGACGGCTTCGACCATCGGACAAGCAAATATTAATTATTTTTAAAAGTACCGACAGTTGTGACCGTCAAAAATTATTTAATTATAAAAATGAAATACTATATTTAGTTATATATATATATATATATATATTTTACCGATGGTTTGAATAGTTGCTAATTATTATCGACGATCGGAACCGTCGGAAATTGCGACAGTTTGAACTGTCGGTGATTATATTAATAAAATACTCCTCATATTATATTATTATATATTTACCGACAGTTAAAACCATCGAAAATTGCAACGGATGGACATCCGTCGGAAATATCGATATTCTTAGTCGTCGAAAAATAAAATAATAATATAACAAATTACATAATTTATTATTTTTATTTTCGACGGTTGCAACCGTCAGAAAATCCGTCGAAAATTACGATGGATTGATAACCATCGGAAATATCGACGTTTCTAATCATCGAAAAATAAAATAATAATATAACAAATTAAATAATTTATTATTTCATTTCCGACGGTTGCAACCGTCGAAAATTGCGACGGATGGATAACCATCGAAAATATCGACGTTCCTAATCGTAGAAAAATAAAATAATAATATAACAAATTAAATAATTTATTATTTTCATTTCCGACGGTTGTAACCGTCGAAAAATCCGTCGGAAATATTTTCGTCGCAAAATCCGTCGGAAATTACCTATCGAGAAATAGCGATTTTCTTGTAGTTAATCAAGTTTTGTAAAATTATATTTAGAATTAGATCACTTAACTTTTTGAACACTTATCCTTACTTTCAAATACATTATTCAATCATCTTATGCTATATCAATATTTAAATCATCAATGAAGATTTTTTTTTTTTCATTTGTCAAGTTACTAATGCTTAGGAACACTCACGTAATATCACGTCACTGGCTTAAAAGATAATATTTAATTATTATTATTTTTTTTGGTAAAATATTTGTTTGAAATTAAAGATTTGACAACTTTCATGAACAAGAATAAATTTACTTTTTTGCATAAAAATTTATGTAGCAGATATCATACAATAAAATGATTTAATTATTGGTAATTTAAAATATTACAGAAATAAAAAAGTAGGCGATTTAAAATAATTAACATTCAAAGTTGACAGCGATTTGGAATTTGATTTTGCGAAGTTTGAAGGAATTGTAATATTGTTTATTATAAATCAAGCTAAACCTATTTGACCTTATGGATTGAGTAGCGATGTATTGTCATGTTTGTACCATATTGTGAACCTTTTGTAATTGATCTCTATTGTCATGTTTGTACCATATTTTGAACCTTCTGTAATTGCTATCGGGATAATGAGACATACAGACATCATGATTAACACACAACATTGCAAAAGTAATAAATTATTTTGACACTTAAAACTGGGGACCTAATAGTTCATAGGAAAATAACAGTTAGATTCTCATAGAAAATGTCCAATGTCACAGGAGTGCTGGAAAACGGAAACAAAGTACATGATTGTACATTTATAACTCGCTGAAAAATATGGATAACGAATATATGGGATTCACCATGCATCTACCACTGAGACATAGCAAGCTGTAAGAACATGCTACAGAAAGGATGACTGCAAACATAAACACTTTTTGTGGTCCACTGCTTCAATAACTAATTCAAATGAAAGCAAAGATGAATGCTAAAAAATGTTGGCAATTTCTATCGTTGGAAGAAAAAGATGCACCGCCTTGGCTACTTTCATGTATGGGTTTACTACATTAAAACATTCTGAAGAAGCATGACATTTTTTAAGCATTTTGCCTGTGGACACAAAGATTCGATACTGTAAGTGGCCTAATTACACCCTTGGTCTCACTGAGAAATGAATTCAATTGCCTTTGTATATCTATAATGTTTGAGGGACCTTCCATAGCCTCTTTCTGATAATTAAAACCTGTTCTTCATCAATCGAAAGGGCATCAACCTTCGGTTCAACTTCTGTGACCCAGTGATCCCATCTCAAAGCAATAAGGAGGTTCTTGATATAATTTATTATTTGAATTTTGTCTCTGATTATGGCAAATCCAAGGGGCCGCAGCATCCGATCCATCTCAATAAGGAGATCCTCTAAGCTGCATCCCCGATTTTCTATATCAGAGAAAACAAGCCAAGCGTGAAGGAGATCGTAGGTGCGTGGATATGTTGAAAAGGCTTCACACCTGTAATAAAGTCAAGAAAGTGAAAATATAGCACACAAGCATATTAGCGAGGTAGAAATAACATTCTTACTGCAAATACTATAAGTTAAATGTACTATATTTCATTTAGGGTTGAAACACATTAGTCAGCAAATGATTGGGAACAACGGAATGACCTTTGTTTTTTTTTCCAAATTTTCTCTCTGCAATTCATATCATGGGTCAGAAACTGAATCCAACTTAGCAGAAAGATCTTTCCGATACAACAGTGAAAAACTGATGTAAATTCTAAAACGCTAGAGAATTGCTTTATGTTCAGAAGAGTAGCATGAATATACTATAAGTAGATTTGATATAATTCAATAGAGAAATAATGGTAAACAACTAATGGTAGGAAAAAGTAGAAAAATTAGCATACCAATCATGCAGTGACCCTAACAGACCACGGTCATAAATGATGTTTAATTTGCTGGATTGGTCAGAAGGAATAACATTCATCACCCAAACTTGCTTACTTGCAAGGGATGCTGCAAAACCACCTAAGTTTGCATTCAAATCCATGATGTTTCGAAAAGTATCCATTTGTATTTCAGAACTCATCAGTTTCCAGTACTGTGCTACTCTCCATTGCCATATCTCCTGCATAGATGGTAAAGGTAAAGTCTTCAGGAATTGAAAATACTTAAATGGTATTTGGACTTGTAGTAGATTTTATGATTTAACATGTTATTGAAGGATATTATTGCAGTCCAGTTGAAAAAAGATGAATCTATGCTAGAAATTGCATTGAAGCTGTTGTACTGTGCTATTATTTTAAATGAAGAGGAGACCGACCTTTTGGTTCTCTTATAGAAAACAACTCCTGAAAACTGAAGCTCAATTTTTTTGGGTTCGTCCACTAATTTTTCTATTACAGCCTAATTTAATTGTATTTCAGAAATTTGAATTAATTATTACATTAGTAGATAAAAAAAGGAAAATATTTTCATTTTTTTAGAAGGGAACATTTATTCATTATTAGAAACATCCCATTCCCACTAAGCAGAATATTGACAGATAATTTATTTTCTTAAGTTTGCAATTACCATTAGTTGCACTTAGGGTCACATTGACCACAGAAAAAATGTCATTTTTCTATTTATATAGATGATATATAGAAAAAAATCCACCAGTTATCTTCTTGTTGAATTGTTACCGACTTACTGCACAGCTTCTTTTTTCTCATTTCTTAAGTTTCCTAATACAAATGATGGATAATTTGGTACTCATCCCTCTCAAAAGAAAAATGGTACTCATCCTTTCCATTCATAAAAAGAAATTGCCTATCTAAAGTCAACAATTTCCATGTCACCCAGGAAGGGAAATATGAGGAGAATTCCTTTGTATATGTACAAGTTCTTGGAAGAAAGAGGCCCTGATGAACAAAGAAAAGCAAAAAATATATAAGTTTGCCTTCATTATTAGATGAAGTCTGCCTCTTTGATGTTCTTCTTTGAGAGGTCTTTGATGTGCTTCTCATTGTTTTCTATCACTATTTCCTGCTCACCATTAAACCCAATATCTATTTTCTCCCGTGTGCAAGTCCAGAAGTTTAGTTCGTTCACTAGTTAAGTAAAGCCAATTCCTTAAAGTTAATGCATATGACTTTATACTTCATGTTAGGATCTACCATGAAGCAACAATGGAAACAAATTGTAGAGAAATGGACATAACTGCAAAAAAACAAGTTCATAAAAATTTACATTTTCTTCGTTATATGTATCTGAAGTGATGCCAAGATCTTGCAAGCGAGGTGGTGCTGCTGTCAGCCGTTGTGGCCAAGGTGCCAATTCGCTGCTTTTTGCACTGTCTATCCCTGCCAAGAAAGATGAAATTTCATATTTCCAAAGTATTAAGGTCAAAACCTAGGATTGCGTTCGTGCAAAACAAAAATTAAAGGACAGTCTTCAAGAAAGTATTAATTTGCAAATTTCAAGGACAAAAGGAAAATACTAAGTTGGAAACAATAATTTTTCAAGTTATCCCCCAGAAATTCTTTCAACTCCTGGCTTAATCTTTGGGGTCCAGTGATGATTCCAATGGTTTTGATGACTCATTAGTACTGGTACTATAGAAGGTTACAGATTCATCCGGGCAGGTGATGTATGATTTGGGACTAACAAGAGTGCCAAACCTAAGAGTGCAAAATGATCACGCATCATTTGATTCACATGAAGTCTGGGAGGATATATTAGTAAATGGACACTTAAGAAGTGCATGATAAAAAAGTTCATAAACGTAATTAAGTACGTTAAACCAATTTAATGGCACAAAAATTTAATACAGTTTTTAGGGGCATCAATAAAATTTTTCACATGTTTTTAGGGGTAAAAGTTTGATTAATAAGAAAAGTAAGATTTGCTTAAATGAATTTAGTTGCATTTACTGGATGATTAGCACAAGGTTTGCCATCCTTTTTTCTTTCTATAAAAAGAGAGACTTAGTTGTATTTGGTTTATTCATTATATCAAGGATAATGCTAACAGGAAGTTTTGCTGCTAGAACATTCATGCATCGTAGATTGTATTTTCATAAATTTGAAACTGAACCATATCATAACTAAAAAAAACAACAACAACAACAAAGCCTTATCCCACTAGGTGGGGTCGGCTATGAAACTGAACCATATCATAACTAAAAAAACACAAAAAGTAATTGATTTGATTTAATCCATATTATATCACTATGAACTTTTCCCTCAAAAAAATATTACCACAATAGTTGATTAAGAAAAATTTGTATTCCAAAACCACCTATGACTAGCAACAAAAGGAACTGACCAAAGCTAAAAGAACAGTAGCATTTCTTCAAGACAAGACTTATTCTCTCAAAAAATTTGTTGCACATGCAGAAAATTAGTGACACCTAAAGATTTTCTAGGATATCAATCCACTGGTATATTATGAGTGTGCCCATGTCAAGATTGCTGTAATTTCTTTTCTATATTCTTGTATCGTTAATGGAAACACCTCTTGTCAGATCATTTTAAAAGTTTGAGAGACTAAAGAACTAAGATAGTATGTGATACATCCATATAGTAACATAATTTCTATCTGTATTAAAAGATACTCACTCCTCGAGTAAGGTGTGATACATGCTTTCATAGGCACATGCCAAGCTGCATCAGGGTCTTCATCTGTACTGCACATGGGGGGCAGGGTCCCTGGATCTCTTCTCATATAGCAACCATTAGTCAGAGGTTTAGCCCATATCACAGTCTGATTTTTCTTTGATGCTATCCTCCAGCACATCCTCCGGACAAGGTCGCTCATTGCAGTCCAAATTTTCCTATTTTTCGCATCTGGTGCATAAGCCTCAGGAGAAGAATAAACAAAATAACCCCCAGGCCTTAACAGCCTATCCAATTCGAGAAGCAGGATGCCATCCCTCTGGAGCCAGTCTATTCTACAACGTGAGCAATGTGCCAAGTCAAATGAACGGCTGGGGTAAGGAAGCCTTCTGGTTCCCAGCACACCGAGTGTTGACGGTATCCCCCTCTCAAGGGCAAATTGAATCTGGTTCTCATGAACGTCATTAGGGGCAAGAGACATTGCAATGATGTTATGGTTCAGAAGATATGCTCCAAAGCTAGCCACACCACATCCAACATCAAGGACAGTTCGGACATTCCCATTATCGCTGAGGTTATCATTCTTAAACTTCAGCATCTAATTATAGACAAAAAATTGGTAACATGAACTATACTACAGAAGCAATAGGATTAGAAAGAAGGATAAAAATTTAATATGTTCTCATCCAAAACCTGTGCAATATGGACAATGTACTTGTCAGCTCCCTTGTGAAAGTGTGTTCCCCCACCAGGAAAATTGATTTTATTGCCATTGACTACCATCCATCTCTGGTCGGACTTCTCATTGGCAAGGTGAGTATGAGGTACATTAGTCTTCCAAACCTCATCCCTGCTAGCTGGCCATCTTATTGGGATCTTCAAAACAGGACTAATCAACAGTATTTTCCATGAATCGACAGTCAGGTGAAAGGGCTCTCGGGATGTTCATTTACCTTGTAATTAATGGGTGGAGGAATGAGGCAATTGAAGCGTTGTTCTTGTGGTGGGCAGTGGCGTTCATAGTGTTCCATTAAGGACCAATCGAGCTGCAGTCTAAGCTTGTAAATGATATTGCGGTCCAGACATGGTATCAGCTCTGATAATGTCATATCACACACCTAAAATTTTCCATAAAGAAAAGCAACATCAAAATTCCACAACGAAAATATTTAATCTTTAAATCACCTTAACGAAACATCAAAGTAACATCAAAACGATCTTTGGATTGGATATAACATCAAAATACCAAATCAAAACAAGATTGAAAATTTATGACAGAGGCATCATAAAGCGAATATTTAATATCAAAATTCCCATGAAACTTTCTAAAAGGCATACCAGTTACCAGATTTGATGTAAAAAAAAAAGATAATGATATAAACATAAAAAAGAACGAATGTTGCAAAATTTAGTTCTTAGGCGTTAAAAACATCTTTTGATCGTCAAAAGCAAAAAAGCAGAAGCATGATTCCACGACGCCGATAACATCAAAACTAGACACGATCAAGAACACAGCAGCAACATTTTCAAATCGACGGACGGAACATGATCCAATCGGCGCAACAGGCGGCCCGAGGAGCGGAGCCTACCGGGAATGACTTGACAACGGAGCGGGCCAGTTCTTCGAGGGGGCGGCCCGTGTCGTGGGAAACGCGACCCCCCCAGCCGCGGTCGTCGCCTATCACGTTGTCGGACAATTCGTCCCCAGAGTCGTTTAGGCGGCGGGGCAGGCCGGGGGCGAAGTTGGTGCCGTAGTAGAGGCACAGGAGGCCGAGGGCGACGACGAGGGCGATGAGGAGGATGGAGAAGAGCCGCCGGCTCAGAAGGGCATCGCCTTGCCTCATGCTCTCCTCACTCCTCTTTCCCTCTCCTCGTCTCCTGAAGCGTTGCAGCAGTGAAGTTAGGCAGCGACAACCGCATTGCTGAAGAGAGAGAACGCGGAGAAATATTATACATTTCTTTAAAAAATATCATATATGTGAAAAATATTTATTTATTTATATATAGATGGAGGGGTGCACGTGTCACGGGGCGTTTTCCCGTGACACGAAGCGTGAAGCCTCGCGGCACCGGTGCCGCTCAACTTATAGCTCTCGGCCGCTCAGCGCCGAAATAATGGAACACATGCAGCCGCCCCGCACTGCGTAATATTGCGGAGTACCAAGTTATCCGTCCTTAGAGTATTTATCTTGTAAGGTCATCCTTATGAATGGCCAAGTAGGTGACGTTCCCGTAGGGTACGTCTTTTGCATCTTCAATATGTAAGAAGACTCCTATACCTACGGTACACTGGGAGGAGTTCACTAGTGCCTTTCGAGGCCTAATTGTATGTTATATTTCATCATATTTAATACAAGTAAGCTTTTCTTTAATTCTAGTGTCATGGTCTTGAGCGTGGGGTGGCAACCCACATCGGTGTCCCTTCGTAGCATCCCGTGGTCCATTCGTCGCCCCTTCAGACTTTAAGCGTCCACGCGCCTGCATTAGTGCCGCAACGCGCTAATGCCACGGTCCCATGATGAGTAGTCAAACACTCTAGTCATGTCCGTGATTGAATGCCTATAAGAGCGACTCTCGGCATAGTCATATCGATCATAAAACTTTCGCTGCCATTCAAAATAGGCTTGGTTAAGTGCATATCCGCCTAGTCACCGCATGTGGTCTAGTGTCCGAGAATGATCCCGTGACAAATGGTATCAAAGCCATTCTTCCTGCTCGGATTGCCCAGCGACGATGACTCGCTTGTGTCGTCGCAACGTGCCCTAGCTAGGAAAAGTGCTTCCGCTCAAATACTCCCTCACGCCAAGTGTACTGGTACCATTTTGATCGTGGATGCCAACGAGGAATGCGTGGCAAGCTTCCTCGCCGCACGCCCAGTCGTGCCCCGCAGCATGTTCCTCATACACACGTGTCGTGTCAAGGAACATCCGTCATGCATCATGATGGCGGAATGATAACCCCGCCTAACCGGGACGGTCATGCGCCGATCACTCGAGTAGATCAACCACCCAAGTATACAGTCGGGATCTTGAAGTGTCGCGCTGCGTCAAGAGTGACCATATACTTCACATGATGGTCTTGCGCTACCCATACCAAGAGGTCGCTTACACAAACATTGTGTAAATCGGAGGACCCGTGTCACATTCAAGGACTGTCAGTCATGCATTATGATGACAACCTGACGCTGCTCGGTATTACGTGACGTCGCATCGCATGCCCAGTCATGCAACGTGAAGTGCACAACGGCTTCACGGGAGAAGTTATCTTAAGGACAAACATCAAGGTTCATAGTCCCTTTGCGGCTAAGGATTATCATGCTCTCACCCAAGGAGCATCAATCACAAGCATCTTGTCGTGCTGCAGCATCGCCTGCCACGCCACGATGACTTTCAAGAATGGACCAAAGCGTTGATTACTTGCAAACACTCGCTGACGAGCTGTCAGTCTTGCCTGCCTCGTTAAGTGTCGCCTCGCAAGCGGCGCGATGTCATCCATCGAGGAGTGGGACGAACCTGATACATGCCAACGCAAATCGATGCCTCAACTCAGCGACCAATTTGGCAAATGGTCTGAGCATCGAGCATCGGCGAACCTTGGCATGCTACTGTCAAGGTTCCGTTGCCAACCGAAGGAAGGAGTGTCCTTTCCTCTCGGACAACGCCTCGAGCAATCGAAGCGGCCTCCAATGATCGCAATCCAAATGTTTCGAAGGACACAATAGCGATGTCGTCCCTTCAAATGGAGATGGGGTGATGTTGGGAGCTCATGCCATGAGTTCACCAACCGCAATCCGCTTACCCAAGCGGAGCATCTTCACGAACATCCCCATGGTTCGTTTAAGATCCGGAACGGCTATTCTTCCACAAGGGTCTGCCGCTCATTGGGCAAGTATGTTAAAGGCGCATGATCCCTGCCGACAAGCACAATGACATTACTTTGTCCAAGTTGCGGACGGACGAGCATCTAAGGTGCATCCTCTTCGTGAACGAGTACAATGATCTTGCTCCGTCCATACTCCAAAGGTGTTGCCTAAGCTTCAAAGAAGGTCCCAGGATCGAAAGAAGGCATATCTCAAGAACCCTGTAAGATGTGGCAAACTCAGGATGGCGTTGCCATCACGATAATGTGGAATGTGGCAAACATGCATCCCATTGAGACATGGGATAGAGAAAGTGGAAGCTCATCAATTATGCAAGCCCTGACAAGTTGGGACTGGAGGTCAAGATCACATTGTTCAGCATCGGCCAGATGGGCATGTTGAAGGAGGAAGTGAAAGGATTCACCGAGCTTCGCCTACAGTGTTCCTAGGAGGATGAAGACCCAATGTTGGCGCTCTTCAAGCAAAGGAGTTAGAAGCTTTGGACTAGGAAGGAGTTGGAACGATAGGATCGTCCAACATCCACTCACTAGTTCTTGTTGCCAAGTCAATCGTGACAAGTGCCATACCACCAAAGCCCTTGGGTAAGGGCAATGGTGGGGGAGAGAAGCTCAAGTCGCAAGGAGAAAGCTACTTATGCCAAAAACAATTATCGCCCATCGAAGTAGGAGAACCGAGTCGAACCACAGGCACATGTGGAGAAACTCCCGTCGTCGCTCACTATAGCGACTGGGAGTGGACAAGATGTGGAATGTTATATCAAAGAACCTTAGTCCACTGCAAACCGTCGAGATGTCTCGTGTCCACCAAGGGGAAGGTGGAGCTGCTCTCAATACTCGACGGACGAAGGACTCAATGTTGCAGCCATCTGCAACTTGGGGACAGTGAGTTGAATCACAAGGGAACGTGTGGAGACTCTCGTCGCCCGCTATGGCGACTCAGAATGGACAAGGCGTGGATTGCTATATCAAAGAACCTTGTCCCGCCTCAAGACTGCCGAAACATCAGGTGATCACCAAGGAGGAGGTGGTCCTATGCTTTTCGTTCGGCAGAGGTATGGAGGACTCTACGTTGCAACCATTTGCAACATAGAGATGTTGAGTCAAGCCCACAAAGAGACTGAAGTGTCCCAAGGCATCCGTGGGAAGACTCTTGTCATTCATCATAGCGACCCAAAGCACCGAAGCAGACAAGTTGCAAATGTCGTCATCAAAGAGCTTGTGCTATTTCAAGGCGTCGAAATTCAAGAACGATCATTGAGGGTGAGATAGTCCCGTATTTCGCATTCGACGGAAAGGAGATCTTGTGCTGCGGGCATCCGCAACATAAAGGCATCGAGTCAAGTCATGCATGTCGAATGGCGAGACTCTTCATCGTGTTCTACACGACCCTGAGACAACTCTTCTCCGAGCTATTCCTGAAGGCATACAAGAGTTGTTTCACCCCAAAGAAGCCAAACCACACAAGTTGACGCTGCGCAAGTCGAAGAGAAGTGAAGCCAACAGAGACTTGATGGACGGATAGTTGCTTGATGAAGTCAGACCGCACATGGCGGACTCCACTGGCGCTGCACAAGTGATGACCCCGATTGGGACGAAGGATCAGCAAGCGAAGCAGGCCTGAGTTTGGAGTCCTCAGCGAGACCCCAAGGAGCAGACATTCTTGGCGTTGCGTGATGTTGGTGAAGTCGAAGTCGAGGCAAAGAAGACAGAATTGAACGAGACAAGCGAAGTCAAGACTGAAAACGAAGGCCCCGAGGAAGCCCGTACAACGGCGTCGGGGCGTCGCCGACTTTGGTGGGGGAGAATGTCACGGGGCGTTTTCCCATGACACGAAGCGTGAAGCCTCGCGGCACCAGTGCCGCTCAACTTATAGCTCTCGGCCGCTCAGCGCCGAAATAATGGAACACATGCAGCCGCCCCGCACGGTGTAATATTGCGGAGTACCAAATTATCCGCCCTTAGGGCATTTATCTTGTAAGGCCGTCCTTATGAATGGCCAAGTAGGTGACGTTCACGTAGGGTACATCTTTTGCATCTTCAATATGTAACAAGACTCCTATACCTACGGTACACTGGGAGGAGTTCACTAGTGCCTTCCGAGGCCCAATTGTATATTATGTTTCATCATATTTAATACAAGTAAGCTTTCCTTTAATTCTAGTGTCATGGCCTTGAGCGTGGGGTGGCAACCCACATCGGTGTCCCTTCGTAGCATCCCGTGGTCCATTCGTCGCCCCTTCAGACTTTAAGCGTCCACGCGCCTGCATTAGTGCCGCAACGCGCTAATGCCACGGTCCCATGATGAGTAGTCAAACACTCTAGTCATGTCCGTGATTGAATGCCTATAAGAGCGACTCTCGACATAGTCGTCTTGATCATAAAACTTTCGCTGCCATTCAAAACAGGCTTGGCTAGGTGTCTATCCGCCTAGTCGTCGCACGTGATCTAGTGTCCGAGAATGACCCCGTGACACACGCGTGTGCAAGAGACATAAAAAAATTTGAAAAAGACAATCTAATTTAGATATTTGATTAATCTTTTGAAATAATTCATAATTCAAGATAAAGGTTTTATTTGGTAATGTCAAAATTAACATGAGCATTTAATAGTTCAAATGTTAATTTTTTTATTTAGTAAATGATAAAAATAAGTAATTGATGAGGGGACAGCAGCGGCACAGTAGTAGAATTAATTCATGTGGGTCACCGTAGAAACCTAATATGACTAGCGTATCAAAATTGACACGCAAAGAAAACAACGAGACACAAAGGTGTCAAGAAAATACAGCACGAGACGAATCTGCACTGCAACTTGGGGACCACCAAGAGAAAGAAATTTTTGAAAAGTCTGAATAACAATAATGTCACCAAATAACTCAGTTGTTCTCTTTTATAGGGTTCAGCAATACAAACTATGACTCTCAATAGACTAGATAAGTGATGCGTTAAATTTGTAACAATAAAATTTGCTAGCAAGTGCACTAGTCGCTCAAGTAATATAGTAAATAGGAGTAAGAGTGTCGAACCCACGAGGAATATTATTAATTCAATATTTGAATTTATAAATTAATAAGAGAGAAAAAACATGGATTTTGAAAAATGAGTTTTAAAAGATAAAGAAAATAAGATAAAGATAAGATAGTGGTGTTGAAGTTAGGCCTTAGGATAAAAATAGATCAGGATAAATATTTGAACCATAAAATATAAATTTAATCTTTAAAGATGGATTAGAGTCTCCCTAAAGTAATCTAACATGATTAACTTGTGGTCTCCACGACTGGCATCCCTCAATCTAATCATATAGAACTATCTTAATTTAATAAGAATTGAAGTCTCCACGACTGGTACCCCCAAAATCATATTAAAATTAAGATGCATTAAATTAAATTCTCTAGACTATTAATCACTCCACAAACTGGTATAGATTAATAGACCACACAAACTTGATTCTCCACACACTAGTTATCAAATTTATGTCAATTATTAATTCCAAATAAAATCAATTATAATTAGTATAATGAATTCTAAAATTAAACACTCCACAAACTAGTATAGCCTAATTCAGAAATTTAATTAACTAATATAAAAGCATTAAGCACAATTAATAATTGATCAGAAAAAATTAAAGTAAATAAAATAGGGTCCAAACATTTCCCTTCATTTAATAATCTCCTAAAATAATAATCCTAAAAATATGGAGTTCATCCTAGAAATTCCGGAGAGATAATAAAATACAAATCATAAAAATTGAAAGAATTACACCCAAAATAGATATATCGAATCTGGCAAACAGTCGGGCAGCCTCTCGGACTTGATCAGGGTCGCGATCAACCTTCAGCGGTCGCACCTCTCTCCTCTTGGTCGTAGCCTGCAGAGCTCACGACTCGCCGTGGAAGAAACCTGAATTTCAGAGCACACATTGAAACGACGGATTCTTCACGTATTTATAGGGTGCGGACGGCCTTCAATTTGATCTCGGTCGTAACATCGTACGGTTGTCTTTAAAATTTACGAGATAAACTCGGCCAAAGATAAATCCTTTTATCATTATGCCCAAAGATAAATCCTTCTTATCTTTACTTCCTTTGAATCTCGGCCAAAATAAAATTCTTTTATCTTTACTCCCTTCAATTCTCGATCGTAATAAAGAATTTAATATTGTTACGCCCAAAAGATAAAATCATTTAATTGTTACCCCTTTGTAATCTCGCCCAAAATGATGATTTAATTGCCATTACCCCCTCCAAATCTCGGCCAAAACGAAAAGTCTTCATGCCATTACCCCCAAAAAGATAAACATCTTTTTATTTTTACCCCTTCATATCTCGGCCAAAATAATAATTTTTTATCCTAATCTCGGCCGTAATGATAAATTCTTCGGAATTTCGGCCGATACGGCACAATCCATCTAAATCTCAATTTTTCCTGCAAAATAATTATCAAAATTTAGTTAATCCATCCATAATTAAAATATTCTGAGAATTAATAATTAAAATTGATAAATTCAGAATTACGATTAAAAGTGACTAAAAATAATGCATGCCATGATCAATTTACAAATTTATTAATTAAAATAATAATTTAAAATATGTTGTATTTTGCATGCATCAAACTCCCCCAAGCTTAAAGTCTTGTTTGTCCTCAAGCAAAAATTCAAAGCAAGGCTCAAGAAAGTTCCATCATAGCCTCCATATTGTCAACTGACTAATTTTCTCACACAATTCTTCTGCACACCTGCTACTCAGTATCTCACCATTTTCCATGCACTTAGTTTCATAGAGGTTCTGAATGCTACACAAATTTAAACAATCTCAAATTCAGTCTTGCAGAAAAAAATAAATTGTCAGTCAAATAATAGCATTAATATTGAACACATAAGTACTAATTGAGCTTAAAACTTTTTCTTTTTCTTTTTCATTTTTATTTTCAATCATTTAAAAGTTCTAATCTTCAAGCAGAATTACACAAGGAAGTCCATGTAGCGGGTTTTAGACTGATGACTCCCAGACCAGATGGCCTTAGGGCAACAAGTGACAAAGCGCCCCTCGAGTTTACTTGCCCGAACAACCAAGGTTCTGAATGAAGAGTTCGAACTTTAGCCATGATTTAGTACTCCTGTGCTTCTCCATATTCCACAAGATGGTCCATGTAGCAGATTTTCGATCGACGGATCCCAGAGCAGTTGCCCTTAGGTCGCCAGGCATGAACCCCTACGGATCTAATTACTCGAACACATCTTGGTTCCGGATAACACTTTTGTACCTACACATAACTTTATTCATCAATTTTTTTTTTATTTGTTGGGGTTTAACTAACCCTTCTTTATTTTATAAGCTCAAAAAGTACTTGATATAGTCAATAAGAAGGCTACTACTAATCAAGACTTAAAAGAAATAAATAAAAAAAGGCATGAATATGATTTTGTCGTCTAGTCATTCATAATTCTACTTAGCATGGGCACACAGTCTATAAGTTTAATACTGAAGTAGCAAGTGATAAGAAAGAAAAGTATTCAAATTTCATCAATTAACGACATGTCTTTGAACTTTTTACTAAAAGATAATTAAAACAGTAAGACAAGAGTTTGTAAGATGGTAGTAAAAATAAATGCATGCAATGGTATTTTTTAGAAAATTTTCAAAATTTTCAATTTTTTTGGTTTTTTTTTTTACAAATAGATGCAAACATAAGCAAATAAAAAGAAAGAAACATGCAATGCATGAAATGCAAACTCCCCCAAGCTTGAACTAGACACTGTCCTCAGTGTTAAGCCAGCAAGGGAAAGTGATACATACGCAATAAAAAGGAAAATTAAAGAAATGAAAATAAAGAAAAGGGAAAAGACACAACCGGATTTACTGTCTGCGGGGTGGCGATGGTGGATGGTAGCTGAGATTTCCTTGGCGCATATGATACTCATGGATGCGCCTCGTCATGCGCGCATGCTGATTCTGAAAGGATTCGAAGCGACCCTGACGATCATCCATATTTCTAAAATCAGCTCGAATGTTGGTTAACTCTTGTGCTTGTCGAAGTTGCTTTTCCTGAATAGCTTGCAACTGCCCTGATTGACGAAGTTGCTCTTCTTGAAAAGTGTGAAACTCCCCTGCTTGACGAAGTTGTTCATCATACATTGATTCCCATAAGTTTTGCATGGAAGCATAGTCAGGTTGAGGTGGCGGAGGTGGATAGTAAGTCTGCTCTGGGGCTGAAGTAAAAGTGGGTTCCGGTGCAATATAGCGATTCTGCACAGGTTCTTGTAAAGGGGCAGATACTTCTATCGAATCGCGTTCCTCATAAGGAGTAGAAGGTATGAACGAGGAATCAGAAGAGCTCTCTTGTGCTGGAGATGGAATCGGAGAAGGCACCGGCATATAAGGTGAATGGACGGATGTGGCATATTGGAAAGCTGTCGGTGATGCAGCCTGGAATCCTTGTGGCTGTTGAAGGTAGGGTTGGGCTGCCGCATAATCAGTAGAATCAAACCAGGAGAAAGGTTCATCCTGGTGTAGCTGTCCGACAGAGGTAGATGGTCCTGCAGATTACTGGAGCTATGACCTGCCTAAAAAGGAGCCAATTATTTGGATTAATCGGCGTAAAAGCATCTCGATCTGAGCAGGGCACCTCCTGATTGTGGCCTTTAAAAATAAAAACTTTGATCCCTGAGTTGTTAGTCTTCACGAGACCCATAGCCTGAATGGTCCTACGAGTGAGGTGAGTGTTTCCTGGCACAGCTTCGAGATCATCCAAGTCAAGTTGTAAGTGCTGAACAATAGGTGTTAGAAGGGCACACATATTAATGCTACCGCCATGATGAGTAGTGCGGCGCTGGAATCGACGAATGAGGAAGGCACCCACATTAACAGGAGTTCTGTGAAGCATGCTGTGGATGATATATAACTCTCCCTCTGAGACGGCACCATCATTATCACTGCGCCCACTTATGGTGTTGCTTAGCATGCGATGGACATAGCGCAGAACAGGATTCTGAATTGAGCTATCTTTAGCGGTGTTCCAAACCAATCGGTCTTCTTCTGTTATCTATTTCCAAAAAGTTTCAGCATCAAAGTCAGTAGGTACAGAAAGAGATCCATGATTGGGGAATCCATAGATATTATTAATCTCTCCTAGAGTGAGAGTAAATGGCCGCCCATAAAGTTGGAATGAAATGCGAGGCTGATCATAGTTCCTGCCATCTAAATTAAAGATTTCCAGGGATGAGAGAAATTCCATAATTAGTACTTCATAAGTTGGCCACCAAGAATGCACATAGTCAGAGAGTCCAATCTGAGAAAATAATAGATGAATATCTGCAAGTCAATTATACTCCCTCAACAATTCAGTATCTGAAAATCTGGTGGCATGAATTCGAATCTCACACATCCGTTCATATCGAGCTTGATACTCCGGCTTAGTCCAATAATAATCTCCGGGGTAGGAGATTAATTGTGAAGGCTGTGGGCCCGGCTGAGCATTCGGATGTCGTCGTTCGTGACGTCCCCTCCATATATTAGCAAATCGCCTCATTTTTATCTGGACAAAAATCAACAAAGAAAAGGTGTCGGCTCGGTGGAAGCGGCTGAGGTTTCGACCGTAGTATTCGATGAAGTGCTGAAGGTCGGAGGTGACTCGGCCGTAAGGAACTGGTTGATGAAGAACTTCGGCCGTAAGAAGTATAGCTCGGCCGGAGATTGGAGTTTGGCCGTAAGAGAGCGGCGGTGCGCGGTGGCTTCGGCCGTAAAGAAGATGGTAGGTGCGCGCAGACGGTAGGTGCGCGGTGACTCGGCCGTAACGCACCCGGGGCGTAATGGGTCATCTCCGGTCCGCGTTGTGGAAGACCGGCCGTAAGGAACAGGCGCGGTGCTTTTGGGCGTAAGGATCGGCGGTGATGGCGTTGAGACTTCGTCCGTAAGGAACAGAGGCTTGGCCGTAATGCACAGATGGCGTAAGGGAGTCGTCTCCGGTCTGCGGTGATTGATCTGCAACATACGAGAAGGGGGTAAGATTTTATAGATGAATTTATGGGGGTAATACCTGTTCTGACAGCTCGCAGTGAAGGGTCAAATCCGGGCGTAAAAGCATGCATTTTTTTTCTTTCGATTGGACTTGTGCATGCAGATGTTCTGTCTTGTCATTCTTGTCCGTGGTGTGATCGCATAACACTTCGGCCGTAAAAAGGCATCTGGCGTGGCCTCGGCCGTAACGAGGTGGTAGTGTCTTGTCATATGGTCATCGAGGTGATTCTCGGCACTAACGAGGAACATGGCATAATAGTATCTTGTCGTTTCGCCTTGTGTTTTCCCATGCATGGTGCATTCCTCGATCGACGTATGATTATCCGAATTTCGCTCGGTGCACAGAAAGAAATATCGATTAGATGACTCGATAAAATAAAATGCCTAATTAAAATAAAATTATCTCCCAAACTAAGATATTAAAATATTAATCAGTAACTAATTAAACTTATCTAAAAAATTAAATAATAAAATAAAATAAAAAGGATAGAAATAGTTCTGATTTATAGTAGTCAGCTTGACTTAGTTCTGATGAAAATCAAGGCCTATTTTGCTCTTTTCCCCTTGGATTTTTCTCTGTGTTGCTTGGGAGAGAGCCCGGTGTACGTCCAGTCAGTTGTGCCGCCATCTGGCCCAATTGTCTTTCCAGATTTCGAATGGATGCATCCTGACTCGTGGCTCTAGATTCCATATTCTTTTGCAACGATTGCATTGTGTCTATGATCTGTGCCATCATCTCCTTCATATGATTTGATGATTGATATTGGGGAGTATCAGGTTGCCTTTTCAGTATATAATCTTTTGACGGACCAGAAGATTGGCCTTGATTTTGATTATAGGCAAACTTCGGATTGTGTCTCCAACCATAATCGTTGTTCCTGTAAAATGGATTGGAAATAAAGTTAGCATTTTCAATTTGATTTGAATCCGAAGTGTTACCTGTAGGGCTATAGTTGCTAAAATTTCCCATTAGTGACATCATCTGCTCGAATTTTTGATTAAGTGACTCTAGCTGAGCCACTATTTCTGAAGATTGTATTCCTTGTGTAGCATGTACATCATGAGTTCGGCGAGGTGGTCTCCTTTCTTGATTTGACTTGAGGGCTACAGCTTCAATAATATCTTGTATCTCACTAGGACGTTTAGATCCTAGCACTGTCCCTCCTGCTGATTGGTCGAGCTTATCTTGATCTGCAGCTCGCAATCCATGGTAGAAATCTTCCATCACTTGTCACTTTGGAATTCTATTGTCAGGAACTCTGGCTAATAGTTCTTTATATCGTTTCCATGCCTCATATAATGTCTCGTTATCGTCTTGAACAAATGCCCTCAATTCTCTTCGATATTTGCCTGCCTTTTGTGGTGGACAATATTTTCCAACAAACTTTTCTACCAGCTCCAACCAAGAATGAATCGATCCTGCAGGCAAAGTTTTAAACCAAGTGGAAGCTTTGTCACGTAAAGATTGAGGAAATAATAATAAACGAATAACTTCAGAAGAAACATTATTATTTCTAAAGGTGCTCAGAGTAGTAAGAAATTTGTCAAGGTGATCATGGGGGTCTTCATGAAATCCTCCTCCAAATTGGGATGCTTGTATCATCCTCACAATTGCGGGATTTATCTCAAAATTATTTGCGTTAATATCAGGCAGCACGATGCATGATTCTCGGTCACTGTATCTAGCCGAGACATATTCTCTCATAGAAAGCTCTGCTTCATCTTCTCGCCGATTATTATGTGGTGGAACCAGTTCATTTTGTTGCTCCAGTCTCTGATTGTCGCGTGCTTGTTCCGCCATTTTTCTTATATTTCTTCGTAATCGACGATAGGTTCTTTCAATTTCAGGATCAAACTCCAACAGTGGATTTGAACTCCTAGAGCGCTTATCAGAAGATTCCAGGATTGGTTGTGATTTAATTTTCAATTAGTACCTGCAACAACTAATTTTTAGTAAGATAAAAGAATAAAATGAAAATATATACAAGAAGGAAGAAATACAGATAATAGGTCACGAAAAATGAGATTTTAACAAATAAAGTCTTTCGGCCTGATAGAATTAATTTTCGAGAGGAACTTTTCAGAAACCTAATTACGACCGCAAAGGGAGGTTCTTCAAACCAATACAAATGTCAAATAACTCGACTGAAAGTAAATTAAATAGATAATCGTAAAAATCATGCACTCGTTCGGCCGTAAAAACCATGAAACAGTGTCGAAGGATTAATCAACTTGAAGGTGTAAAACTCGTTAAATTACGGTCGAAACAAAATCATAAGATGGCGTAAATATTAACACGGCGATGAATAATCTTGGTCGAAAGAGAATTAAATTGACTTCTGCGGCGTAAATAATTAATCAACTCCTCGCATATAAAACTCTAGGTGTAAAGAATCGAAGTCAACAACCTTTGGCCGAAATAAAAATTGAACAAAATGTCGACAAATGAATCATTACGACCGAGGAAGAGGACAATTCATATCGGCCGTAAATCGATGAAAATTAAGTCGAACTTGATCCTTGATGGCCGAGAAAGAAAAATTCAAAACTGGCAGAAAAGGTCATAATATGGCGTAAAAACAAATGTTCAAAAATTTATCGGCCGTAAAACAATTCGATCGTGAAGTTTCAGCCGTAAAACTCAGATTAAATTTGCCAGCCGCAAAATATAAGCAAAGACTTTTGCGGTGTAAAAGATTTTTCGAAATTATTAAAGCCAAAAGAGGTCAAATCAATAATAAAAGGAATTTTACGGCCGTAAAACCATGAGATCAATTCTCGGCCGTAAAAAGAAAACATGAGATCATTCTCGGCCGTAAAAAGAAGATTAAATTCTCGTCTGCACGCTTAATCAATCATATCACAAGAGAGAGAATTCAATTGATCCGGATGAAGTGAATTTCGACCGTAAAGATAAAAATTGTAAATTAAGCCGAAATGAGGTCACATCGGCCGAGATGAAGTCAACATGATTGGCCGTAAAGCAAAATAGGGTTTCGGCCGAAATAAAGTCAAATGAAACTTGAGAATATTACCCCAACTCTTACGTCGACAATTGAATCATTACGGTCGAAAGTGAATTAAGTCAATTCTTTACGGCCGTAAAACAACGAAATCAAATCAAATAGAACAAACCACTTTGGCCAAAACGAAATCAAATCCATGGCGTAAAACAACGTTCGGATAAAATTACGGCCGTAAAACAGAAGATTAGAACTCAATCGATATTGCGAGTCGTAAAACCAGTAAAGCCGACAAAAAATCAATCTCGGTCGTAAAACCATAGGACGACGATAGAATTTTAAGCCGAAAGTCGACAATTTAAAAAAAAATTTATCGTGACCTTTATCTGCAAAAGAAAAAATGTCAATTTATTCATAAAAATAATTAAAACAATTAATACATATTTATAAAGAATTATTTACAATTTATTTACATCTCCTAATAATTCATAAAAATAAAAAATTAATTAATAAAATATTCTCCGGCAACGGCGCCAAAAACTTGATGCGTTAAATTTGTAACAATAAAATTTGCTAGCAAGTGCATTAGTCGCTCAAGTAATAGTAAATAGGAGTAAGAGTGTCGAACCCACGAGGAATATTATTAATTCAATATTTGAATTTGTAAATTAATAAGAGAGAAAAAACATGGATTTTGAAAATGAGTTTTAAAAGATAAAGAAAATAAGATAAAGATAAGATAGTGGTGTTGAAGTTAGGCCTTAGGATAAAAATAGATCAGGATAAATATTTGAACCATAAAAGATAAATTTAATCTTTAAAGATGGATTAGAGTCTCCCTAAAGTAATCTAACATGATTAACTTGTGGTCTCCACGACTGCATCCCTCAATCTAATCATATAGAACTATCTTAATTTAATAAGAATTGAAGTATCCATGACTGGTACCCCCAAAATCATATTAAAATTAAGATGCATTAAATTGAATTATCTAGACTATTAATCACTCCACAAATTGGTATAGATTAATAGAGCACACAAACTTGATTCTCCACACACTAGTTATCAAATTTATGTCAATTATTAATTCCAAATAAAATCAATTATAATTAGTATAATGAATTTTGAAATTAAACACTCCACAAACTGGTATAGCCTAATTCAGAAATTTAATTAACTAATATAAAAGCATTAAGCACAATTAATAATTGATTAGAAAAGATTAAAGTAAATAAAATATGGTCCAAACATTTCCCTTCAATTAATAATCTCCTAAAATAATAATCCTAAAAACATGGAGTTCATCCTAGAAATTCCAGAGAGATAATAAAATACAAATCATAAAAATTGAAAGAATTACACCCAAAATAGAGATCTCGAATCTGGCAAACAGTCGGGCAGCCTCTCGGACTTGATCAGGGTCGCGATCAACCTCCAGCCGTCGCACCTCTCTCCTCTTGGTCGTAGCCTGCAGAGCTCACGACTCACCGTGGAAGAAACCTGAACTTCAGAGCACACATTGAAACGACGGATTCTTCACGTATTTATAGGGTGCGGACGGCCTTCAATTTGATCTCGGCTGTAACATCGTACGGTTGTCTTTAAAATTTACGAGATAAACTCGGCCAAAGATAAATCCTTTTATCATTACGCCCAAAGATAAATCCTTCTTATCTTTACTTCCTTTGAATCTCGGCCAAAACAAAATTCTTTTATCTTTACTCCCTTCAATTCTCGGTCGTAATAAAGAATTTAATCTTGTTATGCCCAAAAGATAAAATCATTTAATTGTTACCCCTTTGTAATCTCGCCCAAAATGATGATTTAATTGCCATTACCCCCTCCAAATCTCGGCCAAAACGAAAAGTCTTCATGCCATTACCCCCAAAAAGATAAACATCTTTTTATTTTTACCCCTTCATATCTCGGCCAAAACAATAATCTTTTATCCTAATCTCGGCCGTAATGATAAATTCTTCGGAATTTCGGCCGATACGACACAATCCATCTAAATCTCGATTTTTCCTGCAAAATAATTATCAAAATTTAGTTAATCCATCCACAATTAAAATATTCAGAGAATTAATAATTAAAATTGATAAATCCGGAATTACGATTAAAAGTGACTAAAAATAATGCATGCCATGATCAATTTACAAATTTATTAATTAAAATAATAATCTAAAATATGTTGTATTTTGCATGCATCAATAAGGAAGTATTGACTCAATAGAAATTAAATACTAACAGCAACTAAATACCAAAACTAAATACTAATAAGCAACTAAATATCTAAAATAACTCAGACTCAATTCCTAAAAGAACTCAAACTTGGACTCCAAGTAATCTCATGTCTTGTAATCTTCAACTCCATCTCCTACATCAGTCCTCCCATCTTGAAAAGAGCTCGACCTCGAGCGAGAAGCAACAACATCCTCTGGAATATACTTGAATAAATTCGAAACATTGAACGAAAAAGAAATTCCAAAACTATCCGGCAAGTCCACAACATAGGCATTGTCATTGATTTTGTGAATGCAAGGACCAAACTTCTTATTTTTCAATTTGTTGTAAGTGCCAGTTGGGAATCGCTCGTGACGAAGGAAAACCATGACCAAATCTCCAACCTTGAAACTCATAGCTCGTCGATGTTGGTCAACAGATGCTTTATACTTGGCATTAGAGTGTGCAATGTTAGTTTTAGTTTGGGCATGAATCTGCAACATGTTGGAGATGAGATCCTCCACTGAGGCAGGGCTATCATCTCTCATAATGTCAATAGCCAAATCAAGAGCTTGACAAGGTAAACATCCATAAATGATTTCAAAAGGGGCCTTGTCGGTAGTTCGACTCTGCATACTATTGAAAGCAAATTCAGCTTGTGCAAGGGCAAGATCCCACTGCTTAAGCCGGTCACCAGAGATTACACGTAACAAATTACCCAAGGATCTATTGACAACCTCTGTTTGACCATCTGTCTGAGGGTGGGTGACAGGACGTGCTGTATTTAAGAGCAGTGTCAAATCTCTGCCACAACATTTTCCAAAAGTGTGAAAGGAACTTGGTGTCACGATCAGAGGTAATGGACTTTGGAATTCCATGGAGACGCACTATTTTGCGAAAGAACAAGTTGTCCACGTTGACGGCATCTGTCGTGCGCTTATATGGGATGAAATGAGCCATTTTAGAGAAGCGATCGACGATAACAAATATAGAATCTGCACCTCGTTGTGTACGTGGCAATCCGAGAATGAAATCCATGCTGATATCCTCCTATGGTGCCGCAGGTGTAGGTAACGGGAGATAGAGACCTGTGTTTTGAGAAGATCCTTTCGCCACTTGACAAACCTGGCAACGCCTAACAAAGTTCGCAGCATCCTTCTTCAACTGAGGCCAATAGAATCTTTCCTCAATAGCAGCAATGGTTTTATCTCGCCCAAAGTGACCTGCCAGTTCTCCCGCATGCAAGTCGCGTACAATTTTCTCCCGTAAAGATGAGCGTGGAATACAAAGCTGGTTACCTCAAAATAAAAATCCATTCTGGATATGCATCCCATCCGTTGGTTGGTTCAATTTACAATTCTCCCAAATATGGCTGAAGTCATCATCCATCACATAGAGATCTTTCAAGCTATCGAACCCAACAATTTCACTTTGTAATATGGTGAGTAGTAGCGTACGCCGACTAAGAGCAACTCTATTAGTGACTCCAGATTTATGTCGGATCACATAGGTAAACCGTTGTAGAAAAGTAACCCATCGCCCGTGCATACGATCGACATGTGACTGGGAGGCAATGTGTTTTAAAGCTTCATGATCAGTGAACAAAACAAACTCTCGATGTAGCAAATAGTGCTCCCAGTGTTTTACAGCTCGAACTACCGCATAATATTCTTGCTCATATGTGCTCCATCTACGTCGTGTTTTATTGAACTTCTCGCTATGGAAGGCAATAGGATGTTGGGCCAGAGATAGGACTGCTCCAATTCCAATCCCGGAAGCATCACATTCAACCTCAAATATTTTGTCCAAGTCTGGCAATGCAAGCACAGGTGCCGAGGCAAACTTGGTTTTGATAACTTCAAAGCTTCGTGTTGCCTCTGCTCCCCATTGAAAATTATTTTTCTTGAGGCAAGAGGTGATAGGAGCCATGATTGTACTGAAGTCATGAATAAAACGCCGGTAGAAAGATGCTAGCCTATAGAAACGTCGCACTTCGGCAACATTCTTTGTTGTCGGCCACTCGGAGATGACTTGCACCTTGGTTGGATTGACTTTTATGCCGTCAGCTCCAACCAAGAACCCCAAGAACAACAACTGTGACTGAATGTAACAACATTTACGAGGATTAAGATATAATTTGTGAATGCGAAGTGTTTGGAGTACCTCTTGGAGATGCTGAAAATGCTCGGTTGTTGATCGACTATAGATGAGAATATCATCAAAGTATACCACTAGGAATAAGCCAATGAACGACCTGAGGACTTGGTTCATGAGATGCATGAAGGTACTTGGTGCATTTGAAAGACCGAAGGGCATTAACTAGCCACTCATAGAGGCCTTCTTTCGTCTTGAAGGCTGCCTTTCATTCGTCTCCCTCTCGAATCCGAGTCTGATGGTACCCACTCCTTAAATCAAGCTTGGAGAAAATAGTGGCTTCACATAATATATCAAGCATATCCTCCAATCGCGGAATTGAGAATCTGTATTTAATAGTGATTTTGTTGATGGCTCTACTATCCACACACATTCGCCAACTTCCATCCTTCTTAGGTACCAACAATGCAGGTACAGCACATGGGCTAATGCTCTCTTGGACGTAACCTCTTGCCATCAACTCTGAAACTATCTCCTGCAAGGTAGCATGCTCTTTAGGGCTCATCCGATAGTGAGCGAGGTTCGAAAGGCTGGCACCGGGTACCAGATCGATTCGATGCTGAATGTCTCTTAGTAGTGGCAAACCAGGTGGCAAATCTTCTGCCATGACATCTTTAAATTCATCTAACAGATGTTGTAGTGATCGAGGATGTCAGAAGAGCTAAGGGTGTCAGAAAAGTTAGAACTCTTTGGCTTCACCAGAACAGCAAACAACTTGTGAGCAAATCGAATTTCTGCACGAAATTCTTTAGGTTCAACTATCATACATGTGCGGTTGTTAAGTTTAGGTTTCGACTGAATTCCTTCGGTAAGAAGAGCTAATATGATATGGTGTCCATCCTTCTGAAAAGAATAGGAATTAGTAGGACCATTGTGAGTAACATTGTGGTCAAATTGCCAAGGTCGCCCAAGAATCAGTTGACACGTATCCATAGCCACTACATCACAGATAAGTTCATCTTTATATCTTTTACCAATAGAAAATGCTACTTTGCACGTAGCAGAAACTTCAATTTCAGTATTCTTTCGAATCCACCTAATCTTATAGAGGGGTGAGGTTCTGTCTCCAACTTCAAACGGTTTACCATCAGTTGTGATACTATGTTGTCCAAGCTACCGCTATCAATAATTATATCACAGAGTTTACCATTGACAGTACCTCGTATCCGAAAAATATCGTGTCTTTATATGTCATCCTCTTTCTTTGGTGTGAGCATGAGGCGTCGGATTACATAGGCCATGTGTTCACCTTCCTCGTCTGCATACTCAATATCATCAGCATTCTCATCTTCATCCTCTTCGCCATCTGTCGCTGCTTCACCTTGTGTTAAATTCACAGTAGGACGTTGGGGACATTTATTAGACCGATGTCCAGGACGACGACATCTATAACATGTGATGGTATTTTGTTGAGTATAAGGATTGCTCACCCTTCTTGTCGTTGAAGCGTTGGCTGCCATGTTATCAACAGGTTGTTCATTTGTGGTCGTAGAAGTTGCACCTTTCAATGCTGTCTTAATTGGTGTGGTATCAACTCTAGCAGAATTTCGTTGCAGAGGAAGTCTGCTAGATAAGGATGCAACACGCGATGCTCGTTCAATTTGGCACTCCATTCATTCAGCAAGAGAGATGGTATCAGCTAATGTATATGTAATCTGCCCTTCGACACGATCACGAACATTAGAACGTAGGCCATTGACAAATCGAGCAATTTGTTGTTGATCACTTTCCATCAGGTCATTACGAGCAGTTAGATGAAAGAATTCAGTTGTATAATCAACCACAGTTCTAGATCCTTGGCGGAAATTGTAGAGTTGTTGGTATAAAATTTGTTGATAATCAGGTGAAAGAAATCGTTCTCTAATCAACTTCTTCATTTTATCCCAAGATTGAACAGGTTCCTTTTGTTGTCGAAGATGCATGATCTGCATTTGATCTCACCATGCTGAGGCTCCAGCTTTTAGTTTGAAGGCTACCATCTTGGCTTGTTTATGTTCTGAAACATAAACATTGTCAAAGAATCTGTCTACTTCTGAGAGCCAGTCCAGAAAATCTTTCATATGAAATTGTCTATTGAAGGTGGATATTTCCATCTTCATATGGTAACTTTGTCTGTTTTGTACAAACTAACCATCATCTTCATCTTCTTGTTCTTCACCACGATCAGGCTGGAAATGATGATTTCAAAGTTGCTGTCTCGGTTGTTGTTGAGGAGGACATCGTAGGACAAAATCAGGATTTGAGATGAAGGTGGTCATGGGTATTGTAGCAGTACTGTAGCGGCGGGTCCTGTAGCGACGGGCTGAGGGCAAAATTAGGATTTGAAATGAGGGTGGATCTTGATTGGCTCTGATATCAATTGATGAGGGGACAGCAGCGGCACAACAGTAGAATTAATTCATGTGGGTCACCGTACTAACCTAATACGACTAGCGTATCAAAACTGGCAAAAACAACGAGACACAAAGGTGTCAAGAAAACACAGCACGAGACGAATCTGCACTGCAACTTGGACCACCAAGAGAAAGAAATAATTATTTCTGAAAAGTCTGAATAACAATAATGTCATCAAATAACTCAGTTGTTCCCTTTAATAGGGTTCAGCAATACAAACAAGGGCTCTCAATAGATTAGGGGCCTGTTTGGCTAAACTTATAAGTCACTTAAAATGACTTATAAGTAGTTTTTAATTATAAGTCAGAAAAAATAAGCCGGGGGACCCCAACTTATTTTGTGTGAGAAAAAAGAAAGTTGATTAGTTTGATGAATGAATGTACTATTTTGCCCTTATAATATACATAACTTTCCTCATATATTTTATCCATCATAATATTAAGAACTTTTTGGCCATTTTACTAAAATAATAACTTATAAGTTTTTTTATTACCAAACACGTAACTGCTTATTTTTTAAAATCAGCTTCAGTCATTAATCTACTTATCAGCACTTCAACTTATCAACTATTTTATATCAGCTAAGCCAAACGGGTCCTAGATAAAAAAATATTGACTCAATAAAAATTAAATACTAACAGCAACTAAATACTAAAACTAAATACTAATCAGCAACTAAATATCTAAAATAACTCAGACTCAATTTCTAAAAGAACTCAAACTTGGACTTCAAGTAATCTCATGTCTTGTAATCTTCAACTCCATCTCCTACATCAATAATATTTAGTGTTTTTTACGAAAATATTGAAAAGACACTTAGGTTTAACGATTAAAGATTAGTTTTTTATAATTTTTTTTCAATTGTACCCTTATTCAAATATATTATTTGTTTCTAACTTATCTTATTATTTTTTTCATTTTTATTTTATAATCATTTAACTATATTTCTTTTTGTATTTATGCTCAATTAATCACAAATTATTTAAATGTTAACAATGAATAAAAAAATAATTTCATAATTAATATTTTTATATCATGGTGCACTATATAAAATTTATTGTTAATATAAATTTTTATATATCTTAATAAAAAATTAGTTGTGAATTTTTAATTGAGATATAAATAATTTATTTATTATATTATAATAGAATTTGTATAGTGCGTGAATTAAATAATTTGTCATATGTTTAATTATGTCATTTTATATTTAATTCTATCATTAAATTTATCAAATACTTATTTGTTTTAACTTTTAATCGTTAATCATCATTTGCTATCCATTATCATTAGTTAAATCGTTATCCGCAGGGACGGCGCCACCATATAGTTAGGGGGGTCATGCCCCCCCCCCCCCCCCCCCCCCCCCCCTCCCCCCAACTTTTTGCAATATTAGATATATAATACTATATATTATTATATACATATATAAAATATATGATAAGGCTCCTACTAATTTTGTGAACTTGACATAATTCAACCCCTCTTGACTTGTTTTAAAATTATATACAATTATATATATTATTATATATATAGAAAATATATGTTAAGATCTGAACTTGACATAATTAATAATATGTCATTATATTAATGACAGAAAATAAGTGTATATTTATAAAATATTATAATATAATATGTGCATTCATAAAAAAATATAATATATGTACTCCTTTCTATAAGAAAATCAAATTAATTAGTTGTCATAAGAAAGTTACTTTCATATATCTTCCTTATAACATGATAAATGTAAAAAGAAACAAATATGCACGGTGAATAAAAAATATTTTAATATATATAAAATAATAGTAATTACATTTTAATTATAAGATATTTTTTTATTATTTCTTAATTTAGTTTAAAAATTAATATTATATATATGTGAATTATATTTTTTATATTGTCTGCCTTTTGTGCGTAGATAGGATGCAACAAAATAACTATATATATATATATATATATATATATATATATATATATATATAGATTCTTGGGATTTAAACTTATGATTTCTCCATCTTGTGCGCGCACTGCACCCTAATTTCCATCTAATGGTTCAATGCATAAAAGCTCCCTTCTTATGCTATTTGAATTATCTTAACTTTTAATTATATTAAGCTTCTTCTATGACAAATTTTAGTTCTTAAAGTTTTAAAATATTATTATTTTTTAATACGGCTTCAACTGAATCCAAATAATTTTCCTTTTCATTAAATAGGTTTAACGAATATTAATTTTGACAAAAAAATATATCTAGGCTTCACACCAATATTTAATTGTTCTAATAGATAGAGAATTGAATTTTAATAAAATAAAATAAAATAAAATAAAATCTACTGTCGACAATATTAAAAAAGTTGATTTTAATTCTCGAATTGAGTTATTCAAAATTTAGTGAACTTCTGATAGCAAAGAAACAAAAGTCGAGTGGTTTTCCTAGGTTTCCAGTAATAATTAAAAAAAGTAATATAAAACCTTTTTCCTATAAAAAAATAAGTTCAAAGTTCTTATTTCACCGTCATTTTATTTCTCATAATTTTTAAAAGGTTCCATAAATTCAATTGTTTTTAGTGTAACCACCTAAATATTTAGATCTGAACTAGTTTTTTTCGTAAGATATGACCTAGTTGATTATTCTATTTTATATACTTTACTGACATAAAGGGCATTAAATTGTTTGGCGACCTATAATGCATTAAATGAAGGATTATTTTCTTAAATTTTCGCGTATGACACTTTATGGTGATTTTCATTTAAGTTCTTTAGTCTGAATTGTTAACCCTTTTTTATTATTTTTAATTTTTTTATTTATGAAGAGATTATAATTTTCTTCCATGAAATGTCCTTTTTTAATATTTAAAAAGAATGAAATAATATAAAAACTAAAAATATCTAAAAAGGCCTTTGGAATTTTCAACTTATGAAAATATTTTATTTTTTAAAAACATTAAAGGAGATGACAATTTGTAGAAGGATATTTTAGTTTTTTATAAATATAAAAAATAAAAAATAATACAAAATTAATATAATTAGATGGAAAGACTTATGTGAGAATCACGAAAATTTAGGAATATCATACGGTAAATTTATAATTTATAATTAGACACAACAAATTGTTATAACTATCAAAGATTTAAGAAAACAATCCTTAAATCAATATTTTCTCCGTGGAGAGACGGAACTAGTAATGAGGTGCGAGAGCTACAAAAAATATCTTAAGAAATCCTTTGGTTGCGTAATATAATGATATTAATTATGCGAAGATGAATTATTATTTTTGAAAACCCAAAATTCTTTTATGTTGCCATTATTTTGTATTCAATTTGTTTAAAAGTTTTAAATTATTTTTATTTAGGTTGAAAAGGACTAAAATTTCTCCCCGCTGATTATATCAATATATTGTTGATGTGACTTTTGTAGCTTTAAATTTGAATTTTGTAGCATGTATCCAAAATTGTGAAAGAAAAAATAAGAAAAAGGAAAATGATGATTTGTTATGGGAATCGAGGCATCAAGACACAAAAAGAATGAATAAAACTCTATTAGAGAGAGCTCGATGTATATTATCAAATGCAGTACTTGGCAAGGAGTTTTGGGCAGAGGCTCTCAACTTAGTATATCACTTAGTAAATCGGTCTCCTCACCGATCTTTAGACGTGAACATTCCTGAATAAGTGTGATCAGAAAATCTTTCTAATTACTCACATTTAAGAGTTTTCGATTGTCCTGCATATGCAAGTTAGGAAGCGTATATTTCTTGATTATAAATATAGTGTTAAAGATTGTAGATTATGGTGTTGTAAAACTAAGAAATCTATTATTAGTATAGATGTTACCTTTGATGAATTTGTAATGCATCACTTGACAAAATACTTGTCTGGTGTTGATGATATAGAAAAATAAAAGACTTTGAAAAAGGTGGAGTTAGAACTTTTGAGTTCTTTTGATGAAAAGAATGATATTCTAGCTAGATACTATCAATTGTCTTAAAGTTCGCACATCATTTCAAGCTCAACAACAATACATGTTAGCTAAACAAAAAGGGGAATAAAAAAAAAGTATTTCAACAGCTCAATTTTGAAGAATTGGCGGCTTACGCTTTAAGTGTTAATGAAGACATTGAATGACTTGGTCCTTCCTCTTATTCTGAAGCTATTCAAAGTTCTGATTGTAATAAACGGTTAATAACAATGCAGGTGGAGATATAAATTTTATAAAAGTATAACACTTGGGAACTTGTAAAATCTAGTGAATAAGAATATTGTTGTTGCAAATGGGTGTTCAAAAATAAAGAAGAAATTCATAATGAAAATACAAAGTACAAAGTTAGATTTGTGATAAAAGACTACAATAAAGTGGAGGGTGTTGATTTTCATGTTCTCTTATGTTGTGAAACATACCTTACTTGCTATTGTTGCTTTACAAAATTTTGAACTTGAGAAACTAGATGTGAAAAATGCTTTCCTACATGGTGATCTTAAAGAAAATATATGTATGAAGTAGTCAGAGGGCTTTCATGTTAAAGGTGAAGAAGGGCAAATTTGTCATCTGAAAAAGTTTTTGTATGAACTTAAACAATTTTCTCAACAATGGTATAAAATGTTTGATTCTTTCATGTGAAATTTTGATTTTGCTAGAACCAAGTATAATGATTGTGTTAACTTAAATCAATTTGTTGATGGTATATTAATTGCAGCAAAAGACATATCTGAAATTAATCTTTTAAAAAATAAGTTAAGTTCTAAATTTAAAATGAATTTTGGAGTAGAGAAGATTTTGAAAATGAAAATTTCAAGAAATAAAATCGTAACAAGACTATTTCTCTCTCAACAGAAGTGTGTTGAGAAAGTCTTGAAGCATTTTGAAATACAAAATGCAAAGGATATTAGTACTCTAATTGTTGTACATTTTAAACTTTCAGCTTCATGTTTATCATAATTTAATGAAAACAAAATGCATACGTATTATCTATGCAATGATTTGCACTCGTCTATATATATCTCATATTCTCAGTGTTGTTAGTAAATATATGTCTAATTCAAGAAAGAAGCGTTGAGAAGTTATTAAGTGGATACTGAGATATTTAAGGTATTTCTGCTATGTTCATTCAAATTTTATAGGAGATATTGATAGAAGAAGGTAACTAACTAGTTATGTCTTTACTATTATTGATTGTATTGTGAGTTGGAAAGTTATTTTGTAGAATATAATAGCATTATCCATCACTGACGTTGAATACATGGTCATCACTAAAGTTATAAAGAAAACTATTTGATTAAGAGAATTAGTTATTGTCATATGTTGTGATAGTCATAGTGCAATACATTTTACAAAAGATTAAATGCATCGTAAAAGGATAAAGCATATTGATGTGAGATATCATTTTAAATATTATAAAAAAGCAAGATGTTCAAATTGAGAATATTACGCTCATGACAATCTAACAAATTTGACGATAAAGAGCTTACCCGTTGCCAAGTTCGAATATTATTCAGATTTGACAGACATACTACAAAGATCAAGCTAGATCCATATGGGCCATTCTGCAAAGGAAAGTATGTTGAGCATTTATTTTTGAGAGTTTTGTAAAATTCAAGTTAAGGTGGAGATTTGTGGATGTGACTTGAATTATGTACCCTTTATCCAAAATTATGAAAGAAATAAATAAGAAAAAAGATAAAAGGGGATAATTATTGGGCTACGGGTTTGAGCCCCCATGATATGGACTTTTATATATGAGGATTAGAATTTTATCATGATTTACACTTTCTTGTTCATAATGATTTTTTTTAGGCGATCTATTTTGCCTATGGGTGTTTCCCTCTTGTTCACATTGATCAAGAGAATTTTATCATGTTAATTCAATGTGTTCATCTTCTCTTCTATTTGTCTATTTCGTTATCTTGAGTCAGGGATATTTCCAACATATGCATACTTTAACTAGCGAAAAATATGAAATTCTCATATTTTAATGATGATAAATTTAAAGTGAAAAACAAAAGGAAAAAGATCTGATCTTTCTAACTATCCCTTTTTCACGCAAAAGAAAAAAAATGAATTTATTAATTCATGGAATATTAAATTTGGTGGAAATGTATATTTTCTATATAGTCAATTAAAGAAATTTTTATTTTGAAATATCACCACTTTTAGGTACAAATGTAACATATACTTCCTAAGTTAAAGGGATCATTATTAGGCTAATCCTTATTTTGTTTTTTTAATATCACCTTTAAAATATTACAAAATACTTTTGTTTTATCTCATCACTATTTGATAACAAGGTGAATTAAAATGGTGGAACTGACGAAGTGCAATATGCTATATTGAGGTGGTTTTAATAAATTACATGTTGATCATGTCTTTGCTTTTTATATTCTATGCATCTTTTCTGCGAAAACCATGCAAGATAATATTATTGTAGATTCCAATTTTTGTTTTAGTCAATGTCATGTCATGCAATCATTTTATGTTATGATTGTTAATAATAAGTTTTAAATTTGAATGATATTTCTCTTGATATGTTAATTTGCCTTTTGAATCCACTGTAATGTAAGATGTTAATATAATTATCCAAACATGCTATTGAATTCTATTTTATGCTTTTGCCTTGTCGTGTTTTTTTCTATTTTCTCGACAACTTAGGCAACTTTTATAAGTTATAATATGTAAAAGAAACATGCAATAAATTTATACTATTGTAACACTATAAAGAATCTTAGTATAAAAAAGAAAAACAATAAATCAAATTGCATTTAAGACCCATACACTTGACGCTATAAAAGAATTCAAAGATTCAATATGTTGATATTTTAATCTTATTCTTTTCCATTCTTTGTAAATAATAATTCTTCATGAAAGTGTATCTCATAATTTATTTCCAAGATAACAAGGGCATCTCTCTCTTAAAAGAGAGATATTTATATTTTGTTTTGTGGTAGTTGGATTAAAAAATCATTATTCAAATATGATAGGAGACTAATAAGATGAGTTTAGATATTATTTAAATAAAATAAAAATATTTCCCTTTTTAAAAATGTCCTTAAAAATATTTTTCTTCACAACTTAAATAAACACAAAACATTAGACACGAAAATCCTGACGATGATGCCTTAGAAATTTTAATGCTTGAGAACAATACATGCTAATTAAATATATTTGAACAAATTATTTTGTTTTAAATGATTCATATCATATGATGCATCAGAAAGATTATCTGCAACAAAAATTATGATAACTTTTATGAAATGAATATAATAATTTAAATGAATAATCAAAATGTAAATAACAAGTGTTATTTGTTGATGGATAAAAGTGTCATCACTTATAAACAAGGATGTCAGAAATTTATAAGGAGATGGCTTATTTTGTGTGCATACGATGAGAGTAAAGCTATAGGGGGTGAGTGAATCAAGTGAAATGCAAAGAATATGAAATTGGGATGAGTGTTCTCAAACAAGTTTTAAAAATCCTTAACCTTCACAAATTTCCAAGTGCATAGATCGTGTAGTATCGCAGGGTATCATATTCTCAAAGATTTGGAAGTTTAGAATTAACTTTATAAACTAGCTAATTAGTTCTATGTAATTAAAAATGCAAGAGAACATTGATTTAACTAGACAAATAAGTATTAACAAGACTAAAGAAATGAACAAGCAACATAATAAATGAAAGAAAACTACTTTCTAATAGAAAATATAAATGGAAATATTTTTTATATTTTATCTTAAGGATGAGAAAAGAACTATCCAAAACAAATAATAAAATGTTCAAAGTATGGAAATGAATTTCCTCGGAATGGAAGATTCTTTGGAGTCCTTGTATGAGATAATTATTAAAACTATAAAAGATTTACTTTACGGGATTTTAACAATACTAAAAAAGATATAATTCCACGTGAATAAGTTGAAGACTTAGGACACAACCTCTCAATTAGTGCCCTAGAAAAATATAATAAATTTAAGACTTTGGACACAACCTCTCAATTAGTGCCCTAAAAAAAATATCTCTTGAGCATTCGCTAACTTAAGACTTCAACTCTCAGTGTTTTATACTCACTATTGAACCCTTAATAATCTACAAATCTAAAGAATAATAGCTAGTTGCTACTTCTTAGCATAAGGAAAATCTCTCGATTTTAGAATATAACACATTCAGTATTCTATCACTCATTTATTCAAACAACATCAACATGAGGTCTGATTCTAGAATTACAAAAATGAGGTGAGACCATATCTTCTCAGAGAATGATCATCAAGGGAAGAAAACAATGATAGCACTTCGGTAAAAATAACCTTAGATTCACTCATCGCTTCAACATATATCATTCAAAGCCCATCACAGAATCAGATAAAAAAACTTAACAAACAAAATTGATACTACATTAAAAATAAGATTACAACATCACCTCAAAACAAATCTCTAAGTCACAATCATTCTTCGAAAAAAAACATAGCCACTCATGGCTAGATTCAACATCGCACAAAAATGAAAATAAGAACTCTCCATACCATTATAAGATTCAATATAAAAAATAAGACAAAAGAGTAATCAAGAACGCAAACTTCCACTTCAAAGCAACTTTACTCCTTCCACCTTTCTTGCTAGAGACTCCTCAAATACTTAGTGCATATTTCTAAAAAATATCCAGCCAATCCCCCCTTCTCAGTCGCCTCCTTTTCTTTTATACTAGCCGTATATACCTTTTGATCAAGGGATCAAAATGTTCATCTTCGTTCTAGCATGTCATATGTCAATCTTTACTATAGGAAGAATATCCATTTATGACAAAATTCAAGAGTAATCAAAGAGATAAAAAAACCAATGAAAATGCAAACTAACAACTAACATCAACCATTTTTGTTTCTAGCATATTTTTTTTTAAAAAAAAGACTTTAATGTATTATAAAAAAACAAGTATAAAGAAGGGATAAGTAGCATGAATATGAGTTCACAATTTAAAATTGAATATTAAATAGAAGTAAGAAAATTAATCATGAAACATACAACACAATATAATAGAAAGAAAGTTTTAAAAGTTTGTTAAGCATGAGAAAAGTGACTACCTTAGGCTCTAATCACAATTGTATGATTGTGCACATCTTATTATATCTTAGTTCTGTAAAATAAATCATGATAAGAAAAAGACAATAAAATCTACACTAACACTACAAATTTATTGTAGTACTTAATAGAAAGTTAATTATTATAAATCAATTGAATTCAAATCCTAAAAAATATCATTGTTATATCTAAAGTTTGACTATAACATTTTTATTTCCCTTCATTCTTGATCAAATTAAAAGTAGTAAACACATTATCATGTAATTCAAATCCATTAAGTTTTCAATTGAAAAATTAGCGAAGTTAAGTGCCATCCCAATTTTTATGTGATGATTTTATCTCTACAAAACATATATTATTCATAAAAATCATCTGTAACTAGTTTTATCATTTTTCACAAACATCATACACCTGAAGCCAACAAACATTGCATCAAATGAAACCCTTTCCATATATTAACATTCCTTAATCAATTTCATATCTACAATTTAATTCAATAAGAGATATGACAAAAACTAAAAGGAATCAAGTAAGTCATTTAAAGAAAACAAAAAAATAAATGGAAGAATAATAATATAGAGATTAAATTTTTTTTGTAAATTATCATATCATATATTAAAAGTTATCTTTAGATGTAATTATTTATTAACAAAAAAATATAAATGGGAAAGTATAATATGAAATATTTTTTAATATCTTAAACAAGAAGATAACTTATTCACTTAAAACTGCTTTGTAAAGTAATATGTTATTATTCAATATGCATATTCTACAAAAGGATCACATTATGAATTAAATTACAAAAATTATCCTAATCATAAATTATTTTTTTTTATGTTGATTCTATTTCTATAATGTTGGTCACTAGTGTCATAGTTTTCACTTTGAAACATAAATTTGCACTTGTAATTCGGCCAACATTGCTTTCAAACTTCAAGATCAATTTAAGAAAGTGGAGGAACAAATGTAAATGACTAGATCCTTGATATAATCAAATATGATTTTTAAAAAAATTCTTTAAAAAAATAATAGGCCTTTTAAAGCTTATAATAACTTAAAAAAAATGTGTGAATACTTCATGACAAGATTACAATAGGTTGTAAACATTAGTGGAACGATGAATAAAGCAAATTGTGGTAGTGTATTAAAAGCAATAAAATTGACAACATGAGAGGGTATGCCAAATTTAATTGTAAAAAAGCATGCAACTCATATATGATCTATATGCAACAAAGATAATCCCTTGAGCACTAATTGTTTGGGTGGTTACGAATGTATGCACTAATGAAATAGTAAAATATTATGTAACTCATTTTCATGCAACTCCTTGCCAATATAAATTTCACCATATGAAAATCTAACATTAGATTTTATACATGTGAAAGATATCATATACAAACACTTCTTTGAAATTTGGTGTTGCAAAATATTCTCCATTGCAATGAAACGCAATACGACTAATCAAAGGAATAGAAATCAATAAATATGCGAATCAACTAGTCTAAAATATTTTATAGTATCATTTTTTCTTGAAAAAAGTTTTATATGTTGTGAAGAAACAAAGTATAAATAAATAACAACTAAAAATAATTAGCGTAGGTTGTCAATGTTTCAAATTAAGCATTTGATAGAAATAACATAATCGATATATATATATATAGAACGACATAACAAATATAATATAATGAAAAAAAGACTTAAAATGTTTTATAAGAATAAGGGAAATGTAAGTTTTTTAAGCTTCAACTTTCAATCGTATAATTGTGCACATCTTATTACATCTTAAGTAGCATAAAATTGGGTTGGAGAGAAATTGAAAAAAAACATTGAGAAAGTTACACGAACCTTACCATGAAAAAAACTATTTAATCATACAATTTTTTTTACAGCACCATAATTTTTTATACCAAATAGAGAACTTTAAGATAATTCAAGATAACTTTTTTTATACATTAATCTCATACGGAGTCTAGAAAATCATCATTGCCAAATCTAAAGTTCAACTTTAACATGTTTAGTTTATCATTATTCCTTGATTGAATTAAAAATAATGAAATATTTTTCATCAGATAATTCTAAACTATTAAGTTTTTAGTTTAAAGGAATATTAAAGTTGACCATCCTTTTAATTTCATATGTTATGATTTTGTCTTTATATTAAATAAATTTTATCTATGAATAGTCATCCATTCTTCAATTTAATCAATTTAAAAAGAAAGATACAAATAAAGTAATGGAAGAACCAATCATTATGTGTTATGAAATCACTACAAATATAAAGTTTTCCTTTCTGAAAGTATACAAATATAAAGTTTCTTATCAAATTCATTAATCCTATTCGAGTTGCTTTAGAACTTTTCATAAACACATTCACAAAAAACACATTTTTAGAGCCTATAAACGATGCAGCATATGAAAAATCTTCACGAAATAATCATTTGTTAATATTTTTAAAGAAATTAATTGATTTCATATCTACATGTCGATATGATAAATGACATAATTCAAATTAGTCATTCAGAGAAAAACAAATAATACATGAAAATTGAATCAAAATTTAGATGAATGTATAAAAAGAATAATTAGTATCTAAATAAATTTCCATATGTTATCATATTTTTTATTTTTTATTAAAGTTTTAAAGATCAATATTTATACATTTAATTTTTTACAAGTACTACATAATTCCTATAATAATTATTGACAAAAAACTTACAAAATTTTGAAAAAGAAATAGAGATGTCAAGCAATATGAAAAATTCAATATAAGATGTATACAACTAAAAATAATACACGCATTGCAGAAGTTGCAATTGGTGTAACAAAAATTGGCCAGAAGCCAAAGAAGAAAAATGATACGAAAAAGAAAAAGAGTAAAAGGAAGATCAAGATGGGAGAAATTATTTTTAAAATCTCCATTCATGAAAATGAGATTCCTGAACTAAAATCATCTACGATTGTAAAGTTACCGAAGAGGCAGTTCAAGAAAAACATGATGTGAAGATGGACTTTGATTAATGAAAACTGAACTGAAAGCAAAAGGAAAGAAGATTGAGTACGAAGAGGAGTACGAGTAAGCATAATATAATTAATCCAATCAGGATACGTTGAAAGCTTGAAAGATTGAACAAATTTGTTGAATCAGTATATTTTTTTCTCGTTTGACAATAGAAACTTAAATAGTATATGACACTAACAATACTATATAAAGTAAGCTTCCTAAAGGTATTCCTCTCCATGAATAGAGGTGGGTGATTACTAGGTATGTCAAGTGATTAAGGGGTAGAAGTCCACCAATCCCTTTGCCCAATAATATGTGATTCAAATTGATATTGCAATTGAATGCATAATCTTTGAATATTGCCTAATAATAAATATTATTTTTAGATATTTTTTAAAATTAAAATTTGGTTACTCTTCAATTAATACTAAGTGACACAACTATTTCTTGAACAATTTTATTTTGAATATTGATCCAAAAAACATAAATAAAAGAAGTGTAATCAAATTATATATAATATAAGTTTTAAATCCACAAAACCATTGTAATCGACTCAATATTATATAAGTAACCAAACGATCATATTTAGAAAAAGTTTCTGTCATAATTATGATTTTTTTTAAAAAAATTCTCAGTTCAAAAAAATTATTTTTCTAATATAAAATTCCAATGGGATGAATTTGAAATTTCAAATCTGTTTCAAAGAAAAAATATTGGAAACTTTCTTGCACATACCACAATTAAAAAGAATTTTATAAGAAAAGATATAAAACAAAATACAAAATTGAGGATATCATCACAGATTAAAAATAATTCAACTTAAGTAGAATCATTTTTTTATAACTATATTTTATATTGAGAAAAAAACAAGTTATTAGTAAGGAATGTTATATATGAAGAGAATATTTAAAATTCACACCAACTACCAAGATAATGCATGTAAACATAAAAAAATAGAAAAAAAATGATAGAAAAAATATGTTTTAAAATTAAAGCTTTTTGGGGGGCACAAAAGCTATAATGTTTAGTTATATTAATCAAATAGGTGCTTCCATGCACTTCATATTGATTATTAAAAAGCATTTTACAATCAATTTTTGCTATTTTTAATTATATATAAATTATAAACTGAAGAAGAGAAATGAATGGATCCATAATTATTATGTTTTTTATAATATTATAAATATATATGTATATATGATACTTATGAGTTATTTCTATAATTTATATCATAGTGACAAAAAATACTATAGCATGGACTTATCAAATATTTTACTTAAAAGTAATTACCAAAATAACTTAAAAAACAATTACAAAATTTCTTACATATGCCCTTTTGGATTTACTGTCAATACAAGAAAATCACTAATTTGCAATGAATAATTTGCAACGGAGAGAAATCCTTCGCAATTTCTGATGACATTTGCGACGGATTGTAAAAACCTTCCAGAATACCGAAAGCAAAATGCCTTTACTACCACGGACGGCAAACTCCTGTCGGTAAATTACTGACGAGTTGTCTTCGAAATTACCGATGGATATTTTCTAATAATATATATGTATATATTATTAATATATCTTTAATATTTTATTATTAAAATTATCGACGGGTATAGCCTTCACAATTATAGACGGAGTGATAATCCGTCGATAATTTCGAAGGTTAAGACCATTAGTAATAATAATAATAATAATAATAATAACCATTATTATTATTATTATTATTATTATTATTATTATTATTATTATTATTATTGTTGTTGTTGTTGTTGTTGTTGTTGTTGTTGTTTATAATATAATATAATGCATATTAATCTTTCTACATTTACTTTTATTCTTTTCTTGATGTATTAATATAATATCAATATTATCCTAACAATCTAAATTCTACATTCTAATAATCAATAAGGCAGAACAACAACAGTATCAATCAATTTCCTACAATAAATAAATCAAGCAATCATACAATCACGCAGAAACAGGGCAATCAAAATCAATAGCATATCAATCTTCATGTTCATCATGGTTTGGATGTGGAATAATCTTGAAAGAGAGGGAACTATTCAAACCATGCAAGGTGATTTTGATTCACCCACCTCTATTTCTGTCGAATCGTTTACATCAGAGGCCGGATCCTCAGCGTTACTCTTGCGTCCAAGGTACCTCTATTTTGTGTCCTCCTCCTCAAATCCGTCGAAGCAACAAGAGATCATTAGGAGACGTCCGATGGATGAGAATCCTGAGAAGAAAATACTTAATTGATGCAATCGTGGAGAAAGGTGTTTGTCTCACCCTTATCAGAGGGGGTTCACGTTTATAGGGATCTATGGGCCTTTTCGTTATCTTTTTTTATTCTATTTGATTTTTGTGGTTGTTACATCGACATAGCACAAGTTGTAGGTAAAATATGAGGAAAATTGTATATTAGGAGGAGAAATATTGATAAAAACATATTCTATATCAAATTTTATTGTCAAAAAGCACGCTTATATTCTTGGCCAAACTTCACAAACATCAATGAATGTTCAACATATGAAAAGCTAATAATATTTATTCATAGGCAATCAATGTTTTCTTTTTTAAAAAAAATTGATGTTTGGCATTCTCCATTTATGACAAAATTCAAAAGTAATCAAAGAGATAAAAAAAACAATGAAAATGCAAACTAACTAACTCGACCATTTTTTTTTCTAGTATAATTTTTTTTAAAAAGACTTTAATGTATTGTAAAAAAACAAGTATAAAGAAGTGATAAGTAGCATGAATATGAGTTCATATTTTAAAATTGAACATTAAATAGAAGAAAATTAATCTTGAAGCATACAACACAATATAATAGAAAGAAAGTTTTAAAAGTTTGTTAAGCATGAGAAAAGTGACTACTTTAGGCTCTAATCATAATTGTATGATTGTGCACATCTTACTATATCTTACTAGTGTAAAATAAACCATAATAAGAAAAAGACAACAAAATCTAATTATTTTATTTTATTTTGTCGCTAACACTACAAATTTATTTAGTACTTAATAGAAAGTTTAATTATTATAAATCAATTGAATTCAAATACTAAAAAAATATCATTGTCATATCTAAAGTTTGACTACAACATTTTTATTTCCCTTCATTCTTCATCAAATTTAAAGTAGTAAACACATTATCATGTAATTCAAATCAATTAAGTTTCAATTGAAACAAATAACTAGTTGAGTGTCATCCCAATTTTTATGCCATGATTTTATCTCTACAAATCATATATTATACATATAAATCATCATTAAGCACTTTTAGCATTTTTCACAACCATAATACACCTGAAGTCAACAAACATTGCATCAAATGAAAAACCTTTACTTATAGTAACATTTTTTAATCGATTTCTATAACTCTAGCTATCCCACGGCTCCTCGACTCCTGCTTCGGCCTCCCACTCCGTCTCCCACTTCCTCTGTCGACCGCATGCCGGTAGCCGAACTCGGCTGCTTTCATATTAGGAGGAGAAATATTAATAAAAATGACAGTTATTAGGAGGTAAAATATTTGACAACATTACCGCAAGTTACAAATGTAGGTAAAATACGAGAAAAATAGCATATTAGGAGGAGAAATATTGATAAAAATATATTTTATATCAAATTTTATTGGCAAAAAGCACGCTGCCCATATATAAATATGCAATATTCTAAATGTTTCTTGCCAAACTTCACAAACATCTGTGAAGATTCAACATGTGAAAAGCTAATAATATTTCTTTATTCATAGGCAAGCAATGTTTTTTCTTAAAAACAATTGGTGTTTGACATCATCCATTTATGACAAAATTCAAGAGTAATCAAAGAGATAAAAAAAACCAATGACAACTAATCTCGACAATTTTTGTTTATAGTATAATTTTTTTTAAAAAAAGACTTTAATGTATTGTAAAAAAAACAAGTATAAAAAAGTGATAAGTAGCATGAATATGAGTTCACAATTTAAAATTGAACATTAAATAGAAGTAAGAAAATTGATCCAAAAGAAAGTTCTAAAAGTTTGTTAAGCATGAGAAAAGTGGCTAGTTTAGGCTCTAATCACAATTATATGATTGTGCACATCTTATTATATCTTACTAGTGAAAAATAATCCATAATAAGAAAAAGACAACAAAATCTAACAATTTTATGTTTTTGTCACTAACTCTACAAAATTATTTAGTACTTAATAGAAAGTTTAATTATTATAAATCAATTGAATTCAAATCCTAAAAAATATCATTATCATATCTAAAGTTTAACTATAACATTTTTATTTCCCTTCATTCTTGATCAAATTAAAAGTAGTAAACACATTATATTGTAGTTCAAATCCATTAAGTTTCAATTGAAAAGAATAGCAAGTTGAGTGCCATCCCAATTTTTATGTCATGATTTTATCTCTACAAATCATATATTATACACAAAAAACATCAGTAAGCACTTTTAGCATTTTTCACAACCATAATACACCTGAAGTCAACAAACATTGCATCAAATGAAAAACCATTCCACATAGTAACATTCTTTAATCGATTTCAAATCTACAATTTAATTCAATAAGGCTGTGTTTGGATCCAGGAACCAAAGTTCTTCAAAGTTCTCAAAAAGTTCTGATGTGAAATGAAAGTTCTCATATGGTGTTTGGATAAAATTCTAGCGCAACTAGAACTTGGATTGGCTTAACAGTGGGCGTCCATGGCGAGCGACGGGAACGGACATGGTTGCGACCGCGGCTGTCCCTGCGCCTGTCCAGCCCGATGACCCGGCCGGCGCTGCAATGCTTATTCATCTGCATAGAGGAGAAAAAGGGTAGAGAGAGTGATGGAGGCAACAAATCCGAGTGGAGGAGCAGAGGAGAAAAATGGGGGCGACGACAACAGCGGCAAGGGAGACGATGGATGGCGGCGACGACAGCAACGAAGACGATTGGAGTACGGTGATGGCAGCGGCAGAGACGATCGGGGGCGACGATGGTAGCAGCGGAGACGATGGGGGTGGCGACGGCGGCAGCGGAGATGATGGGGGCGGTGACGGCGGCAGCAGACGGTTAGGTGCGGCGGCAGCAACAGCGAAGACGATGGGGGCGGTGACGGCAGCAGCAGACGGTTGGGTGCGGCGGCAGCAACAGCGAAGATGATGGGGGCGGCGGCAACAGCGGAGACGATGGGGCGACAGCGGAGACGACGACGGCGATGGCAGCAGCGGAGACGACGACGATGGTGGCAATAGTGGAGACGATGGGGGCGACGACGGCAGCAGCGGAGACAGTTGGGGTGCGGCAGCAGCAACATCGAAGACGACGAGAACGCGACGGCGAGAAAATAGAAAGAGAATAGAGGGACAGAGGAGAGAGAAAAAAGGGGAAAGTTTATGTCATTTGTAAAGTTCTCACGATTGGTGAGAACATTTGTTCAAGATCTTTTGCAAAAAAAAGTTCGCGGTGGTGTCACGTGACGGAAAGTTTGAAAATTCTCGTCATGAAGAGTGTGTGGCAGAACTTTGCCTAGTGCCAAACACACCCTAAGAGATATGACAAAAACTGAAAGAATTCAAGTAATTTAAAGAAAACAAAAAAATTAAATGGAAGAATAATAATCTACAGATTAATAAATTTTCTAAATTATCATATCATATATTTAAATTTTAAACTTGAATTTTTATATAAGTGATCTTTAGAGGTAATTATTTATTAACAAAAAATTATAAATAAGAAAGTATAATATGAAACATTTTTAATATCTTAACAAAGAAGATAACTTATTAACTTAAAACTGCTTTGCAAAGTAATATTATTATTCAATATTCATATTCTACAAAACGGTCATGAAAAGTCAAACATTGCTTGCAACTGATTTTGTTGCACCATTATTTTACAAGTTGGAAAGGTTTCAAGATTATCCTAATCATAAATTATTTTTTTTATGTTAATGCTATTTCTATAATGTTGCTCACTAGTGTTATAGTTTTCACTTTGTAACATAAATTTGCACTTGTTTTGACCAACATTGCTTTCAAACTTCAAGATCAATTTAAGGACACGGAGGAAAAATGTAAATGACTAATTCTTGATACAATCAAATATGATTTTTAAAAATATTCTTTGAAAAAATAATAAGTCTGTTAAAGCTTATAATACCTCAAATAAAATGTGTGAATACTTCATGAGATTACAATAAGTTGCAAATGTAAGTGGAACGATGAATAAAACAAATTGCGGTAGTGTATTAAAAGCAATAAAGTTGACAACAAGAGAGGGTATGCCAAATTTAATTGTCAAAAAGCATGCTATCTATATGCAACATAGATAATCCCTTGAGCACTAATTGTTTGGGTGGTTACGATTATATGCATTAATGAAACAGTAAAATATTATGTAACTCATTTTCATGCAACTCCTTGTCAATATAAATTTCACCATGAATTAGATTTTATACATGTGCAAGATATCATATGCAAACACTTCTTAAAAAATTTGGTGTTGCGAAATATTCTACATTGCTATTAAAAGCAACACGACTAATCAAAGGAATAAAAATCAATAAATATGTGTACTAACTAGTCTAAAATATTTTATAGTATCATGTTTTCTTGAAAAAAAAATTCATATCTTGTGAACAAACAAAGTAAATATCAAGTAACACTGATTAGCGGGTTTTCAATGTTTAAAATTAAGCATTTGATAGAAATAAGATAATCGATATAGAACAACATAACAAATGTAATATAATGGAAAAAAAGACCTAAAATGTTTTATAAGAATAAGGATAATGTACATTCTTTATCGTATAGTTATGCACATCTTATTACATCTTAAGTAGAATAAAATTGAGTTGAAGAGAAATTGAAAACAAAATTGAGAAAAGTTATATCAACCTTACTATAAAAAAGACTATTTAATCACACAAATTTTTTTCAGCACCATAATTTTTTATACTCAATAGAGAACTTCGAGATAATTCAAGATAACTTTTTTTACAAGTTAATTGTATCCGGAGTCTAGAAAATCATCATTATCAAATCTAAAGTTCAACTTTAACATGTTTAGTTTATCATTATTCCTTTATTGAATTAAAAATGATGAAATATTTTCATTACATAATCTAATTAAGTTTTTAGTTTAAAGGAATATCAAAGTTGACTATCCTTTTAATTTCATATGTTATAATTTTATCTTTATATTAAATAAATTTTTTTATATATGAACAATCATCCATGGTTCAATTTCATTAATTTAACAAGAAAAATACAAATAAAATAATAGAATAATCAATCATTATTGTTATGAAATCACTACAAATATAAAGTTTTCTTTTTTAAAAGTATACAAATATAAAGTTACTCAACAAATTCATTAATCCTATCCGAGTTACTTTAGAACTTTTCATAAACACATTCACAAAAAACACATTCTCAGAGCCTATAAACAATGCAACATATGAAAAATCTTCTTTTCATTAATATTTTTAAACAAATTAATTGATTTCATATCTACATGTCAAGCTAGTAAATGATAAATGACATGATTCAAATTAGTCACTCAGAGAAAAATAAATAATACATGAAAATTGAATCAAAATTTAGATGAATGTCTAAAAAGAATAATTAGTATCTAAATGAATTTTCGTATGTTATCATATTTTTTATATTTTATTAAAGATTTAAAGTTCAATATTTATAAATTTAACTTTTTACAAGTACTGCATAATTCCTATAATTATTATTGACAAAAAAACTTACAAAAATTGAAAAAAAATAGAGATGTCAAACAATATGAAAAATTCAATATAAGATGTTTGTTGTTAAAAAAAACTCATCAACTTATTCAAAAGAACTTTGCTTTTGATTTGTTATGTAAATTAATGTATTTGTCCAATGTATGCATTGTACAAAGAATCACATTAGAAGTTATGACAAAATGTCAAAGTTTTGCTTGCAAACTAACTAGTTTCTCCATGATTTCACAAGTTGATTGGGTTTCAAAATGGTCCCAGCCATAAATTACCTCTTTAATATTGATAGCACTCCTACAAAGTTGCTCGCCGATGTCATATTTTCCACCTTGTAACATAAATTTTGCTCTTGTTTCGAGCAATGTTGCTTTCAAACTTCCAAGATCATTGTAAGAAAGTGGAGGAACATCTGTAGATGACTGTATCTTAGGTATCATCAGACATGAACTTTGAGAAATTTTTTTACCAAAAAACAATGACTCCTCCAAAACTTTTAATGTCTCAGTTGAAATGCGTAGAAGCTCCATGGCAGCACTGCAACGAGTGGTAAATGTAAGTGAAGCAAGGGGCAAAACAAATTGCCTAATGAACAATAGTGTATCATGAACAGAAAGGTTGACAACAATAGAGTCTATGCCGAATTTAAATGTCAAGAAGCATGCTGCCCATATATGATCAATATGCAACAAGTTAGTCCCTTGGGCACTTATTGCTCGAACTACTGAAGTAGCAATACCAACATTGTTTCTTCTACGAGCATATGCCTTAACAATATTGTGAAATGTTATGTGTTCCATTTTCGTGCAGCTCCTTGCCAATTCCAATTTCACCAACATCAATGAGGATTCAACATATGAAAATCTGGCAGCAGACTTCATGCATGTGCAAGACATCATGTGCAAGCACTTCTTCCAAAATTTGATGTTGCGATGTTCTCCATTCCTATGAGAAGCGGCAAGAGTAATCAAAGAAATAGGAACTAATGAAGGTGCAAACCAACAACTAGTTTCGATCATTTTTGTCCCTAACGTGCTTGGTCTCCCCATATTATCTAATACTGAAAGACAAAAATCTAGAAGCTGAACAAGAAATGAATTGTGCCTGAATATAGGATCCTCGTTACCCTTCACCATGAGTTCTTTGTGTGGTATGCCGTTAATGGAATCCAAGAGTTTGCGCGGACTCATAGGAAGATGGGAGAGTAATGCTCCTACAATTGCAAGGCCTAGAGTTAATCTACCAAGTTTCTCTTCAATAGTTCTCAATGCAGCCGTGTCTTCTGTTTCCAAATCTCCCAAGTTTCCCTTCATTAGAGACATACCCTCTGAGGCAGAAAGGGCATGCAACCTCAAGGGCTCAATATCCAGGATCCGAGGTAGATGCGTAGAGATTACAACATGTGTCACTCCACCAAAACGAGGGAGAAGTTCCATTATGCTCCTGCCATCCCACCAATCCTTCTCTCGCTCTAAACCATCGATCACCAAGAGGAAAGGGATGTCTCGCATGAGCTCCCTGCGGACCTTGGCAATGGCCTCGGCTTCCATGTCATCGAAGCCCCTCGACCTATTCCTTCTCAGCGAGTGCTCATTCCCAACAGTGACATCCACACCCAACAATGGCAGCAAATTCATGTAGTTCTGTCGAAGATACCTTTCTTCCCCGCCCACCCAGAGAACCATCTTGTAGCTCTGTCTAAACCTGTAGGCAAACTCGAGAAGCAGCTCGGTCTTGCCAATGCCGGATTCGCCGCACACGCAGGCTACACCTCTACCATAGGAGAGCTTTATCGTGTTGCTCTTCTTCACGTAGCGCTTAGGCCTTGTCGAGCTCCAATCACCGTGCCGTTCTATCTCACTCTTCGATTCTTTCCACATTGCTGCGCTCGTGCTTTTGCTCCTCCAGCTTTTAGCTGCACTCTTCTTACCGATGACAAGTTCTTTTCCGCGCGGCTTACTGCATGTTTCGATCTCAATGTACTCCTTGGGGTCTGTTTCTGCATCTCCAAACAAGAGCATTTCCAGATCAATCAGCTCCTCCTTCCTCCCGATGAAGCCACCATTGCGCAGATATGGGAGCTCCTGGGCGCCCATCGCCCTCCACGCCTTTGCTTTGTCGACGGCGGCCCGTCGGCTCAGTCCCGCGCCCAAGATCTCGATTGCATCCAGGATCGTGTCCCTGTAGTTGCCCGCGCGCACCTCCAACTTGACTCCCGCGCGCGAGAGACCATTGACAGCCTCCCTCCACTCGCCCTCAATGCCCCCGTACTGCTCCCAAAGCGCCCCGCCGAACTGCTCCCAGAGTTCACCCCGCCGTAGGATGATGTTCCCGGCGTCGCAGTCACCCTGCGCGAGGCCGAAGAAGACGGGCACGAGTCTCTTCCGCTCAAGGAACCACCGCAGCTCCTCCACGGCATACGGGTTGGAGAGGGATCGTGGGGACACGACGACGACTCCGAAGGCCGCGTCCATAGCTGCCCGGGCGATGGCGTGGGAATGGGCGTCGCGGCAGCGGCGGCGGTCGAAGGCGGAGCAGGAGAACCCCTGCATCTCGAGCTCGGCGCGGAACCATTTGACAAAGCGGAGGAGGAGCCTGCGACTGCCGCCGCGAGGGCCATCGTCGGCTTGAAACCCGATGAAGACGTCGACGGTGCAGGTGCGTGCGCGTTCCAGGGGCGAGAGGGGGTCAGAGGAGAAGCCAGGGTCCAAGGGGACTTCAGAGGCACCATAGGAGGCCGAGGTGGTGCAATGGTTACGGCGAGGAACAAAGGCCTGTTGGTTCAAACAAAAGTAAACAATACAGTGATAAGAAAATAATAACAAAGTAACAACGAAGCATAAAAACAAAAATTTGCAGGAAGCCAATAAAAATCTCATCTTTAAAGTTTTGTTTCAACAAGCCAAACATGAGGATTCCAGGTTTTGCTGCGGACAAAACGATCACGATATCAAACCCAGAAGTTAATGCTATTAAAAAAGAAACAAAGAGAAAGCAATCAGCCCCTAATATGACGGCGATCAGAAACACTAACCGGCGAACGGCTAGAGCCCACGCCGTCGCCGCGCTTCGCCGGCCAGACGCGGCTGGATAACTCGCCCTCGCAGTCCTTGGGGATATAGCACTCATCATCGGAGGGAGCCGCGATCGCCTTGTTCCGTCCCTTCCTCGCCACGTTCGCCGCCGGAGAAGCGCTCGAACCGGGAAAGGTCTCGTCTTTCTCGTTCGGCGGCGCGCGTTCTTCATCCTTGTTCTTGTGGGAGGGCCGCTCCAAGTCCATCGATTCGCTTTTCCCTCCCTCCACCTTCCGACTCGAGATCTCGCCCGCGTTCTGCCTCAACGCCGGAGAATCAGAACCGCCGTCTCCATGGAGGTTGGAGACAGCGCGAGGGGATCGCGCGCAGTCTCTCGCGTTTAGGCGGTGAAGTCGTAGTTTGTAATAGAAAACAAAACAAAACAAAAGCCCTTATTATTACATTACCCCAAAATAACCTTACTATCATTATTATTAACATTCTTAATATTATTGCATGCCACTCCTGATTAAAAATCATGTTTGAGACTTCTTTTTTTTTTCCTCCAAGAAAGTTATATAAATTTAGATTATTTTGACTGTTTTAACATTGCAACCTTAAATTTTTTGTTAAAAGTACCAGAACCATGTATAACTTGTATATACCATAATAGTTCTTATTTAATTAATTTTGTCAATATCAGTTAAATCCAGTAATTCAATTAATATATCAGAACTTGTATTGGAGGAAATTTATGAGCTTAATTACGCATTTCATTATAAATCACATACTTCACATATAATTATGGAGCTTCATAATAGGAACCCTACACGAGCCATGACTCTATTCAAGTGGAATGACTCGAAAAAGAGTAGTATAGAAAAAAAGATATAAATGTTACAATATGCATATCTTAGTTTGCTAAATTAAAATTCTATAGAAGGAATTTATATGTACATCATCACAGAATTTTTTATAATAAAAAGTATAAATTTGGAAATAAATACGTATAATATGCCTTTGAGAGTTTCTCAAGAAATTAGGAGCAATTATTTTGGACATTTGAAAGTAATGAATAGAGCAAGAAGAGTATGTCTTGTTATTTCATGTGATAATCTTATCTGTAAATTCAGGATAAGTAGTGTACTTAATTAACAGCCACTACAAGAAAATAGCCTATTACAGACGGACCGTATGTAATTTGGCCAGAATCGTCGGAAATGACATTTTTCGACGAGTTTTTTGACGGATAGCGTCCGTGCGAAAACGACGCGTCGCAAATGATTTGCGACGATTATTTCTAAACCATCGACGTCTTCGATAGTCCAGATGGCGGGTGCAGTCGTCGAACGTTGAAGATTTAAGACGATTTGAGCCGTCAATATGTATCGACGGTTTGAACTGTCGATTCAACAGTTGAGTTTCGACGGTTAAAACCGTCGATGCTAGCAATATATGAAATGTATAAGTCACAAACTAATAGGAGCGTACCTTCTGATTTTGAGATTGTATATCTCTTAATGTCATAAAACATAGATTAAATATGACATGTGGAAATCTATATTTTCCGATAATAAGTCTTTTTGAACTGGGTCCTAAAACTTATAGAGCTCAAACATCTAAATGATTAGTTTCACTGGAAATTTTAATCACCGAGTTATCACATTATTTAAAATGTTATAAATTCTATACTCAATGCCACTCAGTTTTGTCAACACAGGGAAAGTGTACTAGATATGATTATTTTCTATATCTTTTGTATGGGCATTCCATAACAGTTTTAAAAGTGGAGCTTTATAGAATCTACTTTGTATAAAATACGTTTATTGGAATATGATGTGTTTAATAACTGTTATGTATTTTCAATTAAATATCACTCAAGTTGCTATTATACTAAAATGCACACACACAAAAAAAAACATGTTATCTTTGTTACTATTGATGTTACATTTTGGAAACTGATTTGATATCAATGAACTATTTATATGATTAGAAAAATGATCATATATATATAGGGATAAATGAGTATGCTAAGCACCCTCTGCTTAGCACAGTGCGAAGTAAAATCAGAGCCGTGTAATCAAGATCCGACGGCAAAAATAAAAGCACTTCATCAGATACCATCCGATGGCCCAAATGAAAATATCGCGCCTCTCTCCTCTTCCTCCGATACGAGCTCGCCTCGCAATCCACACTGTCGTTCTCCTCTGCCGGCTCCGGCAATGTCATTCTCTCTCGATCTCGTGTAGGGACTCTCACGCGTGCCAACACTCCACTTTCTCTCTGTTCGTGTCCCTCTCTCTTTCGAGGCCGCGATGGCGAGGCGATCTGAGAGCGCGGTGGCGAGGCGAGGCGTGAGTTCGATCTCCGGCAAGGCGATGATGAGGGCGACCGGCGAGGCGATCGATCACGAGGGCGAGGCGATGCGACGGTGATCTCTCCCTCTCTCTCTCTCTCTCGCGATCTCGACGGCATGATCTGGGTCGGCGCGTGTGACGAGGATAGTGAGTGCGTGGCGGATGCTGGGCCGATGGGCTGGGCATAGGGGGCGTCGATGTCCATGAGGACGACGATGTCAAGTGGAGAAAGAGGCAGCACATGTCAATTTGTTGAGCACTTGCTCTGCATCCTTCATGGACGACCATTTCTGCGATGTCATGCAACACAGTAAGCCCAGCTTGAAGCAGTTCAACAATATCCTCCTTGCCCTCCACCTCGCCGCCCGCCTCCCTCTGGCCTCTCTCCCGATCTCCCCCTCTCCCTCCTCCTCTTGATCTCTCTCCTCCTCCTCCTCCTCCTCCTCCGGTACAAGCTCGTCGCGTAGTTCATGCCGCCGTTCTCCTCCATCAGCTCCGGTAGAATTGTATTTGCTGAGAAGAAATCATAATCTAACTCCTTAATCCATGTCGCCGGGAACTCCATAAACCAGTGCCTTGCCTATTCCTATCACGGGCAAAGAGGCACACAGAGGGGGGAAAAATATTGCGAGATTGAACCAAAATATCGCGAGATTTTTTTGATTTTTCTCCATCCGTCGAATCTTGATTACACGGCTCTGATTTTTCTTCGCACTATGCTAAGCAGAGGGTGCTTAGCATACTCATTTATCCCATATATATATATATATATATATATACACACATATATATATGTATTGTAACACCCGAAAAAAATAATAAATAAATAAATAGATAAGTGGATAAGATCAAATGGAATGGACAACTATGAGTGGATAAGGCTCTAGATAAGGGTATAAAAAATGGCAAATTTGGAAATTCCTCCCATCACAACCCCTATAAGAAGGGCCTCCTCCTTGGACAGCCACCTTCCATTTCTTTTGCTTTCTTACCTTCAAGTATGCTGCCCCTTACCTTCTTCTCCAATCGGATGGCTTCATAGGTGGGGAACGACAAGGGGAGGACGACCGCCAATGATCGGAAGGATTTCGTGCAAGGATCAACCAAGAAAAAAGGTGGGTGAATCTGAAATCCCTCTGCATAATATAAATAGTATTATGGCAGAATTAGGGTTGTCCTTAAGGAATGGATTGTTTGCATTTGATTTGGGATGCATTGTTGATTTCTGATTTGTATTGTGTATTGCTATGAATGTATAAGTTTAGATGATTGTTTAGGAGTGATAGTTTCATATTAGAATGGAAAACTTCTAAGATTTCAATGCTTGTTCGAATCTATTTTTACGCCGACCGATCGACCAATCCAGAGATATCGGTCGATTGGTGAGTTCTAGTCCAGCCGTCTGTGGAAATCGGTCGACCGACCATTAGAGACCGGTTGACCGATCATTCCTTCAGGGCTGCATCGTTCGGCCAACCGACCAGCCGAGACCATTGCACAGACCTAGACCCATCGGTCGACCGAGCCAGAGAAATCGGTCGATCGGTGCCAAGAAGTCAGCCGATTGAGATCCATTGAACGGACTCAGACCCATTGGTCGACCAATCCAGAGATATCGATCGGTCGACCGATCAAAAAGAACCGATCGATCGAACCTTAAGCAGATTTCATTTTGTTTGCTGATTGATCTAGATTCTTTCCATGATTATGATATGCTATTCCCTACTGATTGAATTGTTGTATGACTGAATTATTTATCTTGTTATTAATCTGTCCAGTGATCCAATCCTCTTATAGAATAAAAGAATGATGAATGGATAAAGTGATTAATTAAGAAAGATGAAAAGCTAAAGAGAGGGTAGCCAGCACATGCTAAGTGCTTATAATGAAGGGTCGCTCCCATAATCATGGCTTGATCACCCATAGGCTGCACAAGGCTGTATTGTTTTGCTCGGCATAAAACCCCCAAAACTTAAAGGCACCTAAAGTCACTTAGGCTAAGAAAAGTACAAGGATAAAGAGTATGTAGAAATGATATGAGTATGATGATAAGTGAAGTATGTTTATTAATCAGCATGATTATTGAAGTCTTTCATGATTATATGATCTCCGATCTCTTTGATCTATTGATGTCTCAAATCGAATGATCTTATGCTCTATCTGATCTTGATATGAGTGATTCCTGATTCTGACTAAGTCTATTTATTATTATGCATTGAGTACTCTATTGATTCCCCACTAGACTGTATAGCTTACGGGAGACCTCCTCCCCTGTGTTGATTTTCACAGGGTCAGGTCAGTGATGGTGTCGAGATCGTGTGCCACGACCAGCTCGAGCGATAATAAAGCACATGAACTGACAAAGGGCATAGTTATCATTTTTCCTATTTTCCGCATTTATGAACTTGGATGTAATTCAGATGTGATTCCTATTATGAGGATTTTGTAGTAGTTTGAGACTTCCGCTATTTTGATATTATATTTTCCTCTTTATTTCTATTGCTGACATGTCACTGTTTTAACGGAGTTTTGGTCAATCTTTAGTCAAAGTTATAGTTTTTCGTAGCGCCTTCAGAGAGATCCTTGCCACATGGCGTTGGTCGATTTGGGGGCATTACATTTATGGTATCAAAGCCACTATTCGGACTCTTTTGATGTCTTATTGTATAGTATGGTATAAGAGAGGTCCATGTGCTATCGCTGAGCTGTCGCCACACTCTCCACCAAAAGAGGACTGTAAGTCAAATTCATGTTTATTATATGGTATTGGTTTTTAATGTATTGTTCCTTAATGATTAAAGGATAAAGATGTCGAGACGATCAGAGAGGATTCAGGAGCGGGAGGCCAGGTCGGCCCGTATTGCTCCTGAAGCGCCAAAGGGCCCAATCACTGAGTCGCAGACTGATCATATCTTTATTGTACCCTTAATCACTACAATTTCCACGAATTTTATGTAAGAATTAGATATATTTAAATGTTTTTTATACCATTATCCAGGAGAAAAGTTGAATGAGTAAGAGGAGAACTAACAACTTTTCAAAATTCAAATGATGACAGGAAAAAGAAACAAAAGGAGAGAGAGGGAGGCCGAGAAAAGGGGGGAAGGAAGGAGCATGGAGGGCCGTGAAGGAAATAGGAAGGACAGCCGTGAAGGAGAAGATGGAGAACTAAAGAGATTTTTTTTATTCCCTTGGGATGAGACTCTGTTAATGCTTATTACTGTTCTGATTTCCTGACATTATTATTTTGATTCCTCGCTTTGTATTTACGTGATGCATAGCCGTAAGAATTTCTAACTGGTTTTAAATGGATCGAGAGATCGACTATTTTGGGTTTAAGCTAATTTCACCCGAGAGGGGAACTTAGTTATATCAATTGCTGTGCTTTTCGTAAATTGCTGATTTATATTTATTAAAAGGGATCGAGAGATCCATTATATCGATTGCTATGAGATGAGAATCCTTGCAATCGTGTGAGGAACAAATCCTATATTTCTGATTGCTTGATTAAGATTAAGAGCCTTAATTATAAAAAGATCGAGAGACTACATTCGACCTGATTAAAGACGAGAGTCTTATTAATCGGTAGTCTTAACCATCGATTAGGACCCCTGCTATTCTTGATCTCTATTTGTATATATCGTTAGAATAGAAGGGAATCCAGAACTTAGTTAATCAGATAGGATTATTGTCATAGCATCAACTAGTTCATTCCAAGGGAATCTCTTCTTCCAATTGCTCAAAATCCTTTCTTACGTTCCTTTATTATTCTTAATTCTTGTTCGTTTCTCTTTATGCTTATTTCTTTTATAATTTCGTGACAATTTTCGGATATAATTGGAAAAAATAATTAGTCTAAATCAACGGGGTTACGACACTCAGGATTTCTACTAGACCTGTGCACTTGCAGCTACGTGAACTCTTGAGTAAAATTTAAATTGTGACTGGACTTATTTCTTATACGAAATCCATAATTCTGCAACTACTTTTAGTTCACGTCAAGTTTTTGGCGCCATTGTCGGGGATTTAGATTAATTATTTACCTTTCATTTATATCCTTATTTAGTTTGTTAAAGCGCTATTCACGTCTGATTATATTTTCTCATTTGATTTTAGGGAATAGTATATGCCCAGAAGTATTCGTAGTCAACTACTCGAATTAGATCCCGAAATTGATCGAACTTTTAAGAGAAGAGTGCGAGAATACAAGTGTAGAACATCACGTCCTGAAGGTACAAGTAGCACTCAATCTATAGAGCTCGAAGAGAATTCTAATCCTGAGATCGAAATGATGGCTGAACAACAAGAACCACTCCAACCGCGACCACCGGTCCCATCATTAGAAGAACTCTATACTCCTACCGCAGATGGACTAGAGTCTGCAATTTTAAAGCCTGCCATTCAAGTCAATTTTGAGTTGAAATCATCTCTAATCTCCACAATCCAAAAAAATCAATTTGGAGGAACCACAGATGAAGATCTAAATCAACACCTTAAAGATTTTCTGGAAATATGCGTGACAACTAAGTTGAATGGGGTGTCGCCAGAAGCATTGAGATTGAGAGTTTTCTCTTTCTCGCTAAGGAGTAAGGCCAAACAATGGTTACAATCCCTGGAACCGTGGGAATTAACTACCTGGGAGCAACTAGTAAAAGCCTTTCTGTCAGAATATTTTCCTCCCAGCAAAACTATAAGGATCAGAAATCAAGTCATTAGTTTTGTGCAAAAAGACCAGGAGACGTTATATGAAGCTTGGCAAAGGTTCAAGACATTGCTGAGGTCATGCCCTCATCACGGCTTGAGCAAATGGATTTTGGTCCAATCATTCCACAATGGACTCAATTACACCTCAAAAATGGCGCTTGACAACGCTGCATATGGTGTGTTTATAAAGAAAAATGTAGATGAAGCCTATCAACTTATAGAAGAAATCGCTCGGAATCAACATTTCTTGGCTCATTCAAGGTCTAATGAGTCCGCAGCATTAACTCAAACTCGACTTGACGGTGAGGATTTTACTTCCAAGGTAGAGTATATAGTTCAAAAAGCAATTAGTTGACTGGGGCTCAATGAAGCTACACCAACTATCAATATGATAGCAAGATGTTGTGAAATATATGGTTCATCTGATCACATTTCTGTGCACTGTGACCTGCTAAAACAGCAAGGACACCAACAACAAGCTAATGCTATAGGCCTTTATCCATCGAATAATGATTCATACTCTAACACTTTCAATCCAGGATGGAGAAACAATCCAAAGATTTCCTACAGAGATAATCCTCAACAAAAACAGGCTTCCGTTTGACAAAATAGATTCAATCAGAGAGCACAACTTCAAAATTCCTCGACAGAACAAGGGTCATCTTCTACCAACAAGCTAGAAGCAATGATGGAGAAATATATGTCAAAACAGGACACCCTGATGCAGAAAATGTTTGAGAAAATAGAAAGCCTCTCCATTCATAACAAAATGTTAGAAAATCAGATAGCTCAACAAGCTACGTCGTCTTCAAGACTACCAGGGATCTTACCCGGACAGCCAGAAAAGAATCCAAAAGAACAAGTCCAAGATGTGACTTTAAGAAGTGGAAAGACAGCTGATAATACTAAAAGAACAAGGGCGGAGGTCTCGACAGAAGTAACAGATGAAGTTGGTGATCAAAATCAGATAGTCCAACCAGAAGACACAATGAATAGATCAAATAAATCCAAACAACAGCCTGCTGAGGGACAGCCTAGTTATTCTTCGCGGATACCATTTCCTAAAGCCCTCGAGAAATCTCGACAAGACCAACAATTCGGCAAGTTTGTAGAAATTCTAAAGAAACTCTATATCAATGTACCTTTTGTGGAAGCTATTCAAGAGATGTCAGCATATGCCAAATTCTTGAAAGATATTCTATCGAAGAAAAGGAGGATACAAGAAAATGAAACTGTCGCGCTAACTGTTGAGGCAAGTGCGGTGATTCAAAATATATTACCTCCGAAGCTAAAAGATCCGGGGAATTTCTCCGTACCCTGTGAAATTGGAAACCGAAAGATACGAAGAGCCTTATGTGATCTTGGTGCTTCAGTAAGTGTTATAACTCTGTCATTGTGTAAGAAACTTGAAATGGGTATATTAAGCCCACGAATATGTCCCTCCAATTGGCAGATAGATCCATAAAAATCCCACAGGGAATTCTGGAGGACATACCCATCAAGGTAGGCAACTTCTATATACCAGCCGATTTTGTGGTTCTGGACATGGATAAAGATAATCAAACTCCCATTTTGTTAGGGAGACCCTTTTTAGCTACAGCCGGAGCAATAATTGACATTAAACAAGGTCATCTTACCTTTCAAATAGGTGATGACACGGTTGAATTTCGACTAAATCACCTTATTAATTGCCCGGATATGGAAGACCACTGTCTTCAACCTGAGCAACTGGATTCTCTTGTACAGAAGGTGGCATCAGTTATTCATATATCAGACCCTCTGAAAGTATCTCTTGAAGCCCAGGAAATCATCTTTGTGGACAGAAGAAGAAGCGAGCATTCTCACGAGCCACATACTCTTAACTGAAACAAAACACCCTAACGCTCCACTGGAGGACCAACCAACAAAAATTATACAACAACCTAGCTCAAGGAAGCTAACAAAGCCAGAATTAAAGAAGATTCCTCAAAATCTCAAGTATGAATTTCTAGGAGAAGACTCCACTTATCTAGTGATTATGAATGCAGATTTAAAGACAACTCAACTTCAGCAGCTATTGGATAAGCTAAAAGCTTACAAGCATGTAATCGGATACACTTTGGATGATCTCAAGAGAATTAATCTTGCTATATGCATGCACCGTATCCATATGGAAAAAGACCATAAACCCTCCATAGAGGGACAAAGAAGGCTTAATCCAGCAATAAAAGAGGTAGTAAAAAAAGAAGTGATTAAACTATTGGATGCAGGAATTATCTACCCTATATCAAACAGTCAGTGGGTAAGTCCCGTGCAAGTCATACCAAAAAAAGGTGGAATGACCGTAGTAAAGACAGAGTCAGACAAATTCATTTCCACGCGAACGGTTACCGGATGGAGGATGTGTATCGACTTCAGGAAACTTAATAAGACCACAAGGAAGGATCATTTTCCATTACAATTTATTGACCAGATGTTAGAAAGACTGGCAAACCATTCCTATTTTTGTTACTTGGATGGATTTTCTGGATTTCATCAAATCCCCATTCATCCAGAAGATCAAGAAAAAACTACCTTTACTTGTCCCTATGGAACCTTTGCATACAGAAGGTTGCCTTTCGGATTATGCAATGCTCCAGCCAGTTTTCAAAGGTGCAAAATGTCAATTTTCTCTGATTATATTGAAGAAATAATGGAGGTATTCATGGATGACTTTTTCGTATATGGCACTTCCTTTGAAGTCTGTCTTCATAATTTAGGAAAAGTGTTACAAAGATGTGCTAAATCTAACCTGGTGTTGAACTGGGAGAAATGTCACTTCATGGTACAAGAAGGTGTAGTCCTTGGCCATATTGTTTCAGGTCGAGGTATTGAAGTTGACAAGGCTAAGACAGAAGTAATTGAAAGATTACCTCCGCCTACTAATATCAAAGGAATCATAAGCTTCCTTGGATATGCCGAATTCTATCAGCGTTTCATCAAGAACTTTTCTCTCATTGCGAGACCTTTGACAAAACTACTATCCAAAGATGTGGAGTTCATCTTCGATGAACACTGTTTAGAAGCCTTTAACATTCTGAAAAAGGCTCTCACAACAGCCTCAATCATCCAACCACCTGATTGGTCTCTACCGTTCAAAATTATGTGTGATGCTAGTGATCAAGCTGTGGGAGCAGTGTTCGAACAAAGGAAAGATAAAATGCAACACGCAATCTACTACGCTAGCAAAACTTTGGATGACTCACAAATCAATTATGCCACAACTGAAAAAGAGTTTCTAGCAGTAGTTTTTGCAATAGATAAATTCAGGTCCTATCTAATTGGCTCCAAAGTCACTGTGTATACTGATCATCAAGCCGTGCGATACTTGATTACTAAAAATGATGTCAAACCTAGACTGATCAGATGGATTCTGTTATAGGAATTTGACTTAGAAATCAAAGATCGTAGGGGGACAGAAAACATGGTAGCTGACCATATCTCCCAACTTCAACTATCAAAAGGAGACGTTAACTCTGAAGTTCACGGTGAAATCAATGACTCTTTTCCAGATGAACAATTATTTTTAATCCAGAGAACACAACTTCCTTGGTTTGCTGATTATGCCAACTACTTAGCCTCTGGAGTCTTACGACCAGATCTTTCTTACCAACAAAAGAAGAAATTTTTCTCCGATATCAAATACTACTTTTGGAATGAGTTATTTCTGTTCAAAAAATGTGCGGATGGGATGTTTCGTAGATGTGTACCAGAGGAAGAACAATCTGCTATATTACAGGAATATCATGCATCTCCTTATGGTGGTCGCGGAGGATATCAGAGAACAGCCGCTAAGGTTCTTCAAACAAGTTTTTATTGGCAAACCCTATTCAAGGATGTAATTAATGTTGTTAAATCTTGCGATGCTTGCCAAAGAACTAGAAATATAGGTAGAAGAAATGAGGCACCTCAGCAACCTATACTTGAGGTAGAAATATTTGATGTGTGGGGAGTGGACTACATGGGACCTTTCCCTCCTTCATGCGGGTACAAGTTCATACTTCTAGCTGTTGATTATGTCTCAAAATGGATTGAAGCTATTCTCACAATCTCAGCAGACTCGAAGTCAGTGGTCAAACTTTTTAAAGACATAATATTTCCAAGGTTTGGTATGCCAAGATTAATTATTAGTGATGGGGGATCACACTTTATCGAACGGAGTTTTGAAAAGCTGCTATTCAAATACGAGGTCAAGCATTGGATATCCACTGCCTACCACCCTCAAACCAATGGACAAGCAGAAGTCTCGAATAGAGAAATCAAGATAATCTTAGAGAAAACTGTGTCAATAACAAGAAAGGATTGGAGCTTGAAACTTAACGAAGCATTGTGGGCATATCGAACTGCGTACAAGACACCAATTGGAACAACACCATTCAGGTGGATCTATGGCAAACACTGTCACCTACCGGTTGAATTAGAACATAAGACTTTTTGGGCAATCAAAACATTGAATTATGATCTCCAAGCAGCTTCTGGAAAACATCTTTTACAGCTCAATGAGCTAGATGAATTGAGATTAGAAGCCTACAACAACTCTCGCATCTATAAAGAAAGAACAAAGAAATGGCATGATTTACACATATTGAGAAAGAACTTTAAAGAAGGCGACCAGGTTCTGTTATTTAACTCCCGATTGAGACTTTTCCCGGGAAGTTAAGAACGCGATAATCTGGACCGTTCATCATTGAAAACATTTACCCTCATGGTGCGGTGGACATCAAAAATAGCAATTCAAAAACCTTCAAGGTCAACGGGCAAAGGTTGAAACGTTACAATCCAAGTGAAGTAAAGTTCAAAGAGGTGCTCTATCTGCAATCAGATCATTAAAAAAAAGAAGGGGTCGAGCCAACGACGTTAAAAAAGGCGCTATAGGGAGGCAACCCAACCAAATAAATGGTCAGCAGTCGCGTCAGCATTGGCAAGGTCAGGAATGTCAGAAAATCACCTGAAAGTACATTCCCAGATTTAGTTGAGAATCCCAATAGAATCTAACACAATATCTACCCAAATATCCACTTTTCCAAGTCTCACGCGAACTCTCCCACGTCGCTTCATTTTCCACCCGATCATGAAATACTCATCGCCTCTCATCCATCTCTCATCCGCCTTTTTGTTTCGAAATCCCTAGCAGCTCCCCGTCACCCTCCATGAAAACTCCGCCGCCGCCCATCTTATGATTGTCAATACTTTCACGCCGGCCATATGAAGCGAACACGCACCTCGTCCGACTCCTCGACTAATAGTTCGTCGGAGTCCATCAGGCGACGACTTCGTCCGGACGGCCTTCTACAACCTATAACTAACCTCCGATTGCCGACAAATGACAATGAGGCTCAGCGTCTTTTGAATACTAGGTCCAGAGATTTTTCATCTACCCGATTTCTCGATTTTTCCGCTCTTGAATCTCTCGGTTTATTTGAGGATGTCAGGACTATACTCCATCGCTCTCGCCTTCTCCCCTTCTTCATGAAACGTTGGAACCTATACGAAGAGGTATCAACATAATTCTTAGGAACTATGTATCCCACTAGTTTTGACGAAGATGGAGTCCCAGACCATATAGAGTTTCGGCTATGTAATCATGAACTCGCTATGAGTCTGGACACCTTTGAAAGCCTACTAAATCTGCCTAATATCGGTCATCGAACTCCTCCACCTTCTTTCCCTACATATGACGTTTGGTATCAACTCACTGGCCAACGAGCTGATAACATGCTCCACCTCGTTGGCCACCACCTGAAGAACCCTGTCCTCCGATTTCTTCACATTCTTCTGACCAACACTATCTTAATCCGGCCTAATTTGTATGAGCAGGATCTTGTTTCTGCTGATGAGCTTTTTATCCTTTGGTACTTGCTGGCTAACACAGAGATCAACCTTGCTTCATTCCTTCTGCAAAGTCTAATCACGGAGTCTGCCCGTGAATTTAGTCCAATCCTCTGTGGTAACCTCATCACCCCCTTAGCGGAACATTATGTCTTCTTAGCCAACACCACTTCAATTCCTGCCACACTCGTCGACCTGGATTTTTTGGTTAAGGAGCGGGTTCTTCTAATGGTCAATGTCCAGCACTTTTGGCGGCAATCTAATACATCAGCCCTCCTCCAACTGCCTAACCCCAGACGGACCTCAATTCCTGAAGGCCGGAACTGGTGGATGAACAATTTCATTCAGGTCACAAGGCCTATTTCTACACTACCCCCGCTACTTCTCGACTATCGAATAGCCCCTCAACACCCCTCTGGTCCTCGAACTCCTCGGCGGCAAATTGTTTTGTCTTCCTCCTCCTCAGTGCCGGATGTTCCCCCAGTTGTGCCACTTACCACCAATAAAAAATTAGATCTTATTTTGCAACATGTGACACAACTGGCAGACGCCTCGGCCCGCCATCACCAGGACATACAAGCATTGAAGGATCACCTCCACCGACTGGAGCAGCAAAACCTGGTGCACCAGCAAAAAATTCAAGGGGTCGAGGAGGGGCACTGTCCTAACAACCCTCAGTGACATCCAACAGGTCACTGACCGAATCCTTTAGCTTCAACCAACTCCGAGTCCCTCTTCCTGGCATGATCAACACTGAGGATAGAGTCAATTTTTAAGCTTGGGGGAGAGGGCACATGGTACATTTCTACTCTTCACTATCCTTTACTTAGCTTCAATTTTTATAAAAAAAAATTTAGCTTTGCTTTGAACTATGTTAACTCCACACAGCAAAGAAACCTGGTGCCCACACCTTGATTTCAATCTATTTTAATGTTATATCATCAATTACCAAGCTAACTTGGCTAAATCTTCTTGCTTTAATTGACTCAATCATTCAGATGCATTTGGATTAAATTTAGCTAAAACATTTCTTTTGTGGATAACACTAGCCGACATCTATAGATTTAATTGATAATATATTATGTCTAGAGGGGAGTCAAGGTTCTTGCTGCCATGTTAAATAGGAAAACTTGACTTTTTGGTCTAAGGGATCTAGACCTTACATTAGTTTGAACTATTGCTCACTTCATGAACATGATAGAAAAATGAGAAAAAGGAAAAGTAAAAAGTTACATTTTGCATTGCATGCATGCATAGAAAAAAATTTAAGAGAGCAAAACTTCCATTTGAATCTCTCTTAAAGAAAGCAAAGAAAAAACAAATAGAGAAAAGAAAAAAAATTTAGGAGAGCAAAACTTCCAAAGGAATCTCCTAAAGAAAGCATGAATAAAAATCAGGCCTTGACCTGTTTACTTGCATTTCATGAATAAAAGTCAGGTGTTAAACCTGTTTAATCAATGAAAAACCTGTTCATGAAGAGATTTGTAGTTCAACCTCTTGTAAAGTTGACAACCCCTGAAATTCAACTTGTTATTGCTAGTACTTCTTTCATGGCTTAAATTTGCTTTAGCCTCTGTGATTCCCTAGCTAGAAATTTAAGTTTTTGAAAAGGTTGAAGTGTTGGCAAAGTGGGAAACTCATTGGACTTAAATTAGCTGATTTCTAATCTATTTGTGGACTGCTAATTCAAAGTTTATACTTAATTTCTGAATGTTTTGCTTGAGGACAAGCAAAAAGCTAAGTTTGAGGAAATTTGATCATCTCTTTATTGTACCCTTAATCACTACAATTTCCACGAATTTTATGTAAGAATTAGATATATTTAAATATTTTTTATACCATTTTCCAGGAGAAAAGTTGAATGAGTAAAAGGAGAACTAACAACTTTTCAAAATTCAAATGATGACAGGGAAAAGAAACAAAAGGAGAGAGAGGGAGGCCGAGAAAAGGGGGGAAGGAAGGAGCATGGAGGGCCGTGAAGGAAATAGGAAGGACTTAGTCATGAAGGAGAAGATGGAGAACTAAAGAGATTTTTTTTATTCCCTTGGGATGAGACTCTGTTAATGCTTATTACTGTTCTGATTTCCTAACATTATTATTTTGATTCCTCGCTTTGTATTTACGTGATGCATAGCCGTAAGAATTTCTAACTGGTTTTAAATGGATCGAGAGATCGACTATTTTGGGTTTAAGCTAATTTCACCCAAGAGGAGAACTTAGTTATATCAATTGCTGTGCTTTTCGTAAATTGTTGATTTGTATTTATTAAAAGGGATCGAGAGATCCATTATACTGATTGTTATGAGATGAGAATCCTTACAATCGTGTGAGGAACAAATCCTATATTTCTGATCGCTTGATTAAGATTAAAAGCCTTAATTATAAAAAGATCGAGAGACTACATTCGACCTGATTAAAGACGAGAGTCTTATTAATCGGTAGTCTTAATCATCGGTTAGGACCCCTACTATTCTTGATCTCTATTTATATATATCGTTAGAATAGAAGGGAATCCAGAACTTAGTGATTATTGTCATAGCATCAACTAGTTCATTCCAAGGGAATCTCTTCTTCCAATTGCTCAAAATCCTTTCTTACGTTCCTTTATTATTCTTAATTCTTGTTCGTTTCTCTTTATGCTTATTTCTTTTATAATTTTGTGACAACTTTCGGATATAATTGGAAAAAGTAATTAGTCTAAATCAACGGGGTTACGACACTCAGGGTTTCTACTCGACCTGTGCACTTGCAGCTACGTGAACTCTTGAGTAAAATTTAAATTGTGACTGGACTTATTTCTTATACGAAATCCATAATTCTGCAACTACATTTAGTTCACGTCACAGACCTTAGCCCAGCGAGGTCGAGGATGGGGCCGTGGTCGAGGCCGCACTACCAGCCGCGGCCGAGGATGAGGTCGTAGCGCGAAAGCGCCGACACAGGATGAGTACATTGATGAGACTGACCCACTGGAGGGCAATCAAATTGGAGGCAACCAGCCCGCGACCAAACATCGCACACGAGGACCTCGACAAGAGATTTTTGAGGATACTATTCAGGCATTTCTAAGGCTACATCTGCCACAATTCGAGGGCAAGGCGGATTTCTTTAAGGCAGAGCAATGGATAGAGACCTTAGATCGCATATTTAAGTTGATGATGTGTGCTGAAGAGCGAAAGGTGTTGTATGTTGTCCACATGATTACTGACACTGCCATGGGATGGTGGAAGACCACGAGAGCCACCATATTTAGAGGGCTGGAGGAAGAGGAGATACCATGGGCCAAGTTTAAGTAGGCGTTTGTTGACCGTTACACCCCTGAGCACGAACGGGTCAGAAAACACGAAGAATTTCTAGAGCTTGTGCAAGGAACCATGACTGTGGTGGAATACCACACTCAATTTATCATGCTAGAATAGTACTACCCGATGCCATTTGTGGGACTGTGATACTTTGGAAAAGGCATAGAGACTGGCTACTCGCATGGAGAAAGACCAGGCTGAACGCAAAGCAAAAGCCCCAGCCAAGCCAGCAGAGCAACAACGACCTCGGACCGAAGATCGCCGATCGTTCAGGAGGGATGATCGTCGCGATCGCCTTCATAGGCGTTACTACCATAGAGAGGCCCTTCGCTATGCTCAACCCCATCAGCGCCCAGCACCAGTACAGCTTCAGGTATAAAGATTTCAAAATGTTAATTAAGAATGTATTAAAGTGTGGTAATTAACTCACATTCCATGTAATAGCCTCTGAGATAGCTGCCATCTCCTTCTCGTCAGCCTCAGCCACAAACACTAGTAGTTCAACAGAAGCCTCTCTGCCCTTATTGCGGGCGATATCATGACGGTGAATGCCGCAGGAGGAATGGTTCGTGCATCCAGTGCAGATAGTTCGGACATTTTGCCTGAAACTGCCCAATAGTTCGCTATGGGAGGTCGTGATAACCGGGGCGCCAGAGGCGCAAACCCCGTGGTTCAGGTCAGGGTGCACAACATGGAGGCGAACACTGCCTAGAATGATAACGATGTTATCAGAGGTACCCTTCCTATTGTCGATGTGTCTGCTATTATCTTATTTGATTCAGAGGTCACACACTCGTTTATTTTGAAGTCGTGTGCCCAAGCTCTTGGCTTGTCCTTACAGTAGATGCCTCATACCATGAGGGTGAGCACCCCCATGAGAGATCTTCACACGGCTAGGTACATTCCAAATGTATCTGTCACCGTGGAAAAGAAGAATTTTTCTGCAGATCTTATTGTCATCCCGATGACAGACTATGACGTCATCCTAGGGATGGATTGGCTTTCTTACCATGAAGCTGGTCTACACTGCAAGCATAAGAAGATCACAATAGGTGCACAGAACAAGCCGAAGGCGATTATCAGGGGTACTCCATCAGAAAGTAAGAAGGTGATTGTCTCAGCTATGAAGGCTCAAAAGATGCTCTAGAAAGGATGCTATGGATACTTGGCAAGTGTGGTAAAGACCGACGAACCAGCCACCACACTGCAACAGATAAGTAGTGCGTGAATTTTCGGATGTTTTTCCTGAAGATACTTCAGGACTACCATCGAGATGCGAAATAGACTTCAAGATCGAGCTTCTACTTGGAACCGCACTCATCTCCAAGGCACCGTACCGCATGGCACCTACTGAGATGCAAGAGTTAAAGAAGCAGATACAGGAATTGTTAGACAAAGGCTTCATTCGGCCGAGTATCTCGCCGTGGGGAGCACATGTACTGTTTGTTAAAAAAAGATGGTTCAATGCGGCTTTGTATTGATTATAGGATGCTCAACAAGGTGACGATGAAAAACAAGTACCCTCTGCCCCGCATCGACGATCTTTTCGACCAGTTGCTCAGGCATCCGTATTCTCCAAGATCGATCTGCGGAATGGCTATCATCAGTTGACAGTTGCTGAGGAAGACATACCGAAGACAGCCTTTTGGTCTAGGTATGGTCATTATGAGTTTTTAGTAATGCCATTTGGACTGACAAACGCTCCTACAGTGTTTATGGATATGATGACCAGGATCTTTCGGTCCCACCTGGATCATTTCGTCATAGTGTTCATGAACGACATCCTGATTTACTCGTCCAGCCCAGAGCGACATCGAGAGCATCACAGAATAGTGTTGGAGACTCTGCGCCAATACCAGCTCTACGGCAAACTCTCGAAGTGCGAATTTTGGCTGAATGAAATCATGTTTTTTGGACATATAGTATCCAAGAAGGGCATTTCAGTGGACCCCGCAAAAGTAGAAGCAGTGACTAATTGGACAAGACCGAAGAATGCATCTGAGATCCGCAGTTTTTTTGGATTAGCAGGTTATTATAGAAGGTTCATCAGAAACTTCTTCAAAATTGCAGCACCGCTCACGAACCTCACAAAGAAAGCTGAGAAGTTCATCTGGTCTGATAAGTGTGAGCAGAGCTTTCAGACATTAAAGGATCGTTTGACATCAGCACCTGTTCTCACCATCCCGACAGACAACGGAGGATATATAGTCTATAGTGATGCATGTAGGACAGACTTAGGGTGTGTGCTGATGCAGCATGGTAAAATAGTGGCCTATGCTTCGCGCCAATTGAAGAAGCACGAGGTTAACTACCTCACGCATGACCTGGAGCTAGCTGCAATAGTTTTTGCTTTGAAGATCTGGAGACACTATTTGTATGGGAAGACTTTTGAGATCTTCACAGATCATAAAGTCTCAAATATATTTTTGACCAGAAGGACCTTAATATGAGGCAGCGCCGTTGGTTGGAACTTCTGAAGGATTATGAATTTGCTATTAATTACCACTCTTGTAAAGCAAATTCAGTGGCAGATGCGCTGAGTAGGAAATGGGAAGGTTCACTAGCATACATCAGAGTACGGGAGTACGAGATATTACAGGAGATAAATCAATGGTGTCTCAAACTTGACAGTAATGGAGCGATGTGGATGATGCATCAGATGATGCCTAGTATGATTGACAGAATCATAGCTGCTCAGAGGGAGGATCTAGAGTACCAAAAAGTGTTGAAGAGATGTCAGAATGAGCCGAATGACTTCCAGGTATCAGCAGATGGAAGAATTCGATATAGAGATAGATCCCTCAGATACAATCATCAGACGGGAAGTAATGGATGAGTGCCATAAGTCCGAGTTTGCCATTCATCCTGGAAGTACTAACATGTACAAAGATGTACAGCGTAGCTATTGGTGGCCTGACATGAAGAGGGAGATAACTGAGTATGTGTCTAGATGTCTGGTGTGCCAGCAGGTGAAGATTAAGCACCAGAGGCCATATGGAAAACTGAAGCCTTTAGATATTTCACAGTGAAAGTGGGATAATATTACTATGGATTTTGTATCCAACTTGCCCAGGTCCAAGAAGGGTCATGATGCTATATGGGTGGTGGTAAACAGATTCACGAAGGCGGCACACTTCATTCTCATCCGGTGGAAGCAATCGGTAGAGAGTTTATTAGACTTGTACGTTAGAGAGGTGGTTATACTACATGACATCCCGGCATCGATTGTTTCTGACCGAGACCCCAGATTCACTGTCAGATTCTGGAAGAGCATGCAGTAAGCATTTGGCACAAGGCTAAATTACAGCACTGTTTTCCACCCTCAGACTGATGGGCAGTCTTAGAGGACTATTCAGACATTACAGGACATGCTGCGAGCATGTGCACTAAATTGGCAAGGTAAGTGGGATGAACACATTCATCTAATCGAATTTGCTTATAATGATAGCTACCATTTCAGTATCGGTATGGTGCCCTTCGAGGCTTTATATGGCAGACATTGTCGTTCACCCGCTCACTGGGGTGAAATAGGTGAAGAGAAAATCATGAGCAAAGAAGAAGTGAATGAGGCAGTAGAATATGCCGAGAAAGTGGAGCTGATCAAGAAGAGAATGAAGACAGTTCAAGACAGACAGAAGAGTTATGCTGATAAGGGAAGACGTGAGCAGATTTTTCAGGCTGGTGATCAGGTTCTGCTAAAGGTGTCTCCCATGAAGGGAGTTATGAGGTTCAGTAAACGAGGAAAGCTCAGCCCTAGATACGTGGGACCATTCGAGGTACTAGAGTTAGTAGGTGAAGCGGCATACAGATTAGCCTTGCCACTTCATATGGGTGAGTGCATAATGTGTTCTACGTATCCATGCTTAAGAAGTACAAGCATGATGTTGTCAATGTTTTACAGATCGGAAAGCCAAATCTAGCTACTGATTTGACTTTCGTAGAGTACTCGACACATATTGTGAAACGCAAAGTACAACGTCAGAAGAATAGAGATGTACCTATGGTCAGAGTAGCATAGTGTTTTCATCATGGCGATGAGGCCATATGGGAACTCGAGTCAGAGATGAGCCAGGAGTTCCCGCATCTATTCGGTAAGACCTCTACTTAGTGCAAAATTCGAGGATGAATTTTCTTTTAAGGGGGTAATGATGTAACACCCGAAAAAAATAATAAATAAATATATATAAGTGGATAAGATCAAATGAAATGGATAGTTATGAGTGGATAAGGCTCTAGATAAGGGTATAAAAAAGGGGCAAATTTGGAAATTTCTCCCACCACAATCTCTATAAGAAGGGCCTCCTCCTTGGATAGTTACATTCCATTTCTTTTGCTTTCTTACCATCAAGTATGCTGCCCCTTACCTTCTTCTCCAATCGGATGGCTTCATAGGTGGGGAACGACAAGGGGAGGACGACCGCCGGTGATCGAAAGAATTTCGTGCAAGGATCAACCAAAGAAAGAGGTTGTGAATCTGAAATCCCTCTGCATAACCTAAATAGTATTAGGGCAGAATTAAGGTTGTTCTTATCTTGAAATGTGATCTTGTTTGATGAAAGGAAATGAAAAAGGAATGGATTGTTTGCATTTGATTTGGGATGCATTGTTGATTTCTGATTTGTATTGTGTATTGCTATAAATGTATAAGTTTAGATGATTGTTTAGGAGTGATAGTTTCGTATTAGAATGAAAAACTTCTGAGATTTCAATGCTTGTTCGAATCTATTTTTACGCTGACCGGTCAATCGATCCAGAGATATTGGTCGACCGGTGAGTTCCAGTCCAGCCGTCTATGGAAATTGGTCGATCGACCGATAGAGACCGGTCGACCGATTATTCCTTCAGGGCTGCATCATTCGGCCGAGACCATTGCACGGACCTAGACCCATCGGTTGACCGATCTAGAAAAATCGATCGACCGGTGCCTAGAAATCACTCGATTGAGACCCATTAAATGGACTCAGACCCATCGGTCGACCGATCTAGAGAGATTGGTCGACCGGTGCTAAGCAATCGATCAACTGATCAGAAAGAACCGATCGACCGAACCTTAAGCAGATTTCATTTTGTTTGTTGATTGATCTAGATTCTGTCCATGATTATGATATGATATTCCCTACTGATTGAATTATTGTATGACTAAATCATTTGTCTTATTATTGATCTGTCCAGTGATACAATCCTCTTATAGAATGAAAGAAGGATGAATGGATAAAGTGATTAATTAAGAAAGATGAAAAGCTAAAGAGAGGGTGGTCAGCCCATGCTAAGTGCTTATAGTGAAGGGTCGCTCCCATAGCCATGGCTTGATCACCCATAGGCTGCACAAGGTTGTATTGTTTTGCTCGGCATAAAACTCTCAAAAGTTAAAGGCACCTAAAGTCACTTAAGCTAAGAAAAGTACAAGGATAAAGAGTATGTACAAATGATATGAGTATGATGATAAGTGAAGTATGATTATTAATCCAGCATGATTATTGAAGTCTTTCATGATTATATGATCTCTGATCTCTTTGATCTATTGATGTCTCAAATCGAATGATCTTATACTCTCTATCTGATCTTGATATGAGTGATTCCTGATTCTGACTAAGTCTATTTATTGTTATGCATTGAGTACTCTATTGATTCTCCACTAGATTGTATAGCTTACGGGAGGACCTCCTCTCCTGTGTTGATTTTCACAGGGTCAAGTCAGTGATGATGTCGAGATCATGTGTCACGACCAGCTCGAGCGATAATAAAGCACATGAACTGACAAATGGCATAGTTATCATTTTCCCTATTTTCCGCATTTATGAACTTGGATGTAATTCAAATGTGATTCCTATTATGAGAATTTTGTAGTACTTTGAGACTTCCACTATTTTGATATTCTATTTTCCTCTTTATTTCTATTGCTGACATGTCACTGTTTTAATGGAGTTTTGGTCAATTTTTAGTCAAAGTTATAGTTTTTCGTAGCGTCTTCAAATAGATCCTCGCCACGTGGCGTTGGTCGATTTGAGAGCGTTACATGTATATATGTACGTATGTATATATAAGGAGAGGTAAAAGTACAAGAGCGCGACAGGTGGCATCTTAAGGTAATAAAATTAAAAGAATTAAATTTATGAACATATTTTGATTAGAAGCATATTCTTTTTACTATCACTGAAATAAATAATATTATATTTTTAAAAGATAATGTACAAGTAATTTTTAAAAGATATTTTGTTATTTTCAAAATTAAAAAATAATTTAATTTGAGTCAAATTAAGATTGATTTTTCCATTTATCAATTTGAGTATCATTAAAATAAATAATATTTTCTTTTTAGAAGATAGTATGGAAGTAAATAAAAATTATTATTTAAAACATCATTTATTATTTTCGAAATTAAAAAATTTAAAATCAATAATTAAATTTGAGTCGAATTAAGATTAATCTTTCATTTTCATCAATTTGAGTATAATTTCAAGTAAAAATAATTTCTTTTTAAAACATAATTTATTATTTTAGGAATTTAAAATAATTTAAAGTAAATAATTTAATTTGAGTCAAATTAAAATTAATCTTTTCTTTTTATCAATTTGAGTATGATTAAAATAAATAATATTTTCCTTCTAAAAGTTAATATGCAAGTAAATTATAATTGCAACTTAAATTATATTTTGTTATTTTAGGAAATAAAAATAATTTAAAATAAATAATTCAATTTGAGACAAACTAAGATTAATCTTTCATTTTTATGAATTTGAGTATGATTAAAAAATAAAAATTATCTCATAATAGTTTGTTATATAAGGTAACAAAAGGTAATATATAAGTTAATAATATATATATTTAATTGAAATTATCTTATAATAGTTCTTTATATAAGGAATAAAAAATATTTAAATAAATAATTAAGCTTGATCAAATTAAAATTAGTTTTTCCGTTTCATCAATTTTAGTATGATTAAAATAATAATACTTTCTTTCTAAAAGATAATGTGCAGGCAATAATAATTTCTTTTTAAAAAATAATTTGTTATTTTCTTAATTAAAAAATAATTTTAAATAAATTTTTCAATTTTATTCAAATTAAGGTTAAATATTCTTTTTTTACCAATTTTAGTATGAATAAAATAAATAATCTTCCCTTTCTGACAATTATGCACAAGTAGATAATAATTTCATTTAAAAAATAATTTGTTATTGTAGGAACAAAAAAATAATTCAATTCGAATCAAATTAAGATTAATCTTTTACTTTTATCAATTTGAGTTTCTTTCTAAAATATAATTTCAGGTAAATAATAATTCTTTTTTAAAAGATAATTTGTTATTTTAGGAATTAAAATAAAGATTTAAAATTGAGTCAAATTAAGGTTAATCTTTCATTGTTTTATCAATTTGAGTATGATTAAAATAAAGAATCTTTCTTTTCTAAAAGGTAATGCACAAAATATAATATAATAAATAATAATATCCTTTATAAAAATAATGCATTATTTTGTATTAAATAAATAATATTTTCTTTTTAAAAGACAATGTAAAAGTGTAATAAAAATAATATTTCATTTTTTATATTATCATATGCTAGTTTGTTATATAAGCCAAGGTAATAAAAGTAAAAGAAGATTAACTTTATGAGCATAGTTTTGATTAGAAGGAGATTTTTTTATTATGATTAAAATGATATATTATAATATTATAAAGAAAAGCACGAGAGCACGACAGTGATATCGTAACACGATGACGTGTGTCAAATTTATATAAGTTAATATATATACAAATCAAATTTCAAATTTATATATATGTCCATCGATCGGCTCATGCATGGTCTCACCAGCTTCACCCACACATCCGAGCTCCATGTCGATGTCGCAACGCCCCCATTCATCCGTTGTAACGTCCCCAAATCGACCAACACCACATGGCGAAAATCAATATGAAGACGCTATAAACGCTATGGCATTGATCATCACATTGACCAAGATTCAGTCAAGAATCATGACATGTCAGCAAATGAAACTATAGAAAAATAAAGGAAGGTGGAAGGTAGCATTAAATGTAGAGAGTAACTACATCATCTCAAAACGAAAGTATTATAAAGTCTACATCAAAGTATTATAAATGCGAAATAAATAGAAATAGACAATTAGGCTCTTTTTGGTTCATGTGCTTATCGTCGTCTGAGCTCTGTTGCAGCACACGTACTCAACACCATCACTGACCTGGCCTGGCCCTGTAAAAATCAAACACAGAGAAAGAGGTTCTCTCGTAAGCTTTACAGCTTAGTGGGGAACTAGTAAAATGTACAATGCATAACTTAGATATCATAAATGACAAAAATACATAATTTAATCAGAAGCTTGGATATGGGTCATCATAGATCGATAAGATTACATGATATGAGATAAGCTTTGAATTAACAATAGACTTGATAATCATGACATGAATGATAATTATAACTTGACTTGATGTTCATGCTTGCTTGACTTATCTATACTTTTTAATCTTGAATCGTGCTTAGAAAATTCATGTGACTTTAGGTGTCTTTACATTATTGCGTTATGCCAAGCAAAACGATAGTCTTGTGCGGATTAATGAGTGATCAAACCATGACCAAGGGAGCGACCTTTATCTTGAAACACTTGGCATAGGCTAGCAACCTCATTATTCATCTTCTATCTTCACTTATTAATCACTTTAGAATCTTGTTAGCTATTATTCTTCATACAATGGAAATAATTGAATCAATAGAGGGGCTCAGTAAAAGGGTTCATGTCGTAAATCGGGAATGGATCTCAGTGAAATCATGTCCTTAATTCAGTCATAATAATGATTAATTAGAAGGGAAATAGACATTATGCAGATAAAAAATCAAGGGTTAAAAATGAACAAAATAAGAGGTCACAATTTGGGGGTCGATCGACAGATTCAGATGACTGGTCCGTAGCCTGGCATGGACGTGATAGTGGGGTAGCATGGGCGTGAGAGCCTGATGGCAAGACCGTGCAGAGAGAGGTGGCATGGGCATGCCGGTACAGGAGCATTTGTAGAGAGACTGACACAGACGTGTCTGAAAGGTGGCATCGCCGTGACGGCGATCAACCAATTCAGTGGATCAATCGGTCTATAGTGTACTGGAGTTCTTGCGGCCAGGTTATGTCACGGTGCCAGGAGGGTGGAGAATCCTATTGTTTGTGAAACATTCAACAATTACTAGTTTTATTATTTGTGAAAATTGTTAAGTTTGGCGGATCCTATTGCAAAACCGATATCACAAACATTTTAATATGCCGTTATTGAGAGTTTTTATTGATTCGAAAATAAATATTATACTCGTAGAGATGATTGAAATTTTCACCGATGTTCATTATAATCATTGACTACACGTCTCCTCATACAATAATCCATATGAAATCCAAATTTGGCAAGAGGTCATAGAGTTATGTACCTTCCACAATCTCTGGGGAAATCATGGTTTACGCATTACTATCTGATTGGAATTTCATTTACGTGATAAATAATCTTTTAACACCCGTGCACTTGTTTTAAGGTATGTTTGGTTGGAGATGAAAGAAAGATAAAGAGTGAGAGAGGAATAGAAAAGATCGTTTGGTTGAATTTAAATTGGAGAGGAAAGAAAGAGAAGTCTTCTCCTTTTTTTTCTATTTCTCTCCAATATTCCATTTTTTTCCCCTTCTAATGAGAATAGAAAGAAGGAGAAAGACATATTAAGTATGTGTTTCTAATTTTGATCAATTAAATTAAACATATAAAAAATAAAATTGTCTAAATAAATTAATCACTTAACATTCATTCCATTCATTTCCCTTTCCTTTCCATCATTTCCTTTTCCACTCTTTATTTTCTCTTCCCTTTAATAAATTTTGAACAAAAAAGACCCTTAATATGATGTGTGCTTTTCAATAGTCAAGGAGGAGAGATTGAAGGTGAGAAATACAAGTAACTGAAAGATAGGGAAGTCATTTCTTTTTGTTTGAAGGTTTTCATTCATTAAGATATGGGTTTAATTTGTTTCTTCATCCCTCCACACGTCCTTTCTCATCTTGTAAGGGAGATGAGGAATGAAAAAGATCACCAAATACTCCAACTGATGTAAAACAATGTGTTCAAAGTATAAAGCGCAGGTTTGTCTCAGTCATGGCTTGACTACAGAAACAGTGGTTACCCACTATTTCAGAGGTCATTTGACTTGCATTGAGACTATTTGAGACACCTGTGGTTTTATGGATGGGCAGGCCCGGCCTCCCATTCATCTCCGCAGCCTCCTACTCCTCTTTGATGATCTGTTAGCATTGCCTGAAGATGGTGGAGTTGCAGATTTTGGTAGCTCTGTTTCACCCTGAGTCCCATGACCATTGTCCATACTAAGCTGCGTCTCAATGAAAAATACGTAATCCATGACCTGAAAGAAATGTTTTGAACTATAAGCAAGAAGTTTTTTTTCCTATTAATTAAACACTTACAAATAGAAGTATGAGCTTACCTCCTCTTCTGTATCTATCATCTCCATACTATCCATTGCCCTGAAGGTTGACATGATAGTGTTAACATGAAATAATTCTCAACCTCATGGAAAAAAGAAAAGTGATGTGATTTTTATATTAACGTCTAATTACGATTATTCCTTAACTAGAACAACAACAACAACAACAAAGCCTTATCCCACTAGGTGGGGTCGGCTACATGGATCATACGACACCATTCCATTCGTTGATCCATGTTCATACGATTCGACAGGGTTTTACGCTGACTGTCGGAGCCTAACACAACCCTCCTCCTTTATCCGGGCTTGGGACCGGCTATAAAACATAGGCGGAGTTTTCTTAACTAGAACAATCAATAAAAAAATAACTAGTGAAATTTGTGTGTAAAAGCTTCAAAATAATTGTTGTTGAAGTACGAAAAAATATGCATTATCACTAGCCATGTCATGTTACGAAGGTGAAATTCTCCGCGGTGTAGAATGGGCATGATTTTATTTATATATGACTACAGAACTTCTATTGGAGAACTTTTTATATGTTGGTCAATCAAATATAGTTGGAACTTGGGGAAAACTTGTGCTATATAAGTCTCTCCGAGTCCTACATAATAATTCACAAAACAAATAAACATAAGGGATGAATATTTTAATGTATAAACAACATTACTCATACATCACCCAACAAGAAATATCTTAGAAACAAGCTCAAAGTTATATACAACCAACTCAATGGATAATGCAAAAGATCCCTCAGTAATTATACCCATCAGCATGACCGATGCATTTGATGAGTTATATAATTCAAATGACAATCATTGATTTGCAGTTGAAGTACTTAGATCAGAAGCAAACATTTATCATTATTGAAGTACTTAGATCAGAAGCAAACATTTATCATTTAAATGATTAATCATTTAAGAAACTGAAGTATTTAGATCAGATGCAAACATTTTGAAGCATCCATACTAATTCCTGATGTATCCACTCGTGTTTGTATAACAATCTATAGCCTAGAATTGATATGTCAGGCTAATTACCAGAAATCTCAAAAGACTGTTCTGAGTGTATGCAGATACCATTTAGTTTTACCGCCAAATTAGCTTGCCAAATCTTTTCCTAGAATTGTTTAGGCAGATTGCTTTCGTTTACAGTTAAAAGAGCAGGCAAACTAAAATGGGCTACGAAATGGCTTTAAAATCAAGGTATTAAAATAATAGAAAGAAGGTAAGCTCCTAGTACTTAAAGTAAAATCAATCTTTGAACTTGACGCTCCTGTATGACTTCTAAACTTCTAAAACAACAGAAAATGAAAATTAAAATACCTCAGTTCAGCTTCATAGAACTTCTTCCGCCACAATTTTTGTTCCTTCTCAAGTTTTTTATTAATCTAGAAAAGTAATTAAAAAAAGATAAGTTGATTATAATGTAAACCTATCAAAGATTATCTGTTTCTTTAACCAAAATGAAAAGAATCTTAGAGCTCACAGCTGTAATAGTTTTGATCTCTCGGTTAAATTCATTGATTTGCAGTTGGATATCTCGCATCTTCAAATTTACAGCTTTTTTCACAGCTTCAGAAATGTGTTGCCCCTTCTTAGCCTTTTTCTCTTGAATTAGAGTTTCATAATACTGTGAATATACCAAGTAAATCATACAACAACAATAGAAACTATATAGTCAATACTGGGAGTTATTAAGATGCTGAATTTTTATGAAGAGCAAAAAACCACATTCGGTGAAGTGGTTGAAGCTTTTGTTTCCAAATTGAGTAAAAGGTTCAAGTTTCAGGAATTATTTGAAGGTTTCAAATTTTAAATGTCGTCTTACCTTGTTTATAGTTCTTTGTTATATATCAAAGTAGGTTATGACCTTGTTTGTAATAACAAAAGAAAACCATGATACTGAAATTTCTCTTGAAGCAGACAGCACGCAAAACATACTTCTTAAAATTCCTGTAAAAGGAAAAAGAAATACCTGCTTTTGGTTTTCAAGTTGACTTGCAAGTAGATGGCTGTACTCATCTTTAGTCTGATCACATGCTTTCATATTAATACATTTTTTTTTCCAAGTTCATGTCAATACATATAAAAAGGATATAAAGGGAAATCATAAATAATGACATTTGAGCAATATAAATCACTATTGCAGACAAAGAGATAAATGGTCATAAAACTCTCACCACTTTTATTTTAGTGCATAATAAATCTTCACTCCTCTCAGAATCATCATTATGTCCGCAGCCTACATAGTTTCCGTCAAGGGGTCAATTATATTGGACTTTGACTCTTCTAATTTCACATTTTTTTAATTTTCTAGAATGCATTTAGCTGAGGAACATAACTATGACAAGCATAATCCCAAATCTGTTGGGTTTCCAAATCAAGAGAAAAGGAATGTTGTGTATCCTTCCAGTGTCTTTCAGCATGACCTTTTCTATATCTGCACCAACACACAGCATAAGCTGTAGTCCTTCAAAAAAGTTATTAAAGTACATGTCTGAGAAAAGAAACATGAATCACATAACTATCAAAAAGTTCGCCTGCCAAGAAAGAAGCCAGCAAGAATTTCATAACATAACAAGCAGTCACATACCTTCCACAACCCACAAAACCACAGATCACACAGATCAAGAGATTTTGAGATGTTCCACAGATAGAGCATGCAGGTTTATCAGAATTTTTCTGACAAAATTGGCAAACCTGGGAAGACAACCACATTAATCAAGCCTGCTGGAGAACCATGGAAAACCAGAATAACAAAATATAAACAAAATGGACACCAGCAATACTAAAATAAGATCTATGGTGGTTGTATATTATTTTTTAGAAGGTGCGAGAACTTGAACAAGTCTTTGCATATATGGACATACATTCTCGATGGAAATGCCAATAGATAGTAGAATGGAAAAGAAACCACACATCCGATGCCAATTAACTTGTCACAGAGACGGAGATGGGCCTTGATATAACTTTTTACAACATTAATTTAAAGTAATCTATAAAGTCCAAAATGTGTTATAAATAAGACTTCCAAAAGGAATGTATGAAAGTCAAATCAACTGGCATAACAATTGCAAGATACTTACTGAACAAGAAGAGTGGACCCACTTTGAGATGCACGGGCTTTGGAATGAATTATCACAATTTGTTGCAGAAATACTGCTCATCTCTTGATCCAATCTCTCTAAATATCAAAAACATAATTGTGAACAACGATAATAGTAAATGTGAGGAGAAAAACAAATGTTATCAAGGAGAAATGATTAACATTTTGCTAATAATTCTACAAATGCTCCTCAAGTGCATTATACATCAAATGCAATATCTCCTAAGAAGATAGGGAGCATCATAACATTTTGCTTGGCTGTATATATTACATACCAAGCTGGTATAACATTTGGTCAACATGGAAAGGGCCTTGTTTCATTATAGAGAAAATAGATGTATTCTCGGCCATCATGGGCCTTGCATCGGTTTAAATTGATTAGTATATCAAATTGTCCCCCGAGGAATCTTTTCCCCTACAACGACCAGAGGCCTGCCTGAGTAAACTATGTAATCTAGTTTTAGCATACTCATAATTCTTATTTATATAGATCTTTACAGTTAAATCTTGATCATTTAACAAATTGGATACAAAAGTAGATGCATGAGATTTCAAGAAATGCCTGAAGTTAGTTGTATGATGAGGTTAGTAAATGAAACAGTTTCTAAGTATCCTTACTAATGATTTTTCACGTTTTGATTTAACGAAAGAAGTGCAGATTAAGCAATGTAAGAACAAAGCATTTCATAGCCAGAGGTTATAAATCTTACCTATGCAAACAGGGCATGTAGGCAACTCAATTGACCCGGCCGGTGCAGTTTCAGCTGTATCTGTAGACTGCATGAACTTCACCGAGTCTATGAACAGTGCATGGCAAACCTCCCCCTGCAGTTCCATCAGCGCCAATAGGCTCAATTCAGACAACTAGAAATTGGTCATAGCTCCAAGAAAAAAAAAAAAAAAAGAAATGATCCAGCAAAAGAACAAGCAAGTTCAAGAAACAATCAGACCTTACTAGTGAACGTCCAACCATTGACACCAAGATAGAATTTATCCGCAGTCCTCTGATCACCGAACTCCACCAAAACACTGTACCTATCTTCAATAGCGTCATTCCTGAACAAATAAATGATGCAATCAAAACTTCAATAAATGTTCCTCGATCATACTACATTCTTGCTATACAGGTTTAGTCACCTGATGACCCAAACGCCGGTCGCCCTCTTGATGTACGCGCCGCAGAAACGTTCGAAATCATCCAGCGTGAGGCGGCCAGGAACGGCAAGGATAAGGAGGTGCGTGCCGCGTCCGGCCTAACAAGTTCCGAAGACTACAAATATCAGAGATGACATCGTCCAGAAAACGAGAAGAAGCAAGAAAGATGCTTTAACGCGGCCCTCTATCTCACCGGGAGATGACCAACGGAGGAAGGAGGAGGCTGTGGCGGCTTGGTCGACGAAGAGGGGGAGGAAGAGAAGGAAGGCGGCGAGGAGTTGCGGTACATGCGGAGGAGGCCGTGAAAGATGCGGAGGCGACAATCAGGGTTGCGGCTGGTGCTGGGAGCATCGTTGACCTCTCCGGCGATCTCCGGCGGTGATTCCAGCGAGTGGATTCGGATACTGAACATTTTGTTTTGTTTTTTTTTTCCCTCAACTTTCACTGTTTCACGTCCTTCGCGTTCCTTCTTGTTCTTTTTTTTATTTTTTTTCCTTGCATTTGATACTTCTTTGAACTTGAAAATAACAATTTGGTTGATAGATAATAATTACCTATGAGCTAATAGAGATTAATAATTTAGTTATTGAAGTTAATTAACACATTTGATAAATAATAATGATTAAATTAGTTGATAAGTACACAATCTCATGAATGCGAAAATACATATTCATATAAATTTATATAATTTGTTTCTTTTATTATAACATATATATTTTTTAATTGTTTTAGAGTGGATCTCTTTGTGCAAAATAAAATGATTAGTTTCAACGTTGATAAATTTCAATACTTTTCAACTTTAGTTTATTTCCCAATTATAACTTTAAACTTTATTTTGTAATTAAATTACTCTCCAACTATTTATTTATTTCAACAATTATCCTTCCGATTGAAAATAATTAATTTCTCAATTATTTTACTAACGTGACATATTATTTAAAAATAAAATAATATAAAATATTAAAATAATAATATAAATTTTTTCTCCTCTTTTCCTCTTCTCTTTGAGGCTGAGAGGAAAGGGAAGGGAGAAGCAAGATGAGAGATGCTTAGTTAGGGGTGTGTCGCTTTTTTATTTAAAATAATATTTTATATTTATTTTACTTTAAAATAAAATGTCACGTAGGAAAAATGATCAAAGAATTAGTTATTCTCAATCGGAAGGATAATGAAATAAATCAATATTTAGATGATAGTCTAATTATAAAGTAAAATTAGAGGTTAAAATTAAAAAAGAGAATAAAGTTAGGAGGTATATAGCGAAATTTACACATTGTTGTGTGATTTGTTTAAATGTAGACGTTAACATACGAATTTGAAATATTCTTCTTTTGTGCAATTTAGTTGATGCTATAAATTACTTTTGATTTAATTAAGACAGATAAATCGTTTAAAATTCTTAAAATGTATTCTAAGTTGATAGAAGTCCTATTATATAAGTTAATTAATACTTAAATTTAGAAACAGTAGCTGTAAATTTTTTAATGCACAAGAAGAAACGAGGCACGTTTCTGGTCTTCTGGAACTGAATTTTGGATCTCAGAATCCAACGGGCATACACTAATAACTTTGTTTAACAATAAATTAGTGTTTTAATATGATCAATACTAATGGCTCAACAAAGAATTCAATAATGGAGTCCCAGTAATGTATACGTCTCATGGTTTTCCATAGATTGTGCATCACTATAATGTATACATTATGCGGAATTTTTTTTATTTATCTTGTATATATTGGATCATACTATTTACATTTTAGTTTTATGTTTTGATAATAACAAATCATATGATTGTTAATTATCGAAAAAATGTTTTGCGATAAAGATAGTTATAGGCATTGAAAAATAAATTTAACTATATGATATAACTTTATTTTATGATGATATTGTGTGAACATTTTTTTAAAAAAAACTTTAATAAATTCATCATTATTGGACCAATTGACTAACCCAAGTGATCGATCGATCAAGTGAATGAAAGATCAATTCTCAAAAGTCTTGATCAAATAAATTAAGATATCATATAGTTTGATCGATCATGAAACTTGTGAATGGAATTATAAACACATTTACAGCAGTAAGTTTGATAGATATGTTAGCCAATGATGTTTAATGGATCAGACGGACTCTAAATTTTATCTGACATTAGACGACAGGCTCTTTAATTTAATGGACTATCGCCTAATAGTTTCAAGCTTGTCTGACCTCGGTTAGTGGATGGGTTAAGAAAATTCATTGTTCTTTAGAAAAAAAATAATTTATCATTTTAATTTTTTTTTTTCAAAATTGTGTTACTCTTTTGCAACGTTTTCTTATTTTGATTTGTTTTTCTTGTTACATCAATAAAAAAAATAAAATAACTATCAAATAAATTGTGTATCAAGTCTTTGGTTGGTAGTTTGCAATGTCAAAATTTCCACGGAAAGTTGTGGAATTTTGAGAAATAAGAAATTTTCATATTTTCTTCCATTCAAACCATACATGTACTCATAACTTAAGAAAACACACTTTCTATCATTTTCACATTATTACATTTCACTTATTTAAATTTAAACAAAACATGTATCATACCTTCAAGAGATTATCGAAACTTGATTTTTCAATTGGCCTTCTTTCCTAGTTTTTTTTAATATTGGATTTCTAATTTTAACTTTTCACCTTAAGTACTTGGAAGAATAAGTGTGATGTGATTTCACATAAAAAGTATCGTTTAATTCATCTAAGCTTGCTTATTCAAAATCATCATGGCTCTAGAAACTTTTTTCACATCAATCTATATTTAATATAAATTATTTTTTCAGTACTTGTATCCTTGGCTTAACTGTTCCTGGGCTGTCTGCTCAGCCTCACCAGTATGTAGATCAAACCATGCCATGCCATCCGGCCCCTTGGGCCGGCATTGCATGGTTCTAGCCCAATATGTTCGAGTTAATTGAGAAGGCCAAACATTTTTTAAAAAAAATTATTTTAATTGATAAATTAATAAGACTATATAGGTACAAGTATATTTTGTAGGATCGAAAAATACCCAGGGGCAAGGGGGTCGAATTAGTGTATTAAAATCGTGATAAAAAAAACTTACCATTTTAGAAAAACAGAGGCAAACAAGTATGTAACAATGGAAGGAGGAAGTAGGAAGATGCAAATACAAGAAGACAAAATGTGTTAACGAGGATCGACTCAACTCTTTAACTTATGTCCCGCTTCAACTCGTCAACTTTGAGATCATTGAAGATTAGCTTTCTCTTTGTGTAGGGAGATAATAATTATTTTTTATACCACACCACCTTCTTCTTTGCTGAGATAAAGCAAACCTTCATCAGATGAGAACTTTCTCTTCTTACAGTAAATGTTCACTCTTAAGAATTAGGAGAGGGAATGGACGATTTGCAAAATAAAGCACTTGCATGGATGTGCTTTGGACTTTAATGAAGCTTTAGAATGATTTTTTTCTTGGATGATCTTTCTTCCTGATTTGACATTATTTTTATAAACTTCTAGGAAATATGACCATTGCAAACTTTGAAAAAGATTTGATTTGTCTTGTCACCTCTGAAACGGACGCCCATTAATTAAATTATCGGACGTACCGTAAATCAACCGGATGCAGCTGTTCCTCAGCGTATTCGGTCGTCCTTCTTTGTGCTACGGTCGCCTGTTTATTTTGAGTTTCGATGTTCAATAACACGCATCGTCCGCTTCAAAACACCCTGAGCCACGAAAGATTGACGGACATTCTGGTCTCTTCTTAGTCGTTCAATTTACTCTTCAACGGGTGTCCATTGGTTCCAAAAGCCCTCGGATATTATCAAAACAATGTTAGTACATCATTTCTACTTTGCTATCATCAAAATGCATGGGATATAATCCTCGGACCAACATATTTATCATATATTAAGTAATATGACTAATGAGTATCCTCGTACAATATGAAATATTAATTATGTATTCAAGTACTAGTTATTAGTATTTGCTATTCAGTAATTAGCATGTTAGCATAATTAATTAATTAATTAATGTTAGTCCTTCAGGCCAACCCGTGGTAAGGCAGGTGCCCAATCAAAAAATAAAATTAATCACCCATGCACCCCTCCTTTAGTATGACCGAGTGCATTTCTATTTGCTGAAGTGGAGAGGACGGAGGTGAGTAATATGAACTGAAACGCCGAGGAGTTCTTTCCTTCGGGTTCGAAAATTTTTCACTCATTAGGATAAAGCAAATGCTGCTGATTGAGAGAAATGTCTCCAACCAACCAACCAACCACCCACCCAAGGCGTTCCAACTTCCAAGTGTAAAAAGCGCTGGTGGTTTGGTCACAACTATTTCGGAGATTATTTGACTTGCATTGAAAATTTTGAGATAACTGTGATTCTGTGGATGGCCGGCCGCCACCCAAGTTCATCCATTATCTCCCCCGCTTCCTTCTACTCCTCCCCGATGATCTGTTAGCATTGCCTGAAGATGGAGGAGTTGAAATTTTTGGCACCACCATACCGCCCTGCATAAAACGAGCAACCTCGTTCGTGCTAAGCGTATTTCGAGTCACGATGAAAAAGTCGAAATCTTGCACCTGAAGAAAAAAGGTTTTGGCCTATCAGCAAGAAGTTTTATTGATTAAACACTTCAGGCAAGAGGGTAAAGAAGGTGGAAAACCAACCAACACCTACACCATAAGACCGCCATAAAGAGCATTTTCAAATCTTTATCCTTTAAAAAAAAAGGCAATACTGGAAATGTGAAAGATTGGTATGAGCTTACATCTTCTTCAATAACATGAATCTTCTCATCCAACTTCCTCAAAGTTGCTTCTTCCCTGAAGGTTGGTATGAAAGTTTTAACATGAAATTACTTTTCAACCTCAGAGGAGAAAAGAAAAGTAACGTGATTTGTGTATTATTTTTTAATGAAGATTGCTCTTTAACTAGAAACCTCAACATGTCATCCTACAAAGATATGTCATTATCTTAGCCTATATTTTTATAGTTCAAATCAAAATGATTAAAGAGATGCAAACATTTTGCAGCATCAATATACCTAATTCCTGAGATCATCCGCTTATATTTGTATGACAATATACAACCTATAAATGTACATGTCATTCCAAATTTAAGAAATCTGAAAAGGTTGTTTTGAGGCTATGCAGATATTATTCAGTTTACCACCTATTAACTGGTCATTCCAAGAATTGTTAAAGAAAATTGCTTTGGTTTTGCAGTTTAAAGAGCAGGAAAAAGGAAAAGGAACTGGCTTAAAATCCAGGTATTTGAAGTTTTGAACTACAGAAAGAGGTACTATGGAGCTCTTAGTAACTGTGATTTTAAAGTTGAAGCTCCTATATGATTTCTAAATATCTAAAAGATTGGAAAATGAAAATACCTCTTTTCAGCTTCTTCAGCCTCTTTTCTCCAAACATTTTGGACACTCTCAAGTTTCTTGTTACTCTAGTAAAGTAATTAACGATGAATTAAATATAATTTAAACCTAGCATAGATTAGTTTTTTCTTTGACCAAAACGATAAGTATCTAAGAACTCACAGCAGTAATGGCTTTGATCTCTCTGTTAACTTCATCGATTTGCTGTTGGATGTCTCGCATCATCGAATTTACAGCTTTCTTCACAGCTTCAGAAATGTAATGCCCTACCTTGACCTTTTCCTCTTAGATTAGACTTTCATAATACTGGGAATACACCAAATAAATCATACAACAATAATTGATACAAATAGACAGTACTGAGATTTAGTTCAGCTTATGGAACTGAACTTTTAGTAGAAGGAAGTGAAAACAACAAACGATCACTTGGTAAATTGGTTGGGCCTTTTGTTTCCGCTTTCCATCTTGAATACAAGGATTTGAGACTCGGAAGTACTTGAAGATTTCAAATAAAAGTTGTACCTTTTTTTAGTTCTTGGCTATATATTATAATAAGCTATGACCTTGTTTGTAACAACAAAAGATAACAGCGATACTACAATTGTTCTTGAAGCAGACAGCACACACAAATAGCTTCTTCAAATTCTTGTAAATGAAAGCAAGTACCTGTTTTTGGCATTCCAGCAGACTTACAAGTAGACGGTTGTACTCATCTTTAGTCTGATCACATGATTGCATGTCAATAAATGCAAAAAGGATGTAATGGTAAACTGAAAATAGTAAAATCTAAGCAATATACATCACTCTTGCAGATAAAATGATAGATGAAGGCTATAAAACTCTCACCGGTTCTATTTTACTTCGTAATAAAGCTTCACCCATTCCATATTCATCACTGCATCCTACATAGTTATCATCAAGGGATCTATTATTGGACTTTCACTTTTTGAATTTCAACACTTTACAGTGATTTAGCTGATGAACGTAACTATCACCAACATAATCCCAGATCTGTTGGGTTTCCAAATCAAGAGAATAGGAATGTTGAGTATCCTTCCAGTGACTTCCAGCATGGCCTTCTTTATATCTGCACCGACACACGACATAAGCTATAATCCCCCAAAAAAGTTATAAAGTACATGCTCTGAGAAGAAGACATGAACTCACTGAACTATCAAAAAGTTTGCCAGCCCGACAAAGAAGCCAGCAGAAATTCCAGAACATAAGAAGTCACATACCTCCCACAACCCAGAAAACCACAGATCACACAGATCCAGAGATTTTGTGATGTTCCACAGATAGAGCATGTAGGTTTATCAGAATGTTTCTGACAAAATTGGCAAACCTGAGAAGACGTCCTCATTAATCAAGCCTGCTGAGGAATCATGGAAAAGTAGAATAACAAAATACACATAGCCAAGAAGACAAAATGACTAATATAAGTTCTATGGTGGTTGAATATTATTTCTGAGAAAGAGCGAGAAGTTGCACAAGTCATTACATATATTGACATACATTCTCAATCAAAATGACATAATATAGCGTAGAATGGAAAATAAATCACACAACTGATGCCACGGAGATGGGCCTTGATATGACTTTTTACAACACTAATCTGAACTAACGAAAAAAAGTCCCAGATGTGTTAAATAAGCCTCCCGAAAGGAACTCAAAAAAACTGGCATCACAATTCCAAGATAATACTTACTGAACAAAAAGAGTTGACCCACTTTGAGATGCAAGGGACTTGCAATGAATTATCAGAATTTGTTGCAGAAATACCGCCCATTTCTTGATCCAATCTCTCTAAATATGAAAAACATAAACATGAACAATATAATTGTAAATGAGAGGAGAAAAACAAAGGTTACCAGGGAGAAACAACCAACCATGAATATATCACATCTTAAAGAAGAAAAAAAATGCAATGGTTTATCTACTTCTATCATCGATCGCACCTCAAATGCATTATTCAATAAATGGAACATCTCCTAAGAGGGTTTAAAGTATCACAACATTTTGCTCATATGGGTTGTACATATTACATACCTACCTGGTAAACGTTTGGCCAAGATGATAAAGGGCCCTGTTTCATTACATGTACAGTAAATGTATTCTTGGTTGTCATGCGCCTTGCAACTTGTATTAGTGAGCAAGAGAACAAGAGGCAGGGTTGGTACATCAAATTGTTCCTGAAGAATTTGTTTTCATACAAGCCCCATCAATCAATGTCTTCAACAGGGACAATGTGTGACGTATTTCCCTTGTATTGTTGTAAATGTCAAAAACGCACCAACACATTTATTTAGTTTCAAGTTTATAGGTTAAATTGCTTGAACCCTTCCACGACCATGTTTCTTGCCCTCATGGTGGACAAGATCTCTATCACTATTAATTGACTGTGAGTGTGAAGGTTGAACGATATGTACCTAGGGCATAGCATGATTTCTCCAGATGTAAAGAAAAGCAAATGCTTGAATCACTAAAATACATAGCATAAGGTTTCATAAAATTGCATGATGAGGCGAGTAAATGAACTGCATGAACGAGAAGTATTCTTATGCAACAGTTTCTGAGTATCCTTACTAATGATCTTTCACGTTTCGTTTTAACAACAGAAGCGTCCATAAAGCATGTAAGAACAAAGCATTTCATAGCCTGAGGTCATCATTCTTACCGATGCAAACAGGACATGTAGGCAACTGAGTTGACCCAGCCGGTGCAGTTCCAGCTGTATCTGTAGACTCTGTGCACTCCACCGAGCTTAAGAACAGTGCATGGCAAACCTCCCCCTGCAGTTCCAGTAGCACTCGTCAGCTCAATTCAGACAACTAGAAATTGGTATCAGCTTCAAAGAAACGATCCAGCGAAAAGAACAAGAAAATCGAAGAGACAATCCGACCTCAGTAGTGAACCTCCAACCGTTAACCTCACGATAGAATTGGTCCGCGCTCTTCTGTTCATCGAACTCCAGCAACACACTGTACCTATCTTCAATTGCGTCATTTCTGAGCAAATAAATGGTGCAAGCAAAACCTCTGTAAAATGTTCCTCGACGAAACTACATTCATGCCCTACAAGTTCAGTTTTCCCCAAAATCGCAAGTCAAGAAGAGAAACCCAATGAAAACCATGACCTGATGACCTGAATGACGATGGCCCTCTCGATTTGCTTGCCGCAGAAACGTTCAAAATCCTCCAGAGAGAAGAGACTGGTGTCACTCCTGCCCACTGAAGGGCGCGCCCCGAGTGGGCGTGGCCATGCGCGCGCGGAGGCGGGCGTGGCCGGGGCGATTCCTACTCCTAGTAGGAATAGGAGTCGTCCAACACTCCGAAGGTCCGACGAGGAGGGAGGAGCTTCTGGAGATGAAGACTTGGACTCCTATCGTGAGTAGGAGGACGAGCGCGTGGAGAAGTGCAGGATCGGAAGGATTCCTACTCCTAGTAGGAATAGGAATTCGGACCTCTCCTAGGTCGAGTAGGAGTTGGGCGCGGACGGAGCTTCCTTCTGGATCGAGGGTCACTTGGAGATGAAGTCCTAATCATAGGAGGACTGAAGATGGGGAGAGGCCACAGGAAAACAGTCCTAGTCCTAGTAGGACTAGGACTTGTCCCGGCGGGCGCACCCGGGGCGCGCCCCGGACATGGCAGGGCGCCAGGAGGGCGGCCTGACCAGTTTGCCTTCAAGATGGACTTTGAAGGAGTGCTGGCCGAATTCTTCTAGGACTCCAAGGTTGCTGGATTTCTACTCCTACTCCAAGGAGGTTTTTTCTAGAGAAGGGCTTGCATGCCTAATAGGATTAGGTCCTTAACTTAGACTAGGAGTTGTTTCTCTTGGGCACTATAAAAGGACATGTAATCAAGGCTTGTAAGACCATCCTGGACAATCTGAGATTGCTCAATAATATTCTCTAGTTTTCCTCTAAACTCTTAGCCTCTCTCTCTTCTTCCTGGGCGGGTGTTTCGTTGTGCATCCGGGGCGTGTACGGCCGGGGTCCAAGGCACGTCCAAACGAGGGCTGATCGGCGACCGAGCAGGGTTCGTCGAGCCGCACGTCTGGTGTTTCATATCCGAAGCGTAAGGGCGTGACAACGTGGTATCAGAGCTTAGGTTCCGACTATGTCAGGAGAAGAAGGTGCTTCGAGCAAAGGCCGTTCGATGGAAGCTGAGGACATGACCCGGGGTCGAGTCCAAGGTGCGGACGTTGGGGAAAAGAAAAAGAATACGCGAGCAAAGTCCAGAGATCCCGGCAACCATATTGAGAAGAATATGGAGGCGCTGGAACGAAGTCTTCAGGAAACGGACGAGGCGGTCCGTATCTTGGAAGCCGCGGCAGGAGAACACAGCTTGGCACTGGAGCAAGGAGGAGCCTTACACCAGGAGCTGTCCAGCCGCGTTGCAGCCATAGAGGAGGCTATGGATGCAAGGTGGAAGGCCATGGAGACAGATTTGTTGCTGCTCAAAGGTCTTCTCTTCGATGCAGGAGGGCTGCGATCGAAGACCTCGGTGCCCAAGTTCTTGGGACCGGAACCGAAGAAATATGATGGTGCGCGGGAGGCGACGACCATCGACGATTTTCTTTGGTGTCTTGAAAAGGGTTTCAAGACGAGCAAGATCGTGGTCGAGAAGGACCAGATCGACATGGCCGTGCGCTACCTGGTGGATGGTGCGCTCTTGTGGTGGCGTCGGATGGAGGAAGGAGACGAGACTCCGATAGAGTCTTGGGCAGACTTCAAGGCGGAATTGAAGAAGCAATTCTACCCCGGCAATGCACAAGAAGTGGCTATGAACAAGCTGACATCTCTCAAGCAAACGGGTTCCGTAAAGGAATATATCGAAAAGTTCCAACCACTTATGTTGGAGATGCCCGGGAGCATGGAGGAGTCGACATGGTTGTTCTTCTTCCTGCGGGGGTTGAAACCATGGGCGGCTCAGGAGTTGAGACGTCAGAGGATAACGACCATGAACGGAGCATTGGTCGCTGCTGAAGCTTTGGTGGAGTTTTCAGCAAACCGGGATCCTGGCGCGGGTGCTAAGGATCAGGGCAAGTCCAAGAAGGACGGAGCCCGAGCAGGTGGCAAGAAGAACGATAAGCAAGAGAAGAAGGCGACGACATCGAAGGGAGATGCCAAGAAGACGGTCAGATGCTTCCTCTGTGGAGGGCCGCACTACGCGAGAGAGTGCGACACGAAGAAGGGGCTCTCGACCATGGCATCTACCGTGGACACCGAGCAAGGCGCTGCACACATGGGGTCTATAATGGCGCTGACGACTGCTGCCGCAACGCTCCCGACGAAGGAAGTGAAGAAGACCGCGAAGGGCCTGATATTCGTGGAGGTCGCAGTGAATGGCCACACTTCGACCGCTCTGGTTGATACTGGAGCCACGCACAACTTCATGGATTCAAGGGAAGCGGCACGACTTGGCATACGGTATGTCAAGGAGCCAGGCCTGATCAAGACCGTGAACGCGGCCTCCCAGCCAATCCTTGGTACGGCCAAGGATATCCACGCGAAGGTGGGGGAGTGGGAAGGAGCGATCACCATGACGATCGTCAACATGGACGACCATCGGTTCGTCCTGGGCATGGAGTTCATGGATGCGTTCCGTGAGGTGAGACTTTCCCAGGAGGGGATTCGTCTTTTATCTCAGGAAGCTTCGCATGAAGTTGCCACGACGAGGGCCAGCGTGAAGTCCAAGATGCTTTCGGCGATGCAACTTGATAAGGGCATACGTCGGAAGGAGGTCACCTACTTGGCTGCCTTGAAGCTCAACGAGACCGGGCTCAAGGTTCAAGGCGTCCCAGAGGAAGTGGAAAGGCTTCTGGAGCAGTACAAGGATGTAATGCCGCCAGAACTGCCGAGCAGACTTCCTCCTCGCCGAGATATCGATCACGCCATCGACCTGGTGCCAGGTGCGAAGCCTCCGGCTATGGGGCCGTATCGCATGGCACCTCCGGAGCTGGAGGAGCTTCGGAAACAACCGAGCGAGTTGCTGAAAGCTGGGTTCATGGGATCCTCGAAGGCACCCGGTGGGGCGCCGGTCCTACTTCAGAGGAAGCAGGATGGGTCAAGGATGAACAAGATCTTTCACCCACTATTGGACAAGTGCGTGGTGGTGCACTTGTGCGACATAGTGGCATGCTCGGAGAAACTCGCAGAGCACATGGAGCATCCCGGGGAGGTGTTAAAGTTGCTGCGAGAGAACGAGCTCGGGGAATGCTCGTTCGCCCAACCGGAAGTGATGTTCCTTGGGCACCATATTAAAGTCGGGAAGATCAGCATGGACAAGGGGAAGGTCCAAGCTATTCTCGACTGGGAGCCGCCAACGAACGTTCCGGAGATGCGATCGTTCTTGGGACTCGCCAACTACTACAGAAGGTTCATCGAGGGATACTCGCGACGGACTGCGCCCCTCACCGACCTTATGAAGAAGAACGCGAAGTGGGTATGGTCAGAGAAATGCGTGAAGGCATTTGAAGGCCTGAAGAACGCAGTGGCGGAGGAGCCGTGCTTGCGTCTACCCGACTACGGGAAGCCGTTTGAGGTGCAAACGGACGCTTCCGACTTCGCATTGGGTGGTGTCCTCATGCAGGAGGGGCACCCAGTGGCCTTCGAGAGCCGGAAGCTCAACGAGGCCGAGCAACGATATCCGGTCCATGATAAGGAGATGACCGCGGTGGTGCACTGCTTGCGCACGTGGAGGCATTATCTTCTTGGGAGCGCATTCGTTGTGAAGACGGACAACGTAGCAACATCTTACTTTCAGAATCAAAAGAAGCTGAGCCCGAAGCAGGCACGATGGCAGGACTTCTTGGCGGAGTTCGATTACGTCTTGGAATATAAGACGGGGCGGACCAACGTGGTGGCCGATGCCCTAAGTCGCAAGGTGCAACTTGCGACGATAAGCGTCATCCGCATGGACTTCAAGGATCACATCCGGGAGGGATTAAAGCAGGATCCTAAGGCTCTGGAGATGCTTCGACTTGTCGGGGAGGGCAAGTCACGACGATTCTGGACAGAAGATGGGCTGTTGTTCACAGTGGGACGTCGGTTGTACGTGCCACGATGGGAGGGTCTTCGACGGTCGATATTGAAGGACTGTCATGACTCGAAGTGGGCGGGCCACCCAGGAGCGGCTCGTACCTTGGCGTTGGTTGAAGACTCCTACTTCTGGCCTCAGATGACAGAGGATGTCGAGGCATATGTGAGGACATGTCTCAAATGTCAGCAGGACAAACTTGAGCAGAAGAAGCCGGCAGGGTTGCTGGAACCCTTGCCCGTACCGGAGCGTCCATGGCAGATGGTGACTATGGACTTCATCTCAGCCTTGCCTAAATCTGGGGGAGCGGGATCGATCATGGTGGTGATCGACAAGTTTTCAAAGTATGGAACCTTCATCCCGGCTCCAAAGCATTGCTCGGCGGAAGAGGTCGCCCGCTTGTTTGTCAAGCATGTAGTAAAATACTGGGGCGTACCTGAGATTATCGTCAGTGATCGTGATCTGAGGTTCACGGGTCACTTCTAGAGGGAGCTCTTCCGGCTCCTGGGGACGGAGCTGCGCTTCTCGACAGCTTTCCACCCCCAGACGGATGGCCAAACGGAGCGGGCCAACCATCTTCTGGAAATCTACCTGAGGCACTTTGTTGCAGCCAATCAGGAGGATTGGGCAAAGCTCTTGGACGTTGCACAATTTTCGTACAACATGCAGAAGAGCGAGGCGACGCAACAAAGCGCGTTCGAGATCGTCACTGGGAGGCAGCCAGTGACGCCTGCAGGACTGGCGGCCAGGTACGCGGGGAAGTATCCGGCGGCGTATCATGTGGCGCGTGGTTGGCAGGACAACCTCGAGGCGTCGAGGGCCATCTTGGATAAAGCGGTGCGCAAAATGAAAAAGTTCGCTGATCAGAAGCGGAGGCATGTCGAGTTCCAGGTGGGAGACAGGGTTCTTGTGAAGTTACGAACACGTCAGTTCAAAGCACTTAGGAACCTGCACCAAGGGTTGTTGAGAAGGTACGAGGGTCCCTTCGTCATCACCAAGCGAGTAGGCACGGTGGCCTACAAGGTGGATCTTCCCAAAGAACTGCGACAGATCCATTCAGTGTTCCACGTGAGCATGCTGAAGAGATTCTACGAGGATGCAGAAGACTCTGGGCGTGAAGTGGAGACACGTGGATTAGTGAACGACATGAGCACACCGACAAGTTCAAGAGGCGCACCGGAGTTGCCGGGGACGGCAACAACTTCGGTGGGGGAGGATGTCACTCCTGCCCACTGAAGGGCGCGCCCCGAGTGGGCGTGGCCATGCGCGCGCGGAGGCGGGCGTGGCCGGGGCGATTCCTACTCCTAGTAGGAATAGGAGTCGTCCAACACTCCGAAGGTCCGACGAGGAGGGAGGAGCTTCTGGAGATGAAGACTTGGACTCCTATCGTGAGTAGGAGGACGAGCGCGTGGAGAAGTGCAGGATCGGAAGGATTCCTACTCCTAGTAGGAATAGGAATTCGGACCTCTCCTAGGTCGAGTAGGAGTTGGGCGCGGACGGAGCTTCCTTCTGGATCGAGGGTCACTTGGAGATGAAGTCCTAATCATAGGAGGACTGAAGATGGGGAGAGGCCACAGGAAAACAGTCCTAGTCCTAGTAGGACTAGGACTTGTCCCGGCGGGCGCACCCGGGGCGCGCCCCGGACATGGCAGGGCGCCAGGAGGGCGGCCTGACCAGTTTGCCTTCAAGATGGACTTTGAAGAAGTGCTGGCCGAATTCTTCTAGGACTCCAAGGTTGCTGGATTTCTACTCCTACTCCAAGGAGGTTTTTTCTAGAGAAGGGCTTGCATGCCTAATAGGATTAGGTCCTTAACTTAGACTAGGAGTTGTTTCTCTTGGGCACTATAAAAGGACATGTAATCAAGGCTTGTAAGATCATCCTGGACAATCTGAGATTGCTCAATAATATTCTCTAGTTTTCCTCTAAACTCTTAGCCTCCCTCTCTTCTTCCTGGGCGGGTGTTTCGTTGTGCATCCGGGGCGTGTACGGCCGGGGTCCAAGGCACGTCCAAACGAGGGCTGATCGGCGACCGAGCAGGGTTCGTCGAGCCGCACGTCTGGTGTTTCATATCCGAAGCGTAAGGGCGTGACACTGGGGACGGCAAGGACGAGGAGGTGCGTGCCGCGTCCGGCCTAACAAAGTTCGAAGGTTCCAAAGATAAGAGATGTTCTATCATCCACAAACAAGAATAAGCAAGAACGAAGCTATCGTCCATGTCACCGGGAGATGGGGACCGAGACGTCGGCGGCAGCTGTGGCTGGGTCGATGAAGAGGGCGAGGAGGAGAAAGAAGGCGACGGGGAGTCACGGTATAAGTGGAGGACGCCGCTGCAGAAGCGGAAGCGGGAATGAGGGTTCCGGCTGGAGCAGGGAGCGTCGTCGGTCTCTCCGGCGTTTTCTCCGGCGAACTCCAGCGAGTGGATTCGGACGCTGAACATTCTTTTTTTCTCCCTCGTAAACCGCTCTGTTTGTTGAGGCCGCTCGGTTACTTTGTGGTGTGTCCCGTTGAAGTGTTTGCTCTTGTTCTTGCTCTTTTATAGTAGGCGAAAAAACAAATAGCAGATGCTCGATCAATATTGACGTTTCTATGTTTTATTAATTTAGCAGATTAATGATATATGGATATGATAAAATTAACGAGTGAATGTGTTAATTTACACTAACATTACATAAAAGAAGCACAAGCTAACATTAGTTTGTTGTAGTATATATTTGTTGATCACTGGTACGAACTCCAGCGAACCTTCATTCTGACCAGTTTTTCTGTAGTATATTTTTTTTTATGACTAGGTACAAATCACTTTGGATTGGGTTGAACTCTCTTTTGGAATCGGGTGGAACCAACCCTCAAGTTCCATTCGGTTCTCCAAACACGAGTAGAACTTGGACACTGAAACTAGATACGCATGTGACCTAGTGAAATCATGAGTGGCTATTTTTTTTTCTTGCCCTTTTTTTTGGTTTTTTTCCCACTTTTTTTTTCTTTATCATTTTTTCGGTTTGACATTTCTTATATAAATTTATTCATTTATTATCTATAAAATATAAATAATAAATGAGTAATATAATATTATTTATTCTTTATTTTTTCATTATAAAATTTTAATATTTCATTAAATATAATTTTTTAAAATTGATTTTTATATTTAAATATTATAACTTTTAACAATTGACATAATTTTTTTTAATATATATTATGTATTTTATTTTTAAAAAAATTTATGATATATATTTATAATACATATTTTAAACTCAATCACTCATTAAAATTAATATATCACATCTACTTTTTTCTATCACATCAACTATCTTTTATCATCATCAAATTTCACTCCATCCAAATACAACTCGAACTAATCTGTCAATTCAACTATTCACGGAAACTTAGTGGAACTTCGTTCTCATTGCCAAACGATCCCCAAATGTCATAGGCATTCATGGGTTAACATGATCCTATTTCAAATTTGATTCGATCCGATCAAAATTGATTGGTGAGATTAAAGACCTTTTTAAATGACAAACTCGATTTAACAGTATGTTATTTAACCATCTTTTTTCTTCCATGTATTAAAAATCAGCAATAAGACAAGATCGTGAATTATTCATAAAAATCAAAAATAAAAAAGATGAAGTCTTATGACATTATTTAGTAATATAATTTTTAAAAAGTTAAAGAATTAGTTGAAAGAATATTTTTGTCAAAATAAATTTCACCCAATAATCTAGAAAAATATCTTTCATCATTTTTTTGACGAGGTGATAATCAAAGGTATAAATTATCAATAGTTTGCTATGGTCCATGAATTTCGAAATTCAAAAAAAAATATTGATAATTTATCTAAATTACCACCTGTTTCCGTTGCAAGAATAATAATAATAAAAAAAGTCATCTGCTTTCTCCTCCTCACGAAGGCCACTAATAAAAAGCAGCAGCAGAACCAGAATCCCAGTAAAAAGGAGGATCCAATTCCCGTTCCTTCCTAAATTATTGGTACGTATGATTCGAAACTACAAACTAAAGACCCACTTGCTCCTCCATTATTTTGATCTCCTCCGTACCACGTCGCTCCACACAGCTTCGTATCTTTTTGGCTTCCGTTTTTTACTCACAAGTCTGCACTCCGATCAAAACGATCTAAAGATCAAAGATCTGAAGCTGTAAGCCATTATTTGGGTTCCTGTCAACAGCAAGAAAATTAATTAGCAAGACAAGAATCTCCACCACCTCATCTCCTCCTCATCAGAAGTAGATCTAGAAACAGTCAATCACAGAGATGTCTGGAACAATTCTCATTTCCCTCGTAAGAAAGTTGTCTACCTGGACTTGGCGAGCTTCTAGTTCATCTTCAGCGGAGCTACCATCGTCAGCCGAGCAGGGCCTGCACGATCTGGAGGATACCATGAAGAGGATACATGCCATACTCGAAGATGCAGAGGAGCGAGGCATAACCGATGAATCCGAACAGCTTCACCTCCGGGAGCTCAAAGAGGTGGCCTACGACACCGAGGACGTGCTGGATGAGTACGAATATGAAGTGCTACGCATGCAAGTGGAGGCTCGAAGGCGGATGTGCAACAAGCATGATAAGGTAACATTCGATTTGAACTCTTGTCACCCCAAGGTAACTGTTCCAGATGAATTGGCCAGTAGATTTAAGAACATCAGGAAGAGATTCGAAGAGATAAATGACTGGAATCGCGTTGGCATACGTCTACTGGAGAAAGGGAGCAAGAGGCGACGCATTAAAAAGTGGAAACCCACAGAGACAACTTCCTTCTTCGACGAGGACAAGACTTATGGGAGGGAAGACGAACGAGATGACATACTGAAATGGCTGCTGCAGGAGAAAGAAGGTGATGCAGTCTCGGTCCGGGGCATCGTCGGCATGGGCGGCTTAGACAAGACCACTCTTGCACGGATGGCATATAACGACGCCAGGGTTCGCCTGCACTTCCAGTTAAGAGCATGGGTGTATGTATCCGAAGACTTCAACATTACAAGTCTGGCACAAAAGATCTACGACTCTTTTGGCTCGTATACGAACGTTAATGTTGCTAGTTTAGATGATTTTCACAGAGAACTCAAGGTGATCTTGAAAGGGAAGAAATTCTTCTTGGTGCTGGATGATGCTTGGAACCTGAAGTTTGAGCTCTGGGGTTCGCTCAAGACTCTCCTGCTTGACGTTGGAGTAGGCAAAATTTTGGTGACCACTCGAGATGAACGCTTCGCTGAAGTCATGCAGACAACTCCTCCTGTTTACTTAAGCCATTTATCTTTCAATGATTCTTGGCTGTTGTTTAAGAAGATTGCTTGTGAAGGCCGGGATCAGGAATTCTTAGAAATCGGCAAGAAGATTGCCTACAAATGTAAAGGATTGCCATTGGCGATTAAGGTGCTAGCGGGCATTCTTCGAAAGGAGGACGAAGAAGAGACGTGGAATGATATATTGGAAAGTGAATTATGGGAGTTAGAGCAAGTGGAAAGAGATGACAATATTCTTTCAATTTTAAAAATGAGTTATGATCGCTTGCCTAGTGAATTGAGGCCATGTTTTATGTACTTGTGCTTGTTTCCCAAGGGTTCATGCCTTGAAAGAGCGATCATGGTTCAACAATGGATTTCTCATGGGTTCATTCAGTCCATAGGAAACAAGATGGAAGAGGATGTTGGCAGTGACATTTGCAATGAATTCCTGAACCGGTCGATTCTGCAGTACTTTGGTAGGGATACTACATCAGAAGACATGTTCATCATGCATGATCTCATGCACGATCTAGCACAATCCGTTGCCAAAGACGAGTATTTATTAATCACCTCTCTCAAGTTTCACCATGTGATCTCCAAAACAATCCGACATGTGTCCGTGCATATCGTTGACAAGGATGAGGACATGAACTTGGAGCCTCTGCATGAAGCGAAGAATCTAAGAACACTCTTACTAAGTGCAGAAACTGGATTCCCACTTGCGGATTTGCTTGCTAATTTAAGATGCCTCAGAACTCTTGATCTTCCTTGGTGGGGCTCCCGTGGCAAACTGAAGCAGAAATTGCCGGACTCCATTGGCGGCCTGAAACTCTTGCGATACCTGGACATTGGCTGCGCCGAGTCTATCCCTGCATCAGTCTACAACCTCCATTATCTTCAAACTTTAAAATCAGAGAACTCTATGTGCGAGATCAAGTTATCTAAGGAGGTCGGAGGTCTAGTAAACTTGCGACATCTCTACGGGTTTGACGAGGATCATTTGCCTCGGGAGATTGTAGGATTGACCAACCTTCAGACATTGCACAACTTCACTGTGGGAGTGGATTCAGATGACATGAATTGGTGCAAAGTGAGGGATCTGAAGAGATTTCCCAACCTCAGAGGAGTTCTGAACGTACGTGGACTCGAAACTGTCTCATGGTCGGACGTGACTCCGCCGGAGGCGTATCTGAAGTCCAAGCGAGGACTCAACTTGTTGCGATTATGCTGGGACAGCTTCGATGCGGATGAAGAGGTGGCGGACATGGACGAGAGGCTGGCAGCGCAGTTGCTGGACTGTCTCCAGCCACACCGTGGTCTCAGAGAGATGTCATTGATTGGGTATCCGGGCGCCGTCCTCCCTGCGTGGTTGGGTCATGAGGTGCCCGCTCTCAAGAATCTCGTGGTAGAAGGAACGGAAAAGATAAAGAATTTCGTCCTACCCTTTGAAAAGAAGAGCGGACGTCGACATAATCCACCACCTGCTGCTGCCGCTGCTGCGAGTGCAGAAATCGCTGAGAGCCGCCGGTGGTTCCCGTCGCTGGAAGAGTTGACTCTCACAAACATGCATGAACTGGAGGAGTGGCAGGGCGCAGAGGACAGCGACCCTCCGTGCCTCCGTCGGCTTTACATCACTGATTGCCCAAAGCTGAGGAGGCTCCCGTCTCTCCCGTGGCTCACTGAGCTGTACTTAATGGAATGCAGTTCCGAGTTGATCCGTGCCTCCCCATGCTCCGGAGACTCGAGATTAAATTGTGCACGAGTGCGTTCCTAGTCTTTCCCGACGACCGCAGTTTGGGTCCGGTTGAGGAGTTGACCGTCATGTCGTGTTCGGCGCTGAAGTCGGTCGAGGGACTTGGCGGCCTGGCGTCTCTGAGGAGATTGGTGGTAGTCGACTGCCCAGTTCTGCGGATCTCTCCTGGTACGCGCCTGCCTGCCGATATCCCTGACGTGCGAATAAGGGAGTCCCCTGGAGTTGACGAGTGGTTTCGACTTCGAGATCAGGCCTTGCAGAAACAAATTACAGGAGGAGTTGATCATTCACTTGGTAAGCGAAAGTCTGTGGCTAGTAGTTCCGACGACGTCGATCACAAGAGACGACGCTGGTTGAAAGATTAATTTTTAATGTTTATCTCTCATTTATTAAAAATATAATATAAATTAATTTAATATTTTTAATGTTTATCCCTCGTTTATTAAAAATATAATATAAATAAATTTAATGCGTGTCCTCCTGCTTAGAGAGGAGGACGCTTCTCCTTCGCGTAGATGTCGTCCGATTAGAATCAACGGCATATATTTTTGTGCGCGTTTCAGAAGATTATGTGCAATAATTTAAAATAAAAATATATTATGTGCAAAAAAAAAAGTATTCTACAAAAAAAAACCTCCCTTCAATTTTAATCCATGTGACTCGCCTATCTTAGAAAGAAGAGAGAGGAGACAAAGCACGAAAATAGATGTAAAAGTTTATTAAAATAATTCAAAATTTAAAATTTATGACCGCACTCATTCTTTTTTCTTTTACAGGGACAATAACAATTTCAAAATAAATTGTCTTGCGTTGCATAAGCTTAGTAATTGTTATCATCATAAATCAATATCTTATTAGTTAAATTGATAAAATAATAATTTATTGTAAGGCCTCTTAAATTTTATCTCAATTTAGAGGTCGAACCCTAAGCGATTACGCCTAATTACATTTGACATCATAATGAAAGCATACTAATATAAAAATAATTAACATAATAAAACAATGGAAGGCTTCTTAAACAAATAAATCAATGATACATCACTAACCCATGGACACATAGGCTCTAACATAGTGTTCATATAAAAGTTTATAACTCACGACTTTTAAATCATGCATACTTAACTCACTAAAGAGTTCATCATCATAATAAAAAATACTATAGGATAAATCGGACCATGGGTTCGACTAACTCGTATGCAATCTCTGTAGTCGTGAGGTCACCACCGTCGAGTCTATGTCTCATTTGTACCTGTACGGATCCATGAAGTCTAGAAATTTCTCCTATTAGAATATGTTGAGGTTCATGCATGCTATGATCCTATAACATAATTTCTATATGTGACGCATCCATTGCATCATAATAGAAACACATGACATATGCATACTATGAGTTACATATGCACACTACATGGTATGTGAACAATCATCATCACAAGATAAGATCATCATGTAACATAATTATACACTACAAGAAAACTGATAATTAGCGACACAAAATAGCATCTCCATTGCTAGTGACGCTAAGTCGACGCCACATGTGTCGGTATAGCGTCGCAGTTGAGTTACAAATTGGGAACTTTGCCTCTCAATAGCATCACATTAGCATTAGTTTAGCGTTTCGCGATGTAGATGCTAAAGGAGGCGCCATAGAAACGCCAAATACCTGCTATTATTGCGCGCGATGGGGCAAAAATGCACGGCAGAACTTAGCATTGTTGTAGCGTCGACAACGTTCGACGCGAATTTAGTGTCTCACTAAATGAGACGCTCTATCGACGCTAGCTAGGACTCGATATGGGCGCCGTATATAATGCGACACTACTGAGATGCCAACATAAAATTATATTCCTATTATTGTCTACACATGTAACACATACAACACTTAATTGACACTATTTTAACACTTATTTGGCATTTCATAACTATATATGTTTGAGGAACATATATGTTAATTAAGAAATATATAACTATATATACGCTATCTATATTTATATAACTATATGTTATCTATTTTGACGCAACCCCATATATGTTAATATATATATATAATTACTTATTATGCCATAAGAGTGTTCCTAAAAATATAATTTGTTATATATATTATATATGTTACTTATGCATACTTATGAATTAAGTGACATGATTAATTACAAAATATCCCATTTGAGCGTCATAATGGCAACTCAGTAGTGTCTACATAGTGCCACAATAGAGCCACCGTGATTGACGACGCTACCGAGGAACCATTGGCGTCTCCTTAGCGTCGCATTGTTGGGATGCTAAGACGTACGAGACAGCTACGTCGATGCTAGGGTGTCGCTAATATGTTTTAGTGACGCATTAGCATTATATAGCGCCGACATTATTACACACTTAATCTCGCACATATATAGACATATACATTCACACATATACTTATAATACCTATACATATACACATTGTTGTGACTTAATCTCGCACATGTAGACATATACATACACATACATTAGATATACATATACACAATTTTTTATATGTATATGCAACGCTAAAAATTTACCTTAGATCCCTAAGTCCTTCGTTTACTTTTTTACTTTTACTATTTACCGCCCGACCCTCCGACTCCTCCAACCTTGACCCCGCCTCCGGTCGACTCCCCTGACCCCGACCGCCGACCACCATCAACTTCTCCGACCCCGACCATGCCTCTAGCCTCCGATCCCGACCCCGTCGGCCGACAACCGCCTTCTCCTCTGACCCCACCCCACCCGCCTATCGCCGCCACCTCCTTCGACCCTGACCCTGCTCACGACCGCCGCCAACTCCTCCGACCCCCACACCTCCTCCGGCCTCCTCCCCCGCCCCGACCCCGCTTCGTCCGCTGCCCTCTCTGTCGGATGCCACCCTCCTTCATCGCCCGTCGTCGCTCCTCCTCAGTCGGTTTACCTTCGGACGCTGTCCTCTTCGGCCGCTCCTCTCTCTGCCGCAATCAGATGCCGCGCTCATGCCCCTCCTTTGTCACCCTCGGTCGCTCCTCCGTTGGTTGCGCCCTTAACCTTTGTCGTTGCCCTCAGACGGACGCCGCGCCGCCCTCGTCCGCTGCCGATCCTCCGTCGGACAATAAGTCCCTTTTTGTTAATTGATTTTTGTCAACTTGAAATTGAATTTGGCCATGTTCCTAATTATGCCTTAATTTAGATGAATATGAACAATGTTTTTTAATTATGCCTTAATTGAGATGAATATATGTTTTTAGTTATTTAACTTGAAACTTTGCTTTCAACTATATGAATATCGTGACTTGAAAAATAGATAAACAAACTTTATTATTGTTAATTAAAATGGGAACATTGAAAAAAAAGAGACTAGAATATGATAATTCATTGATCAGTAACGACGATTAAGTACTTGAAAAAAGTGATTTTGAAATTCATAACTTCAAAATCACATGTTACAAGTACAAAAATTTATATAGTATCTTAGTACTACTTGAGCTTTTATGATTTAATTATTTACATGTAATTCATCAACTTTTCATTCTATAGCCCTAATAATTATTACTAAGCCAGAGTGGCATAAGGGTGTTCAAGGTTTAACCCGCTCTGACTTTAGACCTTATCCGATCTAGTCAATTTTGATCAGGTTGATCAGTCCTTTTAAGGGCTTGGACCGGAACCAATGCGATCCAGTTCAGAACATTTTGATTTGAGTGGTAGGGTTACTCAATCATCCTTTCTTTTTTTTATTTTTTCTTACATTTTTTCTCTTATTTAATATATAAAATATTATTTAATATTTATTTTAGAAATGTAAAATAATTTATTAAGCATTTAAATATTATTTTCCACATGCAAAATAGTTTATTTTAATATTTTCATGTTTACATAATATATAAACTTAAAATCAAATAAAAAATCAGACCTCATGTTGACTCAAGTTGAATAAATTTAACCCTTACCGATCAGAACCACGATCGGGTTCGACCCGATTGGAACACCCCTAGAGTGGCACCTAGCAACACAATAGGTAAATATTAAGATTATGCAAAGACACAAATTGGTTTTATCCTTTTTCATGTCTCATATAAGATATCAAATCGTCATCTAATTAAGTACAAGAATTATAGTTTCATTATGTGGCCTCATGCTTGAGTTAATTATCATGCAACAAGAAAAATTTCATAAAAAAATATTATATTTAATCTACACATTTATGAACCATTTGATTCTACTAAAAGAATTATTATTAACATACAAAAATTGAATGCATCTCATCATTTGTGATTGGAGAAATTATTCTGAGGATGAGTTTTGCTCATGATGAATCAATGATACACTCATAGTGAGTAATTGAAGTGACCGATTTATTCAAGTGGCATACATTTTAGCTATTTATTATACGATACGGTAGGAGTTGGGATGGCAATATTTGAGGAGAAAGTATATTTGTATTTTTTTTATTCTAAATAGTTTCCACTTTCCACTTGATGATCATGAAAATTTTGTCACGTATTTGCATTTGCATTCCTCATTAGTTTAAGTATGTAGAAATTAATTAACATAATAATATGAAGATTCACGGAGTACCTCAATGCGAAAGTGGATCGTCCACGTGGCTTTTCCACGAACGGATTGCGGATTGCACTTGTACGTGTGGTCGGGAACCAAATCACATGGAAATGGAACACAATACCACAGCTCAAAATGCAAGGGAAAAGAGAGAGCACACAAGAGTGAGGAGGATGGCTACACAAGCTCAATACTTATGGACACACCTAAGCTCACTCTCCACACACAACTCTACACAAGAGCTTGTACACTTTTTGTACACCTTGGAGGCAGCAAGAGAGCTCCTTTTATAGAGGAGATTGGCCACAAAATGCCAAACATGTTGCTGCCGAGAGATCAAAGGAGGGAGTGTGGAGAGTATGGCATCCATGCTATGCCATCATGCATGACTACCATACCTTGGCATGGCCACCATGCCAAGTATGGTTGCCCATTATGGGTGCTGCCAACAATCTTCCACTCGCATATAATGGGCTCAATATGCATGCTCAATTTCTTTATTATCCCGTGAAAGCAAGTGAGTCGTGCGACCCACGAGTACAAGCACAATTTTAATATAGGAACTTTGATTTGTGACCTGTTAAGGATGCACAATCGCTCGACCACCTCGAGAGCATGTATCTATAATTGTCAATTATCTTTGAGCCATAACTACGTCTCACATAGCTGCTCATCATATCGTGTGATATACATTGCGTGTGCTATAACCATGACTTACATGGCTTTATCCTGCGAGCCAAATCGTGACTCACACAATCGCTCATGCATCGTGTACTCGTTATGCCCTAGTTTTATCTTGCTGCATCATCTAAACACCCTCATGTCTGACACCGCAGTAATTAATTTTGTATGCAAAACTACTTATCCTACACAAGGAAAATAGCTGGCCAATTGCATGCAGAACTCTCATGCAGTTCTCAACAAATCTTTTCTTTGCACTCATATTTCTTAGTTCAGATCGGCTGCTTTCCTAGACATGACTCAGCGGACCTCTTCACTTTGGGTCATGGAGTATCATGCTAAAGTAGCAACACCAATCGTTACTTTGAAATATAGCCAAAGTTCAAAGAGCAATAACTAGACCGTTAAGTCTAGAGAGTCTCACACAATGACGAAGATCAACATCGATTCGTCATTTCTCAAGGTCGACTTAGCATACTTAGTACACAACATAAGTATTACGGTGAAGACTTCCACTAAGAAAGCGTGTGTCTAACTCAAACACCGCACAGACTTAAGTCCGGTCGCTCTCACTAGCATTTGAATAGAGACACCTAACTGCTTGCCATCACTTGGCCTCAAAGTTAGTGTCTCAAATCTGGCTATCATCATCAGGCTTCACCGAGTTACCAAATTCATGTTTTCATCATCTTGAACACATCAAGGCGGTTTAGGTCATTTCTCATAAGAAATATTTGGGTCTAAATCATTTCTTCCCCGCTTGCAATCACATAAGCACCGGAGGCGACTACTCGTGTGAGTGAGTAATCTCATGACTGACGGACACACTTAACACATGCATAACATAATTCTCTTATGAAAAACATATTTTCATTAATATGATTAATTTTGAGTACATATTTCTTCTTATATTCTGCAGTCCTAGTGCATGTACATGTCTCAAGAATACATCTCTAAGTAGCGATTTGGTGAACAGATCAGCAATCATGTTGTGCGTAGATATGTACCCAACAGAGACCTCCTCTTTTCACATCTTCATTTCTTACAAACTTGTATTTGATGTCGATATGCTTTCCTTTGCAATGATATTTTTCGTCCTTTATATAGGCAATCGCTGCTTAATTGTCGCAATGTAAAGTCATCTTTTTCATTGCAACATCTGAAAACCACAAATGTTAAAGGAATCTTTTTAACCATAGGGCATCATGCACTGCGGCTAAACATGTCATAAATTCAGTTTCTATTGTAGATAATGATATGCATTCTTACTTTTTGCTGCTCCATGTGATAGCACCGTTACTTAGCAAGAAGACATATCCAGAGGTGGATTTTTTCATTGATGTCGCCTGCCCAATCGGCATCCGTATATCCGACCAACCTTAAGCTTCCTCCGTGATAACATAAAGCAAAGTCAGTAGTGCCTTTGAAGTATCTCATTATTCTCTTCATCGCCTTCCAATGTTGGCATCCTGGATTTGCCTAATATCGACTCACTAGACCCACTGCATAGCATATGTCCGACTGAGTATACAACATAGCGTACATCAGGCTGCCAATCGCACTCGCATAGGGGACTGAAGACATCTCTCTTTGTTCTTCGACAGTCTTTAAGCACATATTGAGGTTCAAAGTTTTACATCTCGCACTAGGAGTATCAATGGGTTTGCAGCCATCCATCCGAAATTGTTCTAAAATTTTGTTAATATATGCCTCTTGCGACAAAGCAAGAAATCTCTTAGAACGATCTCGTTGAATTTTCACACCCAATATGAAGGCTTTTTCCCCCATGTCTTTCATCTCAAAGACAAAGGACAACCATTTTTTAATGGTGACCAAAAACTTCATATTGTTTCCAGCTATCAAGATGTCGTTTACATATAGAGTCATAATGACGAACATATCCTTGGATTTATAGACATACACGCAATGGTCTTCATCTATCATTTCAAAATCATATGATATGATTGATTGATGAAATTTAATATATCATTGCCTAGATGATTTTTTAAGTCCATAAATGGACCGGCGCAGCCTGCAAACTTTACGCTCTTCTCCTTTTACTATGAAGCCTTCATGTTGCTTCATGTAAATTTCTTCATTTAGTTCTCCATTGAGAAATGCAATCTTTACATCCATTTGATGTAATTCCAAGTCCATATGTGCGACAATTGTTAGGATAAGGCGAATAGAAGAAAACCTTACAACTGGAGCAAAGGTTTCTTCATAATCAACACCCTCCTCTTGGGTGAAGCCTTTCGCCACTAAACGAGCTTTTTACCTCTCAATAGATCCATCACCGCCTCGTTTGATTTTAAAAACCCACTTATTTCCAATTGCTCTACGACCAGGCGGGAGATCAACCAAGTCCCAGACTTGATTTGTCTTCGTAGACTGTAATTCTTCTTCCATTGCCTTTATCCACTTTTCTTTATGACAAGACGAGAGAGTCTCATTGATTGAATTAAGGCTCAAGCTCTTCTTCAGGATCTACTATATGAGCTTCATGAATTTCTTCGATGTCAAATCGTCGGCGTGGGATGCTCTTTCTAGTAGTCCTTCGAAGTGAGCACTCTGGATTCTCGTTTGGCGACGAAATGCTCCCACTCGGATCAAGGTGTGGTGATGAAGGGACAAACACTTCTACACTGTGATCCGCAGATGTCGCCATTTCGAGATTTTCATCTAAGTGAAGTGTTCTATCAATCTCGCCTTGCTTTGGAAATTCATCCTCTATAAATGTCACATCTCTGCTCACAATTTCTATAATAGTTCCATCATCCCTTTTCTCCTGTGAACACATAGCCTTCCCTGTTTCAGGATACCTAATGAAGACACACTTCTTGCCTCTAAGGTCCAACTTCCCATACTTATGAGAGTTGTCAAGAACATAGGCTTCACATTCCATGGACGCAAGTAACTTAGGTCAGGCCTGTCCAAAGTTCGTAGGGAGTGGAAGAGATAGACTTTGATGATACGCGGTTGAGTATATAGGCAGTTGTAAGAAATGCATCTCCCCAATACGAAATTGGGAGGTTTGCTTGTGCCATCTTCGAACCATATCGAGTAGAGTATGGTTTCTCCTTTCCGCAACATCATTTTGTTGTGAAGTTCTTGAAATTGTTAGTTGTCTAACTATTCTTTTTTCATCACATAACTTTTTGAATGAATCCGAAAGATACTCACGACCACGGTCGATTCGCAAGGACTTAATCTTGCAATCTAATTAATTCTCAGCCATATTCATAAATCGCACAAAGCAATCTATAGCCTCGGACTTATGAGAGATCAAGTATACGACCCCTAGCATGAATAATCATCAATAAATGTGATGAAGTATGAGAAATCATGTCTTGCTTGGACAGTCATCGGACCACATACGTCCGAGTGGATTAATTGCAGTGGAAACTCAGCACGCTTTCCTTTTTCAAATGGTTTTCTTGTTTGCTTGCCAGCTAAACATTCTTCACAAGTTGACAGATCGACTTTAGCGAGAGAGTTTATGAGTCATTCTCTAATTAGTCTATTAATTCGATCTTGTCCTATATGTCCTAGTCTGGCATGCCAAGTCTTGGCATTTTCATTCACATATGACATAAATGAATAACTACTAGCAACACATGCAGTATTAAGAACATAGAAACCATTTTCAAGAAAGTCATTGCATATAGGAACACTATCCATTGATACGTTCAGATGTTTAGAGCCAAAAGTCATTACATATCCATATGCATCAAGAGTGGATACAGATATTAAGTTTCGTCGAAAATCAGGGACATACAAAACATCATGGAGGTAAAGGATTTTTCCATTGCTAAGTTCTAACTTGCAACTTCCTAACCCTTTGACTTCCACTCTTTTATTGTCTCCTACGTAAATGTACTTAGAGCTCGCACTGAGACCTCGAAACTCGACAAAAGTCTCACGTTCCTTGGCTACGTGGTTTGTTGCTCCGAAATCTACAATCCACGAAGGATGAGTTTCAACAACAAGAACACAGCTAGAAACATACGCAAAAGAAATATGGTCAGTACATACCTTCTTCGGCTCAGTGCACTCACGAGCGAAGTGACCACGACTACTACAATTATAGCATTTCACTTTTCTTTTATCCACTTTGCCACCGCGCTTCTTCCTTTTGCGCTGTTGGCACTGGACATATCCGCTCCTTTGGCTAGGGTGTGATTTACGCGACCTCTTACGTGTGGAACATGTGTCATGCTTTCGTCCACCTATTTTAGCAACTAATGCTTAACTAGAGGATTTCTGATATTCCAGTACCTCATCCTCCATTTCTAGATGACGAACCACATCATTAAAATTCTTGATATTGTCATTATGCATCAGGTTGACGCGCATGTGTTCCCAAGATCTGGGAAGAGAGCGGATAACTACTTGCACCTGATGCTCATCATTGAGCACATGTCCGACATTCTTGAGTTTGCGTATCATGTTCATCATTTTCCTTAAGTGCTGCCTCATCGTGTGATTAGGCCGCATCCTATAGGAATCAAATTTGATGATCAACATCCTCAACTTGGAAGTTGACGTGATACCGAACTTGTTCTGGATAGCTGCCCACATTTCAAATGCTGTTTGGTAAACCTCAAATTCGCACATGAGGGAGTCTTCCATTGTACTCAGCAACAAAATGCAAGCAATACGACTCTTCTTGGACCAGGCCTCGAATGCCTCAGCATCCCTTCTATGTTGGACAGTATTACCAGGTGCCGGTTGTGACATGACATGTTTGATGGACTCTAAAACATCTTGTTCCTCTAAGAAATACTGAACTTTTCAATGTCAAATATCATAATTTTCACCATTCAGTTTATCCCCTTTGTTCAGGTAAGCAATTATGGACTTTGATGCTATGGTCAATAGTCTAGGTTCATTAAGAGAAGAGAAGGAATCTATGTTATGCATGTCTTAATTTGTCACAAACATTCAAAATAATAAATGACATAATCAAGAGTAATGACATCGAGAGGTCGCTAGGCTCCCACTCATCTCCCACTATCCCAAGGATAATTACCATTTATTAAATTAATAATGTGACAAATCGTTTTCAAATTTTGGATCAACGGATAATCCAAAAATATCATGTCTTATGTTTTCTCAAGTAATTAGACACACTAATCACTTCATGTTTCATTTTTTATGTCTAAATAGTTTAGAAAAAATTAGCATTAATTTATTTCTCTAAGTTTGATGAAACATGATTATCTATTATAAGAAAACATGATAGAGAAAATTAACTAATTATCAATTTTTCTCACATAATATATATGGCATGTTTTTCTTTTGTATTTTCCACTAAGGAAAACAAATAACTATATAAATCATACACATGATAAAATTTATAAAACTTGCATGCCTCTCAAAAAACATATACAATTAATTGCATACTCAAAATTTATGTAATTAATTTTCTTTCATGCATATGTTTAATTTCACACGAGATTAGTTGCATTGAGTAGCACCAAACTGTGAATGCAATTAAACTTACATATGCATTTATATTCTGATAGAAAACATCTGAAAAAAGATTTTCACATTTATTCCCATTTTCCATAATTTTTCTATCAATTTCCAAAGAGGTAATTTAATTGCATAAATTGTTACAAAGCGATAAAATGCAGGCCGCGGTGATGGCCTGCGCGTCCGCACGCGCCGCTAGGCTGCGAGCCTGCGCGCCACTAGGCCGCGTGCGGCGCTGGGCTGCAAGCCTGCACGCGCTGCCACACCTGCGCCCGATCGCACGCTGGGCCATGCGCCTGTGCTAACGTTGGGCCGCGGCCACACTCGCGCGCTGGGACGCGCGGCCGCATGCACTGCAGCCCGCATTCGCTTTCTGGGCTGCGCGCACTGGCCTGCTGTGCCTCGTGCCCGCACGCCCGTGCTAGGCCACTGCACGAGCTGGGCCGCGCTCCCCCGCCTGCGCGCGCGCCCAGGATGCACACGCGCGCCATTGGCCCGCGTTGCGTGCATTGGGCCTCGCGCTGCTCCACACGCTGTGCGCCACAAGTGCGCTGGGCCTTGCGCTGCTAGGCCGCGCGCCCATGCTTCGTCGCTAGCCTTGCGCCTGAGTGCACTGCTGGGTCGTGTGCCTGCGCAATGCTAGGCCATGCATCAATGCGCGTCCAGCAGGTCATGTGCGAGGCTGTTCTTTTTGCCTTTTTTTCCAACCGAGAGGTTTTTTCTCCTTTTTTTGTCTTAAATAATCTTTTTACTAAAAAAATTTTGGGAGTAGCCGATATAGCTGTGATACCAATTGTAAAAATTAATGAGCATAATAATATGGAGGTTCACGAAGTACCTCAATGCGGAAGTGAATCGTCCATGCGACTTTTTTACGAACGGATTGAAGGTTGCACTTGTTCACGTCGGGACCAAATCACGTGGAAATGAAACACAATATCACAACTCAAAATGCAAGAGAAAAAAGAGAGCACACAAGAGTGAGGAGGATGGCTACACAAGCTTAATACTTATGGACACACCTAACCTCACTCTCCACATACCTTAACTCTACACAAGAGCTTGTACACTTTTTGTACACCTTGGAGGCAGCAAGAGTGTTGCTGCCAAGAGATCAAAAGAGGGAGTGTGAGGATTATGACATCCATGCTATGCCATCATGCATGACTAGGCATGTTGCCCATTATGGGTGCTGCTAACAAAGTATATTTGAGTACACGATACTTTAATATATTTAATTTAAAAATTATTAGCACATTACTATAATTCAAAATATACCTATAATTATCAACAAAAGAAAATATAATTTATTTATATTAAGTGGCTGAAGCGCATGGAAGTTATATTAAGCGTCGAGGCGACGGAGCAAGAGAAGATCCGAAAGTTGCATAAATCAACTACTGGTACGTCCATGCCACGATGAGGCGCTCCGCCTCAAAGTTGTGGCCATCGCCATCTTCTTCGCCGTGGCCACGTACTACGAAGCTTTTCCTGCACCAGCAATGTGCCTCTGCCTCTGCCTCCGCCTCCGCCTCCTCCGTGGTCGCTGCCGATGCGGACGACGACCTCGCGAAGCGCCTCTGCAAGATCATCTCCTCCTCCCCCAAGGCGGGCCTGGAGCAGGCCCTCGACGGCTGCGGCCTTCCCGTCTCGCCGGCCCTCGCCGAGCGCGTCCTCCTCCGCTTCGAGAACGCCGGCATGCTCGCCTACCGCTTCTTCCAGTGGTGCGCCAAGCACTACCGCTTCTCCCACACCGTCAAGTCCTACCACTCCACCGTCGCCGCCCTCGCCAAGATCCGCCAGTACCGCCTCATGTGGGACCTCGTCGCCGCCATGCGCCGCGACGGCGCCCTCTGCGTCGAGACCTTCTGCATCATCATGCGCAAGTACGCCCGCGCCCAGAAGGTCCCCGAGGCCCTCTACACCTTCAACGTCATGGAAAAGTTCGGCGTGCCACCTTGCCCCGCCGCCTTCGACGGCCTGCTCAGCGCGCTCTGCAAGTCCAAGAACGTGCGGAAAGCTCAGGAGCTGTTCGACGAAATGCGCGACCGCTTCCCGCCCGCCGCCAAGACCTACAGCATCCTGCTCGAAGGGTGGGGCCGGGCGCCCAACCTGCCTAGGATGCGTGAGGTCCACCGGGAGATGATAGATAAGGGTTGCCAACCGGACATCGTGACGTACGGGATCATGGTCGACGCCCTATGCAAGGCTGGGCGTGTGGAGGAGGCGGTCGAGGTAGTCAGGGACATGGGCCGCCATGGCTGCCCGCCCACGCCCTTCATTTACAGCATGCTGGTACATGCCTATGGGGTCGAGAAGAAAGTGGAGGACGCGGTTGATGCCTTTCTTGAGATGGAAAGGAACGGGATCAAGCCTGACGTCGTGGTATACAATGCGCTGGTGAGTGCATTTTGCAAGATGAACAAATTTGACAATGCCTTCAGAGTTTTACAGGACATGCAGGTCAATGGAATTCAACCCAATGCGAGGACCTTCAACATGATGCTGAATGGTTTGATTACTGTTGGGAAGTCTGAAACAGCATATAAAGTCTTTCACCGCATGGTTAAGTGCTGCGAACCTGATTCGGATACTTACACGATGATGATCAAAATGTTCTTTGATACTGGAAATCCAGAGATGGCCTTGAAAGTGTGGAAGTACATGTGCAAGAAGCAGTTCATCCCGAGCATGCACACCTTTTCTGTGCTTATTAATGGGCTGTGCGAAAAGGGTGAAGTGAGACAAGCTTGTACCATGTTAGAAGATATGATGGAAAAAGGCATCAGACCTCCAGGTTCAACATTTGGAAAACTGAGACAGCTACTTCTAAAGGAAAAAAGGGAGGATGTACTTAAATTCCTTATTGAGAAGATGAACTTGCTGATTGAAGAACCTCAATGTGATTATTGAGGCCTTCAGAGGACATGAAAAGTTGCCGGGAATCATCTAACTCAAAATGCCGAGTTCCAATGGACAACCACCCTGCCCAATTCTTACCAACATACTGAAATTTTGTTGCAAGTACAACGTTGAGAACCCCATAACGTTTATGTTAAGTTTTCCTTCTCTACATATGGCAATGCTGGAGTAAAACATGCATCAAATAGAACATCCAGAACTCCTTAGCTCTCAAGGTAAGTTTATACATGATGTTGCTCCATTAGGATTTAGCATGCAGTAGATTGCTACTTTGGCAATTGAATTGATTTTTTATATATGTTGATCAGTGGTACAAACTGCAGCGACCAGTTAATGACTTCAATTGTTGATGACTACACGGCATTTGTTAATTTATTCAAAGTTTTAAGATTATGATAGAAACCCTGATCTTCACCTTGGTAGATTTTTTGGGTCTTATAGATTTTTTGTTCACGTGGTAATCATTGTACTTTGGCTTGTCTTGTCCTTTAGCAATACATGTTCATTACCTGTGATTCAGTTCACAACATATCAATTGTTTTTTAAAATTCGGAAAATTTATTGGTTGTACATCCTTGAAAATGACTAGTATACATTTTGTGCTCCTTTGGGTCTTGAAGATGTTTAGATATTATCTAAGGATCGATTTTGTGGTTCTTTTACTTTTCAGATTACTTGAGTTGATCATCTCGCAATGGATTCCACCAGTCACATCGGTTATTTCTTTTCTGATGACTAGTCGCACTAGTTCTTACTTAGTGGTGGTCCTTTTTTCGGTAAAATAAAGCAGCATGCGGTCAATTCATGCAAATCATATTTATGATGTTAATTGTCAGGAGGACAATCAGAAGGATGGATCGAGTTTGCCAAAGAGTTGGGCGTCTTGGTTAATATCTACAGACTTGAAACTGTTACTGTGATGGCTGCGAGGCAAAGCAAAAATTTGAGGCAATTAGCATTTGCCAAATTAAAACATGATGTTCCTGAGTAATCGGTCTCACTTGTGAAAGTGCGACATTCAACAAATGAAGCAGTCCTCTGAGCAGAAATCATAAAAATCATTCATGTTGCAGGTCCATGGTGGCAAAAACTTATTTATTGACTCCATGTCATTATTTTTGTGGGCATCAGGGGCTCTTTGATTAATAAGAATAAGAGTGTGATACTTGAGATGCAAAATCAACTCCTGTTTGAATTGGTTAGGATATTAATTCCTCTTGTAATTCAAATGGAAAAAAATACGTTGAAGACTCGTGAGGTTACCTTTTTTTAACTATTTCTTACTTTATTTTTTTGAGAAATTACGTAGCACTCTTACTGTCTTTAATTTAGAGTTCAAGTTAATGTTGATTGATCATAGGATAGTTATTTTTTTCTTTCAAGCCGGAAGGGAGTGATTAAAATTGTATGTCATGATACTTCGATGAGGGGGTTCAATTTTGGGAACTATTTGCTTTATCTCTACCTAAATAAATTAGATTAGGATAAATTACGAATTGTCCTTCAGAAATGGGATGAGATAAGTGCTACACTGTGAGGGTGGGAGTCACCTCTAGAATTCGTATGGGTCAATTTTGGAAGATCTATCGACTATACAAACTAGTCAGTTAATGATTTGTGCATTCATATGAGAGTATTGTATTTGCATACATATGATTTATATTATATTGATTGCAAGTTGGTTGTGATGCTTTTTATTAATATGTTATATATATGTAATTATCAAATATATGAAAATATTTATTTTGCTATTATGATTATTGTATGCTTTTCAATGTCACTCCGAATTGATTAGTTGATAATACATAGGCTATGAGTTATCAATTTACTAAGTTATTTTAGCGCATTTTGTTTCCAACATTTTTTAGATAATTTTTGGAAATCATGCGACACGATAATATTTGAAGGGTTCGTGGTAAGATGGAAAGATTTCAGTCTATCATATCATTCTATTAGGATGTCGAGAGGTTTTGTTATACTTTGTAATATCTTATATGATGTAAGAAGGTAAAATCATTTTATGAAATATAAAATTTAAGAATTATTAGTTTGCTCTGAAGGAGCATCATAAATTGTGTAGTTTATTTATGATATCTTCAATCTTATGTAACTTATAAAAAATTCATCACGTTTTCATAATATTTTTTAATTTTATTTGATCGTCTGTAATGAGTCACAAATTTCGATTTAAATCATGGTTTAAATCGGAATCGTGACAGTTATAGTATGAGAGATTCCCTTTGTCAAAGTTTTCATGGCTATGTCTACGATGATGTAGTTATGCTTATAGTGAGGTTATTGTTGTTGAACTTGGATTGTGTCAGGTTGGGGATTATAATGTGTGCCTATATAAGTACTAATGTGTCATATTTCGAAATGTGATTGTTATATATGCTTTGATCGATTATGATCCTATGTATCAGAACCTTATACGATTATTCCTATGCGTTAGCTTGCCATGTCATTGTTTTTTAAAAAAAAAAGAAGAGAACCATTGAGTATTATTTTGTGATTCTTTTTATTTACGTATAGTATACTAATAATTCATAGTTAGAAATGCGACAAATATTGATTGTTGACATGATTGTCTTGTATTTGTATAAACTTGATATGATTTCGAATATGAGTTAGTTGTTTTTTGAGTATGTATGATTAAGTTGTAGGGAGATAACTATTGTCTTTCTTTCAAATCAACCATCATTTGAAGTTATGAGAGCTAGAGGAATTAAGTACATGTTTTCTAAATTATTACACGTGTATCGATACGTAATTTGGAAATGATGTGATGGATTATTAGAGTATTTGGTAAAAAGAAAAAAAGTATCGACAATGTTCCTATGTTTTAGGTGTTTTAAAATCTATAGAAGTGGTTTGACTTGCCTTATAGCAAAGGAATCTTTCATTGACCTTCTCCATAGAATTATTTATACTTTTAATGCTCCTTGTCATTTGACACAAGAAGAGCTAGAAAGCCTTCGTCTGAGGGTTCTATTTGATCAGAGTTTTAGTCTTCTTTATCGAGAAGAAAGATGAATCCCCAAGTTGGACATTGATTGTAGATATTTGTACTAAAGGACTATAATGAATACATTACGGAAAGTAGGTTATTTGTTTGATTAACTACAAGATGTCCTTGTACTTTCGAAGCTTGATTTGATATTTAAATAACCCAAAAAAATGTTATGCTTCAAAGAGTACATTTAAAGCATGACAAGATCATCATGTGTTCAAGTACATCGAATTAGATTTTCAAACCATTATTCGACTAAATTGTAATTATCTTAATTTGTTAATAGAGTCATACAAGTCATGAAAATATTTGAACCTATTTTGCAAAACCCTTACAAAACAAATTTGGGTATCAACATTAGTGTGAATTTTGGTATGACCATATAGTAGGGGGCCATGTTGGTTATAAGATAGAAGACCATTTGAGATTCTGAAGTGAATCAGGCTAAAAGTTTATCCCTTAACTCTCAAATAGTCATTATGTGTTTCTTGTGCACATTTTAAGAAAACATGAATCATATTACTTAATATGATTCGGTATGCTCAAGACTATTCATTTGGATGAAAATATATTGTTTAGAGAATGTATAGTTCTTATCTTTGTTTACAAGAGACCTAAGATAAGGAAGAAAAGTTTGTGTCCTATAATGTCATGTCACAAAATTTTTAGTGATATAAGATATTTTATTTTGCTATAAATACATTTAAACATTATGGAAGTATGATGAGAGAATACATATAATCCCTAATGTATGATTTATTGTTAGCATGATGTAGATTAGACATATGTAGGAGAATTAAATATTAATTATGTTTTATATTGCTGATATTTTAGTCAGAGTGGAAGGGCTAAACAATTTGGATTGAGTACCATACATTTTGACATTTTTCAAGCAATTTAGGTTATTCGAAAAAAAATTAATGACATATATAAGGATAGACTTTAGAGACTATACTCTACCAAGGTCGGATTAGATTTATGGATGAAGAGATAGGAAGAAAAAGATAGATATAGTTATGTTATTTTAAATAGTAAAAAAAGAAAAATCAATTTGTGAGATGTGTGATATAACATAAGTAAAATTTCAATATGGTACTTATGAAACTTTTATAGATAAATAAATCCTAGTTTAATACAAATTTGGATCCATCGACGTTAGATATGTGTATAAATGACTACGACTTGGCATTTTTAGGTTGAGAATATTCAAGAGGAATAAGGTGGTGTGCGCTAATGAAAGTTTGGAAGGAACAATCAGGAAGGGGTATAGATTATAATTTTATTGTGACAATGTGCGATGTCTATATTTTAAAGAATTCCAAACATCAGTGAGAAAGACAAAGGATAAAGACCACTAAATTAGGTATAAAATGTTGAACAACCAACTATCAAACTTCTTTAATGTTGACAAGTAAAATCTAATTGGTAGTATCCAAATCAATTAATGATAAGTAACTTATCATTAGTAGATGTGAATCATTATTAATCATTTTCAAAGTATTGTGAATTTTTGAATTACTATTGTTGATATCAGCATCATTGTTAACTCTCCACTCATCACTATAGATTTTAGAATCATGGTTCTTAATCGATTATTATTGACTACAATTCAATAAGTATGGATTTTTAGCTTGCCTTGTTTGTCACATACCACATTGTCAAAGTGATTGAATCATCATACATCATTACAAATTTTGAAATCATCAATGATCCTTGAATACTCGTTATCAATCTGAGCTTACCACCTTTGAGTACTAATTTATAGTTAACTTTAGTTCGTCTTTGTTTGTTCCTGAGCATAATTGATAGAATCACAATTGTCACTCTTCTATAGGTGACGAATGAATTGTCATTGCTGATTGTAATATATCAACTGACCTTCAAAGTTTAAAGAGTGGTTTAGAAAGTTTTTTGAAAGATGTATTGGAGTGAGGCCTCCTCTGATTATCATTTGAGAGCTTGAGTGAAATCATAGCATTCGCCAATCGTGAAAATGTTAGTTAGAAGCACCGCGGAAGAGCGATTGAAGAGGGACGCCTTTTCAATACTCGATCGAGGACGAGATCCGCTCCCTCATATCCCTCCAGATGGCTCCCTCGACCCCCTCTGCTACTTGGATCTCCAACGCCCTTGAACGCGCCGACTGCCTCCAAGCCACCCTTGCTAACCGCCTGCTCGATGACTCCCATCGCCTCACCGACTCTTACGCATCCCTCCGCCGACCTCTGTGACCACTTTGCGGAGTCCCGAGCTGCGATTTGGCATCGTGACACCATCCAGCTTCTGCCGTGAGGGGGCGTTGGATCCCTTCCATGTCGGAGAGGGAGAAACGAGGGATGTTGCCCCTTGTGCATGACGAGCACATGCATAGGGGAGCGTGCGAGGTTCCACCCCCTTTTTATTCTTTTAATATTATTTTTATTATATTTTATTGTGTCTCGTCAGTATTATAATTGGAGAAGTGATTATTGCAAGAAAAAAATATGGAGATAATATAGTTATAAATTGAAATTTTTTGAGAATAATATAATTACAAATTGAAATGGTCTCTATAATTTACTTGGATGTTAAGGAGTCGAATTGGGCCAAGCCCCTTTGGAGGTTAAATTCGACCTGGGACTCAATTGTTTTTATTGTTTTACATTGATAATATAAAAAAATTATTTAATGTTTATTTTAAAATATATAAAATATTTTTTTAATAATCTAAATATTAATTCTGTACTTAAAATATTTTTAAATCAAATATAAGCTAAGTTTAAATTAAAAAATAAAAAAATAAGATTGACTCATTGAAAAAAGTCAACCCGACCCAAATTACATCGGGTCGACACCATAAAAAAATGCCCAGAAATGTGATGCCAAGTAGCCCGCGTCACTTCGACAATCTACCCAGAAAAAAGGAAACACATCTTGGTTTCATGTTTTATGTCAAATGTCAATAGTATGCGAATCTCAACATTGATAATAAAAACTTGATGCATAGATTTCCTTCCAAACTATTCAAACACATGCTTTTATAATAGCAATCACGAGCTAATAAATTGCTTGGCTTCAGAAAAATTAATAAATAGGGAGATTGATATATCATCATTAACTGTACATGCTCAACAGGTTATTCCGCTCATCTATGATCCAATACATCAGAAATTACAAATACACGAAGTTGTGAATCTATTTGCATGGTTGGTCGGGGACAAAGCTTCCCAACATTGGGATGGCGACCCAAAAAAATAAGCTCACGCACGCAAAATAAATTGAGTGAAGCTATAAGCTGATCTACTTCAAGCACTTGAACCTACAAGACTCTATTTGGCCTTCTGGCAAGGGATATTTCATTAAGTTCCGCAATCTAACTATTGCTTCCGGCAAGTGATCAATATCAACATGCATCTTAGGAGGGAAAGCAAAGAGAATCTCGTTGACATCTTCCTCTAGCTCAAGTGAAAACAGATGACTGAAGACCTGCATTCCAGAAAGCAAAATTATTCAGGAATTTTCAGGGATCCAGAGAGGATTGGCATAAAACATCAACAGAGAATGATAACAATATACATCAAGATGGAACTTACTGCTTTTAATTGTGAAATGACCTTGTTTCGAATTGCCGAGGAACGAGAAACTAAATTTATAACAAAAAGTCCTCCCTCTGACAGGAAATCTCTCACGGATAAGAGAAAGGATTCCTCCACAAAGTCCAAGGGAGGACAGGATAACCCGGAACTGCAGGCATAAAAGAAAAATTATTATAATACATTTTCTTGACACATGAGAACTAGAATACTACCTTAAAAATTTTAGGGGAAAATGTACCTTAAATCAGCTGAATCTGCATCAACAATCAGCACTTTGATAACACTACTGCTACTTTCTAGAGCTTCCCCAAATGTTCTATCAGATGTTTCATCTGGAGCGGAACAATCTTTCTCACAGTTTATGGTGTTTGCAGATCTGGTCATATTCGCATCTTGGATAAACCTTATTCCATCACAGATATGTACCTAATGAAGAGAAGAAAACAAATAATAGATTGCAAATGGAATTTGACAAAGAATACAGCACATGAACTACATGACCTCAGACGAGTTTAGCCTAAACATACAACACAAAGAATGCATAGATCCATTTTTTTCCTTCCTGAAGCGGCTCAAGGAATTGAATATCTGCATATTGTTTTTTATTTTCATATATTAGTGACTTGTTTGGATGAAATGTGCTGGTTTCTCCTTCAAATTGTACCATCATCAACACGCCACAAGAACCAGTAACATAAATATTATTTCCACTAGCAAAACCCAACTACATTACACATCTTATGTAGCATAATATCATTTATTTTCTTTATATGTAACTTATTTTTCTCCATTTTCTCCCTCAAAACACTCTGCTGGCAGTTATCATAGATTCATGGCAACCATGTTGTAATCACTCCATAGTAACTGAAACATATCAACATGGCCACCAATAAGTTGGGGAAATAACAATAACAGTGTGTAAACATCAATAAACAATGTGTAAAATTTTAGAATTGCAGAAGTAGGCGACACCTTCAATCTCTTATCCTCAATGAAACGAAAATATTCTCTAGCTAATTCCAAGACTACAGGATCCAACTCTACTACCTGTGTGATTGGAAAACTCATAAGTACTCTTATTGACTAATTAATAAATTTCAACATCTGAGCAACACTCTTGAACTTCACCTCAATTTCCAGAAATGGGAAGCTACCATGAAGAAACATTGGAAGAAGCCCAGCTCCAAGACCAATGATATATGTCTTTATCTGCGTTAACATTCTTTCATGCTCAGAAGAAAGTATTTTCTTACATTGTCACATTAGAAATGATAAGTGAACATTATCTAGTAATAAATCTAGCTTGTTAGGAAACTGTTATGCACATCCACATACAGAACTTTTTTTTAAAGTACTTTCACATGCAGAACTAAAGGAAAATGTGATACCTTGGACCCTGTTGAGACTGCAGACTCTAAGTAAGATAGAATCAGAGCAAAACCTGAGACAATTCCACTGTGATAATTGCTGGCCAGGGAGGCATGATCAACTCTCAGGCTTCTAGACCCTAAGCAAGCAAAAAAGGCATAAGACACAAAAGTTAAAGCGCCTTAAATCAAAATACAAAAAGGCTAACCATGTAGCTACAAACATGTTGAATTACCATCAATAAGTCTTCGGTGATCATTTCTTTTTTGGCCCTTCTTCCTAGATTTAGAAGTCGAGATATTTTGGGTTTTATCTCCAGCACCATGATTGCCATGAGACTCTTGCAATAACAATGCTTCTGATTGCACCAAGCCTGAGCTTCTACCAAAAGTGAGACGCCTGAACATACCCACTTCTGATGGTTTACTTTCCCCATCAGCATCTTCATACATCACATCTTCAATGATTATACGCCCAGTTAAGGAAGATGTTGCCTGTAAGGTACGGTAGTACAATAAGAAAAAAAAGCTCCAACAGGATGATTAAGTAGTGTACTTGACAAAAGTACTGGTAAGGAAGAAGCAGTTGAAAGAAGAGAAAATTATGCCACTCTAATGACAAATTGATTACATAATAAGAACAAAGGACAAATAATTTTCTATCAATAACATGAGAACAAAATGAATCAAACCATGCATTTTTTAGTACACAAACAAAAAGAAAAAGGACAATTTTGACCAATTGCACATATCAGCACATGACAAGTGTATGTTGGATGTCATAAAAAAACCAAAATTCTGACATCAGACCATGGTTATCATGACCATTTGGCGAGCATAGCCCAAATGTGTTCAATAATAGTCAAACTTCAACCAGTTTAAGGAACTTCCAAAGAGAAATTAATAAAATTGCTACCAACATGAAGCATATGAAATGTCTTACAGGGTAAGCTATTGTACGTTGAAGATGATTTTAACATGAAGAAGATAAGGGCTGCAAATGGAACATGAATCAAGTTCTGATAGGTACAACGAACCTCATGAATGATATTCCTCTCCTTGACACCATCATTGGCCATCATGAACCTGCAACATCCAAACAATTGGCATTACAGAATAAGTACATTACATAATGTTTTTTTATTGTGGTTCTCAAGCATAGAATACTTAAACCCATATATATATGTATATATATATATATATAATGTATACACATATATATTACAAAATATATATTCTATGCTTGAGAACCAACATCTGTTTTTTTTTTTGAAGTAGAACCAACACCTGTTTAACAAGCAAAAGGCTTAGCTTTATGCAATAACATGTTGGTCTTATCATCAAGCATGTAAATAGTAAGACAAATGGTAACCAGTATGTGATTTTATTGCCAAGTATCTAGATTGTCAGGAGAATGTTCTCAGAAAATACCAAGGCCCCATGTCAAGCAGACATTTGTTTTGATTGCTTATAGGATTTGTTTAGTTTCCATAAAGATGCATTCAGAGTCTAGCCTTATTTTAGACAGTCAGAGGCAACTCGACACTTTAGACAATATTTCTGGGACATATGAGGTTCATTTTTTAAATTTTTTGAGAGAATGAAATCTCTTATCGAATTCCTTGTTTACCATGAGGCAAACACAAGCTGTTTGTCATGTCTGGTTGTTAATTTGAGATGTTATATCACATAGATGAAGTGGTACCAGCTGAGTCATAAATCCTTTATTGACCCTGCAACATGCATTTTTGTTAACTGAAGCTCATGCACAGAAATGAAGTTGCATTTTAAGCTTCTGTTCACATTTAATGTGAGAATTGGATAACACTCTGATTCTGTCAGTGTTCGCGTCAGAAATTATCAACAGTTACACCCAAACACAAGCTGTTTCTCATGTCTGGTTGATAATGTAAGACGTTATATCGGATAGATAAAGTGGTACCATCTGAGTCATAAATCATTCATGGACCCTGCAACATGCATTTTTGTTAAGTAAACTGGTGTACATGCACAGAAATAAAGTTGCATTTTAAGCTTCTGTTCACATTCAATATGAGAATTAGATGGTTTGCATCAGAAATTATCAACAATTACACCCATATGGCTTCCTCAGAAAGAAAAATTAGACCCATATGGCTTCAGTACAATAATATTCGCAAGAAAAGAGTTTACGTACGGAATAGGTGACTCATCTTCGGCCTTTCCAGGTGCCAAATGTTTAACAAGAGGAGAAAGATCCTTCTGAAAAAAGTATACATAGCAAATAACCAATAGGAGAGAACCAACAGTAAGAATAATGATAAATTCCCCAAAGCTAGAACAAAATTCAATTATCAAGGTACCAAAAGGAAAGGAGGCATTGAATATCATACAGATGTCCAATGGCATGCTTGACGAAAAGTTACCTGGATTTCATCCATGTTGGAATGGTCATGACTTGAGTCCAAGAAAACCTGCAAGAACCTTACATTAGCATACAAACTGCACGCAATCAAGAAAAAGGAAAGCTAAGGAAAGAGAAGGTTGTATGTCTATCTCGAGTGCAGGTACCATTATCAGACGAGCTGCTTTTGAACTTTCTACTATAAGCCACTGCCCTTCTTCTGAAGTAAACAGCCATTCATTAGCTCGACCCTGGAATCCAAGAACCAGCAACCTCAAAACAAAGGTAAAGGCGTACATATGTATCCTCAACATGAAGATGTATCATGTTTAATTGTATGTAACCAATAAACATAAAATTATTTTTTGAGAGCAATAAACATAAAATTATTATATGCAAAAGTATGCAAAAGGTAATAAAAAAAATAAAAATCGTGTACATAGGTTTCACCTCAAGGAAACTAAAATCCATGCATAGACAGAAGAAATTAAACCACATACTTCATTCCAACATCCTACAAAATGATGGATAACAGAAGATTATGATCTCACGGGGAAAAGAAATGTTCAGCTGTACACCAATCTGCGATTATAGATTGTCGTGCTTTTTTTTGTTATCAAAGGATCTGCCATGTAAAGCAGAAAGCTAAACATTCAAATGATCTTCTCGTATAGCTTTAAGCCCAAAATAGTACGACATATAAAACAATCCAAGTATTCAACTATATAACTCAAATATGAATCATCCATGTTAATACTAATAATATAACCTCTATAACTGATGGGACTTCTATTTGGTTGAAGTTTTCAAGGATTAGAATATTTGACTTCTCTGTAAATCTGAAGAACTTGAAACAGTGCACCAAAGGAAGAAGCAATGTAGAAAGAATTTACTACCTTAGGCACAATAAAAACACCACAAAGATAAGAGAATGGTCCCGATTGTTGAGAATCTAATAGTGTGGCTTTGTAAGTGTGAAGGGATTTTCCTTGTTCGCCAAGAATAAATTGACATCTTCGTCCAGATACTAGCTCACTAAGATCTCCTTTCGCGCCTAGTTTGAGATCTTTCAGAGAATACATAACATCAGCAACAGAATAGCCACCACGACGCTTATTCTCATCTTCAACTGCATTGAATAAAGCCTGAACCTGCAAAAGAAAGTGGGAATACAATCTAAGAGTTTGTGTATATTGTAGGTTATGCAAGCATAAAAGTCTAAAGATAGGAGAAAATTTACCTGATTTCCTTTACAGTTTACGGAAGAACGATCAAAAAACAATTCGATCTGCTTTAATACACCTACTTTTTCCTTTTCCCCAACCACCATAAAGGTCTGGAATACAGAACGGCTACCAGGTTTGTGGGGAATAGCATAAATACTTGTTTTCCATCCAAATCTCAGTTCAGAAAATAGCAAATCTATAGAAAAAAGGACAGAAATCATAATCAATGCTCAAAATTATCACAGATAGTGAATAAATATGAAAGTAAGTTTCTGCAATGACAGTTAATCATTGGAGAAAAAGTTTAAAACCAAACTTCAGGTCAAGGATTTCTTGTTGTAAACAGCTTTATGGGAAAAGCATATGTATATGGCATTAAACAATTTCCAAAAAGAAGCGAATACAAATTAAAAATAGAATTTCAAAACAAAATAACGTCCTTAAAAGAAATGGAAGTACTTGGAACGCAGGTTGCCCCTTGTTTATCCTTTTTCTACAACTCTGATGCCATCATGAGCATATATATATGAAGATAGTACACATTTATCATTTCTTTTGAGACTATCATTTCATCTATTTAACATGGAAGCAAACTTACCTAACACATGAGATTCTGCCAGGGTGAGACAGAGATATTTTCCTCCAGACTTAAGTACTCTCTTAACCTGAGAACCATGAAGATCTACTTCGGATGATGATGACAAATGGGAAAAAGCCCCAAACTTAAAACTACACAACATATGAGAGAGAGATGCAGATTCCATGTTCACATTACCTCCTTAAGGTATTTGGTTCCCAGCTCTGATCCATGTTCTGGCTCCATTAGTGCATCCAACCCTCCCTTATCAAGAGTCACATCAAAGAACTCATCTGCAAACTGGGAAAATGATGTCACCTAGAATCTTCTTAGAATACAAAAGGAATAAGTCATCAAATTCTGTTTATAAATACATGAATAAGTTATATCCTGACTGGTTGTCTTTTAAGGTTCCATATCCACATGACTATGACACCAAGCATTGGAAATGGTAGAAATTAAGAATCTGGTAAAAGTTTTACCTTGTACCTAAATAGTGATAACTGATATTAAGCCTGACATTGCATAACGCTACTTGGATATCATCTATAACTATTAGATGTGCGTTTTCTTTTCTTTTTTTTTTTTGCTTTCGAGGAGACATGTTTTATGAATTTGACAACTAGCGGGTCCTCTACACATGCTTCTATTTTCCTGTGAGCAATGCAAGATCTATTCTATTGTTTATATAGCGTCTCTATTATCATCTCTTTTTTTTCTTGGAAGTTAATATCAAGACTACGGAAGCGAACAAATTGTTCTCATTTATTAAACACATCTGTTCCAAACATCACAAAGAGAACCAACAGAATGAATACAGTGCACGCTTTCTGTTCTGAGAAAGCCTCGGCCTTTCCTTTATGGTTCATCTAAAAGAATGGAACAATATAAACAACAAAGGGTTAAAATACCTGGAGGTCGGTCATGTCCATGACGCGCCAGCGCATCTCGGGCCGGGAGCGGATGTTGCGACGGAGCATGTCGGAGATGACGACTTTCGAGAAGTCTATGTTGGTGATGCGCCTGAAGCCGGCGTCATACAGGTGCTCAGAAAGACGCGAGCTTCCGCATCCCGGCACGAGGACCTGAAGCTCGTCGGAGGAAGGCCGTGCGAGATGGGGGATGAGAGAGGGCCGGAGCTCCGGCCAGTCCGCGTACCACTCGAAGGAGTCGCCGGAGCCACGAAGCGCGAAGAACTTGTCCCAGTTTTCCTTGCTCGTGAAGTCGCCGAGGGTATCGAGGATGCCCGAGCTGACGCCAGTACCCTTCGTCGCCGTCTTCTTCGTCGCCATGAACGGAGAACGAGCAAGCAATTGGGTTGAAATGGGCCTGCGATGCGATGGTGTGGTTGACGGCTTGCGAGGGATTAGGGTTTAGAGGGAACTACATAAGGTCGAGAGGCCCTGAGGTGCACTGGATGCTGTGCATGTGTGGGTGTGCACAATGATATGATAGGAGACCTTCACCATCCATGGCCCCTATGAGGATGGCCCCTATGATTAATTCTTAGATTAAGATTAGATGTTTGAATCTTTTGTCAAAAAGTATTTTAAAAGAAATATAAGGTATATATTAAAAATACATTATTGGACAAAATAAATAATTTCAATGCACACTATCAATACTTAGATATTATTAAATATTTATTTAGGATACAATGGACATCTTATTAGAAGTGGCACCTGACCCTATTCGGGGCGGGAAACACCCTCCCCGCCCCGACCTCGACGACCGGACCCCGCCCTTCACCCAGTCTCGAATCGTCGGTCCAGGGGAATATCCTCCGCCCCGATCCCCGCGGGGCTCAGAGATTCCGATTCTTCGAAATTTTTTATTTAGAAATATAAAAAAATTAGAAAAGAAAACTAATTATTATAGAGTATTCATGCACAGTTATAAATATATCTCTATTATCAATTTCACACCATAAACTTCAAATTTAATTATAATTTTCACAACATAAAATTCAAATTTTGACACAAATTTCACCACAACATAATTTTCAAATTCTACCACATCACAAACTTCAAATTTGATACAAGTTTCATAACATAAATTTAAATTACAACACCAAATATTTTAATAACATTTGTAAAAAATCAATAAGAAGACATTCATCATTTTTCTTTATTTCATCATTCACCCATTTACAAAATTTCCTACAAGTTAATAAAAAAATGTTTAGTACAATAAAACTAAATTGAATAAATTTTTTAAAAAAATGATAAATCATTACCACAACTTCATCATTCAATCATCTACGTCTTCATCTTCATTTATTGTGTAAAAAGCACACTTTGCATTAGAAGGACCTAATAAAAAAAAGCATTGATAGTTTAAAAGAAATGACACCATAATTTATTAAATGAATAATATATTGTAACCTTTTAATATATTATGCAACTAATCTTGATAACACATCAAAGCTTCAATGGTGTCTTCTTTCAATCTACTACGATGTGTACTCGACACACGATCTCCAGTGTTAAATGTAGATTCTAAAACAACTGTAAAAATATGAATAGCTAAGAAGTCCCTTGCAATTTTTTGCAAAGTTGGGTATTTTAATTCAATTTGTTTCCAATAACCCAATATGTCAAACATTCCGTCATTTGATTTAACAATTAAAATAGGCTCTTCTAAATAACTTTCCAATTCTAATTTTAGACTATTTTGTGAAGAAGTCTCAGTTACAAAATCAATATAAGTACTCTCACTTTTGCTTTTTCGGTGGAGGATTCATTTCTGTTATAACTAGAGAAGAATTAACAAGTGCACTTCTAGTATCATTAGCTTGATATTCAAGAAGCAAATCTTCACATAATCTTTTTATCTTCTCCAACTCATTGTTGTTTTGGCCTCCATATAGCTTTGGAAAAAAAATATTTCAACAACTTCATCTTATATATTGGATCCAAAACAGCTCTTACTGTCATCACGCCATTAATTTTTTTTCAATACTTGTCAAATTTAAAACTCATACTCAAAGCCATCACTTGAATAACTTCATTAGGGAAAAAAGACATTCATTCAAAGCAATTCTTATTTCACCAACTTTAAGAAAATAAGCATTTAAAGTTGGATAGTTGAAACTAGAAAATAGTTCAGTTATATTATAAAAAACTTTCAACTTATCTTAAACTTCAAATACCATTACCCAATCTTCAGCATTAAGATTATATTTGCATTCAGAATCACGTTGCTTTAAACGATAAAAACATCTTTATATGGCAAAACAGAGGCAATCATCAAATAAGTAGAATTTCATCTAGTTCTGCAATCTTGCACAAGCTTTTTGAAATAAGAAATATTCAATTATCTACATGTATCACCAAATCTTTCTTTCCTTTTGGGTGTACTAACCCAAAAACTAACACATTCTCTAATCTTTTCCAAAAAATCTTTAATTTTAGATAAATCATCTTTCACAATCAGATTTAGAATATGAGCACAACATCGCATATGAATTATTATTCCTCTCAAAATAAAAGAAGTTGAAGGAATCTTATCAAAAATCAAGTGAATCATGACATCATTGGTTGAACAGTTATCAACAGTTAGAGTTGATACCTTTCTATCCAAATTCCAATCATATAAACAATTCAAAAGAACAAAGGCCTTCGGCATTGTGTGGCGCCAGAACATAATGGAACCTATAAGAATAAAAATTATGCATGTTAAAATTTATAGTTCCAAAAGTATATAATAAACATAATACAAGAGTAATCAATTAATTACCTCACAAGTCGATGTTGCAAAGTCCAATTGTCACGATAAAATGAGCTGTAATGGCCATATAACCTTTGTTTTCATTACTAGAAGTTCACATATCAGTAGTTATTACAATACGACTTAAATTCCTCTCAAGAATATTTGATGTCTTATTCTTCTTAATTCCAAATAACTTCATAATATCACTTTTTATAGTATTACGACAAACCATCTTGAATAAAGGTTGCATAGCACCACAAAATCATCTAAACTCAACATGATCAATTATAGAAAGATGATACTCATGAAGGACAATCATATTTGCAAGTTCCTTCCTTGCAACATCTTGACTAAATGAATAATTACCAATAACAAATGTATCGCCTTTATTGTCTAAAGTTCGTAAATTTTTTAGAGTTGCTTGCTTTGGTCCTCTTGTTGTACGAAACTTAAAAATCTTTAGATGATCATGCAAATGCTTAGTTTAGTTCCATTTTTTATATCACCAAAAATATTCTTTTGACAATACTTGCATATAGCACGAAATCTACCATCAATTAATTCTCTATGATAATGACTCCATGCTTGAGAAGTTAAACCTTTTTTGTTTGGACTTCTTTCTTCCTTCTTATTTTCATTTTCGGAACTTGTCGGGGTATTTTCATTATGCTCGGATTGAATTGCATTGCTTTCAACTGGAGTGATGTATTGATTATCTGCTTCATCTATTTATGTATAAAAACTTAAATAATTAAAATGTGAGTAATAAAAAAGAATTTATAATAAAAAATCAAATTTACAATTAAAATAATAAATGGCGATTGAATCGCCTCTGCACTGTGCGCAAAGGTGAATCACCTCTGCACACTGTGTGCGCAGATTTACCTGCCCTCGTCGATGATGACGCCACTGCCCTCCACCATGACGACGATGCCGCCGCCGCCGCCCTCCACGAAGATGACGCCCTCGATGATGATGCCCTCGATGATGACACCATCCATGATGATGATGCCCTCGACGATGATGCCATCAATGACGACCGGATCGACCCGCCCCATTGCCTCAATGACAACGCCCTTGACGATGACGCCCTCAATGATGACCGGACGACGATGACACCGCCCTCCACGATGACGCCCTCGATGAAGATCGGTCGACCAGATCGACCCGTCCGCTCCCTCGACGATGACAGGATGACCAGATCGACCCTCCCGCGCCTTCGACGATGACCCGACGACCAGATCGACCCACCCGCCGCTCGTCTTAGTGGTCTGCCGCTTGGACTCCAACACGGACTGTCACGACGGAGAGGCGAGGGAGAAGGCTGCCGCTCGACTGCCGTAAACTTCAGATGATAAAGGAAAAAAGGAAAACAGATACCTTGTGAAGTCGGAGTCCGATTCATCGCTGGAGACGACGTTGGAGACCGGCGAAGACACTGGCGGCCGGCGGCCAGGCGATTATTGGAGACTTGAGTATTGAAATTTGGAGAGGCTGTTGAAATTTGGAGAGGCTATTGTAATGTTGTTGGAGACTTGGCCGGCGGCCGGAGGTTGTTGTAGGGTTTTATGTTATATATATATATATATAAAGAAATGGACGGTTCAAATGTAATCTAATGAATTTAATTATAATAAATTATTAATTAAAAATAATGTCGAAGATTCGAGGATGTACCCCCGCCCCGATCCCCGAAAAGGGGGGAGGGGGGCAATTTGACCCCATCCCCACTCCCACGGGGAAAAAATCCCCGAATGCAGGGCCCCGAATGAGGAATCCCCGCGGGGCTCGTGGTGGGAGGGGGATACTGCGATCCCTACATCCTATCTTCTCAAATTGGTATGACGACTTGCTTATCGCGTCAATCATCGGATGTGGATTGAGTTGCATATTCTTTAAATCAAGGTTTACATGCTTAAAAAAGTCAATGATGTGATAGTACCGGTTCACTTAACAAAAACTTCGATCTTGAAATTCTTTATTGATTCTGCCCTAGATCTCATCATCACTCGCCTGATGGGGATATTGGCATCACCTAACTTTTGCAGAGCTCGCTGCCACCACTCAAGTGGAAGCAAGGACACTTTGTGCTTTCCCTTCCAACTCTAACATGTCTAGGTCCATCTTATTCCATAGTTTTGTAATTTTTTTTATAAGTATTTTACGATGACTGATATAGTACTTTTAGCGGATTCAAGAGAAGAGATTAATACAAAATTAGAAATATGGAGAAATACGTTGGAGTTAAAGGATTTTCATTTAAGTAGGAATAAAACAGAATATATACATAGCAATTTCACAAATAAATAACTTAGAGACGATTTAGAAGCTAGGTTAGGGGAGGATATAATTCCTCAAGTGACAAAGTTTAAATATTTAGGATCAATTGTAAGACAAGATGGTGAGATTGATGATGATGTTAATCATTGAATTCAAGCTGGTTGGTGTAAGTGGAGGAAAGTCACTGGAGTTCTTTGTGATAGAAAAGTACCCAATAAAGTTAAAGGAAAATTCTATCGTATTGCTATAAGGCCAGCAGTGTTATATGGTAGTGAATGTTGGGTTATGAAGGGACAACATGAACGTAAAGTGGGGGTAGCCGAAATGAGGATGTTGAGATGGATGTGTGGTCATACAAGATTAGATAAGATTAGGAATGATCATATACGTGAACGAGTCGGAGTGGCTCCTATTAGTGAGAAAATGGTAGAGAATCATTTGAGATGGTTTGGTCATGTTCAAAGAAGACCATTAGATGCTCCAGTAAGAAGAGTAGATCAAATAATCTGGAGTCCGATTAAAAGAGGGAGAGGGAGGCCAAGACGGACACTTGACGAACTAATAGAGCAAGATCTATTGGTGAATAATATACCAAAAGGTTTGATTACTAATAGAGCGGAATGGCGTCGTATGATCCATGTAGCCGACCCCACCTAGTGAGATAAGGCTTTGTTGTTGTTGTATTTTACAATGACAGGGTACCTCTTGATGAAAATATGCAAATGCACGTGCAATTTGTTGAGTTCATTAAAGTGTTCTCCACAAAAAAAGAAGCCTGATTTGTATCTAAGTAATATATACTTTATTAATGGACAATACACGCAAGATATGCAAATGCACGTGCAATTTACAATAAAGTATGAAACAATTACTATTGTGGTTTATTAAAGTCAATCAAGTACTAGTGACATCCATATGAGTCAATCAACCTCTATCAACTTATAAGAATCACAATTCCTCGTACATGACCAATTTATGTGAAGTTTAAAGGTAAATCAAGAAATATTGGAAAGGACTAAATGGAGCATCAAAATTTCTATATTGTAGAATGATTCTAGGAAATGGTGTTGTGGGAAGTGTGAAAAAATGGACATAATAAAAGAAAATGCCCATAATTAAAGATAGAATATAGTTTTATATCTTTTTGTGTTATCCCTTTTAATAACTAAACAACTTTGGATATAAGTGCTTCAATATCAAGTGGATCAACAAGACGTATAGAGGTTACAATTTATCATATGTTTTTAGGGCATCATGCTTTATGTGTTAACATTATGCTCTCTTTCCTTTTTTTTACTTATCATGTTTGAGCTTGGCAAGTCACATATCAAATGATTAAGCAATGTTCGCTGATATCTATATTAAGCTTGTTGCAATTATAACTTGGTAACATTTCTCGGTGCATTTCATCATTTATTTTATTATTGTCCATCCTTATATGGATTCTAACTTGGATATGCCTTATGAAACAACTTCAGGAACTAATATAGCTAGGGTGTCATCTAAACGAATGATTCATGTAGAAGAGCTCGAGATGGAGTGAAGAATTCAGTTGTTTCTTGTTACAATGAACTTGTTGTAACGCTCCAAAATTTTTAGAAAAAAATGTTGAGTCATGCTCACGTTTTTAAAAGGAGCGTCGTTGGATGGAGAAGATGTTCGAAACTTTCGTAAATTTTCATAAAAAGATGTGAACTCAAGTTTAAATGTATGGACATGGAACCTTGTAATGAATGCCTCGGAATGTTCTATGGGTAAAAGGGCATCATTTCCATCTCTTTAATCCTAGAAAATCACACCCAACATTTCATTTCTCCTCTTTTTGGCATTTTCTCACATTTCCCTCTCTTGCTTTGGTGCATTTCAATTTCTCTTGTTGTGGGACATTCCAAAGGACGATATGGAGGGTTTTGGACGTATATAAAGTGAAGGAGAAGGAGGAAAAAAAGAAATTAGTGGAATGGAAGAATAAATGAAAGAAACAAGTTTTTCAATGAAAGAAGTGTGTAATGACATATTTGTTGTCGAATGTGTTTCCTGAAAATAGAGGCATGTTTATGACCCTTTATGATAATTGAAATGATGACCTTTGATTGACAATGAAATGCTTTTTATGATGAATGAGAAACATTGGTGAAACTAGGTTTTAAATGACTATGTTTGACTTAAAAGTCCTATTAATAATCCTCAATTGGATGTATCTTAATATATTTTTTATGATCCTTAAGCATGTTTGGATTTCCCTAAGTTTTTGTAATTAGTCTCTACATGATTTATGGTTTTGAAGTAGATAGTTTGACCCCAAATTGATTGTATGATGATGTCTATATATGTGTGCGCGCGCGCGCAAGCCTTGATTTATGCCTTAAACGATCTTTTGCATGATGGTGAACTTGCTAAAATTGTGACTTATAAATGCGGCCTTATGATATGTATTTGATAACTATGAGAAAGAGTGAAATAAATGGACTTATGGATGACTTAGTGCCTAAGATGAATGATTGGATGTTTAGATTATTAATGAATGTCTCATAATCTTAGTACATGAGGGATATATGTTTTCTTGACTTTTGAAAGTGACTGAATGTTGAAAACATGATTGAGAATCTAATGATCGCAATGACATGCACCTCTACCCAAACTTTTGAACAATCAATGAATAGAGCAAACGTCCGAAAATTTTGGACCGAAAGTAGATGATATTTAGATGAGAAGTCCAAACCTTTGAGCGAACATTCATTTTATAATAAATCGGTTGATCGTTGAACGAAACATCACGATCGTCATGTCGAGCATTCAAATAATTGTCAGATCAGACATCCGATATTTGAATTAGGCAACTAAAATGATATTATATTATGAAGATTAATGAACTTTTTTTTGACCAGATGATCAATCACCAAACATTTAAAACTTACATTACTCATGCTTTTTTTATGAATTCAAATTGAATCAATCTCTTTCTATCTGATCCAGAAATCCTTCCAATGAATTATGTTTCTAATTGGAAATCTTTGACATGATCTCATATCATTGATTTATTTGTCAAACCATTTGATGATGAAAGATGAATCACACATGATATCTTAAAACATCCAAAGTGACTCATGATTATCTTAATGATTTATACCATTGAGGGTTGATGATACATGATCAATCTTCGAATGATAACATATCAAATGGCATCCTTATTGATCCTCGATCTTTTATAAACACATCTTATTAATGGAAGCCACTCTTACTCCAGTTTAAACTGATTTGATATTCATGATTTATCGACATATCTCATTGACTTGGAGTCGCTCTTGTTCTCTTATGATTTGATTTGGTCTTCATAATTTGTCTGACATATCTTATTGATTAGAGTCATTCTTTCTCCCTTATTTGAATTGGTCTTTAGGACCCATGTATAGTGATGCAGTAAAGCTAAGGAAATATAAAATATGTAAGATATGGTTGTGTTTGTTTATACCTATGAATCGACGAGAACTAAAAATATATTGTTAATGGAGGGGCAAGTGAATGTAACTTGTTCTTGTAGTGCGGGGCTGCTCTGCCCTAAAATTGTTCTTGTAGTGAGGGGCAAGTGAATGATATTGTTAATCGAGAACACCTGACGTTTGCTCCCTGGACTGGATGTTCGAAATGGATAGAGACTTATATATCATATTAACGAATGCCCACTCATTGGGACAGCTCGAAGATCCATGATGGTTAAGATACCCCTCGCACTTTTATGGGACGAACTTCCACTCACTAGATCCCACGCCCGATAATGCAACTCGATGCGAGTGTCCGGAAGAGACTTGTATTATTGTTCGGAAGAGACTATATGACTAGTGATGTATTAGGGATGAGACTTGTATTGTATTTGTTACTTCAAAATTTTCGATCTTCCACATTTATGTATTATTTATTGTTCGTCTTTCGCATTTATGTACCCTTATCATTTGATTTTCTGCATTTATTGTTCTATTATTAAGTGTTTATATGTATGAGGTATTGTCCACGTAACGACTTGGAAATGAGACTTTAGTCACGTGGTGAGAAAATTTCAGGGCACTATAATATTACTAAAGAATTAATATTTAGATTAATAGATAGGACTTAATCATCCAAATAAAATGACACAAGATCTAATCTTTATAACATGATGTGATGGACAAGATGCATCTAGTTTAAGTTAACATGCATACGACCAAGATTAAATGTCTATGCAGCCATTGTCGATCAAAATTAACATTCATCGAGGCTTTGACGAAGTCATCTAAGATAGTTTTCTCTACAACACCTCTTTTCCACTAGGGGCTTGATTTGAACTTTCACCTAGGACACAAAGACCTCAAATAGTGGGACATTCGTAAAGTTCAATGAAGTGCAATACATAAGTGAGGAGACAAGTCAAGTCTAACAAAAGATGATAGGGACAACATAAGCGAACACAAGTGGAATAGATAATGTATTTGCTTGTCGAAAATATGTTCCACTATGCTTTGATATCAATGTAACAAATTAAAAGTGTGGTGGCTTTTAGGGGTCCAACCTCTGAGCAATATCGAAGAATTATGATCTTGCTTATAAATGCATGATATGTATATCAGCATGCACATTTAAACTATGCCACAAGGTGTCTTAATCTTTAATTTGATACATTTTTATACTCAAATTTTTTTTACTTTTTTGTATACACTTTGTGATATCCTTTGTTATATGCTTGTTCAATTTGATAAACTTTTATATTCAAAACTCTTATCTTATATACAATTTGTGATGTCCCTTGATATATGTTTGTAATATTTGAATCTACAATTTACCACTCATTTTATGATTTTGTTGCTTTGCTTCCATTTACTTTCATAGCTTCAAAAGGAAGAAGCCAAGATGAAGAATGCATTATTGCACTCCTGTGGAGTAGACATCGCAATCCCACTACACTACAAGAAAATTATTAATTTGCGACGAAATATTTTCGTCGGACACAAATCCTTCGTATTTTCCGATGGCATTTACGATGGATAGAAAAAACCTTCCAAAATACCGATGGCCAAAACATCCTTCTCTATAGACGAAAAATACCTGTTCGTACGTTACAGACAAGACTATCCTTCGAAATTATTGAGGAATTTAAATTCGTCGGTAATTATACTTATAATAATATACATGTGATATAATATAAGAATATGTTTAATATTTTATGATTAATATTACTGACAGTTTAGCCTTCGAATTACCGAGGGATATTGATCCGCGATAATTTCAAAGGCTCCACTCATTGGTAATTAATTTCAATAATATATATATATGTAATATATTTTTAAAGAGTCATATTGTGATTAATATTAAAAATAATCATTATGTTAAAATTTTAGTGTATATTAAAATTTATCAATTTCATATTCTAATTTTATATATAATCTATATTCTATATCTATAAATACATTAAAAGTAAAACAAGTAAAAAGATAAAAAAAATAAAGATGTTGTATGAGAAATTAAAAAATAATGATAACTTATTTAATCATAATATTTATTAATTCATTAAGAAAGTAATATATAAACATGTTGCAAGATAGATATGTATTATAAAAGTGATAATGAATAATATTATTTTAATTACTGACGAGTAACTCCTTTCAAAATTATCGACAGATTCCAAATCCTTCGATAATTTCGAAGAAATTATCCTTCGATAATTAAAATCATAATTTATTATTAATATTTATAATATAATACATATCTCTCTTCCATTTACTTAAATATTCATAATATAATATGATATTATTAATGTTTATGATCATATATTAATACATATACTATTATTAATGTTAATAATAATATTTTATATATAAGTATTGATAATGAATAATATTATTTTAATTACTAAGGGGTAACTCCCTTCAGAATTACCGACGGATATTAAATCCTTCAGTAATTTCGAAGGAATTATTCTTTGATAATTAAAATCATAATTTATTATTAATATTTATAATTAATATAATATATCTCTCTCTTCCATTTACTTAAAATATTCATATATAATATGATATTATTAAGGTTTAGAATCATATATGTTAATATATATATAATATTATTATGTTAATAATAAGATTTTATATATAAGCGTTGTTAATTAATAATATTATGTTAATTACCGAAGGGTAACTCTATCCGGAATTACCGACGGATTTCAAATCCTTCGATAATTAAAATCATAATTTATTATTAACGTTTATAATATAATACATATCTCTCTTCCATTTACTTAAAATATTCATAATATAATATGATATTCTTAATGTTTATAATCATATATATTAATACATATAATATTATTAATGTAAATAATAAGATTTTATATATAAGTATTGATAATGAATAATATTATTTTAATTACCGACATTAGTATAAACAATAGTATTAAGATATATATGTATTTTATGATATTTCATTTTGTACATTTTCTAAAGTATCATAGCGACTTATAAAAAAGTTTATCATTATTTATAAAATTAATTATTAAAAAATAAAGACATTTATGAGAAAATAAATACATATAATATTATTAATGTTAATACTAAAATTTTATATCATAAATATTAATAATAAATTATTATTTTAATTACCGAGAAGTTTGTCAGTGGTCTAATTCTCGAGTGAGCATCAACTTTTTTATAAAGAAAATAATAGTCATCCAACTTTAACTTTGAAATATTGCGGTCGTCAAACTTAAATTATTATAACAATAAGTTCATCCAACTTAAGCTTCTAAAATTCATGATCATCAAATGTAGGTTGTCATAACTCTAAAGTTCAACACTGAGACGGTCATCCAATTTCAAAACTCTAAGTTAATAGCGGCAGATCCGACGCACAGGCTATCAGATCCGGCAGTAGGCGGCAGATTAGGCTCACAGTCTGTCAGATTCGGTTCGCAGGTTGCCGGATCTCGCAAGCGACAGATCCGGCTCACAGGCGGCCGAATCGGCCGCAAGCGGCCGGATCCGACATGCGGGCAGCCTATTCGGCGCACAGGCGGCCGATCCAACATGGGGGTGCCTGGATCCAGCTGCATGTGACAGATCCAACACGCAAGCAATCGACGCGCAGGCGGCGGATCTAACTCAAGCAGCTGGATCCGGCCACAAGAGGTGGATTAGGCTCATAGGTGGCAGATCAGGCTCGCTGGCGGCTGGATCGGGCCACAGGAGAAGGATCGGGCTCACAGGCGGTCGAATTCGGCGCGCGGGCAGCCGATCCTACGCCAATCCATCTGTGGCCTCCTCCCCACCCCATCCCTTGCCTCGATTCTGGCCGCCTGCTCCGGATCGGCTGCCAATGTCGATCGCACTAGGTGGCCTATTTTTTTATAATTTTAAAAACTTTTTGATGGACGTATCCGTCGTACTCTATCGGTGCCTATGATGAGTAGCACTAGTCGAAGGCTTCGGCGGGTGTCGATCGCCGAAGCCTTCGACAAGAGAGTGCCTGTTGAAGACGGGTGGCACCCACCGAAGCCTTCGATAAGAGAGTGCCTGTTGAAGATGGGTGGCACCCACTGAAGCCTTCGATGGGTCAAACCCGTAGAAGGTTTCGAGAGGTGAGGACCCATCGAAGGCTCGACGGATCAAACCCGTGGAAGGTTTTGACGAGATTTCTCCCAACGGAACTATCAATGAGTTATTCCGTCGAACTTGCGAAGGGGCCAACACTGCTTCCTCCAGTTTTGGCAACCAAATTAGGATCTTCCAATGGTAAGATTCGTTGGAAGTTCCAGGGGACGACCTTTCTTTTGGAACTTTCGATGGATTTTACCTGTAAAAAATTTAGAAGGCAATTTTCCCCTCGCAGACACCCGTAAAAACTTTCGAAAGGACGTTTGAGGACCGTTGATAATTTTTTCCGATGACAAAATTTCCAACTAACTATTATTCGTCAAAAAATTCATCGCAAAGGCATATTTGCAACGGATTTCGAAGATTTTGCGACGGATATATCCGTATCCGTCGCAAAATCGCAATATTCTTGTAGTGCTAGAAGTTTTGTAAAAAAGGGCAAAACTCTAAAAAGACCTATAGGTACAATAATAAGGATCAATAATAGAACATTCCTCTTGCAAGGATAGGGTCACGTGTAAGATGATATGAAGGCACTATAAAAAGGAAATAAAAAAACTATAATGGTGGGAGACATTGGAGAAAGGGTAGGTCGATAAGAGCAGAAGACAACAACTAGGAGATGAGATCAACACCATCAACTACAAATTCATCTTCCTATTTCGACTTGCTATGTTTTGTACTCCCTATATTACTTGATCTTTGGACTTAATGTAGCTCATTTGCACATTTGGATCTACATATTTTGATCCTGATTTTAATATCAACATTCTATTGTTATCTTACTTTGATTTTTAATAAAATGTTCCAAAGTTATTTTATTGGTTATTGTCTTAAAAGGTCGAGAGATCATCATCGTATACCTTCAATTCATGTTATTAGCCGGTCAACGTCTAGAGAGTTAATTCATTAGGATTTAGGACAAGAGATCACTTTCTTCTATAATACTTAGAGATTGAATTTCTAGAATCATGATTTTGAATATACCACCCGAAAGGTGTTGGTAGTATCCATCGTCAATCTTCAAAGAAGAGACTATGAGAAGACTTTCGAGAGGCATTACCTCCATCAATGTTAGTCTAAGCCACTATTGTAGTTAAATTAATCCTTTAGTGATATTGTTGCAATGAGAGTTGAGTAGTGGAACGAGAGCGTGAATACTTATTTGTAAATTTATGATGTATGACTAAATCCAATACGTATAAATGTAGTGAAACTAATTTCGAGGTTGTTTATTCATATTTATTTCTATTATGTTTACTATTTGCATTGCTAGTTTCCTTAATTTAAAAAACCAATTAAAAATTAATAAAGATATCTAGCCCTGAATTTTGCATTAATTTATTTAATTAGCAACTAATTTCTAAATTAGGATATCTAGTCTTAGTTGAGTGTTAACTTTTTCTCCTTATGAATTTGATATTTTAAGTACTACAATAGATAGTCATGCACGAGAGACAATCCGAGTCAATCTAAGTTTTTTTAAACTTGCGTTATATTATTTTAATAGTGATAAAGTTGTGGATTCACACTCTTGCATGTGACATTTTGCAGTCAGCAACCATATTTTAAGACAATTCAGTGGTCACATTACTGTCCATGTCTATGCATAGTCAATGCATATACACAAAGTCTGATATGGAGAAATTATTAACATTTTTCATTCATGTTCAATGCACATCCATCTCATATTTTGTTATGATCTTCAGTCTAGAATGCACACTTTATTTTCAAAATGTAGCTTTTACTATTTCTCCGCATCTATCTACTAAAAACAAAAACTCTTTGTTCCCAAGAATGCATTACTACTCAATTGACTCCTACTCTTCGTGCAAAAATCTTGAACTGGTCAAGGGAAGAACAACATAAGCTAATTGACGAAAGATGGGGGCACCTAGAGCAAAACTACCTTCACCTAGCCACCTGGGAAATTCAACGAGGAAGACGATCGATTCATCATATGAGTCTAGTTCAAAATAGTGAACAACTAAAATACCTTTACACATTAGCCGATAGGTTCTTCACTATACTAGTAGGAAGGAAGCTTCGTCCAACATATTGTAAACGAATGAGGACATGGGAGTGAGCAAAAAGGACACTTAGCAGCTTGGGTGAGGATATAAGGCAGCTAGAGAGTTGGAGAAAAGGAGGGATTCCATCGAAAAAGAATAGGAGAGCAGAGGAGAAAGCAGAAAGGGGAGAGATCAAGTTCTTTTTCATATTCTATGAAGATGTTGATGAACATGGGCACTGAGTTGCTTTTCACTTTGATGTGTAGTTAAAACTAGTCAATTAAGGCTGAGGAATTGTGAGGGATGTTGAGTTTCTGAATTTATCTTTTGGATTCATGACAAGTAGTAGTTGATTTTCTTATATCTCATTTTCACTATATCATTGTTGATATTAGTTCTATTGATGTTATTGTGATTTGTTGAATTCTTCTTCGTTGAATTGAGGATTCCATTACACCTTGACCCGAGTGGGAAATCTATTCCTCGACTCAAGCTTTTAGACCAAGAGGTGAGGAACTTAAGCTGAATTGGTTTAGCAAGGTGTAATGAGTTTCATATCTTCATCTAATTTGATTTCTAGAATTTCTAAAAATGATTTTAGTGAGGCTTGAGTTTTCTTATGATGTTGGTGGCCCTTGTCAGAAATGGTGTTTGATACCTCAATCATCGCAAGAATGCCGAGAGGTAAGGTGATGATTGAGACACATTAGAGGGGTCATAAATCGCTTATTCCAAGTAGACCCTAGAGGTGAGCTTGGGATGTTTATTAAACCTTTTTTCTACTGTTATTCTATTCCTCTATCGATGACATCGGTGACATCCGACTCGAGAGAGAAATTTATTTCTCAGTTATTGCAAATGAGTCGAGAGGCGGGGGCGATGGCTGAGTTAGGCTTAAGGAGTCACCAATGATTAGCGCTCGATTGAGTTAAGAAATCTACTTGGATTCCCATTATTTACCTCATAGACATATGAATTAAGAGATTCCACAGGAGAGAAATTATCATTGGTCAAGATTCAATATGAACTAAGAGGTTGGTCGAATCCTAACTTACGCATTTGAATCCTTCTAAGTCACGAGATGAGGGTCTGTCGGCACATGATCAGTATTTGAGAATGAACTATCTTCACGAGAGTGTGAATGCATACACATGGGGGCATATGTTGTTATTTTATCGATTTCATATTAGTTAAAGGAACAAAAGTCCCGAAACAAGTTTTCCCTAAGTCCTAGTGTTCAACCATAATGATATTTGTTTTTCGTGTCTTTCAATATTTTGCCTTGATTTTCTAATTCATGTAAAAATCACTAAAAATTAGTGCAACAATATGTTGCACAATTTTTAGAATAAAACCACTTCATTTCCATTTTATTTATCTAATTCAACCCTTTTCACTTTTGGCAAACACTTCACATCAAGCTTTTAGTGCACTTCCTTGAAATGAATCATAAGTACTGTGCTGGTCGTTGTTATTATGCTTTCTTGAAATGAATCAATGTGTTTCACTGATCATAAGTGCTAAATATTTACAAATTTTAAAATTTATTCGAAACTTTTTTTTGTAAACAGGACACATACTTGTGTAGGACAAATCACACATGATCAATCTCGCAATTAATGCCAAGTTGTTTCATTCATTTCTTGCATCCACCACAATCATTATCATGACTTTTGCTTGCTTCACATGCCATGAAGATAATTGCAATGCTTCCCAAATTTGTTTTCTGGCCACTGACAATTAGGCTAATTTTAGTGTGACAGTAGATACAAATGCTTCTTAGTCTATGATTTGATGAATCAACTTTAAGTGATAAACTAGTGAAAGCCCTTGCACTTCATGCAATTATTATAATATTTACCACTAAATAAATATGCATTTTTTATAATAAGAAATATGTGAACATGTAATTCTTTAATATTTTATCTTCAATGAAGTTGTATACCTTCTACATTATGTTAAAAAGATTAGATAGATTGCATGAGCAAACATCAACACATGTTGATAAAATTGAAAACAATAACAAGTTAACATATTATAAGAATAACATTCAATAACCTTGTGGGATTTAACTCTAAAAAATATATATGTGACTGTTGAATTGAAAATGATTTTAGAATCACACACATATAAATATATATAGTTTACCAATTTAATTTAGAAGAGGAAGAAAATAGGAAGGAAAAAATATGGAATGTAGTTTGGATGAATAAAAATAGTTAGTAAGGAAAAGATAAAATAAAAGAAAAGAATACTAATATAATAAAAGGTGCATAATCATTATGGGACAAATAAAAGAAAACTTAATAATATTAGGGGCCGTTTGGCGCATTTCCTCTTAAAAATACTGGTAATGTAGATTACCACACAGATAGATTACCACCTATTAAATTACCGATAATATTAGATTATAATGTTTGGCAAGCATTAGTAATATAAGTGGTAATTTATATTACCATGTTTGTTATAAAGACATATTTATTAGGCAATGCATGCCTTTTACTAAAATACCTTCAATACAAATTTCAAACTTTAGTCCTTCATTAAGTTTGATAAACAAAATAAATATAAAAAAAGAGGATAATCAATAGAAATATAGACACGTTTAAGTCATTCATAAAGGAAATCGAATTCAACTAAAACATTTATTTAAATAGATAATCAAACATCTTCTAATTGTTTTCGTCAAATTCAACTAAACTCACATATTCAATTGAATTCTCATATTAAATTCAGTTACTCTCATATCAATCCGAGCTTCTTCCATACAAAAGTCTTTTTAGCAATTGTAGGCAGTGAAAAAAAGTAGCTTAAAGTGGATGAACTTGAAGCAATGATCTCTCCGACGTCAATCATCTGTGATTCATTCATTCCTAAATCTTCAATAGCCAATAATCCCTCATAAACTTTTTACTGATATTCGTTAATAGTGGTGACATTGTTAAAGTAGTTGGTGATATTTTGTAAGTTCATTGCAACATCTTGAATTTCATGACTCGTGCTCTCATATAGAGCACCAAAATTATTCATGGAATTAGCCAAAGTGGTCATGAAAGCATCCTCTGTGTTGTGCTATGTGATCTCTAAATTGACTCTAAGCCTCCGAAGTTTCCACGTGATCAATGATGTCTTCTTCTTCAAAGTCATCATATTCGGGTGGTAAGACATTTAACAAGTCATTCTCCATTGGATCAATTGACATTTCTCTCCTGATATGATTATGGAGTAAACAATTCTTCCATGTGTCTTTACAGGATAAAATGCCCTTACTCTAAGAATGGCCCGTCTCATTTTTAATAATCCGAAACATCTCTCAATAACATTTCTAGCTGATGAATGCTTATAGTTATATAGTTCTTGTGGTGTTCGAGGTTGTCGATTTTGTCTCCAATCATTCAAATGGTAATGTTGATCTCTATATGGAATTAAGAAGCCCTCCCCATTTGTGTATCCAACATCACATAAGTAATAAAAACCTACCATAAAAAATAATTAGTTAGAAAAAATAAAGTCTATATTTAATGGTATTAATAGTGTTTGTTTGAAATTATTAATATCATTACCTTGGGGCACTTTCAAACCATTAGGTCATGATATAGCATCTTTTAACACTCTACCATCTGCAGTTGACCCTTCCCAACCAGATAAAATATAAATAAATTGCATATCTTGGCTGCAAACTCCTAAAACATTCATTGCTATTCAGTCTTTCCTTGTTCGGTATTTAGGTTTGTCAATATCATGGATAATACATCTAATATATGTTCCATCTAAAGCACCTAAACAATTTCGAAAAAAAAGTAAAGAGTATTAATATATATAATCCTATTATTAAGATTTTACAAATACAAGTAATATACCTTAAACCACTTCCATATGAAGTCATTTGAATCTTCTGGCATAGGCTTTGGTTTCTTTAGTAATACACCATGGCAAAGAAGAATTGATTTTAATACAATGTTAAAGGGCCTACTAATAATCTCACCACTTCTCACGAATTGTCTTTTGATTATCCTATTCTTTGTATGATGAGCACATATATATAAGAACATTGCAACCATTTCCTCCACATATACATTCTTCGTATCTGATAAACTTCCAATAGTTTTCAACATATCACATAATTTATGAAAGCTTCTTTGATCCATGCGTGTATTTTCAATGCAAGATAAATCTGTATCAAATATTATCCTTTTCAAACTAATCTCTCGAATAGCATGCCTATCAATCTCATTTCCTTTTGTCGTTTATTTTTTCTCATCACCAAATAACCATAATATGTTCCAAACAAGTTATTTAAGGAAATAATAGTTGTATGGAGGTTTACGAGCATCATATGTAAATTAATGAGCATAGAAACCAAGTGTACATGGAGTTCTTCATCCAACTCATCCATCTTTTTAACACTATCACAATAAAATTTCATTATATCAACATATATTACAAATAAATGACTAACAAATAAATTTGAATAAGATAACAAATGTAAATTATTAGACAATGAAACAATAGAAAATATCTAGAACAATCGAAAAAGTTTCATTTAGATAATATTTTTTGTCACATAGAACAATGTAACAAAGGTTTCCGTAAACGAATATGAGCTCGAGAGAATGTTTGAAGTATATAAGAAAAAAATCATTTTTTTATGTTTATAATAGTGTTAATGTAATTTGCCAGGGTTATGGGCTTCAAATATTGCGATATTGAAACATATTTCAAAACAACTAATTAAAACACGGTGTAATTGCAACAAAAACTTATTTTCTGGAAAAAAATGGTAAAGTAATTAGTTTCCAAACCGTTGCATTTATGATAATAATAGAACTGCCGAAGCAAAAGAGAAACATCATAGTTATTCCGCAAAAATAAAATTACTTTTTTTTCATCATTGCATTTATGTATGCTTTATATCCATACAAGATTTCTTTGTATGCATGAGAGACATGTGGTCAATATGTGGCCAATAAATGACACAAAAGAAAAAAAAGAATGACCGAAAAATGAATCAAAAGAAGAAAAAAAAAAAGATTTGAACATTCTGGAGAGAAAGAAAAACAAAAAGGAATATGTACCTGACCTTGTGGACGTCTTGGACGAAAGGAGAAATCAAATGAAAGTTCAAGGTTGTGGACGCCGGACGTCGGACGTCGGACGCTGGACGCACGACGCACGGATGACTTATTATTCTAGGCGGCGCATAAGTCTAAAGTTATATATATGATAAATTATGAGGGTTAGGATAAAAGGGTATTTTAGTCTAAATATTTTATTCATGAATCCCACTTTGGTGGAAATATAGATAGACACCTCTCAGAGTGCTATCTAGATTACCACATGTGTGGTAATTCAAATTATCAGACAAAATAAAATTATCGGTAATTAGTTATAACCAAATGAGGTAATGTGGTGAGCTCTGATAATTTTAAATAAAATTACCGATAATCTATCTGAATTGCTCCATATTAAACGACCCCTTATTTATTTTACATGCTTATTACATACTAATTAGGTTAAAGAGTGAAGGTAATTGTGAAAAAAGGAATTGTGAGATAACTATGGAAACAAAAGCAGAAAAAAATATTAAAATGAAAAAATACCTATAAAAATAATAGTGTAAGAGACATTCCCATATGCTCTTGACATATGAGGAGAGGGGAGAAGAATTTCTTTTGACTCCTATTTATGTGTTGTAGCATATTCCCAATGGGAGTTAAAAAAAATTGAAGTTGAAAGTTTGAGAAGTTGATCAAGATAAATGCCTACTAATTAAACATTTTATCCCCCAGAAGTTATAAATATTATAAAATGTAAGAAATTTCTAATAACATGATGAAGGATTAATTGTTATTCAGTAACGCCATTAGGGAATCTTGTGTTATAATTATCACTATTCAGTTACAATAAGAAAATAATTATAAAAAAATTAAAAATTTTATAAAAAAATAGTAAAGGAGCTTTGAGGATGATCTTAAATGAGTAGAATTATATAATATATATGGCAATATTTATGTATTATTAAATTTATGACTTAATAATGTTAAAAATAACGTAATAGGAGAAAAAACTGATATGTAGTAGTCTTAATGAATTATTAAAGCATCCAATTAATGGTGCTTTAATGATACACAATAACACATAGAGATTTAAATAGAAAGAAAACTAAAAAAAAAAGAGAAAACATATAAATGGAATGCAATGATGGGAGATGTTCCAATGTAACAATTGTTCTAATGTGTCTCTCAAAGTCTATAAACAATTAATGCATTTTAATTAAGAACTTAATCAACTTATTATCCTAGTTTAGTTTACTTTAATCTCTATTCCTAATTCTCTTTTATTTATCTTTTAATTTTCTCAATTTTTTAATTTAATTAATTAACTAATATTCTTATCTCATAATTTTTGGATTAAAAAATAATAAATTATTATTAATTTATTCATAAAACTTTTAATCTAATAACCTTTTTATGGCATAAACTTATTATTAGTTTTAAATTCAAATTTAAGTTACTAACATTAATTAAATCTCAATTTTTTTTACTGATATTTATCTTTGCGTTTTCTTCTATCTTTTACCCAACTATATTTTTTTATTTTTTTAAACTTTAATTATCCCTTTTAAATATTTGATTTAAAAAAAACTGGGTTGTCAAAATAATAATAATTGAGAGAAGAAACCGTGCTTCTTAATATATGACTGCTACAGGCGGAACAAAAAACGGACAAGGGAATCAAATTTTTTTAAGGAGCATTTAGAATAAAAAGAAAAAAAGAAAAAAAAAATTGTACCTCTCTCTAGCTTAATAATTATGCTACACAAACACACAAATACAAACACATCATTCTTTATTTATGTTGATGGACGACAAAAGGCAAGGCCTCATTTGTCATGCACATCTTTCACTATTCAGAATAATTGTACGCCTAATTATATCATTATTATTTCTTTCTTTTTCCCAAGATCTACAGAATCGAATCCTAAATAAGATCAAGGACATAACATCAACTTCCTTTATAGCCTGGATCCACTTTTCAGAATAATTGCAAGCACGATCAATTAGTGGATTCCATGTTGCTAATAAAAATTCGAGCAACCCGAAAATCCATCCGACTCGAAGAAATCGAACAAAAAAAAATAAGGGTCCAATTTTTAATTAATTATAATCCACCCACTAAAATTAAGACCCCATCTGAAAAAACTGTAGGGGCTTGTGGAGTCCATTTTTTATTTATATAATTAATACGTATGTTATTAATTCTTTTATTATAGATATAATATTTTTTGTATAAAATTTTATACTTTTCTATCACATTATCAAACTCTAATTTAATAATTTTAAAATTTTAGTAGTATATTTTATGTTTAATATAAAATTAAATATTTTTATATTAATTTTAAGTTATTAAATATAATTATATAAAAGTAGGGTCTCGAAAAAAATCACTCGAAAAAACTGACCCGCTAGAGGATGGTTTTTATTTTTTTTTCAAAATAATTTTACGATTGTTTTTTTAATTTAAAAATCAACCCGAAAAGTAGTGGTTGATTTTTTTAGACCGAAAATCCAACGTGACCTGAACTACTTTCACCTCTATTGCGGTCGATACCTTTTTCTTTCAATATTATTACCCTGAGAGATTAATTATAACCTTATTATCTTTTTAAATAAACGCTATTTTCCATTATATTTCTTTTATGCAATCTATAATTCATGAGTAATGCTAACACTTCCAAATAATGAAAAGTTAGTCCGCAAAAAAAAAAGAACAATAATAACATTACATTATTTACTTTTAGTTAGGAACTTAGGGGTTAATTTGAAAAGGAAAATCACCGAGAGTTCTAGAATGAAAATGGAATATCAAACTTCTTATTGATACAAGTATGCCATTGCCACTTTCTCTTTCTTCTTCTCCTAGAATTTTGTCACTAATCTTAAAAAAAGTACCTCCAAGAGGCGAAAGAAACAAAGAGCAAAAGAAAATGAAGTAAAGGCCTCTACTTTGCCTACAACTTCATACACACAAATAAAATAAAAATTTCGTCTAATTAATAATTGTGTGGTAGTTGCAAGTAAGAGAGAGAGAGAAAGAGTATCTTTTTTGTAAGAATTACTTGTCTTTTCCTTATTGCCAAAGCTATCATCATACATGAAGCATTTCTCCTTCCTTTTTTTTTCTTTTTCTTCTCTTCAATTATCATGTTGATCCTTGGAGGTTAAAAAAGAGCACAATTTTCCTTAATAAAAGGGAAACATTCCCGATATCCATGAAATTATTGCCCCCATACACACAAATAAAATAAAAACTTCGTCTAATTAATAATTGTGTGGTAGTTGCAAGAGAGAGAGAGAGAGAGAGAGAGAGAGAGAGAGAGAGAGAGAGAGAGAGAGAGAGAGAGAGAGAGAGAGAGAGAGAGAGAGAGAGAGAGAGAGATATTTAGCTTCTGATTCCTAACATAGAGAGAGAGACATATATTTAGCTTCTGATTCCTAACATAGCTTATTTTTTTTTTAGAAAAAAGAAAAATCGAGTCCCTACATGTTGTTGAAAGCATGGGGTGGTCGTTTGATGATCAAATTGACAATTATATGTTCAGCCACCATTTCCTTCTGATCCACATAATAATATATTATGATCTACATGCAGACATTTCAAGCTTCTTTTCCAGCTAATGAGCAATCATAGCTTCGTGGATTAATTTCTTGTGACGCATTCAATTAATACACATCTATTAATATATAAATATTTTTGTATTTTTTAAAAAAAATTCAAACTTGAACCCTAAAAATTATTCCATTGGTGTTTGTAAAATGAGCAATGATATATATATATATATCTGTACAGAGACAACACACAACACAACACAACAGAGACAACACAAACATGGCTTTAATTTTTGTATCTTATCACTTATAATAATATATAATTTAAACTAAGGAGCCTTATTATTATGTTTATATATATGATAATGTTTATAAGAAGATTCTGATTAGAAGTCGCTTTTGGATTTGATTTGTATATTTTTTTCTTAATAAAAAAATACCACCTTAATGCCCTTATTAATAACCTCTCTTTTCTTTGGGTAGCCATCACTCAATGTCAACTCATTGCGCCAGCAACTTTGTAGGAGAATCTTGAGAAAAAAAAATTTAATTTTACAGTTCTTAGTTTGAGATTTAATTTTTAGAATTCTCAGGTTGGTTAAGATATATCATTTTTGTTTCCAAATATCGAATTAGTTAGATAGTAATAAATAGACTGAACGATACCAAATAAAAGAAAAAGAAAAAGAAATTAATTTTATACTTCCTGTTTTCTCAATGTAAAATTTATCAAGTAAACAAATTTTTATTATGTTCAGCATGATCAATGTTTTAGCCTTTTCATAATAATTATGGCTGGGAAATTCGAATTTTTTTAATCGCCAATTTGCACAAAATTTATCATTTCACTCCATGTGGATATTTTTATTGTTAAATATTACGAATTGCTTCTCCACGTTCATGAATTTAAATAGGAAAAAGTTTTATATTTCCACGGATAAAAGAAAACAATAAATGACAATAATTTCAATTTATTAGGAGTAATGTCGATTAAACTTTACCTTTCTCATCAGTTACATTTATTTTCGTGTAATTTTAAATGCGCCTTACTTTTCTTGAAAAAAAAAAGCCAATTACTATTTCGCCGTAAAAGGATTATTGTTACTATGAGATTGTACAACAAGAATTCAACTCATTTTGGAAAAAAAATAATAAAAGAATCAAACTCAACTAAAAGGCCTATTTGCTTCCCCTTTTTAGTTTCCTGCTAATTAATTTACGGCTGCAAGTTACTTTTTATTTAATCCTGTAAATTACGTAAAAATACTAAATAATATTTATATATTTATTTAGAGAAAACTGGATTTAATCTTAATCTTAATTTAAAGCATTATTACATTTTACTTCGAAAGAAGAGTAATTGAATAAAGAAAAAGATGACTGTTCCAACGAAAAGCAGAGAAGAGAAGAAAAGTAACAGCGTCGTGAGAGCATAAAAAGGTACAGAGAGAGAGAGAGAGAGAGAGAGCAGGGCAACCAAAGTTGTCGAGCGACCGAAAGGTGACGGTGGTGTGTTCGGTGAGCTGTTGCTTTTGCAGCAGCAGTTGGTGTTGTTCTCTTTCTCCTCCTTTCCGGATTGGCTGCTTCGATCTCTCCTTTGCTCGATTCGCCTGGGCTTTTTGGTCTTCTGGTTTCTGTTACCGTTCGTAAACGCGGTGCCGTGCGAACGCTGGCGTTTCCTGTGTGATGATGGCAGAGAAAAGGCGCTTCCTTTGATCTTCTCCTGCTCTCTGGTTTAGTCCCACGTCCGGGGTACGCGCAGAGGAAGTGGGACCTTGGCGGTGTCTCAAATGGCCTTCCGTTCCTTCTTCTGCTGCGGCAAAGGCTCCGATGGGTGGGTTCTTCTGCAATGGTGCTTTTTTTCTTTTTTTTTCCCCCTCTTTGTTCTCGTCACGGGGATCCGGCGGGCAGTATTAGTACGGTGTTGGTTGAGTTTTCAGTGTAAAATATTGAAAGTTTGGTGATTTACTGGTCGTATTAGTGAAGAGGATCGAAGTTTTGGTAGATTGTGATTTTGAAGGGGAAGTTCTGAAATTCTGTTTCCAGTTTGAATACCCTGAAATAAATTGTTTTTTTTTTTGCTTCTATACGACTTTGATGAGAGAGTGCTTTCTGATTGGTTTCATCATTCATGTTAAAGAATTAGTAATATTCCTAGCAGTTCTGTCGGAGTTCTGCGATTTTGGTTTTATGGCCGTTGCTTGGTTTTATGGGTAATAAAATTTTGGTCGTTGCTTAGTTTTATGGGTAATAAAATTTCTTGTTTCGGTAATTTTTTTTATACTTTTCACGGACTGATTTTAACTTTGGTTCTATTGAATAGTTTGATGGAAATATTTGGTTAATTCTGTAACATAACATTTTTCAATTTTCGTCAGTCGCAGGGGGCAGGGGAAGAAGAACTCGACAACCTGGAGGATATTCTCCTTGAAGGAGCTGCATTCGGCCACGAACAACTTCAATTATGATAACAAGCTGGGGGAAGGGGGGTTTGGCAGTGTGTATTGGGGCCAGTTGTGGGATGGGTCTCAGGTAATTGTCTTATCATCTCAACAGTCAAACATTGATTTTATCATGAGCTATGAACTTTTAAGTTATGGACTATAATTGGTATTATGTATAGCTTTGGCCAATTTTAAAGGGGGAGAATTGCTATAGAATGTGGATTAGCATCACAGTTGTTATGCATATATTTAGGTCTGATGATTGGTAATTGTGGCTAATATAAAATTGGATCAGTTAGGCAGAAATTGGTTAGTGGCATATTTAATAAAGTGTCCTAATGACCCGTGATTTTACTTGTTGTTAGTTTACCTATAACTTTCCAGAATCATTTCTCAACAACATAGGCAAGCAATGATCATTGGAAATTGATACGCAAGCAATGATCATTGGAGATTGGTGGAATGAACCTACTTATGTCTTTACTTCTGAAGGAGTTGTATATGTTGGAACTGAGAAACCTGGCGAGTATGGTGGACAACAAGAACTTGGAAAAAAACTTTAAAGATAGCTTAGAGAAAAGATAATAGTGAACACTAAGAATTAGAAGAGAAAAGGAAGCACTAATTATGTAACACTCTTTACAATGTGATTAGAACATGCTTTTTTTACGTGATGATCCAAATGCAAGAAGAGAACCTCTATTTATTGCCCTCCATGGATCATTCTACACAATCTTTTATGTTTACATTCTTCTACAAACTTACATATTTCCTTCTACATACTCTAATATTTTACATTTACACTCTTGCACACATACTAATATTTTAATGCTTTGTAGTATATAAGAAATTTCTATGGAATAATCTAGTAACCTGTTAAATAATTCCATAATTTTTTATGAGCTTTATTGAATTTTTTCTAGTGGACCAAACAAGTTTAACTTCCAACATCCCCCTTAAACTTGATTTGGCCATAGAAATAGACATCTTAACTTGTAGATAGTATCATACTTCAGAGACTTAGTGAATGTGTCTACTTCTGGTCATTGGACCTTGTGAACTCTAGTAGCACTCTTTGCTGGCAACATGCTCTCACATAAAATAAAATCTTTTACGATCGTCTAGATCTCCGGACTAGTCACTTGGTATAACCACCAAGCTTGAAATCTTTGAATGTAGAGTTGAATAGACCAAATACAATATACCTTTTATATAACAAAGAATTCTCTTAGCTGCTTTCATATGTGCACTAGTGGGTGCTTCCATACAGTCACTAAAGAGATCAACTCCATATAGAATGTTTGATCTTGTGCAAGTTAAATGTGGAAGATTTTCGACCAAACTCTTGTATAAAGTGAGGTCAACTTTTCCTCCAAAGCCCTTCTTTGTTAACTTGGTTGCACAACAACAACAACAACAACAACAAAGCCTTATCCCACTAGGTGGGGTCGGCTACATGGATCATACGACGCAATATTTTTGCTTGGTTGCACACTCCACAGAATATTTTTGCTTAACTTTCGTTAGACCATATATTGCTCTCTTTAGCATTAATATTTTATCTTCATGTCTCTTAAATACGTAGCTGACGGTTGTTCAACGTATACTTCTGCTTCAAGACGACCATTCAAGAAGGCAGGCATCCCTTTGAGATATTTTCTAATTTAATTCAGCAGCAAAAGAAATGAGTAATTTTATAGTATTAAAGCGAGCAACAGTAGCAAATTCTAGCCTTTGGATTGTCGCCCTTTGCAATGTTTTGAACTTTTCTATTTCTCCTACTGCATTCTTTTTAGCCTTGTTGGCCCACTTGACTTTGATTGCCTTCTTGCATTTTGATAGTGTTGCAAGATCTTAGGTACGATTCTTCTCAATTGCTCTTATTTCTTCATCCATGGCTTGTCTTCATTTCTCATTGTGAATTGCTTCTTCATATCTTGTGGCTCATAATCATCAAAAGAGAGAGTGAGATCTTCAATTGATTGAGTCACCTTGTAGAATTCTTCAAGATCTTGTTTCTTGTTGAGATGTTGGAGATGGCAGAGAAACAGTTGTACTATCAAGCTCATTCTTTTTTGGCTTATCTCATCATGATATTCAAATAATGTGAGCTCATAATTTTACTATTGAGAGGCTTCCCAATTTTACACTCCTTCATTGAAGCCCAAGTCCCGATTTATTGTGATTTTCCTATTGTATGATAGTATAGCTTGTAGCCCTTCTTAACAAACGAGTCATAACTAATCTTCTAGGTCTTGTTATCTAATTGGCTCGATGTTGATTTGGACCATGTGCATATGTGATGCTTCCAAAAACTTAAAAATGGCTGAATCCCGGGTTTTTTCCCTCTCCATACTTCATTAGGAGTCTTGTTTCATACACTTGTATTAGGACTCCTATTAATAATGTAGACTGCACATGCCATGCTTTCGGCCCAAAACTCCTTTGGCATCTTCTTGCTCTACCCCTGATCATATTGAATATGTGGCAATTCTTTTGTTCCATGACACCATTTTGTTGAGGAGAATATGACAAGTTGCAGACCATGACCCCTCTCAAAAAAAAAAGTTGCGGACCATGAATACCACGATCTTCACAATATTGGTTGAACCTAAATGAGGTGAATTTTTCATCTCTATCTGATCTTATGCCCTTTTTTATAGAAACAAATCTTTTTTTTAACATATGCTTTATATTTCTTTTTTTTAGAGGAATGCTTTATATTTCTTAAAGACATCAAAGGCTTCTGACTTTTGTTTTAGGAAATAAGCCCATATATTTTTTACTGAAATCATCAATAAAGAGAAGAAAATATTTACTTCTTCCAAAAGATGGTGGCTTTATGGAGCTTGATAAGACATATATCGGTGTGTATTCTCCAACGGCTTTTTAACCCTTGTACAAACTTCCTTAGGACAGTCCTTTCGATGAAAATTCCCAAATAGACATCTTTCACTTACTTGATTTTGAAGATCAATGGAAGATAAACCTCTTACCATATTCCTTTTTGACAATAAACTTAGGCCACCAAAATTTAGATGTCCATATTTTAAGTGCCAAAGCCAAGATGTATCTTTCAAACATTTAACGACATCATTTTGAATATTTATCAAGAACATTCTATCTTTACTTATTGACACTTTTATAATTCAATTATCTTTTTTTGTCTCTTATTGAAAGACTATAATCCTTCATATGAATATCATAACCTTTGATAGTTGGCCTAAATGTAAAATATTACTTTTGATATTTGACACATAATAGATATTTGAAATAGTCTTCTATTATTGAGTTGGATGAAAATTTTACTTTTGCCTTTTACTAGTACTTTTGTGTAATCTTCAAAGGTGATATATCTACTTCCCGACTCATTGAGCTCGATGAACATATTCTTATCTCTAGACATATGATTGCTTGCACCGGTGTTGTGGTAGTATGCGTCCTTCCCTCCTTTTTGCACATCTTTTTATGTTAACCAAAAAGTAGGATTCTTCTCCTCTTTTGTCTCTCGTGCATAGTTAGTCTTCTCCTCAACTTGTGGACAAATATTCCTACAATTGAAAGCATAGTGGTCATATTTGTTGCAATTATAATACTTGGGATTTATCATACCTTTCTCTTCCACCTCCGATTTTGCATAGCTTCCTCTTTCCTCTTCTGCAAACTCTCATGTGTGTGGATTGATATTTTTCATCTTGTCTTCCTTATTCATAGCTTTCTCTCCCTCTTCACCACAGTCACATTGGTTTTTCTTTGTTGCCCTCTTTTAAGGTGAATTTTGCTTGTAGGAGTTGCTCCAATTTTGCTTTCTTCTTATTTAAACTTTCTTCATGAGCTAGCAAAGATCCCATTAGTTCCTATACCATCATAGTATCAATATTTTTGTATTATTCAATGACCACAACAGTATAATCAAATTTGGATACTGAAGATTGAAGAATTTTCTCAAGAATTCTAGCATCATCTATTTTTTTCACATTTCTTTTAAGTTGGTTAATAATTGCTATAGCAGATTGATTCAAAACTTTTCATATGCAAAGCTTCAAATCCACCATGAAATTATTGAAGGCATACCTTTTCACCTTGTCTCCTCTTTTGTTTAGATTGACAAGAATCTCTCAAACTTTTTTGGAAGAAGTAGCACATGAAATTTTCTCAAATATAACATTATCCATACCTTTGAGCCTTCTTGTCTTTCTTCCTCGATTCCTTCAATCTATTCCTTTGAGTTTGGGATAAGGTCACCTCATCTTCCACCTCGATATAGTCCTTTTCAATAATTTCCCATAAGTCATATGAGCCGAGTGACACTGTCATCTTGATACACCATATGACCTCGCCACGTAAACCCCTCCACTTGCCACGTAGAACCCACTTCGCCACATCAGGCCTCCACGCAACACCCCTTCAGATCAAACAGCCAAACCCCCTGACGCGCCCCACTTCGAACAGCCAACCCGAGCCCAAGTCAAACCCAAACCCCTAACATGACCCGGACTGGGCTCCCACCTCGTGCGACCCGACCCGGTCAGCTGTCCACACCCCCTGCCCGCGACGTTCTCTCCTCCGGCGCCTCCACTGACGCCGGCCCATCCCTCCGGCGAGCCCCTCTCCTCAGCCCACCTCCACCATCAGACCTCCGACACCAGATGTCGCCATCCCCAATGCGTAAAGGAAGACGGGTTGCGTCCACCCGCGTCTACGGCCGCCGCCGCCGCTCTGTCACTGAAGCCTCCGGCCTCGCGGACGCGCCGCTGGAAACCGCCGCGCCACTTGTGACTCAGATGACCCAGGAATCCGCCGCGAATAGATCATTTCCTCCTCCTCCCCCTCCGGTGTTACCCACGGCACCCATGGAGGGGACGGCGAGCGAGCCCTCTCTCCTCCCTGGACGGCTGGATGCCGACGTCCTGAATGTCGCGGCCCGGGCTGGTTTCAGGTTGACCAGGCGACACCTCCGCTTGAGACCAGAGTCACGTCGACGGCCACTTGGAGTTCACCGTCCGCCCCAACGGTTCCTGCTGCTCACGCAGATTTGAGAGCAGATTGGCGGTACTCGGCTTACGCAGCACATCTGCCTTAGCTCGGTCGGGTAGTGTGGGGGTTGTATCATTGGCTGGCAGGCAGATCAGTTTACTATGGTGGAGTCCTGGACAGCCCGTTTCTCGATGACGATCCACCTGAGACGCAGCTCTGATGGGTCTGCCTATCTCCTATCCTGTGTATATGGCCCCTGCTCGGGCTCCCTTCAGCGCATTCTGTGGGAGGAGCTATCGGCGGCCCGTCTTCATCTTCCGGATGGCCGATGGCTGATCGGTGGCGACTTTAATGTCACTCTGGACATGGATGACCGGCCCACCAGACGTCAGGGGAGAGACCTTGGCGCTGAGGAGTTCTGGGATTTCATCGACTCTCAGTCGTTGTCGGACCTCCCGACAACGAACTGCCTTTTTACCTGGCGGAGCACGGCGACACCATCATCCAGATCCCAGCTGAACAGATTCCTTGGCTCTTTGGAGCTGGTAGAGGCGCACCAACTCTCGGCTGTTCAGGCCATGGACCGACCATTTTCGGACCACACACCTCTGTTGTGGAGATCCGGAGATGGTCAGCCTCTGCGTTCCCTTTTTCGCTTTGAGAGGTCCTGGCTCCAAGGTAGTCAAAAACGCGAGTCAACTCGTAGAATTGCGCTCAGACACGTAGAATTGCGTTCTGACGAGACGCGGTGGAATCGCGTTCAGACATGTAGAAACGGTGGAATTGCGCTCCGTTTTTTCCCCCTTCCGCTCGTTTGCCCATGTGAGAACGCCACTGCTCTTTTTCTCCCAAATCGCTGGAGCCCTAAATCATTTTCGTCCTCTGCTCTCTCAAGCCACCACACCGCTGCTGCTGGGTTTGCTTCCGCAATCACCCCTTTCTTGCACTGTTCACCGCCTACAGCCGCCGCCCATGCTCGTGCCGCTGCTGCTCGGTGCTGTTCGCCCCTGCTCATGCTGCTGCTGCTCAGTGCCCCCTGCTTCTGCTGCTGCTCAGCGTGGTTCGCCCCTGCAGCCACCATCCTCTCGTGGCTCATTTGGTTTCTTCCGCTGCTGTACACACTCTCTCTCTCTCTCTCTGTATGTGGCTACTCACTGTGCCATCTCTCTCCTTTCTATGTGCGACCTCACTGCCTTTCTATGTGCGACCTCACTATTCACCGCCTAAGGACGCCCTGCTCGTGCTATTCATCCCTGCAGCCACTACTGGCATTTTCCCTCACTGCTGACCTCCTGGAGTATGCCTTGCTCATGCTATTCATCCCTGCACCCACCAGTTCGCCCCCACGGATGATCTCCTGCAATCGTCCGCCCTCCCTTTCTACCGCTGCCGGTATGACGTCCCTCCCTTTTTCTCTACATGTTTATGATCGTAGTGTCTGTTTGCATCCTCCCTCCCTCCATCCATCCACGTGTTTGCAAACAGAGGCACAAAGGAACCTCCCTCAGTTCCTCCCTTTCCTTTTTGTGTTTGCGAACAAAGGAACCTCCCTGGGTTCCTCCTCTTTCTCTATGCGTATGCAAACAGAAGAACCGAGCTTGGTCCCTCCCTCTTTCTCTGTGTAGGAACTGAGCTCCGTGTGTGATTAAATGAACCGAGGGGTTTAGAACTCAGAATGTTAGACTTAATCTAATTGCATTAGTCTTGTAGTTGTAGTATGTATGCATATGATCAACAATTTGTTATTTTGTATGAACTTGGTTGATGGTTTGATGATTTTAAGTTGAAACTTTTGCTTCGTTTTAAAAAAAAAATGTCATATCTTTGCTAGTAGTAGAATCGGCCGTGTCGTGTTACGTGTATACGATTTCGTGTTTTTCTGGGTGCTCCGTGTCGTGTCCGTTTTACGTGTTTGACAACATTGCCTGGCTCTTTGAGGAGGGGTTCAGACAGGCGGTGGCCGAGCACTGGCAGAGTGTATCAGCTTCGGACTCTGCCTCGCGGACCCTCGCTCACAGGCTCCACAGCCTGTGGCTATTTCTTCAGGACTGCCGGAGACAGATCCGGGCGGACCGGGAGGCGCGGAGGACAGAGGCATTGGGGGCCATCGCTCAGCTTGACCGGGAGGATTCTCGACACCTCATGGAGGCTGAGGTGGCTCAGCGCAGGCGGGCTCAATCGACCATCTAGTTGGAGGACAGATTAGTGGAGATTCAATGGAGGCAGCGTTCCCGACAGACCTAACTTCAGGAGGGAGATGTCAACACTCGCTTCTTCTACCTATATGCGAGCTCGTGGAGGCGAGCAAATCGGATCGACCACTTGGAGGTGATGGGTCAGAGGATTACGGGCCACCACCACATCGGGACTGCCATTGTCTCCTCCCATCGGGACTATTCCAGACGACGTCCTCCGCCGGCCTGGAGATGGTCACCCAAGGGTATTCCTTGTCTTACTAATGATCAGTCTTCCATGTTAGTGCAGACCATCACCGAAGATGAGGTCACCGACGCACTCCACGACCTCAACGGCGAGGGGTCCCCCAGCCTCGACGGCTTCCCGATTTTTTTCTACAGAGATTTCTGGCCTGTGGTGAAGGAGGACGTCATGGCAGTCATCCAGGAGTTCTCATGCGAGAACCGAGGCTTTGAGCGCCTGAATCGGTTCCTACTGTTTATGCTTCCCAAGCGCACGCCAGTAGAGGGAGTGGAGGACTTCCGGCCGATTGCCTTATCCAACGCCATCTACCTCTTGGTGGCTCGGGTACTAGCTAATCGGCTCAGGGAGGTGCTCCTTGACCTCATTCATTCTGCTCAGTCGACTTTTGTACATGGACGGTCCATCACTGATAGCTACTCTATGGCCTCGGAGATTCTTGCACAGTGGAGACGTAGCAGCCGGCAGGCCTTCCTTTGGAAGGTCGATTTTTCCAGAGCTTATGATTCTCTCTCATGGTCTTTCCTTTGGTATTCCTTACAGGTGAGAGGTTTCCCTGCGACCTGAATTGCCTGAATGAAGCGGTGTATCACCACTGCTTCTTTCTCGATCTTGGTTAATGGGTCGATGGCAGGGGCTGGGTACAACCCCGACGAGGTGTTCGACAGGGGTGCCCCTTGGCATCCATGCTATTCACACTGGTAGTTGATGGCCTCGCCCGATGCACTCAGGACGCATGCCTTCCGGCCTTTTCAGAGGATTTGATGACGGGCTCGTACCCTTGCTCCAGTATGCTGATGACACCGTCTTTTTCGTTGAGGGTTCAGTGATTGAGGCCAGACAGGTGTCTATCTTGGTGGAGATCTTTGGCGTAGTTTCGGATCTTGAGATCAACCATGTCAAATCATTTTTCATTCCTTTTGGCATGGTGACGGAGGACGCTTTGCGATGCGCGGCGGAGTTGCGCACACCTGTTGGGGTCTTACCTATCACATACTTGGGGCTCCCCCTGTCGGACCGTCATATTGGCTCTCGGAGGTGGACCCCAGTTATAGAGCGGTTGGAGTGTCGACTTCTGCGCCGGAGCTCCCGGCTCCTATCTAGCGGTGGTCGTCTTATTCTGCTTCGATCAGTACTATCAGCGCTCCCAATCTACTTCATGTCGGTTCTCCAGATGCCTGCACAGATACTTTCACGGATTGACTCTTTGAGATGCAGATTTTTTTGGCAGGGGTGCAGTCCCACTCTTCGGGCCCACCTGGTGGCTTGGAGCAGTATATGCAGGCCTACCTCGCAGGGTGGTTTGGGTGTTCGAGATCTCCGTTGCACCAACTGGGCACTCCGTGCCCGGTTGGTGGGCCGGATCATGGGGCCCGACGACAGTCTATGGAGGGAGGTTTTTTTTCGCTTGCTATGGCCGGGATCTCTCATGGGACTCTAGGCCCACCGTGCCTCGTGGCTCTTCTTCTTTCTGGAGGGGGATCGCAGCTATTTTCCCACGTGTGCGGTCCTTCACGACTCCATCACTTGGCTCTGGGGAGGTCTTCTCCTTTTGGCGGCATGACCGGTGGGGGGACCCCTTGCAGACTCCTTTCCCCGGCTACTGGCTCTTGCGGTACATCCTGAGGCTTCGGTGGCGGAGTGCTGATCTCATAGAGGTGATCATGGGACAGGCTCTTGGACGCCCCTTTTTAGGTCTCCACTCTCCGATCAACGGCTTTCAGACTTATTGGCTCTTCACCAGAGGATTGCCCCCTTCCATCCTCATCCGACCCAGTCAGATGGCTGGGTATGGGTATCGGGCGCCTTCTCGGCACGCAGCCTCTATCTTCGCTTCCTTTCGGCTTCTATCGACCCTGAGGACCTCAGAGCTGATTGCAAATTGATTTGGCGCTTTCGACTGCCTCTTAAAGTCAAGATCTTTGCTTGGCTTTTACGACGAGAGCGGATCCTCACCCGAGTTTATAGAGCGAGGTGGGCGCCGCATGCTGACACCTACTGCGCTGTGTGGAGAGGAACCAGAGGATGGTACGCACTTGTTCTTTAGCTGCTGTGTATCTCGGGACGTATGGTCTCGGGCTTCCATTATGTGTGGTGTTCCTCCGGCAGCGGCGGACTTCTGGCAGAGCATGAGGGTGCTGGGTACACAGAGACAGGGCTGGAGACTTCCAATGGCGACTTTTCTGACCGGTGCCTGGGCTATTTAGCTCCAGCGCAACCGGGTCACTTTTTGTAGGGAGAGATGTCAGGTTGACAGTATTGTTTCTCACATGTTTTACCTCCTTCGAGAGTGGGGTTTTGGTTAGCTTCTTTTGTCTTTTGCCGCTCTCCACTGGAGAGCTTTCACTTGTATATGATGATTCTCTTTAGTGATATATATATATACATGGATGACAACCAAACTGGTGGTCATCCTTTTTCCTCTAAAAAAAAGTTATTTTTGGTGAGTTGTGGCACTATAAATGGAAGTATATATTAAGACATCTTATACTTAGAAAAAATTATGACTAACTTTGATACCACTATGTTGGAAATGAGAATTGTGGTGGGTATGATGAAATACAAGGACTTAAAAGAAAAATTTGAAGATAACTTAGAAGATGAGAAGAAGAGAACAGTGAACACGAAGAATTAGGAGAAATGAGAACACCAACTATGCAACAGTGCTTATAATGTGGCTACAATTTGCTTTCTTACTTGATGATACAAATGGAAAAAGAGACTCTGTTTAAAGTCCTCCATCGATTATTTTACACAATTTTTTATATTTACATTCTTCTAAACACAGATACTTTATTTTTACACCCTTCTACACAGTACTATTTTACATTCACCTTTTGTCACACACTAATATTTTAATGTATGACATTTTATAGGATATTTCTATGGAGTAATCTAATAACTTGCTAGATAATTTCATGGTGTTCTTATGGGCTTTATTGGATCATCTTTTAGTGTATCAAATAAGTTGAACTTCCAACAGTATATACAATAACATGTGCCTGTAACCAAGATGGACTGCTGTCTCACATGAACTCCACCTACAGATGAAAAATAATAACAGTGAATGACTCGCTATCTTCTCAGACAAGGCTTATATCAGAGAAACTCAAATGAGTTGTAAAGAGTCAATAATTCATTAAAACACAAGATTACAAGTAAATAATGACCGCAACCATAGTCATTCATGCAGAATACAAAGGCTAGTTAAGTCAAGGTTTTGAGAGCCACAAGCATGTAGAGCGCTGTCCAGCTTGTTAAGAGGAAAAATAAATAAATATAAATGACCAGTAGCCACATTTGCTTGTCTTTTACTTGAGATTTAGAGGAGCTAATGCATGCCATACCAGTAATGTGCATTTTTCTGGCTAAGCTGGTGAAAATTGACTGATAGAAGTCTTAGATTTTTTGTGGGGAGAGATGTCAGATGGACAGTATTGTACATCACATATTTTGTCTTCTTCGGGAGTGGGATGTTCATTAGTTTTTGCGCTCTTCCTTTTGTCTGTCTTCACTTGAGAGCATTTCATATGTATATGATGCTTCCTTTTAGTGATATATAGATACATGGATGACAACCAAACTGGAAGTCATCCTTTTCCTTCTAAAAAAAAAGTATATAAGTGCCCATAAAAGACTAAGACTAAGTCGATAAACTTATGACCTGTATAAATGAGGTATTTTATCAGGCTTGTTATACTGATTTACTATTTTCCTTTTGCTCTTCTTTGTAATGCTTTGCTTGGTGTTATGCCCTGCTTCAAAGTTGAGGTTCCAGTATATTTATGCGTTAATATTTCTTTTCTTTTGACAACGAATATGTCACATAGTAAATGGATACCACCAACCATAGATTCGCGAAGTTCTATCTGTTGCTTCTTAAGAGAAATTCATTGTCACCATAAGGTTGTTGGAAACAAAATCAGGTGTGTTCACATGCTTGATAAATTTGCATATAAATGATCTTTCAGAATGCTCATTTTGTCTTGTCATATTACTTTCTGAGGACAGTCCATGTCCATTAGCATTGAATCAGTTACTTTCATGAGCTCCTTAATTCACACAGTTCCAAGATGGTCCATGCTAGCCTAAAATCATATCATGAATATTATGCCACACATGCGTGAAAAAAAGGCATGTTTCATGCACCAGCGCCATGCAGAGTTTCGCCGACTTTCAAATAGAACTGTTTTCATGGCTTAGAGCACCAAGAAAATTAATAATTACATAAAGAAAATGAACTAAAGCATGACCCTTAGCAATCTGTTCTGAAATTCCTTTAACCTTTGAAGAATAGAGATTAAATCTTCTAACCATGTAGTCGGCATTGTAAAATTTGCAGATAAACTGGTATTAAATTGTTTTGAGAGAAAAAAGTGATATTAATTAGAGTAGTCGCACATTACTTTCATTAGAATTATGAATCTCCTACAACCTGCATACTAACAGGTTCCAGTTTCCAGTATTTATGTTCCGGTAGTTTCCGTCATCTGAATTTCTAACATAATTTTGGTTCCTTTTTGTATGTAAGATCGCTGTGAAAAGATTAAAAGTGTGGAGCAACAAGGCTGAGCTGGAATTTTCTGTAGAAATTGAGATTTTGGGAAGGATAAGGCACAAGAATCTATTGAGTTTGCGCGGTTACTGTGCTGAAGGGCAGGAACGTCTCATAGTTTATGACTATATGACTAATATGAGTCTGTTCTCACATCTGCATGGTGCAAATTCAACGGAGAGCCTTCTTGATTGGGGCAAACGCATGTCAATCGCCTTAGGATCAGCTGAGGGGATTCTGTAGGTTTACAAACCCATATGGACCACTGGCATAACTATGCACTGGCTTCTCTCCTTCACCATACTAATTGTTTCTTACTTTTGCAGTTATCTTCACCACCATGCCACACCTCATATCATTCACAGTGACATTAAAGCAAATAATATTTTACTAGATTCAGATTTTCAGGCACGGGTTGCTGATTTTGGATTTGCTAAGCTCATTCCTGATGCCGCAACTCATCTCACAGCTGGTCCAAAAAGCACTCTTGGCCACCTTGCACCGGAGTATGCAAAGTATGGGAAAGCCTCAGAGAGTTCTGATGTATATAGCTTTGGGATACTTCTCCTTGAGCTAGCTAGTGGAAAGAGGCCAATAGAGAAGCTAAGCCAAACACAGATGCTGTCTATTACAGACTGGGCTCTACCTTTGGCTAGGGAGAACAAGTTCAACGAGATTGCTGATCCAAAGCTCAGCGGCAACTATGTCGAGTCAGAACTTAAGAGGTTGGTTCTTGTTGGCCTCATATGTTCGCATACCCTGCCAGAGAAACGGCCAACTATGCTCGAGGTGGTGGACTTGCTCAAAGGGTCAACCAAAGAGAAGCTATCTAATCTGGAAAATGATGAATTATTCAGGCCAGCTGAGTCTCTAGCTTCCGATGACAAGACAGATCACATACCAGAGGATGAGGATTCACATGCAAAATCAGCCGAAAACTGATGCATGACTGTAATCAAGTGCAGTGACAAGTGAATTTCTATTCTTAGTTTTATACACATTCTTTTCTTTTTTTCAGCTTGGTTGGGAAATGTTTGAGAATTTCCTCTTCATCATCTATATCATTGATTTCTGTGCTTACAAATACTTGTGATTGTAGATATTGGATATATTTTGGTGGTGTGCTTAATTCGAAATGTAGCTAATTTTCATGATTTGGAAGTCAAGTTTGTCAAACTCCTTTTCCTAAAAGAATCTTAGAGAATTTCAAGGAACTGCTTACATTATATTGCTCTTTGTTTACTAGCTCTTCTGTTCCTTTTTTATTGTTTCCTTCTGTGAAATATGATATCAGAAAATGACCTGATCCTATATCCAGTTTGAAAGATACAAATTAAGGGTTGGGCTCGAATGTTAAGAGTGCATTATTTTAAGTTGGCTCCATGACATGACATCTAAGCTCACCTTTGACCTCCCTCGCAATAGGCAAAAACAAACGTATGATAATAGAGGAAACAGCAAAGCAAGCCAAACTAACTTGTGCCATATTTTGGTGAAACCAGCTTTGCATGACAAACTTTCCCTACAAACCAACACACCAATCTAAGCATTGTATGCATGCACTGCATCAAATTAATACCTCGTCTTCTAACGAACAAATCTACAATGCATGCTATTTATATGTCCTACTCCCCTCGTCTTCTATAGAAGAACAAGAGGAAATCCGGAATTGATTAGAGGAAGAAAAATGCAAATACTAGAAGCAGCAGTAGCAGCAGCTCAAGTCCCTGATGGCTCTCAGATGGAACCACCTCCTCGCTCGTCTTCTCGTCATGGTGGCGGCCTTCTTCCTCGTCGTTGTATCAGCCGCCGGAGCCGATGAAGATGAGGGGCCCTTTCTTCAGAGTGACGGAGCCAAAGGCTATCAGGTCGTGCACGTGGAGAATCTGAGCTTACAGGACTTCTTCATCGACTGCAAGGGGTACCAGAACCACGACATGGGGCGGCCGTACCACATCGGCGCCGGCTACGTCCGGAACAACGCCAACTTCACGCTGGAGTTCGACCGGATCAGGCCGTGGCTGCTGTTCGAGGTCTACTGCACGTACTACGGCGCAGAAGGTGAGGCTGTTCTTCGCCCCGGGCGGGGAGGACATGTACTACTGCAGCAAGTTCTCGACCGTGGCGTACGGTTGCCTGTACAGGTTCCAGGCCGACGGCAGGGTGGAGAAGATCGCCGGCCGCAAGTACGACGAGTTCATCGGGCAGGTCCCCACGAGGAAGAACTATCGGAAGATCTGCATCTGGAACTGGTGCTTCCGCCCCTTCTGGTGGGAGACCGTCATCGGCGACGTGCAGTGCTGCGGCGGCGCCTGCAACTAGACATTGAATCTGTTTTGCAATTTGCATGTATGCATGCAGTAGACGTACGTGCATGAACCTGAATCTCATCGCATGGCATGCAGAGCAATTTGCACGCCTGGATCTGCAGGTCGATCCATTAGATACGAGTGCTTACGATGTTTGTATGACACCAAAAATGTTTCACACAACAGTATTAATTGTGGCACAGGCGATTTGGTTACCAATTAACACTGTCCAAGGAATTCCCTTTATTTTCTACTTTCATGTTAAGCCATGCATAGATTATAGACAAATTAAGAAACATAGTACTAAAAAAAATGCAGTCAAATTCAAGCTACAACAAGTGCCGCGTGCAGAGTGTAATATATTTTTTCCCATATAATTAAATGAATTAAGAAATGCAATAAGGACATAATATTTTTTTATGTATTAAACAATCTAATTCTTGTAGATTTGGCGTTGTCAAATCTTTACATTAGGATGAAGGTAGTTAATAATATTACTTTAACTTTTATATAATAATATAAAATTCAATGTAAACAATTTAATATCTATAAGAAAATTAGAACTTAGCATATATCAAATAAGTGTTCCAAGATATTAATCAGATAAACATTACATCAGAAATAAAAAAATGTTGCCTCCTAAATTAGTAATATAAATAAAAAACTATTTATATAGGAGAAAGGATTTGAATGAGCCCTAATTTTTGTCAAATATCATAAGAATTAAAACATTTAAAAATAATATTTAGATTTTCTGCATATAAAGCATAATAGAATACATTTCGAACTTTAAAATTGAGTTTAACAAGTGAAATTTAAAGTCGTTGTATTAAAAAAGAAATATTGGATACACATTTAGATTTTTCAAATTTATTTACAACTATTTTCAGCATGTAAAAAATAAGTAGAACATAAATATTACTTTTCATTTCAATATTAAAATAATAAGCCTTTTAAAGCTCGGTGTATCAAAAATAGAATGCCGACCATCTTTAAAAATGTGTGTCACTCTCGTGATTAAACATTAAAAATGAGTGCAGACTTGCTCTACTACTAATTGTTGAATTACGAAATATTAAAAGGAAAGGATGATTGACGTTTTATTGATAAAATTGTTGAAATTAAGTTAGTTAGTAAATACGAAGTTAAAGGATTTATTGATGAGATTCAGTCATATCTTAATTTATGTCTTCTAATTTTTTAGATTATCGTAAATTACACTATCACCCTTAATTTTTAATAATGTAAAAAAGAAATTATTTCCATTACCTTCATGTGTGGTAGTGAGGTAAAGAGTAAAATATGGCAAATATAGATGCCCACGAGGTGCCTCCCTTAGGACGTCACCCCTTAGCTTGTTCTTTAGTTCTTGAAAGTTACCATCGTATTTGTCCGTTCAAATAAACTTCTCATCCTTCTTTGTCAGATGATTGAGGGGGTTGCAATTTTCGAAAAATCTCGGATAAAACGTTGGTAGTAACCCGTTAGACCGAGGAAGATGCAGATTTCCGTTGCATTCTTCGATTTGACCTAGTTGGACACTGCATCGACCTTCGCTAGATCCACTATTATGCCTCATATGGATACAATGTGCTCCAAGAACATCATCTGCTCCATCCAAAACTCGCACTTGGAAAACTTTACAAAGAATCGGTGCTAGCGCAAAATTTTCAAGACAATCCGTAGGTGCTCCCGGTGTTGCTCCGGGCTATAGGAGTATATCAGAATGTCATCCACGAAGATGATAACAAATTGACATGAGTGCTGCTTGAACAACTTGTTCATCATATCCATAAAAGCTATTAGGGCATTTGTCAGATAGTCGATAAAGAGTCATAGGGATCCATCTTTCTTCTTCACAAATAGAACCGGAGCACCCCAAGGGGAGATGCTGGGTTGTATGAACCTCTTGTCGAGTAACTCATGAATATGTTTCTTCAGCTCTAGCATTTCTTTCAGGGCCATACGATAGGGAGCCTTGGAGATCAGTGTCGTCCATGGTGCCAATTCGATCTTAAAGTCAACCCTCCTTGGTGGTAACCTAGATATGTCCTCTGGAAAGGCATCCGGAAAGTCTCGTACCACATCTATCTGGTGTAGAGCTAGTGTCGGTGCATCGACTATCGTCATCCTGGCCAGGTACCCTCTACAACTCTTCTGTAGTAGTTTATGCGCCTTCATAGCGGACAATATGATTCCATTATCCGACTTTGACGTGCCTCTTATTACTGTCTTCTTTCCACCATGATTACTGATGACGTCTTTCTTTTGCTTACATATAATCGATGCATCATGGTATGACAACCAATCCATACTAAGATGACATCGTAATTCACCATGAGGATTACAAGCAAATCTACAGAAAAGTCCCTCCCTCCACAATGATTAGTACCTTGGGAAGGTACCTCGCCGTGTGGAGAGTCCTCATTGGTGTCTTTACATTCATACTATGCAACATCCCTTTTATAGGTACATGAAGGGTGAAAGCACATGCCTTAGAAATAAAGAAGTGTGAAACACCCGAATCAAACAATACTAGCATAGGCAAGCTTGCGATAGAGAGAGTACCTCGAATAACCTCGTTATCCTATGGAGACGCGTTTGCTTGGACATTGTAGAGACGTCCCGGTACTCCTCTAACGCCTCGACAGTTCTGCGCGGGACAATCTCATATTAAGTGTCCGACCTTTTTGCATTTGATGCATGTGCCGTTCTTCATACGACACTCTCCAGGGTGTATCTGGTGACAGTAGACACAGTTCGGCATGCACGACTGCTGGGGTGCTGGTAGTTGTCGTAGAGGCTGCTGCGCAGGTGGTTGTCTTAGAGGTTGGGGTTGGATTTCACATTCATCATTGATTAGTGTTATTCCTAATATATCCTTAAATCACTTTGTTTCTACTTCACCTGAGGTTGGCGAGAAGCCTCACGATGTGGCCACTGGTATGGCTAGTGGTGGTGGTCCTAGCGTGCATCCTTACGAGTTGGGCAGCTATTCTCCCATCTTGGTTTGGCCGGCTTCACCGCTCGTGCCGGCTCCTTCTTTAGTTCCTCGCGCCGCTTCTAGATTTCGCACTCGATCCTGTACGCCATGAGAACAGCACGATGCAAGTTCATCTCTACTCCATAGGTGACCCTCTCTTGGATGGTATGATGGAGGCCATTGACGAACTACTCAGCACGGTCGGCCTCATCCATCTAATCCTTACTGTAATGCTCTTGGATGAAGCACGCATGGATTATGCTATCGTCATGCTGCCTTGGCATTGGTCCTTGAATTCCTTCGACTTCTCCTTCCTTTGATAAGCCGGAGTGTACTGTGCCTTGAACAGTTCCTAAGGAATAACATCCTGGACTGAGAACTTCATCTCCTGCGTTGTCTCCAACAAGTCGCTGGCCCAACTGATGAGCAAATGAGTGACATAGAGGACCTCGTTATCCTCGCTGCATCGGGAGATGCGGAGCAGTCTCTCCATGGTAGTGAGCCAACTGATGGCCTCCTCGTAGTCCACCATCCCTTTGAAGTAGAATGGGTACAGCTTCAAGAAAGCCTGTATGGTGTCCTCGCGATGGGTAGCTGTTGGTAGTGCCGGGGAAGAAAGTGGTGCCTGGTGCATCGACACTGAGTACATCGACAGTTGCGAGGGCGGCTGGAGCTCCCATAGCTGCATAGGAGGAAGTTCCTACTGCATATCCTCCCTTACTTGACTCTTGGGAGCAGAGTCAAGTCCATTAATCATAATGTCCGAGGAGGCCGTGACATGGTCACCACCCCGTCTGCGCTCTCGACCTCTACCGCGTTGGGCCGCTGAACATGTCATGGGAGCCATGTATAAAACATAACGATTCATTCAATAAAACAATCATAACTTTGAAAAGCAAACATGTCTTACTTTACTTTGCGGCGGTTGAGCGTGACAGTATCTCGGGTGGTGCACATGGATCGTACTTATACTTAACTTTTATAACTAGGACGTCAAGAGAGTCCTATAATTAGGCTTTGATACCATAAATGCAATGCCCTAAAATTCGACCCCACCACATGGTGAGATCTCCTTCCGGTCGTTGCTTTTTTTCGGTCTTTCTTTGACTCTTTCATTGACGCAAGTGATCAAGATAAGTGATATGTAAGCGGAAAACTAAATAAACAAATAAGAGTACAACAATAAAAGAAGAATGCAAAAGTCAATAGATAAAAGTGCATCAAATAGCTTTCATATGAAGCAAAATGCATAAGCAAAATACATCTAAGGGTCTTAGTATGAGGAACCATCCAATTACTAAGCAAGGTGTGGAAGCCAAAAAGATATATCCATCTGTCTCAAAATAAGATAACCTAAAAGTAAAAAACTAGACTAATTATAGAAATGCTTATGGTCAACTATGACCCGATAGGTTCCATCCTAAAAGATACATCATCTGAGATAATGCAGAATATGTGACTCATACCGGACTCAATCAGAACCATGTGCAGATGCCACCCGAGCTAAAACGATCGCACACGTATCAACACATCGTGCATCGCCATCACACACCTGGAATCACACAGGGAGCAAACTCAACCGTTAGCATAAAGCTAAGTGTGAGTTCGTATAAATCATAAATCAGTTTCGTCAGAAATAGTATGAAGGGAACATATAATCAATATAAGCGTGAAAAACAGAGTAGAGTGAAGTAGATGGAAAAAATATGACTCATGAATTTCCATTCTTCTTCTTTTCTTTTTCTTCTTCTGATACTTTTACGTGTTTGTTCATGTTCATCTTTCATCCTTCCATACTTGTCTTTCCATTTCTTTTCTTTCTCTGATTCTTTTACGTGTTCATCGTTCATCTTTCATACTTTCATACTTTAGAAGAACTCTTCGTTCTTTGAGGGAATACCATTGCAGACACTGCGAGGCATCTATCTAGACCATCGACCAACCCCGTCGGATGGAAACATAAGTGTGGATGACCTCGTCTAGATGGAAATCCCTCAGATAAGATGACCTCGCACTAGGCGGATACATACGTAGGGAAGAGACTCCTATCTAGATAGAGCAAATTGTAACTCGTGAGGAAGTGTCTTACACAAAATAGACATAACTTTCCCCATCATAAATGGACATATCTTTCAATCTGTAGATTGATCAAGGCCGTATAGAGCAAGGCTCCGAATCATCTTTAAGTTCTATTTAGTGTAAATCGGGTGGACGAAAACCTTATCAAATTAGAGTTAGAATCAAAGTTGTGCTCTTCCGGTCCACCTAATAGACGCCTGAAGGTGAAGGCTCGTCCGCTTTGGATCAATTTGACAGTCGTCCGAAGAGGAGGCGGACGCCTGCTCATCATCACGTATTGATCGACTGAAAAGGGGAGCGATCGATCGTTCATTTCATTCTTATTTATGTCATAGAGATTCATCATCATTCGTCGTGAAGGTTCATAAGGATCATAATCCTTCTTCGTTCATGCTTCAATAAGGAACATAATCATATTAACATAACAATCCATGGGTTCAGTGCAATCATGAAAGGTAAAACAATGTTCTAATGAGCATAATTAACATTGAGAACTGATTATGGGTCAAACATGTAAATGATGGGTCTAAATTATAGAAATCACGATTCTATTGGTCAGAACCCGGGCTAGGTGTAGGTCACACCCGGGCTAGGTCGGAGCGCGATCGGGTCGAGACGATCGTCTTCTCCGTGACGAACTCGGGATGAGTCTTTAGTTCATGCCGAGCTCGAGCTCGATATTAATGGCAGACCAGGCCGAGTATGGTGGAACTCGGTCAGGTTGGGCATGACCCGAGCTGGGTTTTACGGGCCAGGTTCTATCACGTCAAAATCATTCTAAGTTTTTGTTTTCTTCGACGATATCGCCGGTGCAATACATAAAGACTTACATTTAAGGTACATGAACAGATACATCATTTAACTATCTAAATCATATGAAAAATAGTCTATCAATATATATTATGCCATGTCATACCCAACATGTAAATCATTCGTCCTAAGCATGCATCATCGAACAAATTTTGGATTTGACATATGTAACATTTGATTGTGTTTTCAGAGTTCACAAAAAATGAGTTCGTAGCTTGGTGAATCTCATGCAGTACGATTTAGATGCAACTAGCAAGAGTCCTACGTTAAACTAGATCTTTAAGGCATGCTTCAGTTTGTCCAGATACTAGTCTATGAAGAAGATCCCGAACAACACACCTTTCGCCTATGATTTTGAGGTTCATCCTCACTTCGTTTGTGTCCCGCTCCTCCTTCGTTGCCTGCATCGTAGATGACCGTCGACGTCTCTCCCCCGCTCTTTGTTGTCCGCGCACACCGGCGAAGAAGGAAACAGAGTGATAGGAAGAGGTTGGAAGAGAGTACGAAGGAAACGGAGGGGGAGAAGGAGGAGAGTCGGCCTTCATATAGAGGGGGCTGACTCTTGGCCTTCCCCTCGGTGGTGTAGCAGATCTTCACCTTGGAGCTTCTGTCACTGGTGGCCAATCCAACAAGGAGAGAGAAATTGAGGGGAGAAGAAACAAATTGGAAGAAGACAAAAGAGAAGGAAGAATGAAGACCCTTCAGCTTCTCTTTTCTTTTTTTTTTTTTAAAAACGAGGTGTTACATTCACCACCATGATGACACCTCATATCATCCAAAGTGACATTAAAGAAAATAATATTTTACTAGATTCAGATTTTCAGGCACGGGTTGCTGATTTTGGATTTGCTAAGCTCATTCTTGATGCGACAACTCATCTCTCTGTCGGTCCAAAAAGCACTCTTGGCCACCTTGCACTGGAGTATGCAAAGTATGGGAAAGCCTCAAAGAGTTCTGATGTATATAGTGTTGGACATATGACCGTTATGGTCATTAAGAAAATGATAATTACAATAAACATGGGACCCATTATGATCATAATGATGAGAATGCATACAAACGCATTTGACCACTATATAATGTTGCGGTAGGGGATAGATAGTAGTGGACATACACGTCAGTACAGTCGATGTCGAGTATGATGATACTAACTCTGAATGATCCCCAAATATTTTCGATCAATTTTTCTTTCTATTGGAATTTATGACAGATATAAATTCTAGAGGTTGTAGAATACCTCTTGCAGCGGAAGCGGATCATCGATGCTTTTTCACGAACTCTTGACGAACGCACTTGCACTTCGGGATCGGGAACCGAACCTCTAGGGAACGAAAGTCTTTGCCACAGCACAAATACTTCTGGATGAACCTCTGCGAAAGTGTGTTTGGGACCTATGGTATAGGCCCCATTTTATAGGGTAGGAAGACTTGAAGATAAGTTAGGCAGAATGCATCACGCGCGTCCATTGCGCATGACGACATGTCTGCACAGACACCTTTTCTCACGATGCAAATATTAGATCGCGCGATCTCTGTGCAACAACACGGTTCGCGTGCCTACGTCCGTGTGTGTGAGACACGGTCCGCGCCCGTCAGCGCGATTCGCGCTCGCCACCGTAGTCCGCATTCACGCTTTCGCGCTCGCGTTGTACTTGCGCGATGCCCATGTGGGCACTCTCCAACAATCTCCCACTTGCCCGCATCGGGCATTGTACTTTTGTTTATGCATAATTTGTAAAGGTGCCTTGCGACCCACGAGTACAAGCACACTTCTTTATACGAGTTAGAAAGATACTTGTTAAGGTTCAATCGCTCAACTATTTGTAGAGCGAATGTCATGCCCGTTAGGGATTCATGACAGCTCACACATGAGCCAACAAATGCTCAAATAATGTAACTCGTTATGCCCTAAATCTTTCTTGCAGCATAACCAAGACAACACATGTCTTGCTCCACGGTAATTATCTTTCACATACACTATTTTCAAAAAATAGTTGGCCAATTGTACGTGAAAGTCTTGTGCAACTCATAATAGTTTTTTCTCTTGCCCTTATGTCTTTTAGTAGTGAACTAGCTGCTTTGCTAGACGTGGTTCGATATGCTACTTTATTTTTCACCTTTGAGTACCTCGCTAAAGTAGCAAGCACTAATTCATTTCCTTAAGACATAGTCAAGAGTCTAAGTGCACGTGCATATGAATCATCTGTCAGAGACTCACACCATGATGACCATCGAACTAATCAATTCATCACATCTCTCTAGGTCGACTTTGCATACTTGGCACTAAAACACAAGTACTGCGGTGGAGACTCCATTGAAAGAGCGTATGTCTAGTTCTATTTAATTACACACCCCACAAACTTAAGTAGTCGCTAACTTTTAGCGTCAAATTGCTCGCTATTCAATAGCGTCAAATTTGAATCTCGCATCTAGCCTCTCTCTCTTAATCAGGCGACATTGAGTTACTAAAACTCATATTTTAACAATCACATCATGACTCACATGTTTCATTCCGCTCGCTATCTCTGTGAGCATCGTAAACATTTTTTCATGTGAGTGAACAAATCTAGGTCTGATCGACATACTTTTCACATGCATAACAATAATGAATTTATCAAAGAAAAATAATATTTTATTCATTGAAAAATTTGAGTACATTATTGCGTTTATAATCTACGCAGCCCTAAGGCATTTACATGTCTTAAGAATGCCTCTCTTGGCAATGGTTTGATGAACGAATCAACAATCATATTGTGCGTTGATATGTACTCAACTGAGATATCCTCTTTAACTTCTTGATTTCGTACAAATTTGTACTTCTTGTTGATATGCTTTCCTTTGCAATGATATTTCTCGTCCTTCACATAAGCTATGACTGCTTGATTGTCACAATGAACGATCGTCTTCTTCATTGCATTCTAAAAAATCCTCAGGTTTTGAAGGAATCTTCTAAGCCATAAGGCATATTGTATTGCCACTGAACAAGTTATGAATTCTGCCTCCATAGTTGACAGTGCCACATAATCTTATTTCTTGCTACTCCAAGTAACAACACCATTGCTAAGCAAGAGAGTGTATCTGGAGGTGGATTTCCGTTCATCAATGTCACCAGCCCAATTGGCATCGGTGAATCCAACAAGTCGTAGACTTCCTCCATGATAACACAGTGCAAGATCTGAAGTACCCTTGAGGTATCTCATGATTTGACATCCCGGATTAGCCTGATATCGACTAACTAGACACATGACAAAATATATATCCGGCCGAGTACACATCATAGCGTACATCAGGCTGCCGACCACACTCGCATAGAGAACATTAGACATTTCCTTTTGTTCTTCTGAAGTTTTAGGGCACACGTCCAAGCTTAAAACCTCGTCTTTCATAATAGGAGTGTCCGTGAGTTTGCAGCCATCCATACGGAATCGTTCCAAAACCTTCTTTATATATGATTCCTACGATAATGTAAGGAGTCATTTGGAATGGTCACGTTGGATTTTCACACCCAATATGTATGTTGCTTCACCCATGTCTTTCATTTCAAACATGGAGGACAACCATTGTTTAATGGTAATGATATAGTCTCTATTATTTTTAATTATTAGAATGTCGTCCACATATAACGTTAGGATAGAAAAATTATCCTCGGACTTATGAACATACACACAATGGTCTTCATCAATCATGTTAAAACCGTACAAAATGATTGACTGGTGAAATTTCAGGTATCACTGTCTAAATGATTGTTTGAGTCCATAAATGGATTAACGGAGTCTGCAAACTTTGCGCTCTTGTCCTTTTACAACGAAGCCTTGAGGTTGCTTCATGTAAATTTCCTCATCTAATTCTCCATTGAGAAATGTAGTTTTTACATCCATCTGATGTAATTCTAAGTCCATATACGTGACTATAGCTAATATTAGACGAATTAAAGTAAACCTTACAATAGGTGCAAACATTTCTTCATAGTCAACACCCGCCATTTAGGTGAAATCTTTCGCCACTAGGCGGGCTTTATATCTTTCAATTGATCCATCCATGCCACGTTTAATTTTGAAAACCCATTTGTTCCCAATTGCCTTACGGCCTGGCAGGATATCAACCAAGTCCCAAACTTGATTTTTCTGCATGGACCCTAACTCTTCCTCCATTGCCTTAATCCATTCTTTCTTAGCAGAGGACGAGAGAGCCTCTTTGATAGATTTGGGCTTAAGTTCATCTTCAAGACTTACTATGTTGACCTCATGTGATCCATGTTCATGTAACCCTTCGATTTCAAATCGTCGACGTGAAACATGTTTTCTACTAGTCAGTCGAAGATAACTTTCAAATTGATCAGTTGGCGGTTGTGAATCTCTCCCACTCGGATCAAGTTGTGGGACGGAGGAGACTAACTCCTCAACTGATTGATCCGCTTGTGGCGTCAACTCGGGATCTTCTTCTTCATCTAGGAAAAGTCTCTTCTCAATCTCGCCTTGCTTAGGAAACTCATTCTCTATGAATGTCACATCTCTACTTTCAATTTTCGTTACCGTACCATCTTCTCTTTCTCCTATGAATACATAGGCCTTGGAGGTTTCACAATATCTTATAAAGATACATTTCTTCCCTCTAGGACCCAACTTCCCATACTTATGAGAGTTGTTTAAAACATAGGCTGCGCAACCCCAATGGCGCAAATAACTAAGGTTAGGCTTTTGACCTATCCAAAGTTCATAAGGTGTGGTGCACGGTTTAAAATGTAGGCAGCAATCAATAAAGCATCTCCCGAATATGAAATTGGAAGATTAGCTTGCGAATCATGGATCGAACCATATCAAATAAACCAAATAAGTTTTTTCGCAACACCATTTTGTTGTGGAGTTCTTGGTACGGTTAGTTGCCTAACTATACTTTTTTCATCACATAACATTTTGAATGTCATAGAGATATTCGCGTCCACGGTCGGTTCGCAAGACTTTAATCTTGCGATCCACTTGACTCTCTATTATGTTCATGAATCGTACAAAACAATTCAATGCTTCAGACTTGTGAGAAATCAAGTATACAACACTGTAGCGTGAATAATCATCTATAAATGTAATGAAATGAAAAAAACCATGTCTAGCATGAACATTCATTGGACCACATATGTCCGAATGGATTAATTGTAATGGGTACTCGACACGTTTTCCCTTCCCAAATGGTGTTCTTATTTTCTTGCTAGATAGACATTCCTCGCAGGTTACAAGATCAACTTTTACGAGAGTTCCCAAGAGGCTTTCTCTAGCAAGTCTATTCATTCGATCTTGACCAATATGTTCAAGTCTGGCATGCCAAATGTTGCACTTTCATTTACATCAACAGATGATCTAAAAGGAATAACTATCAACAACATATGCTATATTTAAAACATACAAACCATTATTGAGAAAACCATTACATAGAAGAACATTGTCAAGACATATTGTCATTTGTTTCCTCTGGAAACTTGTTACATAACCAAGTTTGTCTAATGCTAGCACAGAAAGTAAATTTCGTCTAAAAGTTGGAGCATATAGAACGTCGTGAAGGTAAAGTATTTGGTCGTTGCGAAGTTCTAACTTGCACGATCCAATGCCTTTAACTTCAACTCTTTCATTGTTTCCAAAGTAAATCCATTTCCTCCCCGCACTTATTCGGCGAAATTCCATGAAGACCCCACGATCTCTCACTACATGGTCGGTGGCTCCTGAATCTGCAATCCACAAAGGATGGATTTCAGCAATTAAGGCACAACTTGAGAAATAAGAAAAAGAATTATGGTCAGGACAAGCCTTCTTTGGCTCAGTGCAATCACGAGCAAAGTGACCATATTTGCTACAATTGTAGCACTTTACTTTATTCATATCTACTTTACCGCCATGTTTTCCACGTTTGCGCTGGTGGCCTTAGGCTTTCTTCTGTCCAGCATCTCCGCTCTTTTTATTTAGTTGCGACTTATGCGACCTTTTTCTCTTGGATTGGGAACCAACTTTTTGTCCACCATTGTCAGCAACTAATGCTTTAGAGGATTGATTCATGGCTTGAAGTGCCTCATCCTCCATTTCAATGTGGCGAGCAGCTTGGTCAAAAGTTTTGACACTTTCGTTGTGCATCAAATTACAACGTATATGTTCCTAACTTTTTGGAAGAGAGCGGATCAGAGCTTGCACCTATTGCTCGTCATCGAGCACTTGTCCCACACTTTTGAGTTCAGGATCATGTTAGACATCTCCAGAATATGCTCCCTCATCATGTGATTTGGTCGCTTTCGATAAAAGTCAAACTTGACTGTGAGCATCCGACGTTTGGTGGTCGTGGTGACCCATACTTATTGTGGAGCACCGCCCACATTTCGAATGTTGTCTTGTAGACTTCAAATTCGCACAAGAGGGAATTATTCATCATGCTCAGCAACGTAATACGAGCAATGCGATTCTTTTTGGTCCAGGCCTTATAAGCCTACATATCCCTCTCGCATTGGGCATTATGTCCAGGTGCAAGTTCATTGACAACATGGTTAATGGTGTCCAAGACCTCTTGTTCTTCTAGAAGATATTGGACCTTGCGGTGCCAAATATCATAATTATCGCCATTGAGTTTTTCGTTCTTGTTCAGGTCAACAATTATTGTTTTGGAACTCATGGTCTAGTTTGGTCACAAAATAGAAGAAATCAGTGTTATGCATATTGTAATTTTGTCCGCAAACAACATAAAAAATGAAATAACAATATTCATGAAGTAGTGACATCGATAGATTGTTAGACTCCCACTCATCTCCCACTATCTCCAAGAAATATTATCATTCATTATTTTAACAATGCGACAAAATTAATCTACATGTTTGAATTTTGAATCAACACATAATTCAAAATTTTCTACTCTATATATTTTGAATCAACTTATAATTCAAAATCACCAATATTTATTTCGTGTGTTGCATCAAATTATTTCTAATATGACCAGGACAATCAGGACTAGTGCAACGGGAGCTCTTCCCCGAGGGGTGCCAATTAAATAATCATGCACTATCCTTCGTCTCGACATCATATTAGAAAAAATTGTGCTCCCACTGTCGCACATCAATCCTATTTCTGAAGATTTCGCTGACCATGCACCAGGTCAGTTCCTCAGAACTTTTCTAGACATGTATTTTGGGTCACACACCACTCAATAGAAAGACATTAGTTGTTGTGATAATATTTGAATTTCAAGGCACCTTAGTCATACAAAAAACTATCTATGTTTCATGTATTCTTTAATTATTTATAGTTTGTGTAATAGACCAACTAACTATTTTTCATTATAGACTTGCATGAAACATGTATTTCAGCACATAGCCAAAATTAATATTGCCATCTTAATTAATTCTCACAAAAGGAATTAATTTTAATTTTAATCAATTTCAAATTGTAGGCAAATTATCATGCTTAACAAGATTGGAATACCAATTTTAATTTTAACACACAGTCAAAATTTTAATTGCAGAAATAAATATCATTATGACATACATAAATGAAAGATATTTATTTCATGCATGATAACACATTTATTAGACAATATTAGATAATGACATCAAATCTAATCATTTAATTTAATGCTTTAAATCGACAAATGATTTCTTTTTAATAACATTAAATTTCATACAATATTACAGAAAAATTTCTAAGGAAAAAATAAAATTTTCCTAATTTTAGGAGATTTTATAATAGACATTTTTTATTTTTGGATTATTTAAAAATTCTGGCGAAAATCAGAAAAAAAACTAGTTATTGGCCTCTCAGTCAGCCCAATTGCCAACCCTTTTGTGTGCATCTCTTTGCACCCAAACTGGGATTTCCAACGGGCCGTGTGCCTGCTGGAATAGTTTTCCATTTTTTTTATTTGCTACAACACATGCAGAAAAAGAAAAAATAAAAAAAATCGTAAAAAAATATTAAAATAAATCTGAAAAATATATTATGGTCTAGGTTCATCCATAATATATTTGTGATGACAAACTCTACTTGTCCCTTTGTTGTAGTCATACAATCGAGGTGCGTAGATACCAAATAATTACGAATATTATTTTTTCGGTGCAATCACGAGTTCGAGAAAAACCTAAAAAAAGCTCTGATACTAATATTGGAATTTATAATAGATATAAATTCTAGAGGTTGTGGAATAACTCTTGCAGCGCAAGCAGATCGTCGGGGCTTTTTCATGAACTCTTGACGAACGCACTTGTACCTCGAAATCGGAAACCGAACCTCTGGGAATGGAACTCTTTGTCACAGCACAAGTATTTCTGGACGAACTTATACGAAAGTAAGTGTGTTTGGGACCTATGATATAGGTCCCCTTTTATAGGGTAGGAAGACTTGGAAATAAGTTAGGCAGAATGCCGCGTGATGACGTGTCTGCGCAGAGTCCTTTTTTCACGACGCAAATATTAGATCGCCCGATCTGCACGACAACATGGTCCGTGCGCCTACGCACGGTCCGTGTGTGTGAGACGTGGTCCGCGCGCCTACGCGCGGTTCGTGTGCGCGAGACGCGGTCCGCGCGCGCCGCCGTAGTCTGCGCGCACTAGAGCGCGATCCGCGTTCACGCTTGCGCGCTCCGCGTTGTACTTGCGCGATGCCCATGTGGGCACTCTCCAACACTTTCATTGGTATTAGAGCTACTGGTCGAATCTTTGACTGACACGCTCCTCTTTTCTCGGTGGTCGTTTCCAAGGAACCACGACAATCAGCCCAAGCATCAAGATTAGCACCTCCTTTGACATCACCTCCTTCGTTCACAATGAAAATTCTTGTACCCCGGCTGTTCATGGGCATCACAATTTTGGATTTTCATCGCATTGCATGTTTCTTCCTTCGTGATGATTCCGCAAGTCAATCAAATGCCATGATAATATTGTATGTCGATCCCTTAATAGTTCCTTTCTTTCTTTTCTTTTGGGCGAATCAGGTACACAATCTCCTTCAAAATATGTTTTGAATAAATATTTCGATCAAAAGCTAACAAGATTATCATAGTGATAATTCTCTTAGAATATATGTGATCAAATTTTACCAAAGAAAATGATAGGTGAGATCAAGTGCTAATATCCATTGAAAACATTTTTATTAGGAAGTTCCCATCCGCTGCCGTCAATTTCTGATTGATCACTGCTTAAGGCAATTTGCAATCGATTATTTTCTATATTTAGTAACTGTCATGTATCGTTGGCATGTTACCATAGACTTACGTGTTTAAGTTTCACTACATATCCAATTTATTTTAAGCCGTTGACCTATAAAATTTAAATTACTTGTAGAAATTAACAAACATAATAAGGAGGTTCACGAAGTACCTCAATGCGGAAGCTGATCGTCCATGTGGCTTCTCCACGAACGGATTACGGGTTGCACTCGTACGTGTGGTCGGGAACCAAATCACGTGAAAATGAAATACAATACCACAACTCAATTGCAAGGAAAAAGAGGGAGCACAGAGGAGTGACACTACAAGAAGATCGCCATTTTTCGATAGACAATTTTCGACGGAATGAAATCCGTCGCAATTTACGACGGATTTTCCAACGGTTACAACCGTCGAAAAGAAAATAATAAATTATGTAATTTGTTATATTATTATTTTATTTTTCGACGATTAGAAACGTCGAGATTTTTGACGGATATCCATCCATCGCAAATTCTGACAAAATTTTCGACGATTGCAATCGTCGGAAATGAAAATAATAAATTATGTAATTTGTTATATTATTATTTTATTTTTTGACGATTAGAAACGTCAATATTTCCGACGGTTATCATCCGTTGCAATTTTCAACGGATTTTTCGACGGTTACAATCGTCGGAAATGAAAATAATAAATTATGTAATTTGTTATATTATTATTTTATTTTTCGACGATTAGGAACGTCGATATTTTCGACAATTATCCATCCGTCTCAATTTCCGACAGATCTTCCAATAGTTGCAACCGTCGAAAATGAAAATAATAAATTATATAATTTGTTATATTATTATTTTATTTTTCGACTATTAGGAACATTGATATTTCCGACGGATATCCATCCGTCGTAATTTTCAACAGTCGTAACCGTCGATAAATGTATAATAATATAATATTATATATAACTAAATATAGTATTTTATTTTTATAATTAAATAATTTTTGACGGTCACAACCGTTGGTAACTTTAAAAATAATTAATATTTACTTTTCCGATGGTCGAAGCCGTCGGTAATTAAAATTTGATTATCCTATTTTTTTTTATTTTCCCACTTTTCCATCTTTCCACTTATATATTATATAATATATATATATATCTATATATCTATATATACCCCCTCTCCTCTCTCTCTCCTTCTATTTCTTTATTTCTTTCCACCTCTCCTCTCTCTCTCTCTCTCCCTCTCCCTCTCCCTACCGGCGAGCCTCCCGACCGGGCGTCGACCGCTAGCGACCCATCCGGCCGAGGTCCCTCTCCCCTTCTCTCCCTCTCTCTCTCTATCTATCTCTCTCTCCCTGCAAGGATCTGACCGCTGCCGATAGGATCTGGCCGCTGCTTGCCGGATCTGGCAACCAACGGTCGGATTTGGTCGTGGGCCTAAAAAATTCTTTGCGATGATTACGACCGCCGAAAGTTTCGGCGGGTTGCGACGACCGTCGAAAGTTTCGACGGTTGCGGTCATCGAAAACTTTCGACGGTTGGAACCGCTGGACTTTTCGGACGGTTACAATCGTCGAAAGTTTTTGACGGTTGGAACTGCCGGAACTTTTCGGACGGTTAGAACCGTCGGCTGGATCATTTCCGATGAATGTTTTCCAACCCAAATTGATTCGCGACGACCATTTTTCCGACGGATCGATGCCGTCCGAAAAACTGTCGAAAATTATATTACCGATAGTTTTTTGGCTGATTACAGACGGTTGCGTTTTTCTTGTAGTGTGAGAAGGGTGGCTACACAAGCTCAATACTTATGGACACATCTTAACTCACTCTCCACACTACTTAACTTTACACAAGAGCTTACATGCACACACTTGTACATCCTTTGAGGCATCGAGAGAGCTCCTTTTATAGAGGACGTGACCACAAAATGCCAAACAAATTGCTGCCGAGAGGTCAAAATAAGGAGAGTGAGGAGTATGCTATCCATGCTATGCCAGCATCCATGACTATCTTACCATGGGCCAAGCATGGTTTCCCATTATGGGTGCTGCCAACATTACCATATGCTTAGGAGATAACTAAGTAATCTTGGTCTATATTTATTGATTCGGTAATTTTGACAGATTGTCATCATTATGAATTATTCTAGTATAATTTCTTTCTTAATGCTGGTATGGTAAGCTACATCAGGAGTGTAGGTAAACTTATAATAAAAGGAAAGGTGTATTTGTCATTATATTTGTAGCTACAACAGGAGTGTAAGCTACAACAGATTGTCCATTATATTTGTCATTCACAAATTACTGATTGTCATTCGTTACACGCAGTCACGCATCATTAGTTATTGCTATCAATTTATTCCATTGAGAACGTTTGTGTTTAATTTTATAGCTGCATAGCTTATGCCATTTTTACCCATTTCATCCTTTACCGCAAAATCAGAATTCATATCTCTTTATTATTATTGTGCACACTAAGAACAAAATTAACTGTTAAAGCCCATCTAACCATTTCTCCTATTTTATTAGTCCAATTTTTATTATAAAAAAGGGAAGGAATTAATTTGATTTCGGCAATGCCGACCCTACTCAAAGTCCCATAAGAAAATTATTCTTACTAGTTAGTCTAGTTATATATATTTTTTAATTATCACGAAAGTATTATTTTTTATATTTTTAGTATTACTAAAATATTATTCTCTGAAACTTTAGTAAGTGTAACATGCAAAATATATTTATTTCATGAATCGAAATATATATATATATATATTCTCTTTGTTTGTTAAATATATGAAGTTAAATTTTATAACTAGTTTAGAATTTTTGTTCGGAATTTTTTTTGCAAAATTTTATAATTTATATATTCAATATTTCTGAATTCATGAATATAATATTACATTCGAATATGAATATTTTTGTGAAAGTTGTTCACATTAGAGGTTACTGAAGTTTAATGTCAGTACAATTAATATATTTATATATTGCTGAGTAATTGTTTTTAGTATTAGAAATACTTATCATATTTTTAGGCGAATAGTATAAAATAACACTTTATTTATGGTATACATACACAAAATAAATTTTATCCCATATGAATTAATTAAATCCAAGTATATATTCCTGATAATGAATTAAAACTTATCAATCGATTATATTTAGAACATTCAGATAATATGTGGTCTAAATTAGTAGCTTTCAAATTAAGAAAACTGAATCCATCTTCAAAAGTTTTCAAAGAAAATGTAAATTACGAGGCATATGTCAAAATTTTTGAACAGTGAGAGTAGATGACAAGAGTGCTTTCGTAGTATATATGAAAGATGGTCTCATGAGGATTCTCGATTCTTAATAAGATGACATGATATATGAACCATGAGGGCAATGTGTGATTTCAAAATTGAAATCGGTGCACCATTACTTTTATTTAAGAAAAGTAAGAGATCAAGTGAATTACACAATTGTCATGACTAAGAGTTTAATCATTAAGATAGAGTACGAAAAAAAGGTACCATCGCATAATTACTTTTGTTTAAGAAAAGTAAGAGATAATGTGAATTGCATAATTGTCATGACTAAGAGTTTAATCATTAAGATATAGTACTAAAAGACTATTTATGAATGACAATATAGTATGACTTAATTAATAATTAAATCAGCAACCAATAGTTATTGGTTGGACTAGAGTCTTCAAAGTCAAAGTGGCTAAAGAAGAAGTTCATGGATATACTGTTGCACATATCTTGATATATCAAAATAGCAGTTAATGAGGCATAATGGAGCTTGATTTGCACATAATAATATTTTATGAGAAAAATATTCTAAGGCAAGAATTCTGGACTAGGATATAGTATCGAAAAAAGTAAAAGCCGAACAAGCCTAAAGTCACTGCAGTTGTCGAGAAAAGAAATATCATAATAGATATCAATAATTTGTGGAATTGAGTTTGAACAATCCACTATACTGTAAAGACTAAAGAAATGAGTGTTAAACTTCAAAAAGTTGCAAAAGGAGAATGGATGACCTATATAAGACAACATTTAAGTGTTGAATGTATTGACAATACACATTACATTAAAGAGTTGGCTTCACCACACTCTAAAATGTAATGTACATGTTAGGTTCCATCTAGAAGTTTGCTTCACCGCACTTCAAAATGTGATATACACATCTAAATAATGTTGAATATGATCTCCATCTCAATCTTTCTTTGCAAAAGAATTGAAGTTATGTTTATGGTCATATATATATTGGAAAGAACAAAAAGGTCTTCTGCTTTGAAAAAGCTCGTTCTAGTGCGTGACTTATTTTGTCTTTCAATTACAAGAATAATCGGTATGCATACTCTATGTCATGTGTCTGATACGAGATTGAGATACATAATAAACTCAAAATTAGAATAAATAATCATGAACTCTGTACCTAACATATTAAGGGATGATGCTATATGAGCATTATTTGACTAGTAAAATAACTCGGACACCTTTTTTATGATAAGGTCGAAGTTTTTCTTAGATGAGTATTGAGTGTTGCAACACATAGAGACGATGAATATTTGATAATATTCATTGATGATTATTTTGATTCTCTTATGTCTATCTCTTAAAAAGAAAAAGAATAATTAAATTATTTAATAATTTTCAAGATATGTAAGACACTTTATGAGAAAAGATTTACGAGACCAATCAAGTATTAAAGGAATGTAGATGAAAGAATACACCTTTCGAGAATAAGGATTACTACATTCAAGTAGGGATATGTGAGATATTACTATCACCTATGCATTACAATAGATGCGAATTTGAATGTAATAATAAGTATGTTCTCCTACTCGTCTATGGTTATAGAATTTGTTGAACAGAGATAACTGCAAGTTACATACAAAGTATTTCCACTGAGTCCATAGTATTAATGCTATTAGTTGTGAATAGCAAGAAACCTAAGTTTAAGTCATCTCCGAAAATGGAGATGTAAAACGCACACATTAATTTCTAGTCAGTTTGGGACAAGCTAGACTTGAGGATGATAATGTGCATATTTATTGGATGTTATGATAAGTCCAAAGGGTATATATATTCTTCCACCGGTATAGATGTCTCATATTAAATTGAGATACTAATTTTCTAAAAAATGAAAATGGAGCATGTAAAAATGGATAATGATCCTTTAGTAATTTTATGAGACGGTGGAGTCTAACTCCGAAAATACACTGTGCTATCCAACACTGGGAGTTGAGATTGTATGTGATGTTATACCTTTGGAAGTAGTGAGGTAACCCATCATTTCCACATGTATAATCAAGCAACAAAAGGTCATAGACGAAATTTGCACAATTTGAATGTACTGTACATGTGCAAAGTTTTCATGTTACTCCATCGATGTTGATATAGAGGATTGTATAGATCCTATTATTTATAGAAGTAATGATTTCTATTGAGTCAAAATCATGGATGGTCATCATGAAGAATAAAATGAACTCAATCGATCAGAACGAAGTATTGGCGCTATGTAATTTGCTGGAAAGTAGGCAATGCACATAGGGTGCTAATGGGAATTCAAGAGAAAGCATCGGATTGATGATACTCTTAATAGCACATAATGAGATTAGTTGTCAAGAATTATACTTAGTAAGTCAGAATAGATTTTCAGGGAACATATTCTGAATTGACTAAGAATATGTCAAGACAACCTTAGTAATTGTGATATGTACATGAAAATCTTATTTAATGATGAACTGAGTAAGTGTGTACATTTGTGAGCATGATTGCTCAAAAAAAATGATGAAGATAATAAGGTAGGCTAAAAAATCATAAGTGTCTTAAAGAAACATCATGTAATGACAGAATATCATGTGATGGTAATTCAATTTGTGCTTGTTGTAAACAAATTGGATGGACATCATGAATAGTGGGAGCAAAGTTGAAATAGTGTCACTATATGTATGTGACATTTTGGTCATAAAATGATGTCAAAGTGCTTAAAATTTGAAATAAAAAAAATATGAGAAATAGCCTATAGTATTTCAACCTATGTATAAGTGGTGTAGGGAGCTTAATGTATGTGATATAATGTACATGACTAATATTAGCTTATGCAATAAGCTTGGTTAACAAATATCCAAATAATCACGATAAGACTATATGGAGTCATTGTGGATTATTTTGTATATCTGAGAGGCATGATACATTCGATACAAAGTGGATTCTCTAAGGCCATAAGATATCTGGATGTTGATTTCAATGATGATATATGTAAATCGAATTCCCATATGTGTTCACTCATTTTTATTGGGTGGTACAACTGTTTCTTCAAGTTACAAAAAATAAGATGCGTGGTGAAATGCACACTAGAGATTGAGTATATTATTTATGATAGACAATCACTTGTTATATATGATTTAGATGTTATCTTCAGAAACTATGGATCAATTAGTCATGAGAAAGCATTGTGATAATCAAGTTGCAACAAACTTGGTACATAATAGAGTAAACAATTCAAAGAAGAAATATATTGAGGTAAGTATCACTATGTTGAAGACATAGCGAAAAGAAAAAAAAAGTGACAATGATCTATATGCCTAACAGTAAGATGATAGCTATTTTCTTACAAGATAATTAAAGAAGGGATACTGATCAAACGTGTTGATTTGATAGGACTAAAAAATTATTAAGTTAGATAGAAGTCTTACGGATAGTTGACTTCGGTGTATCATTCTTGATTAGCACTTCGTAGAAAGTGAGAATATTAATATATTGATTGCTTCTCTTATGAACAAAAATTGCACCTATGATATTCATCAAATATTGATTTGATGAGACTCAGAAATAATTGAGTTAGTGCGAATGTCTATGGATAGTGGACGTCACGATAACATCTCTAGTTAAGCACTACATGAATAATGGGAGTGTTAGATACCATGATCATATCGGTCAAGTGGAAATGTTGGATATATGATCGTTATGGTCATTAAGAAAATGATAATTACAATAAATATGGGGCCATTATGATCATAATGATGAGAATGCATATATACGCATTTGGTTGCATGGTAGGGGGATGGACGGTAGTAGACATACGCGTCGGTATAGTGGGATGATCTCCAAATATTTTTTATCAACTCTTTCATATAGCTTTGGGATACTTCTCCTTGATCTAGCTAGTGGAAAGAGGCCAATAGAGAAGCTAAGCCAAACACAGATGCTGTCTATTATAGACTAGGTTCTACCTTTGGCTAGGAAGAACAAGTTCAACGAGATTGTTGATCCAAAGCTCAGCGGCAACTATGTCGAGTCAGAACTTAAGAGGTTGGTTCTCGTTGGCCTCATATCTTCGCATACCCTGCCAGAGAAACGACCAACTATGCTCGAGGTGGTGGACTTGCTCAAAGGGTCAACCAAAGAGAAGCCATCTAACTTGGTGGATACTTCACAACAATGAGAGCTTGCCAGCAACATTCTTCTTCAATCCGAGCAGTAGAGCACCACTCAAATTTTGCACCTGTAACAGCTTTAGTCAGAAAGTGAGAACTATTTTTTGTTGTATCAATCTTTTCAAGCTGAACCTCTTTCTTTTCCACCTTTTCTCGGATGAAATGATATTGGATGTCAATATGCTTTTGTGCGTGAGTGAAATACATGATTCTTAGCTAATTAAATAGCACCTTGATTATTACATCTCACCTTTATGGCACCTTGCTCAAATCCGAGATCCAAGCACAACTACCGTAGCCATATGGTTAGCATGAGTAAGAGCCATATATTCAGTTTCTTATCAAACCCTATGCAATGGATGCCTTCTGGAACACACCCCATGCATTGTCAGTGTGTTTGACAGTCACTTGGATCATTACCTTCAGCATAATCGCACTATTTTTAAGGGAGAGAAATGCTGCAAAGAAAATATTGTGCATCTACATCACATCTCTTCCATAATCCAAAAGTGGGGGTTGGATAGTTTTGCCTTCAACATTGTTTGGCTTTTCCTACACTGGTAAGGTCCATCCAATTTTTTTGGATGCAAACTATAACCAATCACATAAATTTGTCAACCCCTCATAAATAGGATTATTACCCAAGTTAAGTAGTCATCCTGTCTTCCACAAAAGAAAAGGTTGCTTTTACAAGTATGGGTGAGAATCCAGCTTTCTCTTCCCTTCCATGGTTCTTTTAAGAGAGTAAATAAAAACAAGAAATGGCTAAGAAAAAAATATATCATGAAACCATTTAATTTAAATTATCATTCATTATATGCATCAGAATTATTTAACTCCGCCTATGTTTTATAGCCGGTCCCAAGTCTGGATAAAGGAGGAGGGTTGTGTTAGGCCCCGACAACCAACGTAAAACTCTGTCGAATCTCATGAACATGGATCAACGAATATGCGAAATGGCGTCGTATGATCCATGTAGCCGACCCCACCTAGTGGGATAAGGCTTTGTTGTTGTTGTATATGCATCAGAATTATTTCATGAGAACAGATATTACTATGGCAATTAACAATCTAATATCAAAATACTTATTCTTCTCAAAAAGAATATATCAAAATACTTACAGTGTCTTGAGATTCTTCAAGTTTTTTAATTCAAGTGATCCATCAAATTGGTTGCTGTCAATGTACCTATAATGAGACAGGTCATTTGGCATACAAATTAGGACAAAAGAAAACCTGTGTTCTCACAAAGAAAAGGCTTCCAAGAACTTTGTAATTCAAGAGTGTGAAAGCTATGCTTTAGATATCCCAGAAAAGAGTGATAGGGATAGGGACCACTATGCAAGTTACTCGCAAGTATGATAGGTGGTACAGAATGACTACACTTACAAGTGCTCAAGGGATGTGAGTTTTTTAAATTCAAGTGATCCTTTTACACCACTCAGCATGTTGCCACTTAACCCTCTGCCGGACATGGACGAACAAAATCAGCATAGATAGCCGAAGCAAGAATCCGAGAAACATTCACATGATAATAGGAAAACCATTTCTCACAGATAAGTCAATTTTGTCAAGTTGCTGAGTGGAGAAATTGAACCTGACAGATTATTTACACCCAGGTCCCTGTATTATATATGAGTGGGAAACAATAACCATTATGGGTGATGCAAATATCAAACAAAATAACAGCAATTGCAGATTTACAGTTTCTCCAGATTAGTCAAATTGGTTCTCTCTCCAGGAAGTGAACCATTCAAAAGATTGTGACTCAAATTCCTGCAACAACCAAAAGCAAACCTCAGTCTGAAACAAGCAATGCCTAGCACATGTCAACTGATAGAACAAGAACATAATTCATGCAAGATATGCAGTAATGTCGATATTAGAGAAACTTTAATATCTTTCCACTTTGTTTTCACTTAAGGAATGTTGATCATTGTTCAACCACATGTACAACAACAAACTTCCAGTTTAAAAAATGATTTGCCAACATCCATTTAAATTATATACAGTCTAGATTCTTCTTCTTCTTTTTTGTTTCTTTCTAAACCACATGGGACTAACTTGGTTATCAGGCATGTTCTTTACTAATTCATTCTTTTACTTAGTTCTCTTATTTAAGTACAGCAAGGCATCAGCAATGAGAGATTGAAGAGGCCAACTCACAGGTAGGTCAATTCTGTCAGGTTGAACAGCTCTTGAGGCATCTCACCAGCTACATTTAGGCCATAAACCTTCCTGCAAATACCAGAAACCGGCATCAGCAAAAATGAACAGCAAACTAAATGCGAACAACTGACAAAGATGCTCACAATCCCGTGATATCCCAGCCACCATTGCCCACTTTGCTGCAGTTGAGCCAGAAGCTCTCGTTCTCATTCAACCACTTCGAGCCATCCTTGCAAGGGTCCACATTGGGATTCCACTCCGTCAATTTCCATGCTTTCGTAATGCCGTTCAGTGCATCAACTGAAGCAGAAGCAGAAAGAAACATGGAGTTGAGACAAAAGTGAGAATTTTGCCATCGAACTGACGGGAACGAAAGAAATCAAGAAATCAGGGATCACCTTGTTGCGGCTTGGTGAGCTGGGATGAAGACAACGGGAGAAGGGAGACCAGGAGGATGAAGAGGAAGAGTGGGCGGTGCATGTTCAGTGTCAATAGCTGCAGCAGCAGGAGATGCTTTGGAGGTCGCGCAGGGCGGAGACCGATGGTGGCGGCACGACGAGCGCAGGACGGAAGACCGAATTGAACTGGGCGACGCGGAGGGGTTGACATGGTAAAAAGTGGTGGAGTGAGTTAATTTATAACAAAACACCCCCACGACTCTAAAATATATCATATTAAATTAAATTTTAATGATTCTAAATTTTTCTATATTAAAAACAATTTCTAATAAAACTACCGGTTTAAAGTTCCAGACTTAGAATTTTTCACCCCTGCTCTAACATTAAATTAAATTAAAATAAATAAGTTATCCATCATTTTTTTAATCGGGATACTATTTTTATAATTAAAACTTTCATTTTTATTCATTAACCATTTTAAAGTTTAAGACACTTTTTCTTTTTCTTCTCTGGTATTATAAGTAGAAAAGTCACCATTTTATAGTAGGAAAAAAAAGGTTTGCCATTTTTCTTTTCTGATATAAGAAAAGATCATATGGATTAATGAAATAGGTGAATAAATTCCTTTTTATTTGATATTTTAACCTTTTTTGGTGAATTTTTTTTTATTTTTCTCAATTACAATGGAAAAACCGAGTGTGACAAAAAAAAAGTAAATAGTGAAAAATAAAAATATCTATAAGTCTTATTGATGGTTAAAAAAAATAATTAGAGTCTCCATCAATGAACAATGGAATTGGCTTGCGGTCTTCTTTAAATTTAATGTGCAATAAATGTCATAAATTTAATGACATTGAGATATATGCGGTCGTGGTCTTCTTTTAAATAATCCAAGAAGCAAAACAGAAAAAATCGAACCTAGGGATGAAAGCGATTCGGCTGACATAAAAGAAGGTTATTTACTTCATCAATGAAAAAAGATTAATTCGCATCTTTTCTTTTAGTTTCTCTCGCCTATTTTTCAGTGAAATTATTTGGATCGAAATAAAATTAGCATAATATCTTTTTTATTGATTTTCAATCTTAAAAGAAATAGTTCAAAAAAAATTAACTCAAAACATCACTTTTATCATAGCATAGGTTTACAAAAATAATACAATAAACATTTAAATCCTAAATAAATATTACATTCAGAAATTATTATAATGCAATATAATTATTAAGTGTAATAATTAGAAAAAAATGAACCCATTACACACTTTTTGCGTTACGGGGATTGTCAAATGGATTCACATTTTTTTAATCATTTTTTTATCATCAATGATTATTTATAGTATAAAAACAAATTATATTCATTATGAAGAATAATAATATGCATAGGTTCGTCAAAATTTAAAAATAATCAATATAATTAGTATTGATGTTTTAAATCTTCTTCTTTTTTGTTATTATCAATCCTCTAAACTATTAGTGAAAAAATATAAAAAATAAGAAAAATAAGCATAAAACCGCATGATATGTGCATGAAAAATATGTGACATGCTCCTTAAACCCTAATAATTGATCACTCAATTTTGTCACATGCTCATACAACCCTAATAATTAATCACTCAAATTTTGTGTCATGTACGAGTTTAGGATGTGATTAATTGGTAGTTGAAGTAAAACAAATTGTAAACTATTAATATTTTATGGATTTATAATGCAACCTTACTAACTATCTGTTGAAATCAAAAAATTAATTATTCAATGGTAGACCCATCAAAGAGTTATATAGAATTATTATCAATTAATACTAAAATAAAAAGATTAATAAGTGAAAAGACGTCCTTGTGATTTTTTGGCAGATTTTATCAACATCGTGCTCCGGATTCAAAAGATAGATATTTTTTAGTTTTTCTTTATTCTCCTTAGTTTATCATCAATTATAACTCATCTTTATTATCATACCACAAAGTAATAAAGAAATAAGTTCTGAGGCATTAGAGATTGTGCCTTATTCTTTAGCGAAAAAAAGTGTTGGTGAAAGTTTTTGAAGATGATAAGTTATCTTGCATCTCAAAGTGGAGATGAAGTGATACGGAGATACATGTACTTTTCTTACATTCAGCATTCATTTATTTACATTTTGTTAAGATTTCATGCATGAACACATATTTTATAGTCATTTTTATGATTTCTCCACATCTATTGCTATAAAAAAAAGATAATTTGTCATTTCTAGGTTAAAATATTATTAATTTTTCTCGTTATTTTATATAATTGCAGTAGCCCAAAGTTCCAGTTCTGTTTGGAGTTGAAAAAAGGTTCGAGCAAACGAGAATGAAGGTGCGGTTTGAAGAGGAGGCAGCAAGTGGGGGCACTTGGAGGAAATACCACTTCTTCCTTAAAAAAAAGCAGGACAAAAACCCTAACTTGTAAATTTCTTTTCATAAGGTAAAGGAAGCTTTTCTAGCACAAAAGGAATAGAACAAGACAAAACATCATGTGGCACAAATCCTAATACTATAAAAGGAGAATTGAGGTTGTCAAAGAGGGAGATTCCAGCCCCTCCATTCTGGAAGAAGAGAACTTGTTGTAACATCTTTTCCGATTTTTTTTTCCTTTTCATCTTTTCTATTTTTTTATTTTTGGAAGTGATCAATATATACGTTGCATCATTTATTCTTGGGATGAACAACTAATCATCCAGTCAAGGTTTAAATTTGTGGATGGATTTGTGTTTCTAGACATTACTTTTCTAAATCTATTATTTATTATCGATAATAAAAAAATATTATTCTAATTACCGGCGGCTAGTCCCTTCGGAATTATCAACAAATTTTAATCCATCAATACTTTCAAAGGTTATATCCGTCAAAATCTTCAAATTTTTCCCACGTGTTTTCCCTCTCTCCTTATAACTCTCTCTCCCCTCTCTTCCCCGATATTTGTCCCTCTTCTCTCTCTCTCTCCATCTTCACTCTCTCTCTCTCCACCCTCTTTGTCTCCCTCTCTCTTACGGCTCCGACGACCTCCCACGATTTTGGCGACCTCCCATGACTTCGTCGATCTCGACTCTGACTGCCCTCCCCCTCTCTCCTCCCTCTATGTCGACTCCGGCCATTGGCCGACGGTCGTCCGCAGCCCGGATCCGGCCACCTCGGCCAGAACGACCGCATGGTGTCTAGATCCGGCCGCCACGGTCAGATCGGCCTCATGGAGGCTAGATCCGCCCGCCTTGCAGCCGGATCGGCCGTCGCAATCCAAATATAATTGCCGCGGCCAGATTCGGCATGCAACCAGATTCGGCCGCCGCAGACAGATCAGTCGCTGCGGTCGTCTCCCTCTCCTTTTTTGTCTCTCTCTCTTTCGGCTCCAATGACCTCCCACGACACTAGCGATCCAAGTTCCAACCACCCTCCCCATCTTCTCCCTCTCTCTCGACTCCGATTGCCAGATTGACTGTCGACGCTAGATCCCTCTCTCTCAACAAAATTGGTGGATTGTCAAATTCGACGGTTGGATCCGGCCGCTGGCATTCAATTTTTTATATTTTAAATAAGGTTTGCGATAGGAATTCCCATCAGAACGACGTCGGAAACGGTGGCAGGTATATCCCGTCGGAAGTTTCGAGGGGTGGTCCCCCTTCAAAAATTTTTATGGTTTCATCCATCAGAAATCGTCAGTAGACCGATTGTCCTCCAGAACCATCAATTTCGACGGGTACTAAATCATCAAAAAATCATTCGAAAACATATTTTTTTGACAAGTATATGAGTTTTCTTACAGAAAAATCCAATGGTAATTAGCAAAAATCTTGTAGTGACGTTTAATTATCCAACCCGACCGATACTCACCCCTAGTTTTCCAATTACACTATCGATGTAACATCCACATGATGATTTTCTCTCTCCTCCATATAAGCAGTCGTCCTACATGGCATGATTACAAATAAAATAGTATTAAAAAATAATTAAAAATGAAAAATGCCCCCCTTGCCAACTAGCTCACCGACGCCTGAGGGAGAAGTAGGCACCCCTCTATCGATGAAAGGGAGGAGGGTGTCACCCCCTATGTGACCTTGTTAGAGGTGATAAAGGGGGCCAACGTGTCACACCCTTTTTTTGTAGGACGAGAAGAATGTGTGCGGCCTTAGAATGTTCCTTCTCAAACTTCTAAGTCAGCCTCTCAAACACGGATGTGTCCTCGTCAACACTTAGTCATGCACACGCAAACAAGAAGATGAACGCTCGATGCAATATAATAGAACTCAGGGTTAAGGGGAAAGAATGCTTTTATTCACTCTGCCCTGAACTCAGGACACACATGGATATTTATACAAGTGAGGGGATGGCCAACTGCCCTCCCAAAATTCAAATACAAACATCCAATAGCCGGATGCCCCTTCATGATGCTTGTCCGCACCCAAAAACCCCTATGCGGCCTTCCCTCCTTCCTTCATCAAGTCGGAGTGCCTGGATGGTGCTCCCGCCATCTTGATGCCGTAGGATCTCCTCCCGCCCTACCGCTCGCTTGAAGTCTTTGCATTGTCGATGACCTCTTGGCGCCATGGCGGTTGTAATCGCTATCTTGCGACTGTCCATCATCCCAGAATTCTCCTGCGTGAGAATTTTCTTGGCTAGCGGTGTCCTCATGACTTCCCTCCACCCGAGGGGTGAATGGGATGGGGCACTTTGGCCTTGGGACGCCACCGTCCCAAAATGCCAAAGTGTGCATCCGATACGTGCCACCTACGCACCGGGCATGCCCCACCGTCCCACGATTCTTTTGCTCGTCCCATCCTGTCTGGATGGTAATGTCAAGCCTCCTTCGTGATGCTTGATGCTCGGGATGCTGATCCTCTGTCCCTGGGACGTCTCGAACTCGTCTTGGGACAGACATGGCCGTCGTGCACTGTGCCTGCCACACCGGGCGCCCGGTAAGCCTCCATGCGCACCCGCCAAGCCCCGTATCGTCCCACTAGCAAGAGTTGTAACATTTCTTCCCCACCAATGAAGCCGTCCCTGGCGACCCAGCCCGACCCTCCATAGCCGCCATGGTGCCAAGGTCATTGACCACTCCTCGGTCATCCCTCCTTCTTGAAGGGTCTTCAAAGTCTTCGTAGTACCTCTTCAATATGCTGACATGAAACACTAGGTGAAGTTGTGAGAAATGACGAGGAAGGTCCACCCTGTAGGCCACTTTACCTATTCTCTTGGTGATGACAAAGGGTCCCTCATATTTTTGCAATAATCCTTGATGGAGGTTGCAGAGACCCTTGAATTGCCTCGTCCTCAACTTCACTAACACTTTATCCCCTACTTGGAATTCCACATGTCTTCGGTGTCGATCAACATACTCCATCTTCTGCCTTGCTTTGTCTAGGATGGCCTTGGACATCTCCACATCATCCTGCCATCCCCAGGCTACATGTTATGCGGTCGGGCACCTCCCGGAGTATCGTGTGGCCAGGGCGGCCGGAGTCATAGACTGGCGCCCTATGACTCTCTCAAAGGCGCTCTATTGAGTGGCTTCACTCCTTTGAAGGTTATAGGAGAATTGGGCTACTCCCAACAACTTCGCCCAGTCCCCTTGGCTTGCAGCCACGAAGTGCCGCAAGTATGTTTCCAACAAATTGTTGGCACGCTCTGTCTGGCCATCCGTCAATGGGTGGAAGGCCATTGAGAATCAGAGTTTGGACTCCAGCAACTTGAACAACTCCCTCCAAAAGTTCCCTGTGAATTGAGGGTCGTGGTCACTCACTATGACCTCGGGCATGCCCCAGTGCTTCACCATGTTGTCGACGAAGAGCCTTGCCACTTCTTCAACCGTGCAGTGCCTTGGTGCGGGTATGAAGGTCATGTACTTGGAGAGCTTGTAAATCACCACCATAATTGATCCAAATCCTCCAGACTTCGGCAGGGCAGAGATGAAATCCATCGTGATTACCTGCCATGACCGCTTCGGGACAGGCAGAGGCTCAAGCAAGCCGGCCAGCCTCTGTTGATCCACCTTGTCCTGCTGGCAACGCAGGCACGTCCGCACATATGCTTCCACTCCTCACTCATCTGAGGCCAATAATAAGCATCCTCCACTAAGTCTAAAGTCCGGGCCATGCCCGGGTGTCCTGCCCATTTAGAATCATGACAGTCTTTCAACACAAGTCGTCGCAAACCATGTGTTCGGGGAACATACATCCTGCGCCCCATTGTGAACAATAGGTCTTCCTCCATTTCCTCGTCCTACCTTCTTCCACCATCTTCCGCAATTCTAAAGCCTTGGCGTCCTGCTTAAGCCCCTCTCGAATATGATCTTGGAAGTCCAACTTGACTACACTGATGGTGGTCAATTGAGCCTTCCGACTGAGCGCATCAGCCACCACATTGGAGCGCCCAGTTCGATACTCAAGTGCATACTCGAACTCGGCCAAGAAATCCTGCCATCTGGCTTGTCGAGGAGAGAGCTTCTTCTGGTTTTAGAAGTAGGAGGTGGCCACATTGTCAATCTTCACTACAAACGCACTCCCCAATAGGTAGTGCCTCCACGTCCGTAGGCAATGGACTATGGCCATCATTTCCTTGTCGTGCACTGGGTACCGTCGTTCGGCATCATTGAACTTCCGACTCTCATAAGCCATGGGGTGTCCCTCCTGCATGAGGACGCCACCCAGGCCATAGTCCGGTAGCTTCAAGCATGGCCCCGCGGCCATGGCTGTCTTCAAGTCGTCGAAAGACTCTTGACACTGGGCCGTCCAGAGCCACTTCACGTCTTTCTTCAGGAGGTTTGTGAGGGTCGTTGTGCGCCTGGAGTAGCCCTCCACAAACTTCCTATAGTAGTTAGCCAACCCTAGGAATGATCGCAACTCCGACACAATTGAGGGTGGCCTCCAATCCAAGATGGCTATGGTGCCTGTCTTGATCTTGTGCCCTAAGAACATCACTTCCGATTGTGCAAAGGAGCACTTCTCCAACTTGATGAAGAGCTCATTTGCGCGGAGCAACTTGAGAACCTCCTCCAAGTGCTTCAAGTGATCTACCATGTTCTCAGAGTAGACAACAATATCATCAAGATAAACCACCACACACTTATCCAAAAGTGGGTGGAAGATCTTGTTCATTATGGTACAAAAAGTGGCCGGTGCATTTGTAAGGCCAAAGGACATCACAATGAATTCATATAACCCATACGTAGTCACACATGTAGTCTTCTCCTCATCTCCCTTTACAATCCTGATTGCCAAGACCCTGACCTCAAGTTCAACTTTGAAAACACCCTGGCCTTTCCAAGGCGATCAAAGAGATCCTCCACAAGAGGAATAGGGTATTTGTTGCGAACCGTCAACTTGTTGAGTGCCCTATAGTCTATACACATCCTCAAGGAGCCATCTTGCTTCTTTTGGAAGATCACAAGTGCCCTATAAGGTGCCATTGAGGGACATATGAATCCTGCCTTAAGCAACTCTCCTAGTTTCTTCCGGAGCTCCTCCAATTCGGGTGGCGCCATGCGGTAGGGCCCCATGGCCGGGGGCATGGTCTACATCGCGGCGGGGAGGGAGTTTCTTTGGCAATTCTGGGGGCATCACATTCTTGTAGACCTCAAGGAGCCTCGGGACTTCCTCTGGCGTCTCGTGACCCACCTGGTCACCCTCATTCAACTTGAATGTCTCCAAATATGTGATCTCGCCCTTGCGCACCCCTCGGCCAAGTTGCATTGTCGAGAGCATTCGAGACTTCATACTTGCCCTTGTGTGGGCCACTTCATGGGATTCTCCCTGGTCGAGTAAACACAACCCATCGTTAGTGAATCTCACCTCCTTGAACCTGTCCATGAACTCCATGCCCAACACAAATTTGTAGTCGTCCATGGTCACCACTGTGATGTTGATCTCCCCTCTCCAATTGCCGACTTGAATGGCCACATCCCTTGCGACTCCATGGATGTGATGAGACAAGACATTGACTGTCTTGATTAGGCTAGGTTCCTTCTCGTGGGTGATATCCAGATGTGTGGCCTCCTGCAGGGACATGAAGTTATGGGTGGTGCCCGTGTCCACTAGTGCGGCCGTCCTATGGCCGTTCACCATTGCCTCGGCAAACATAAGGCCCTTAGTAGCCTTATTCATGTTTTTTATGGGAAGAGTAGTCGTCGTCGCTGTGAGGGCCATTATGGATGCAACCCCATCCTCGTTCGACGTCGATGCCATGGTGGCCAAACCTGCTCGTCGGTCGCACTTTCGAGCATAGTGCGCGCCCCCACATATGTAACACTTTACAATCTTCTTGGGATATCCCTTACCAGCCTTAGATGTCTTATGATCCTTGTCCTTCTTCTCTTTCTTCTCGGATTTCTTCCCGAAGGCACATCCCATGCCCTCAGACTTGCCCTTGTCCTTGGCCCCGCCAAGGTGACGGTTGGTCGTGAATTCAGTGATAGCCTCAGCCACGGCCAAGGCTTCTTTTATGGTAGCCACCTTCTGCCTCTTGACTTCCTGTGCTGCCTATGGCTTGAGTCCTCTAAGGAAGAAGAAGACCCAAGTGCTCTGGTCCATGGAGCCAGTCATCTCGAGCATGAGGGGTTGGAACCACTCAATCTACTCCTTGACCGACCCAATTTGTCATAGTGCAGTAAGTTTGTTCATGGCGACTTCCTGGGCATTCTCAGGGTAGAATTACTTCTTCAATTCTTTGGTGAAGGCTTCCCAAGTGTCGATCACAATCTTCCCTTTTGTCACTTCTTCCTGCATGCGCTGCCACCACAGCAATGCCCCCTCGGCTAGGTACCGCACTGCCATATCAATTTGGTCCTTCTCCACTGTGATTTTACTCGTCTTGAAACCTTTCTCTAGGCACCAGTGTTGTCAAGGCCGGACCGAACCGACCGATCACTTGAGGCCCATTTGAAGTCCAAAAACCAAACTTGAATTTGAACCGGATTGAACCAGGACGAACCGGTCAAAAATCGGTCAAAATCGGTAAGAACCGGTCAAATCCGAGTTGAATTGCATTTCAACCCAGTTTTTTGGTTCAACCAAATTTTTTTATTAAAATTTCTTTTACTAAGAGATAATTTGATAAAAATTATTATTATAAATTTAGAAAATATTCAAAAATGGACTTTCTAAAAAAATATTCATATTGACCCATTAGTCTCCTCCTTCATTTATAGTTGTTCATTTACTCTCACTTTCTTACTACTATCAATGTGAGACTATTTTTATACATTCACTTGTTCTTTTTCCCTTCATTTAGTCTTGAATTTATTAAACTTTGAACTTTAACTTATGGATTATGATTTTATTCATTTTTTAATATCATAAAATGTATATAATGTAATATAAATTAATTATATATTTATTATATTAATATAATATTTATCATATTAGATAAATTAGTTATGAATGAATGGTGCAAACTATAATATGCTTAGTATAATATAATAATATATATACACAAGTTTAAATTTCTTTAATTTAGTATGTAATAAGTCAAATTAAATAGTTAACTACTAATTATACTATATAGTTATTTATAAAATGTATAATCTTGTCATAATATTTTGGAGAAAAATACATATTTGTTGCTTCTAACATAAAAAAAATAAAGATATGAAATACAAAAAGAATTAACCAACAGAAAATTTGTATACAATAACCAAATTAAATGATTTTAATTTATTAAGTGTATAGTAATATCAAATCTTAAAATTAATTATACAATTATGAGTGTTATTTTTTTTGTATAATTATATATATTTATATAATCAAAATATCATAACTTGATTTACTATATCATAATAAATATAATATTTTTTTATTATCCGGACCGACCGACCGGTTCGACCTGAAACGGACACTTTTTTGGGTCGTCGTCCGGTTCGATCCTAATAACATTGCTAGGCACCATAAGAAGTCGTCAATGGCTGTGGCCTCCCTCGCCCCATCGTACTTCTTAGGTTCCGACCCTATGAACTTGGGCACGGCCATTCTTGCGCGCAAGCCTCCGAAGTCCATTAGGTGGCTACGAATCAGTAGGACTTCAGCCTCCATGGCCTTCATCCAAACTTTCACGGCCTCCTCAAAGGACTTCAACTTCGTTGCTTGAAGTTCGGCCGCCGTTCTACCCTCATCAATGGCTGCACCCTGTTGTACCATAACCGTCTCAAGGTTGCGGACCACCATGTCCATGCCTTGGAGGTTATGATCAAGCAGGTTGACGTGCCTCTCCAAATGAGTCAGGGGATCAGCAGATTGAGACCTGGTCTTCTTTTTCTCTCCACCATTACCATTTCCGCCACCACCTATGGCCGTTGTGGTGTCCAATTGGCGCCCTCGCATCATTGGGCCCTGGTTCTCTTCAGCCATTGCACAACCTGGCTCTGATACCACAAATGTCACACCCTTTTTCTGTAGGACGAGAAGAAGGTGTGCGACCTTAGAATGTTCCTTCTCAAACTTCTAAGTCAGCCTCTCAAGCATGGATGTGTCCTCCTCAACACTTAACCGTGCACATGCAAACAAGAAGATGAACGCTCAATACAATAAAATAGAACCTAGGGTTAAGGGGAGAGAATGCTTTTATTCACTATGCCCTGAACTCAGGACACGCATGGATATTTATACAAGTGAGGGAATGGCCAACTGCCCTCCCAAAATTCAAATACAAACATCCAATAGCCGGATGCCCCTTCATGACGCTTGTCCGCACCCAAAAACCCCTATGCGGCCTTCCCTCCTTCCTTCATCAAGTCGGAGTGCCTGGATGGTGCTCCCGCCATCTTGATGCCGTAGGATCTCCTCCCGCCCTACCGCTCGCTTGAAGTCTTTGCACTGTCGATGACCTCTTGGCGCCATGGCGATTGTAATCGCCATCTTGCGACTGTCCATCATCCCAGAATTCTCCTGCGTGAGAATTTTCTTGGCTAGCGGTGTCCTCACGACTTCCCTCCACCCGAGGGGTGAATGGGATGGGGCACTTTGGCCTTGGGACGCCACCGTCCCAAAATGCCAAAGTGTGCATCCGATACGTGCCACCTACGCACCGGGCATGCCCCACCGTCCCACGATTCTTCTGCTCATCCCATTCGTCCCAAGGCCAAAGTGTGCATCCGGTATGTGCCACCTACACACCGGGCATGCCCCACCATCCTACGGTTCTTCTGCTCATCCCATCCCGCCTGGATGGTGATGTCAAGCCTTCTTCGTGATGCTTGATGCTTGATGCTCGGGATGCCGCTCCTCTGTCCCTAGGATGTCTCGAACTCGTCCTGGGATGGACATGGCCGCCTTGCGCTGCGCCCGCCACATCGGGCGCCCAATAAGCCTCCATGCGCACCCGCCAAGCCCAATACGTCCCACTAGCAAGAGTGGTGACAAACGGCCCCCCTCTTTTCTTGCACCGACGCGCGCATGGAAAGGGGGAGGTCGTAGAGGGAGGGCAATGGCCCCCCCTCTTTCCCTATGTCGAGGCACACAGGAAAGCGGAGGGGCGCTGCGACCTGAGGGTCAATGCCCCCCTCTTTCCCTACATCGATGCACACAAGGAAAGGGGGCATCCCCCTTTGTCGGAGGTTGCAGAAGGGGGAGAGGGGCATCACAAAAGGGGGGGGGGGGGGGGTGGGTGGGTGGGGTTGTCACCCCGCTCTGTGACCTTGCCAGAGATCACAGAGGGGGATGTCACCCCCTCCACTTGCAGAAGGGGAGAGGGCGCATTGCCCCTTCCCTCCGGCACCAACGAGCTGGTTGATGTCTTTTAATTTTTAATGTTGCCATGTCAGACGGCTACAGGTGTGGAGAGAAAAAATCACCATGTGGATGTCATTGTTTATAACGTAATAGAGAAACAATCGATCACATGTCGAAAGAGTAGTTGATAAAATAAGTTAAAAAATGGAGGACACTTTTGTTACAAAGTGAAGTTAGAGGGTAACGGTAGGAAAATGCCATAGTTAAAAAGAATTTGGTGAAAGTTATCCTTTTAGTACTTCGTTAGATTTAGCTTATCGTTCAAAATCGTTTCAATCAAATATAAATTTTTGACTTTGTCCAATGACTTGTGTGTTTGTAGCTTTGATTTGTATGAGGATATATAAATTTAAAACTAATTTTGAAACTTTCTGTCAAGTGGGGTGACATCCTCAAGGGGGGCACCTCGTGGGCATCTATATTTGCGATATTTTACACTTTACACACACACACGAAGGTAATGTAAATAATTTCTTTCTTACCTTATTTGATTTGTACTTACATTTTGTCTTCCCTTTTTTCCTCTCTCCCTCTTCTTTTCAATCCATTTAATTTGTAATTTGAGTATTATTGTGTTGTGTTTTAAGTTTTTTGAATCAATTTTTTACTTACTAACTTAATTTCAAAATCAATTTTATCAATAAAACATCAATCATCCTTTCATTTTAGTATTTCGTATTCAACAATTAGTAGTAGAGCAAGCCTGCACTCATTTTTAATGTTTAATCATGAGCATGACGCACATTTTTTAAAAATGGTCGGCATTCTATTTTGGATACACCGAACTTTATATTATTTTATTATCTAAATGAAAAATAATATTTATGTTCAATTTATTTTTACATGCTGAAAATAGTTGAAAATAAATTTAAAAAATCAAAGAAAAATCTAAATGTGTATCCAATATTTCTTTTTGAATACATCGACTTTAAATTTCACTTGTTAAACTCAATTTTAAAGTTTGAAATGTATTCTATTATGCTTTATATGAAGAAAATCTAAATATTATTATAAAATGTTTTATTTATTATGAGATTTGACAAAAATAAATAAATAAATAAATAAATAAATATATATATACATATAATGATTGTTTTAAAATTGAAATTGGCAAGTTAAAATTAGGGCTCATTCAAATGCTTTCTCCTATATAAATAGTTTTATTTATATTATTAATTTAGGAGGCAACATTTTTTTTATTTCTGATGTAATGTTTATCTGATTAATATTTTGGAACACTTACTTGATATATGCTAAGATCTAATTTTCTTATAAATATTAAATTATTTACATTGAATTTCATATTATTATATAAAATTTAAAGTAATATTAATCCTAATTTTTTTCTAAACAGCTCCAAAAGATGTCAAATGATTTTTTTAGATCCAAAAATCAGTAAGAACTGAACTACTTTCATCCTCATGTAAAGATTTGACAATGCCAAATCTACAAGAATTAGATTGTTAAATACATAAATAATATTATGTCCTTATTGCATTTCTTAATTCATTTAAAAGAATAAGAAAAATATATATTACATTCTGCACGCTGCACTTGATGTAGCTTGAATTTGACTGCAATTTTTTTATTTGATTACTATGTTTCTTAATTTGTCTATAATCTATGCATGACTTAACATGAAAGCAATGTTATTTGGGCCAGTCCGTATCGGCTGGTCGGACCATCAAAACCGGTCTATTAGAAGACTCAAAACCGAACACATTGTTGAACCGAATTGAATGAGTCAAGATTGATAAAAAAATTAATCAAAATCAATCAAAACTAAGGAAAACAGGTTGGACTGCAGTTTTTGAGTCAACAAAAAAAAATTGTTTCTTTTTGTTAAAACATAATTTGTAAAGTTTATTATTATAAATTTGAAAAATATCTTAAGTGAACTTTCTCTTCTAGTCTCCTCCTTTATTTATAGTTGTTCTTTTACTCTTCTGTTGTTATTATTAGTAATGTGGGACTATGTGTACACCTTACTTATTCTTTTATCCTTCATTTAGTTTAGAATGTATGAAACTTTGAACTTTAATTTATGGGTTATAATTTTATTCATTTTTTAATATCATAAATCTTCACTATAATAGGAGCTAATTATTTATTTATTAAACTATATTGTATATAATATTTATTATATTAGATAAGTTAGTTAGGAATGAATGTTGCATAACTTCTTTGTTATATATATATATATATATATATATATATATATATATATATATATATAATATACAACAAAACTATAACATAATAGTATAATATTATATATAAATTTAAAATTTCTTTAATTTAATATGTAATAAGTTCAAATTTAATAAACTACTAGTTATACTATATATTTATTTAAAGAATATATAATCTTTTCATAATATTTTGAAAAAAATACTTATTTGTTGCTTCTAACATAAAAAAACAAAGATATAAAATACAAAAAAAAATTAATGAATAAAAAATTTATATATAATAATCAAATTCAATAAGAATTTCATTTATTAAAGTGTGTAATAATTTTGGCATCAATTTTTAATTTTAAATTTATGATTTATGATTGTTATTCTTTTCATATAATTACATTTTGAAAGACATAAGTATATAATAAAATATAATAGGTTAATTTAGTATACCTTATTGAATATAATATTTTATTAATATTTGGTCCGACCAACTGTTCCAGAAATGAACGTCTGTCCAGTTCGTTGTTCGGTCCTGCGCTAACAACATTGCTTGAAAGTAGAAAATAAAGGGAATTCCTTGGACAGTGTTAATTGGTAACCAAATCGCCTGTGCCACAATTAATACTGTTGTGTGAAACATTTTGGTGTCATACAAACATCGTAAGCACTCGCATCTAATGGATCGACCTGCAGGTCCAGGCGTGCAAATTGCTCTGCATGCCATGCGATGAGATTCAGGTTCATTCACGTACGTCTACTGCATGCATGCAAACTGCAAAACAGATTCAATGTCTAGTTGCAGGCGCCGCCGCAGCACTGCACGTCGCCGATGACGGCCTCCCACCAGAAGGGGCGGAAGCACCAGTTCCAGATGCAGATCTTCCGGTAGTTCTTCCTCGTGGGGACCTGCCCGATGAACTCGTCGTACTTGCGGCCGGCGATCTTCTCCACCCTGCCGTCGGCCTGGAACCTATACAGGCAGCCGTACGCCACGGTCGAGAACTTGCTGCAGTAGTACATGTCCTCCCCTCCCGGGGCGAAGAACAGCCTCACCTTCTGCGCCGCGCAGTCGTCCGCGCCGTAGTACGTGCAGTAGACCTCGAACAGCCGCCACGGCCTGATCCGGTCGAACTCCACCGTGAAGTTGGCGTTGTTCCGGACGTAGCCGGCGCCGATGTGGTACGGCCGCCCCATGTCGTGGTTCTGGTAGCCCTTGCAGTCGATGAAGAAGTCCTGTAAACTCAGATTCTCCACGTGCACGACCTGATAGCCTTTGGCTCCGTCACTCTGAAGAAAGGGTCCCTCATCTTCATTGGCTCCGGCGGCTGATACTACGACGAGGAAGAAGGCCGCCGCCATGATGAGAAGACGAGCGAGGAGGTGGTTCCATCTGAGAGCCATCAGGGACTTGAGCTGCTGCTACTGCTGCTTCTAGTATTTACCTTTTTTTTCCTCTAATCAATTCCGGATTTCCTCTTGTTCTTCTATAGAAGACGAGGGGAGTAGGACATATAAATAGCACGCATTGTAGAATTGTTTGTTAAAAGACGAGGTATTAATTTGATCAAGTGTATGCATGGAATGCTTAGATTGGTGTGTTGGTTTGTAGAGAAAGGTTGTCATGCAAAGCTGGGTTTCACCAAAATATGGCACAAGTTTGTTTGGCTTGCTTTGCTGTTTCCTCTATTGTCATATGTTTGTTTTTGCCTATTGCGAGGGAGGTCAAAGGTGAGCTTAGATGTCATGTCATGGAGCCAACTTAAAATAATGCACTCTGTAACCTTCGAGTCCAACCCTTAATTTGTATCTTTCAAACTGGATATAGGATCAGGTCATTTTCTGATATCATATTTCACATAGGGAAACAATAAAAAAGGAACAGAATAGCTACTAAACAAAGAGCAATATAATGTAAGCAGTTCCTTGAAATTCTCTAAAGATTCTTTTAGGAAAAGGAGTTTGACAAACTTGACTTCCAAATCATGAAACTTAGCTACATTTCGAATTAAGCACATCACCAAAATATTGTTGGAGTTGGTGAATACTTCAGGGCCCATTGTTTCTCACACCGGGTTCGCCTACATGAACTTAGAAGAATTTGAGTATTACCACTACAAGAAAAATTCCAATTTCCGACAATTCGTTTTCGACGGGCAGAAATCCGTCTGAAATACCGACGAAATTTTCGACGGATCGAATTATTCGTCAAAATTATCGTCGGATATGTTTTCGACAGTTTTAGCCGTCTAAACTTCCGACGGTTCAGAATTCGTCGAAACTTTCGATGATCGTAACTATCGATGATGTTAAAACTGGCTGATCCATTTCCATGCTAGTTTTTTGATAGTTCAGACTGTCGAAAGTTTCAACGGTTCATCTATTCGTCGAAACTTTCAGAGTTCTTAGCCGCCGAAATATTTTAATGTTGGTGGGGTATCGATATTTTATTTTTCGACGGTTCCGACCTTCGAAAGTTGCGATGTTTCACGGAACCGTCGATATTTTGACGGTCAAACCCGTCGAAATGTTAACTAATTTTAATTCTACTTTAAATGTTCTCGTCGGTTTTGATCGTCGAAAATGAAGATTTATAATTTATATAATTCTCTTTCACTTGACATATATTATTATATGTTTCGACGGCTAAAACCATCGAAAGTTCGACGGTTTGGAGAACCGTCGAAGGTTTCGACGGTCCGTCCAGCAGGTTTGATCGTCTTAATTCAAATTAATATATTATTGCCTACTTTTCGACGGTTCCGACTGTCGGAAACTGGATATATAAATATCCGACCCCACTGTCACTTCCTCCGTTTCCCTTTCTTCTACACTCGATCGCCCGCGCAAGACCCTTCCGGCGGCGACCTCCCCGGCATCCTAGCTCCGCCAAATGCATGCCAGCTGGACCGTCGGCCGCCGACGCCTGTGTCCGTCACCTGCATTGCGTTCGTTCATCGCCTGAAGCCGCCGTCCGCCGCCAGCAGGTCAAGCCGCCGTCGCGTCTGCAATCTCCGGCGCAGGTAGGCTCCCCGCCCTCCGTGCTCTCTCTGTTCTCCCGGATCCGGCCGCCCTCCGCGCGCGGCTGGATCCGGCCGCCCTCCGCGCGCGGCTGGATCCGGCCGCCCTTCGCACGCGGTGGGCAGTTCTAGCCGCCACAGCGGCCCGATCCGGCCACCCTCCGCGCGTGGTGGGCAGATCTGGCCGCCGCGGTGGCCGAAAACGCCCTCTTAGTTCCCTCCAAAATCAAATACAATTTGAGAGTGAGATTGGTCAATTGATTTCTTAGTTCCCTCCAAAAACAAACGCATCTTAATTATCCTTCAAGAATGGCTCCACAGTTTCAAATTTAATAGATATTTGTTTCTGTTTCTTTAATATAGGTGATCAGTAAAGAATTGATCATTCAGAATTGGACTTACATTCTTCTGCAAACAATTTCAAATGAATAAAAAACAACTTCGATCAGCTATACATGACAAGATTTTTTGAACATAAGTGGCACCTATAAATCCATCAGACCTTCATATTTTGCTCTCAGAGATAAAATTCTGTAATTCTTATGATGTTCCTGATTATTTATAATTAGTATTTACTTTTAGTTCATAAGAGTGTTTATGATTTGTTCCTGATTAGTTGTAATTAATGTTTAAGATGTTTCTTCCAAGTTTTTTTTAAATGACGGAATACGTGAACCTTTGGATTGATTGTCTAAACTTGACCGGTTTTATTACAAAATTTTTAATTACTATAACTTGTAAATAATGCAGACATTATGTCATACTTGAACGATCGTCAATGAATGTACAATAGAAATAATCCTGGTCGTAGAGGTTTGACACAAGAATGCATAGATGACATTGACTATTATGTTAGTGTGACTTGTCAATCTTTGCAATATCAGTGGGAGGGAACAATTAGGTGTCCTTGCTTGAAATGTGTTAGCACAAAGTTACAGACGCTAGAGACAGTTAAGCTTCACTTATATAGAAAGGGTTTCAAACCCAATTATTGGCAATGGGATGATTTAGGTGAAGGAGCACCTTCGACAGGCGTACCAAATCTAGGATTACGTCGCATTGTCAATGTTTATGCAGACATGGCTCCGGTCAGACGCTTAGGAGCTTAATTACGTCGCATTGTCAATGCTTTATGCAGAATTATCGACGACCCAAATGTCACATACAATGAGTATGGTGTTTGTCATAACTGGACCAAACGAAGTATATTCTGGGATTTATCTTATTGGTCTGATTGTGATACGTCACAATTTGGATGTCATGCACATTGAAAAAAATGTGTTTGAAAATGTATTCAACACTATAATGGACATTAAGGATAAAACAAAGGACAACCTAAAGGCGAGACTAGATTTAAAGGAGTACTATCAAAGGGCAGAGTTGCACTTAGCTACTTTATGTAACGGTAGATTATCTAAGCCAAATGCAAGTTATGTTCTCACTAAAGAGCAGATGACTCAAGTGTGTCGATGGATCTAAGAGCTGAGAATGTCGGATGATTATACATCAAATCTGACCCGATGTGTGGACATGAATAACTTGCGTTTGTTTGGCATGAAAAGTCACGACTGTCACATATTCATGGAAACTTTGCTTCTTACTGCATTTTCTTCTCTGTCGGACAAGATTTGAAAGCCGATAATGGAATTGAGTCAATTCTTCAAGGAATTATGTTCGACAACATTAACAGTGGATAATATTATGTAAGTTGAAACGAATATTTCCACCGGAATTCTTTGATTCCATGGAGCAATTACCTATTCATCTGCCATATGAGGCAAGGGTAGGTGGACCAGTGCAATATAGGTGGATGTATCCTTTTGAAAGATATCTTAATCGAATTAAAAGGACGATTAAGAATAAAACATGTGTCGAATGATCCATATGTGAAACGTATATGATTCAAGAGATTTCGTACTTCTGTTCCTACTACTTTGAGTCCCAAGTTCAGTGTGCGAGGACTAGCCAATCAGTTAGGATGACATTTTGAAAAGCCAAGAAGTAGATGGTTGAGTGATGCAGAATTCAAGTCTGCCACGAATCATGTCCTTCTAAACACGCAGGAGGTGGTACATTAAGTAAGTTTATTCTCCATACGTTCTTTTCTTTTTTGTCTTCTCAAATAATATTTTGATTTAGCCATCACTTTGTATGTAATGCTTTCTTGCAGTACTACAATGTCCCTGAAGAACATGTTTAAGATAGAATCGAGAATGACTTCACACCGTGGTTTAAAGATCAGGTAACTCTTACGATGTTGGTCAACTTGAAGTCTTCACGATCTATTCTTGACATTCATTTTCTTTTTAGGTTCTCAGTACCGGCACAATGTCTGGTCTCCATAATTTGGCATGGGGACCGGCTCGAGAGGTGAAAAGTTGGCCGGTGTATTTTGTAAACGGTTATAAGTTTCACACGAAAACTTGGTCGATCGGAAAGAAAATCGTGAACAGTGGAGTATGTGTCAAAGGATCCACGGATGGAGAAAATGACCGTGACTACTACGATATTCTCAAAGACATAATTCAGCTGCAATACACTGGAGGTAATAGAGTCACATTGTTTGAGTGTAATTGGTTTGATTCAAAGGAAAGTAGAGGGATGCGAGTTCACAAAGATTTCAAAATAATTGAAATACGTCACAATATGTGTTATGATCGTTTTGATCCTTTCATTATTCCGTATTCTACAAGATAGGTATATTATGTGCCATATCTAGAGAAGACCAAGGACAAAGCACAATGGTGGGTTGTAATAAAGACGAAGGCAAGAGCATGATAGAAATTGATGGAGCGTTGCAATATGCATATCAAGATGACTCACATACTTCTATGGCCCCTATTGTAGATACCGAATTAGTCGACGATCTACAAGATTCAGAACAAGTATTTGAAGACTTTGATAATGCCGACATACAAAATGACGAGAATGCTTCGGACGAAGATGAATTTGAAACTACGTCATTTTCAGATGATGATGATGATGAGTACCAGTCATGTGGTAACTCAGATGATGACTAATGTTATTATTACCTAATGTCACGCTCATTTTGTATTTTTATCTTACGACTATCGGGATCTTATATTACGACTGTTGTTATCTTATGAATTGTTTGCTTACGACTAATATTGATGTTGTATCAAAATGGTTTATTCAAATTATCATATCTCGCCATATTGTTTGATGCGACACAAGGATGCATGTTGACGATCAATCGGATCGACGGATGCCTAATGAGGATGGTGTATTTTCATATTCGCTTTCATCTCGTGAGTGATTGAAATAATGATCACAATTTTACGCATAAACTTAATCGAATTAATTTATTTATTTTTTATAAGCGCCTCCAGATATTAGGAATTGGTTCTCGAGTTATACGTACAATTCCATTCCTGAAGTTGTGACACAAGACGTAGCCAAACATAGTCAGGTCGAGATGTTATCAAATTAGAGTTTTATATCAATTGTAAGTTTGACTTGCATTAAATTTTGTATCATGTAGATGTTTCGTTTTGGTAAAAGAAAAAATAAGGGAAAGGAGAAGGTCGTCCCTAGAGATAATTATACTCCGCCAACTCCTAGATCAGTCACGGGCATTCGCATAATAGAACAGCAGTCTCCTCCATCAGCTTCTTCCTCTCATGTTGATATTGCGGACGTGGAGACACAATTGCCGGAAGAACCCGATAGAGCTCCTGCTTCCGTGGAAGGCTCAGACCAGGCTTCGTCAAATCGCGTGCACAAAGCATTTTTACAACCACATGAGAATTTAGGGTAAGTGCTATTTTATGTATTTCGAATCCTTATTTATTTTGTGATTCACCCATCGTATTTTATAATTTTGCATTCTTTCAGGTTTGTACCGTCGAAATCCGCGGCTGCCACAATTACTAAAATGTTGCGACATAGGTATACTGATGCGTGACTTACATGGAGGAAAGTTCCTTATGCCACGAGACAGATGTTATTTAATGGATTTTAGGTATCCTTAGAAGCCAACTTGGTCATTAAAATTTATCTTCGTACTATTTTAATTATTTTTATATACATGCAGGCTGATGTGTGGTGGGAGCCCGAGAATATGGAACAAATGTGGAAGGCTTTTAATTCTCGATACTCAAAGAGATTGTCCGCGATGCTTTCGGAAGCTCGAGCAGCTAGAGAACAGCCCAATTGGATCCCCGAGGCCGGTTGGATCAAATTGCTACGAAAGTGGTCCACCGATGAGTACAAATCAAAGCGAAAACAAGTCGAGAGTCCGACCAGGGAGCATGCTTGCATTCGGGTGGATGTGTATCCACGAGCACGATTGTCAAGAAAATGGTAAAGTCTTTCAATATTGTGTCGACAAAATATTATACTTTATTTGACATTTTTAACTGTAGGAGAAAGAGATGGGTAGACCACCTACTCAGGATGAAGTATTTCTCCGAACTCATCAAAAGAAGAAGAAAGAATGGGTTTCATCATTTGCTCGGAAGATGTATGTATGTAAATCTAAGAGTTTCTTTTTTTGAAGTTTCAAGTAAATATATAAGATTAATTGGGTGTCATTTGCATATTCAACATTAAATTTCAAGTAACTCTTATGGGCATATCATTTTGTTCATATCATATGTGATTACTGAATTATTATCCATGACATATACCTCCTATGAGTACTATACATACATACATACATATATATATATATATATATATATATATATTACTTAGACAATTAGGCAGTGGTATACATTTTAACTTCGTATACATCATCTTATCTTAAAAATTATCAAGACTCTAACTGTCCTTTAGATGGAATTAAATTTTCATTCTCGTTTTTTCATGATATGAGGAACTTTCATATTGCACAAGCATTAATTATCCATATCCCCCTATTTTCTTTCACGTACAATTAATGTGTGGTTCTAAAGACTTTTTTTTTAAAACTGGTTTATTAATGTCATTGATTTATCTTATTTTTTAGTATCGTTGATTTATCATTTTTCTACCTTCAGGAGTCTTACAAAACAAAAGAAGTTGAGCATATTACGCAAGCCACGCAGGAGGGGACCACACCGCTGACCCCAAGACAACTTTGGACGGACCACATCGGGGTGAAGAAGGGTCACATTACGGCCTCGGTTCTTCTGTCGGTACTGCAAATATTGGATATGGCCGTAAATCTACTTCAGGTTCAGGTTCCTCTGGTCAAGGTATGCAACAAATTCTTGATTAAATGTGGCAGGAGATTAAGCAAGAGATTAGACAAGAGATCACACAAGAGATCAAGCAAGAGGTTGCATCGGAAATCAGGAAGGAGTTCGAACAACGTGAATGTCGTACCGAAAAAGTAATGAAGAAACGGGTGCATGACATCATGCGTGTCGCAGTTGACGACCAGGACGAATTACTTTTATAGTTTTTTGTGTGTTGTGTTGCGCTCGGACAAGGTGCTAACTTTCTTCCCCTAGTTTTTTACACATTTTGCAAAAATGTTCTCTTAACTCACTCTCTCTCGATTCTTTGTGTTGTGTAGTGATGATCGTGGTGCCTTGCGAAAAGGTGGATCGAAATGCCAATTCATCAAGTTCTTGAGATCCGACGGGAAAGGCGAGACCACATCTCTTTGCTTGGCCCATGTGTCCATCTTCTTCGTGACCAAGACCACATCTCTTTGCTCCGACCATCTCGTTGCTTACTTATGTTTGGCATTTGTGTTTGGATATTATGTTTGGAAACTATGTGTTCTGTTGCATTTCTTAAGTTTGGCTATTTTGTTTGGATGCTATGTGTTGTGGTGACTTATGTGATGGATATTATGTTGTCATTGGATATTATGTGATGGACAATTGATATGTTAGATATTATGATCCAAATGGATCTTTTGTTGTATTATCTGTTTGGACAGCCAATTTTTGACATTTTTTTATTGAACCGTCAGAAATAGGAAAAATAATACTTATCGAAGGTTCTAACCGTCCATGCAAGCTTATAGACGGTCTTAACCGTCGCTAATCATCGATGGTTTTAACCGTAAAAAATTATCGACGGTTTGAGCCGTTGAAATTCAACTGTCAAGACGACGACCAAAACCGTCGATATGAATTTAAGACGGTTTGAACCGTCGATAATATCGATAGTTCAAACTGTCGATACATATCGAAGGCTCAAAACGTCTTAAATCTTCAACGTTCGACGGCCGCGCCCGCCAGCTGGACCGTCGAAGATGTCGACGGTTTAGAGATAACCGCCGCAAATCATTTGCAATGCCTCATTTTCGCACGGATGCTATCCGTCGGAAAATCCATCAAAAAATGTCATTTTCGACGGTTCTGGACAAATTACAGACGATTCGGACCGTCTGTAATAAGCTATTTTCTTGTAGTGTACCCAATTACCTGTGCTGCTAGTGTACTGACAAATGGGGAGGTTCGAGGGGCACCGCCCGCCCCCGACGGCGATCCCGCTCGGATGGGCTTGGGCTTTTTATTAGCCGGCTCGTGCGGTGCGGATTAGTTTTTTCTCTATTTTGTTCGGGTTTTGAACTCGTTTAGGAGAGACATATTTATAACTTATTCTCAGATGTAATCTGTGTGGCGGCTGTAAACAAAAAAGATGTAGTGAAACTTCTTTGCAGGACGTAACCCTAATCTCAAGGGTGAATCTGGGTAAATCGTGTCACCTCTATTTTTCTATTATTTCTTTGCGATCTTCTACTCTTGTTCTCGGATTTTCCCATCAATTGGTATTAGAGCACAGGTTGTTCGAGGAATTAGGGTTTATTCAAGATGTCAGGAGGATCGTGAATTAAGATAGAAAATTTTGATGGAACATGATTTGATCTCTGGAAGATAAAGATGGAGGATCAACTCTATGATCGAGATCTTTGGACGACAATCGAGAAGGAGAGGTCAGGCATGGAAGCGGCGAAGGTCGCAGATGCGTCTTCCTCCAGTCAGGCAGATTCAAAGGCGATCGAAGAGTGAGATCGGATTGATAGAAAGACGAAGGGTTTGATTCGGCTTTGTCTCGCGGATTCAATTCTTACGAATGTGATGATCGAACCTACAGCTAGAGATCTGTGGAAGAAGTTGAAATCCCTATATCAAAGTAAATCATTGGTTAACAAGTTATTTCTGAAGAAGAAACTGTACAATCTTTGGATGCATGAGGGTGACTCATTCTCTACAAATCTTTATAACTTTAACACGGTGATTAGTCAACTTGTATTAATCGGTGTTAAGTTTCAAGATAATGATAAGACAATAACATTGCTCTGTTCGTTGCCGGATTCATGTGACAATCTGATTGTTGTGATTGGTGGCGAGGATAAAGAACTTTCGTATGAAAGTGTGTGTGCTGTCTTATTATCAGAGGAAACACGAAGAAAGAGATCGGCAAGTTCTGGTAAAGAGGCGCTGGCGGCTAGAGGAAGGCAACCAGAAAGAACTCAAAATTAGAGAGGGTTCAGATCTAAATCTCGTGGGCGTTCGAAGAGTAGAGATAAGAAGGTACAATGCTGGAAATGTCAAGAGTGGGGCCATCTGAAGAGAGATTGCAAAAATAAGTCAGTTCATCAGAAAGAAGCTAAGTCATCCTCGGAGAAAAGGGAGGCTGAGGCAGGAGATATGTATTTGGCAGCTGCGTATATGGCAAAATCAGATAAGTATGGCTGGCTCATCGATATTGGTGCCTCGTACTACATGACGCCTCATAGACACTAGTTTTGTGAATATGAGGAATATAATGGTGGGGATGTCATGCTCGGAGATGATACTGCGGTTCAAATTATTGGATGTGGCAGGGTGAAGCTGAGGATGAGTGATGGCACGGTGAAGACTCTACCAGATGTGATGCATATACCACTTATGAGCAGAAGTTTGTTATCTGTTGGTACGGTGGCTGATTCATGTGTTATTTTCAGTTGTGACAAGGATTCGTACAAGATGATCAGAGGGTCTGATCGCACGAGGGGTTCGCTATGGCACATTGTACAAGTTGCTCGAGGAGACAATATCTGTAGGTTGCGAATTTATTTCTACAGAGGCCAAAGAAGATGAAGACAACACATCTATGTTGTGGCATCAAAGATTAGGCCATATTAGTAAAAAAGGATTTTCAACCATAGTATCAAGTCAGATGGTAGAAAGAGTTCCAGATTGTTCTGTGGGCTTCGGGTTCTGTGAACATTATCTCAATGGAAAACAGAACTGAGTCAATTTTCAACACACAGGTACAAGAGCAATGAAGATTCTCGAACTGATCTATAGTGATATTTTTGGACCAACTTCGACTCCATCTATTGGAGGGTCTAAGTACTACGTCTCGTTCATAGATGATTTTTCGAGATACAGTTGGAGTTATTTTCTCAAAAATAAATCAGATGTACTCGATAAGTTTCGAGAATTTAAAATTTTAGTGGAAAACTAATTGAGCAGCAAGATCAAGGTCCTTCGTACAGATAACATAGGTGAATTTTATTTAGATAAATTTGAATAGTTCTACGTGAACAATGGTATTGCAAGGCAGAAGACAACTCCATATACACTTGAGCAGAATGGAGTAGCTGAAAGATTAAATCAGTCACTCATAAAAAAGGCCAGATGTATGTTGAGTTGGGCTGAATTTGGATAAGAATTCTGGACGGAAGCTGTAGCCACAGCACACTATTTGAAAAACCGCTCACCGACCTCATCAGTGAAGGATCGGACGCCTTACGAAGTAATGTCTGGGAAGAAGCTGAATTTGTCTCATGTTCGGGTGTTCGGATGTGACGTATATGTTCATATACCCAAGGAAAAATGGGATAAGCTTGACAATAAGTCAGAGAAGAACATATTTGTCGGATACAAAGAAGGGGTCAAGGGCTATAAACTGTGGAATCCAAAGTCCAGAACTATTGTATACAACAAGGATGTTATTTTTCGTGAATCACAATCCCAAGTTGAGGCTCAGAAAAATGATAAATCCAAAAAAGTTGTAGTGCTCGAAAAAGATTTTGATTCTGATTCTGAAGCTGCAGAGATAGTTGCACAAGATATTCCAGTTGAGTCTGTTTCATAATCGAATCAAGAGGACTCGGTCAATAAAGTTGAAAATGCATATTCAGATGAAGACCCAGATATTGGTACCATACCAGTTCTCAAGAGATCGACACGAGAAAGAAGAGCACCTCTTAGATACTCTCTTAGTGCTTTGAGTACGTTTCATACTTTGAGCATCATCGGAGAAGAACCTAGTTTAGTAAAAGGTGCAAGGTCTATGGATGATGCAAATCAGTGAGAGCTTGCTATGACAGATGAGATGCAGTCACTGGATAAAAATAAAACATAGAGTTTGTGTAAATTGCCCAATGATAGAAAGGCAATTGGTTGCAAATGGATGTTCAAGCGAAAGCTGAAGCCAGATGGGACTGTAGAGAAGTACAAGGCGAGACTGGTAGCTAAAGGGTACTCTCAGATTGAAGGAGTCGATTATGATGAGATTTTCTCCCCCGTGACAAAAATGACTTCAATCAGGTTTGTTCTATCTCTAGCAGCAAGATATAATCTTGAGGTCGAGCAGATGGATGTGAAGACGACATTCCTTCATGTGGACTTGGAGAAAGAGATTTATATGAGGCAACCAGAAGGTTTTGAAATTCAAGGTAAAGAAAATCTGGTGTCCAAATTAAACAAGTCTTTGTATGGATTGAAGTAGTCGCCAAGAATGTGGTACCAGAAGTTTGATACGTACATGATCCAACTCAAGATTGCACGTTCAGATTCTGATCATTGTGTTTATGTGATGAGAGTTGGCGATCAATTTGTCAATTTTACACTGTATGTGGTGACATGTTACTGATTGGAAACAGTATGAAGATGGTGAATTCAGTGAAAGGTTTGTTGGCCAAGAAGTTTGAGATGAAAGACTTGGGACCGACGAATTTTATTTTGGGTATGCAGATTAGAAGGGATTGTCAGAAAACACAATTGTGGCTAGGACAGGAGAAGTACATAAAAGAAATGTTGAAGAAATTTAACATGTTGGATTGTAAGTCAGTTCGTACTCATATGTCTCTAGAAACCAAACTTTCTGCAAAGCAATGTCCGAAGACGGATGAAGAAGCCGAAGAGATGGACCGGGTACCATACGTAAGTGCAGTGGACAACTTGATGTATGTCATGGTGTGCATGCGACCAGATATAGCCCAAGCAATGGGAGTATTAAGTTGGTATATGTCTAACCCAGGCAAGCAACATTGGAATGCTATCAAGAGAGTTTTCAGATACCTTCGTGGAACTTCAGATTTTTCTTTGTATTTTGAAGGTACAGGGAAAGAAAAGAGGCTTGATATTGTAGGCCATGTAGATGCTGATTGGGGTGGAGACATTGATAGTAGACGGTCCACTAGAGAATATATTTTTACATTATTTGGGGCTGCACTAAGTTGGATGAGCAAGAGACAAAGCGTGGTAGCTCTTTCTTCTGTGAGGATGTGTGTGAGAGTAGTGTCTGGAATGAAGAAAATGATGTAATTGTATTCTATGTGAATCATATAAGTATCAGATTTCTTATATATGAATGTACTGTGTGAGGTGTGATGGCATAGATTTGGAATGGTATGAACAAACGCAGAAAGTTTCCCCTCAGCAAAATTTGCAAGTCCATGGTCGTGTAGGTCATTGGGTTATAATATCCACAATGATTCGAGACTATAGAACTAACCTAACAAAACTAGCTAACACATCATAAATAGAAATGATGTGAGAATTAAAAATTACAGCTAAACTAGGAACAGCCAATCTCCATGATGCACTTACATCTCCATACTTCAACAAGGGGGTGAGATCGTCCTTTGATCTGCACATTTCACAAGTCCATCTCATTATGCAGACTCTATTGAGTACCCTATCCTGCCTGAAAAGACAATCAAATTCTAACTTTGAGGGGGTATCCAGGTCCTCCATACAAATCACAATCCAACCTAAGGGAATATGAGGCCATGCTCTTCATAAGTAGGTACACATTCCTTGCCAGAAGTGACTAGAAAGCCATGTCCAACCATCAATCCTGGAAGCATCTGATTTTTTTTCTTGAAATGAAAAAGGATGTCTACCAGACGTGTAGACATCCATCTCTATCAAATAACAATGGGATTACATTATAGACTGGTTACAAATGAAAAGGAAACAGACATTGTAGGCCCCTAATCACCAGCTGGTCCAGCCCACAACTTTTCCAAAGAAGCCACATGTAGAGTGATGTTCTCCAAATACCAAAACTCCTTTCAGAAAAGACAGGCATTGCGCTGCATCCAAATAGCCCAAAGAACCGCTAATGGTAGTTACTGAAATTGTTGTTGTTGACCAAATCAATGTGAGCTCTAAAATGCTGCTGCATAGGTCACATCCAATCATCGACACCCTCATGCATTCCGAACCTCCGATTCCACCCGTCAAGTAAAAATCAGATGATTAACATCCTCGGCCTTGTCCCCACAAAACTCGCATAACACATCAGGCGAAGGCAGCCACTTTGAGCGATAAGATTTTGCGAGTATCTGTCGCATTGAAGAAGCTAGACAAATTTTTATCCGGAATGGTGCTGTTATCTTCCATAATAATCGACAGTCTACCAAAAAGTCATCAGACTGTGAATCATTGTCCATTGTGAGAAGTGAATATACCCACCAAGCAGAAAATTGCCCAGAATTCCAACTCCAAGAATCTTGAATGGATACATCAGGTGCACAACCATCAAGCTGTCCCAGGAGGCTAACAAAATCTTGAACTCTTTGGGTGGATAAAGTAGTTGAAAAACAAGGTAGCCCTGAACCACTACTCACACAGGATGTTGACCAGTAATCAGCAACGGTAGTCTTCTTGTCTCTGCAATAGCACAGAACTGTGCATAGGAGGATCTTAATGGAACATCACCTGTCCAAGGATCTGTCCAAAACTGAAAGTCATTCCTGTTGCCCAGGGTCATTCGCAGAAAAAGGTTTTATCAACCTAAGAGCAGCCAGGACACACATCCAAAAAGACGAACAACCTCTAGGCATTGTCAACCAAAGATCCCATGACATGATCCTACTATGACATGTAAAAATGACTGTTGACCATAAATCTGATTGGGTACCTATAACCCGGCGAGCCCATTTAGATAATAAGAACAAATTTGTCTGCTGAAGTTTTCAAACACCTAGGCCTCCATCATGTACTGGCCGATAAACCTCCTTCCAAACAACTAAATGTATACCTTGATTCGAAGTTCAGAATGCCGCCAGAAAAAATCAATTCCGAGAGAGTCAAGTTGGTATTCCACAGAGATAGGAATTGGGAAAATAGATATAGTAGACAGGGATAGCTGAAAGTAGAGATTCCAGAAGTGTTAGCTTACCACCTCTGGATAAAAGACGCGAGCTCCAGCCAGCCAATCATCGCTCCACCCATTCAATCACCAGCATCCAATCCTTGACTAGAATTCGCTTATGTGACAGTGGCATGCCCAAATATTGTAATGATCTACCTTGCATAGGTACGGGTACGGTACCGGTATCCGGTACGGGTACGGGTACGGGGTACGTCAATTTTTAAAAATGTAGGGTATGGGTACGCCAATATATATAATATATAAAATAAAATAAATATAATACTTGATAACATAAAAATGACATTATCTAATTAAAAACACATTTAAAGAACTTAAAAATGATTATAATATAAAAACTAATTGATTAATTAAGCAACTATTTAAAAATCTTACCTTAATCCTTTTTAATAAAAGGTATAAGCCAAAATGAAAATAGATAGCTCACCAAACAATGTACAAGGCTATTAAGAAATAAAATAGGTAAGATTCAAGTTCCTTTTTTTTAACGTGAGTAAGTTGCTCAAGGCTTCCTTCCTATTCTTCCTGCCAGACGAGGGCTACCATGGCTCTCTGAAGAATGTTTTTGTTTGTTTTTTTATCCATATCTATTGCCGTCGCTGGAGGAGATTTATTATTTGTTAGGTATTGGCTCGTTTTGTACCTTAACAAAGCAAGTTTCGGATAATCAGTTACGTACCCATTCAGTATCTGGCGTACCGAATCACGTACCCTTAATTAAAAATAATATTTTACAATATGGGTACGTATTTTATTTTTGGGTACCCGTACCCACGCGTACCCGTAGTGTACCCATATCCGGTATGTACCGGGTACGGGTACTTCTTTCCCACAGGCGTACCCGTGCTTCATAGGTAATGATAGCTGACAAATGGAAGCATCTGAGTTGTGACAAAAGATGCTCTCTTGAAGTGCTAGAAGCTCTGCAATATGTTGGTCCTAAGACTATATCTGAGCAGGGGTCCATGAACCCCTTACTTCACTAGATGGCATCCAAAATGCAAAGATTGGTGGAGCCAAATCCATTGCTAGTCTTGGGAAAGTGTTGACAAGAATGCCACCTGGTGTCCACACGTCTCCAGAAAAAGAAGTCTGACCCAAAGCAGAGGAGAACTAAGAAGGGCCACACAAGTGGTGTGATCCTCAATGATATGTAGATCCCAATCCCATGATCTGTCTAACCTATTGTTAGAGGGTTCCGCAATTGGTATAACGGAGGTCGTGATTACTCAAGCCACCATTCGTAGTGGACTGATAGATGAAATGTGAAGCCACTAAATGAACCCCTTTTCCACCTCAACCCTGCCAGAAAACTTGCTCTTTAAGGAGTCAATGCATTGCTTAATCGTGATCCCGTATAATTTCTTTTGCACTTAACACTTTTTCTTCTGTTTAACTTTATTTTTTTTGTTTTGCACATACATACTTGTTGCCATTAATAAATATTCATCAAGTGTAACCATATCTTTGTATATCCTAGAGGTGTTATGTCAAGAATATTGTTCCTTGCTGGTGTCTCTATCGACACCTTAGCCATGTGCTCCAATGTAATTACACCAGTTTTTTCCATAAAAGAAATAATACTATTTTTGGTAAAGATATATTCTATATAGAGAACAATGTACATCACCTATCTTTTTTAGTGGGAGGGTGGGGGTGGGTGTCATGTCACAGGGTCACTTGTTGCTCGCATTTGACCCATTCTTGTGGCTTACCGAATGCCATGGTTTTACGGCTATTTGCTTCCCGTGGATGCTTTGGCCAGCGTTTGTGGATGTACGAGAGCCTACACAAACGCTTTACCAAATGGGGCTTGATTTGTGAGTTGCCAAGCCACGCTTGAGGCAAGATGTACTAGAATTAGGGAAAGGTCTAGGATAATAGAATGCTTGATTATAAAGGCTTTCTGAGGAGTAATAGATTTCTCTTTCCTAATATACCCATTGATATAGGTGCTACATTAATGACATATGGCGTGCAGGCTAAGCTCCAAGGTTGCACTTTTTAAGCGCACTTATTTCAAAATTGCCATTAGTCAACCTTATGCTAAGACTAATTACAAAAGTGACAAAAAAGGAAAATTACAAAGAAAAGTAAGATAACTTGGGTAATGCCCATGGTTGGAGAACACAATGCAGAACTTCCATGACATTCTCCCTGACCCGAGTCAGCAATGTCCTCACGCTTGCAGGTTCATAATCTTCAATTGCCTATTTTAATTGTGAAAGTGTGCCGATGTTGGGCGTCCACCCTTCCTCTCTATCGGACCAAGGTACTCCTTCCTCTTTGATCCTTGAACGGCAAGAACTTCTGACTTCTTTAGTGCATTGCTGATGGATATTCGACGGAGCTATCCATATGACTTGAGTTGACGTGGAAGAAGGGGATATTACTGCTGGAAGCTCCAATTTGTAGGCTAGCTTGCTTATCGTCTTATAAGGTAGTCGGAGATGTTGTATTAGCTTCAGCAGGCCACAATATTCAATGTTGAAGTTGACGTCTCGCCAAGTAGTGTCGATCCGATTCTTTATGGGCTTGGCTGCCTTGTGGAGACATGCTCGGGCCATGTCATTATATGCCCTCGCCATGATAGATGGCCACGGCCTGGAGAGTGAGGGTTGCTGCCACATCATTGTCTCGAATGAAGTCTGATTAGTCGACTCGTTCCTCTTAAGGTTGTAGGAAAATTGCACGATGTCGAATAGTTTTGGAGTAAATTTCAGCCATGGTCATTCAACTTAGGGGTATTTCAACATGGTCATCCAACTTCACTTTGTAACACCATAACATCATGGCTATCGAACTTTAGAAACGTTTCAACCACGGTCATCACGACGGGTTATATCCATTTAACTGGTAGATCATTGATGTGGCACTGACGTGAATGTTTACATGGCACTATGTCAACATTTTCTCTCTCCTCCACGTCATATTAAAAAATAAAAATGCCACATCAATATTTTTCTCTTTGCAATATCCAAACTTAAATTTGTATCTATATGGTCATCCAACTTTTCAAAACGTCATTCAACTTTTCGAATTTTTAATCACGGTCATCATTAAAAAATTAAAATAATAAATAAAAATATAAAAAATTGAAGGTATTTGGATTGACTCGGTACATTTTTTGGCATGACCCATTTGGATCGAGCCACCCAATTTTTTTATGTGTATTAAATATAAAATATTATGATAATTAATAAGTTTTTAATTAGGAAACTAAAAAATAGAAAAATAACATACCATTTTTAGCCCTAAAATTTGGAATAATAAAAAATATTATAATTTAAAAAATAAAATTATTTTTTTCGCGTGATATTTCAACGGGCCCGGGCCAAATCGTATTAGGCTATCCAGCGGGGTGCTGGGCACGACCCAACATCCAACGGGTTGTTGAGCTAAATCGTAAATATGAAAAAAATGTAATCGGTATGTTATTTGTCTAATTTTCTAATTATAATATTTTTTATTACTCCAAATTTTAATGTAGAAAAAATCTTCAATTTTTAATTTTTTATATTATTTTAAGTTTTTAATGATGGGCGCGATTGAAAATTTGAAAAGATGAATGATTTTGACTGAAAGTTTTGAAAAGCTGGATGACCATATAGATTCAAAATTGATTTTGGATAGAGCAGAGAGAAAGATGCTGATGTGACATTTTTATTTTTTAATATGATGTGGAGGAGAGAGAAAATGCTGATGTGGTGTCATGTAAGCATCCAAATTGGATGACACACTGGGAATACCCCTTAAATTGGATGATCATGGTTGAAATTTATTTAGTAGTTTCGCCTGGTTCCTTGATTGGCACTAAGATAGTGCCGGAGGTAGATCTCCAGGATACTATTCACACTTTTTGTTTAGTCATCGGGCAGCTCGAGGAGACCAGCATCTTGAATAGCTCTTTTTCCAAAAGTTGCTAGTGGATCCTGACCATGCTCTAGGGAAGGCCCAATACTTCACGTGCTTTATGAATAATTCCACAACTTTTATGATAGGGCAGCTCACGGAGCCGGCAATGAAAATGACATATTTGGAAAACATATCAATGACTACCACGATGGTACCTGTTCCTTGAAACTTGGGCAGACTAGTGAAGTCCATGAAAACATTTTTCTATGGTCGTTTTGGAATAGGCAAAGGTTCCAAAAGTCAATCGGGTGGCATGTCTTCACAAAGGCTTCTACATTGTGCTCCATCCACAACAAACAATAGTTGTCCTTGATAAGTGCCAAGGTACGAGGGATGCTCATGGCACTCTTGCACAATAGTACACCACAAGTTGTTAGAACAGAGGAATTTAGATTTCTTGATGAAGATTTGCTCATCTTCTACCTAAAATTAACGCGTCTTGTCCTCCCTTACTTTTTCAAGCAAGTTCTTCACCTTGGGATCCAAATCCAATCCCTTGTTGTTCCTCTCAATCAAGCCGGAGGAGCTCATGGCTGCCAGTTCAATTCTTCGGCTAAGGGCATTGGCAATAACATGCATCTCGAAGTAGCTCATTTGACATTGTCTGTCTTAATGTGTGGGATCTTTAATGCCACGGTCGATGTTGTCACAATGACATTGCCACCATAAATTGATGGCATCTTGCAGGTAGCAGAAGCTATTTTCATCATTGTGGCTTCTGATGCCACGTCCAAGGTACCATTGGATGTTACGTAGAAAATCATTCATTTCCTTCGCCGACCTCTCCCCTTTTTAAGCCATCAGTTTAGGCACATCAATTCTTGGTTTGTGGAAGGCATTGGTTCATGCTGCTGCTCGTTGCATGGGCAACGTTTGACCTCATCTCGGAATGTCTTGAGCTCCTCATCCAAAGCATTTCAAATGTCTTGCATCTTGTTAGCCATGAATTCTCTCATATCCATCACCATTGCCTCCATTGATTCGAGTAACCATGGTTGCATCCACCATTATGTCGTGCACGCTTACATCGATCTGGAATTAGCCTAGGCGTTGCTCGAAGGCGGTTGCCACATCCTTCGATTTGGCTCAGCCTCACTCCAAGCGGGCCTTTTCTTGTTTGGCGGCTTGCTTGTGAGTCACATCCAAGTTTGATGCTATTTGCTCCTGGTCATTGAATGTGCTGTTGCTGAGAATTCCCAGAAAAAATTCTCTAATACCAATTTGTCACGGGTCACTCTTTGCTCGCAATGAACCCATGGGGCGTTTAGATGGGTTCACTGTAGAAACAAGCTCTTTTGATTGAGCATAATGGGAGTTTTTGCTTTGTGGTTTGCCAAATGCCATGATTTTAAGACGATTGCTCCGAGCGGACGCCTTGGGGACATACGTGGATGAACAAATACCTATGCCAACGGTTTACTAAAGAGGTCTCATTTTGTGGGTTGCCAAGCCAGGTGTAAGGCAAAATTCTCTAGATAAGAAATGATTAAAATTGTATTGAAAATAGAATGCTTGAATACAAAGACTTTCGCGGAAGTATTAGGCTGCTCTCCTTTAATATACCGCCAGTAGGGGTGCTACATTGATGATGTATGGAATAGAGGACAATTTTCAAGGGTGCACTTTTGACAAAATCACCATGGGCAAACCTTGATAAGGTTAATCACAAAAGTGGACTAAAAAACTACTATTATTAATGAAACTTTTGGATGACTACTATCTTGCTAGTCATCCTTTCTCGTTTAAAAAAAAGTAGCCTAAAAAGTGAAAAATTATGAAGAGAAGTAAGATAACTTGGGCAATGCCCCTAGTTGGGGGATGCAATGAAAAATGTTCGTGGCAACTGGCATGCACACGTGATAATATTGTCTTTTTGTGGGTTTCCACACACTTCAGGTCTAGTTTCATCTTTGTCCTATACACTAGTATATTTTAGGGTATTTGATTCTTAAAACAAGGTGAATGATGAGTAAATCTTGTTTCTTTGAATTTTTCATGAAGCAATATTCTAATGCAGTGTTCAATTTGTTGTACAGATGGGCATTTGATAATAACTTTCAAGGACCATTTCCTGCTTCATTGGCGAGTCTCACCAATCTCCATGATTTGTGTGTATTTTTTCACTTTACTCATAACATTTGCTTACATCGAAGTTGGCACTTTGAGATTACTGTTCCAATGTTACATCTGAAACTCGCAATTCTTTGTTCTGACAGAAGAATTTATGGCACATCACTTGTGGGTGGCATTCCAGAAAAGTTCTCATCTCAAAATAAATTGGTAACTCTGTATGTCTTTACCGAAACTTCATTGTAGCATGTATTCTTTTGTAAGATAGCGATGCTAGGAATTGATTCTTATGCTGTATATATCTGATAATCTTCATAAACCAAGCAAATGAACTTTGTAACAGTTTGAATAACTCAAGAAGTTAGCATTATATTTCCTTCCATGAATATGAAGATTGAAACCTGAAAAAAGAGGGTTATAATGAAAATTACTTCAAATATATCAAAACTAACTATTAATATCGACAATTTTTTTTTGAGGAAAAAAAGGATGACCACCAAGGTTGTGGTTGTCATCCATCTATGTATAACTATAGAATGAAAGTCATATACATGTGTAGGCTCTCAAAGAGTAGCAAAAAATGGAAAGTATCTCGGCTAATCAAAACCCCACCCCCGAATAAGAAAGAGAATGTGGTGTACAATGCGCCCAGCCTGACATCCATCTCTCCCTGCAAAAGATGATCCAATTGCGTTGAAGCTAAATGGCCTAGGCACCGGCCAAAAAGGTCGCTAGTGGTAGTCTCCATCTCTGTCTCTGACAGGCCAAATCACGAAGTGACTATCGCACAATCCCCGAGTCAGGTGAGAACATGCCCGTGATGCTCGTAAGCCGCCGGATGTCTCAGGATGGCACTCAAAACATAGATGGGAGATGTCCTCCTTTGCTTCGCCCCAAAGCACACAGGAAGTCGAGCGCCCATCTCTCCCTATACCTCCTGGTAAGTAGCCTTTCACGCCGCATGAGCCAAGCAAAGATCTTGACTTTCAGCGATATCAAACCTAAACTCCTCCGACAAAGTGATGGTAGGCAGGAATCGAATATAGAGACTGTGCGCCGAGAATGACTCCGATAGCCATACACAACCATCTGATCTAGAGTGGTCTGGGCGGAGAGGGGCGATCCGCAGATGGAGTGCTAGGGGCTCAGTGAAATGCTGGTCTGAAATATGCGAGCCGAACATGGGAGTTCTCTGCCACTGTCGCCTCGGGGTGCGTCGCCAAAGCCCATAGGCAGGGAAACGCCACATCCAGTGGATCCCCGGGGGACCAATCATGCTACCAGAAGGAGAAGTCCTCCCCAGAGCCAAGGGAGGGGATTATGAGAGGGCGAACCCGTGGGATCAGTGCGGCCACTCCCCGTCAAAAGGATGAGGCTCCACGGGGAAGGGTGGCCCTCGACTCCCAAGATAGATCACACCCATAACATGTGAAGATGAATGCATGCCAGAGGCTGTCCTCAGGCCCCACGATCTGCCTAATCCACCGAGCTAGGAGAGCCCAGTTGGTGCAGCGAAGATCACAAACCCCTAAGCCTCCCTCGATGATAAATACTACTCCAAGCAACCAAGTGGACTCCTCGATGATTTGGGGTACAACCCTGCGAGGAGAACCTGCTCCTCAAAGAATCCAAGCGCCTGAGAACCTGAGCTGGCAATGGGAGGACCGTCATGTAGTATGTCGGGAGTGCCGAGAGGACAAAGCGAAGTAGAACAGTCTGCCACCACGCAATAGCAAACGTGAACTCTAGCTATGGAGTCGATGCTCCATACGCTCAATGATCGGAGTCCACCATCTCGAGGTGATGTGGTGGTCCGAGAGCGGGAGACCCAGGTAAGTGATTGGTCAGGTGCTGATTGGAGTGTGAACCATGCCAAATCAACGATGAATGGTGTTCTATTACACCGTGCAAGTAAGCATCTATTACGCTTGAAAGCTCTCAAGAAAATAGATGTTGTTGTCGTTAGTTCAAGTGGACAATAATCGACAAATAAGCTAGTAGGAATCCGCCAGCACCTTAAAAGAAATCCAAGGTTAAGATCATGCGCACATGAACTCAGAAATTCAGAAAACTCTGAATTGAAATTTTAATTAAAGAGATAAAGATGTTTTTTTAACTCTTACAAGTCAGGTCAATATATAGTGGTTCACATGTAGCAATACTATTAACACTAGGACTCCAACAACAAAAGAAAAGAACAATCTCGTCAGCATTAGGACTCTTATAACTCAACAGAAATAAACTAATAGGAAATAACAACCCTAGTAACATAGGACTCCTAAGAGAAATAAACTGATGGGTCTCAGCTAGCTCCAAAGATCCGAGGAAGTGGTCAATCCTCGATCTTGCTGATGGTGCGGCTGTGCTCCTCCATTTGAATCTGCAGTTGGAGGTCAGAAATTCGACCAGCGACTGCGAATATTTCTTTCAAGCAAGGCAATTTGACATCTTTAACTAATTGATATGTGAAAAAAATATCACATATCTGTGATGTATTGTCAATGGTAATAGTATGAATGGATCTTTCCTGATGATGGTTTAAGACGATTGTGATATGAAGTATACTCACCAATATGATACATGGCAGAGTAAATTTATCCTTTTCATGAGGAGGAATTCATATTAAACAACAACAAAGCCTTATCCCACTAGGTGGGTCGGCTACATGGATCATACGACGCCATTCCGCTCTTCGTTGATCCATGTTCATAAGATTCGACAAGATTTTACGCTGGCTGTCGGGGCCTAACACAACCCTCCTCCTTTATCCGAGCTTGGGACCGGCTATAAAATATAGGCGGAGTTGAGGAATTCATATTAAACACTAACCTTTATTGCTTCTCCTTTCCATTTTCTAATTTATTTTTGATCAAAAGGTCAAATGAACTAGAATGGTCTTTAATGTGTTAGTCTGTAGTCTAAAATATGTTATGAACTCAAACAACCACTAAGAAAGAATGAAACTGAAGCCTGAAGGCTTACAGAGGATGATTAAACTATTTTGGATTGCAAACATATAAAGTAATTAATGATTCATCATTTTCAAGTCCTCTAGCCACTTCCACTTTACCTTGATTCTGCCAAATGCTCGAGTCACTGGCAGCCGTTAATCATCAAACTCTAGCTTAGGAAGAGACAAAAATAAACAACATGTTGGTGGCTTGGAGGGTTCTGCCAAATTCGAAAATATGTTCTTTTTCATTTTTGTACATATTTTTCAATTGTATCCTCAAACTTAACTTGAGTACTCTACTTCTACAATCTGCTAGTTTACGTGCGAGTCCACCCGAATTTATCCGCTTCTACAAATTCCACTGAGTTCACTCACGACTCTACTAGAGTTTACTCACGGTCAGTTTCGAACTAAGTTCATTCGATTTTGTGACCTAGGTCTTGGAATACCACGTTTCTATGACTCTCACTTGTGAGTTTAGGAGCCCTGTTCACCTAATGATAAGTATTAGTAAATTCGATTAAACTCTAGAGTTCACTTGGTAAGATCATTAGTCATGTGTATCTAGAGTTCAACTTGTTTAGATGTACTCAGCTTTTACTGTGGGGTTTCCAGGTAGTAGGATTATTGGAAAGTAAATAAATAGAAAAACCAGAAACAAAGAATATATGGCAATGAAGAATCTCCCGATGGCCTCTCCTCTTTTTTGTTGCCATCAAGAAACAACACCTCTCAATCCTCTTCTCTATTCTTTTTCTTATCTCACTCTCCTCTCCCTTTGTATAAAGCAGTCACACAACTGTCAAAGCAGTCTTGACATGAAGGAAGGGCATGCCCACGTAAATATATCTTAGTGGTGAGAGATCAGGCTTGCACATTTTATATTTATGTTAATTTTTGAAAGAAACGTATGAAGTGGTTAGATTTTTGGGTTCTAAATGGAGAGATATCTTATCGAAAAAAAAATGGAGAGATATTTTACATATTCAAAGTTTATCTATAATTAAATTTACATAAGTACATAAACTCAAAAATTTCAGGTCTTAAGTTTATGGAACGTAAATCAACGTTGCATGTATCTGTGAACTCTGCAGTCTTAATGCATAATGCAATGGGTCAGAGAACACGCCCTTATGATCTTGTAATTTTATTTATCTATATTCTTTATTATTTCATAGCTTCCGCATTAATAGAAAGTGTAATTTTATTTTATTCTTTCACATATTGTCTTCGAAACCCTTGAAACCATACACCAGCACCCATGCCTATGTCATGAACATTTAATTCCTGAACTTTTACTGTGCAAGCGCTCCGTCTCCATCTAACCCCACCACCAACCAACACCTTCGCCTCCGGCAGCCCCTGCCGGAGGCGCCACCTCCGTCTCTGGCGGCCCCCGCCAGCGGCACCACCCTCCGTCTCCGGCGGTCCCTGCCGGCGGCGCCACCATCTCGCCAACATGCTCTACATCATGCGTCGCAGACAACAATGCTCCCCGGATGGCTGGACCACCCTCGCTCGCACTCGAAGAGGCCATAACCACCGCCGGGAGCCTCCAATACGCTGCTACAGATGTTTAGGAGAGGGCCACTTCGCTTGTCAATGCTCTGGTCCATTGCGTTGTCTCCTGTGTCGAGGAGAAGGTCACCGACGGTCGTGTCCTAACACAGCAAGGCGTCCTCGCACAGCAACAGGCCAAGGCCACCGGCCATCATCATCCACCCCAACGCCCCCGACGGATGGCTCCCGCGCCATGGCGATCACCATCTCCATCCCGTGGTCCCCTAAGATCCAACGAGGAGTCGTCTTCCACAAGGACTGTATCGTCGGCGAGGTCAGTGGAACTCCTCCGGACCTGGCAGTGCTCCGCTCGACAGTCATCGCCGGAGTTGGGGCGGCCCCGCCATTTCACCTAAGTCGCGTGTCGCCGGCGCTCTGGCTGCTGGTCCCGAGCTCTGTACACCAACGCGATGCCCTCCTGGCGGCCCCGACCACCCTACCGCAGATCTCTGAAGATCACTCGGAGGTCGTGTGGCGACCATGGAAGGTCAACGACGGCGCGACCATGGCGCCATCTGGGATCCGCCGGTCAGTCGATATCCTCGGCCTGCCGCTCCACCTTCAACGGACCGAAGTTGTTATGACGGTGGCGCGACACATAGGCGACCCCATCTCGGTCATTCTCCCTCCAATAGGCTCGCCGGACCTGTCGCGCTCCTTGGTGGTGGTCGACGTCCGCCCAAACTGCATCCTGCCGGCGAATACTGGAAAATGGTCGCCCTGATGAAGCCCAAGAGACGCCGGCGAATACTAGAAAATGGTCGGCGACCTCCTCCCGCAGATATCAACGCCGCCGACGCGCCTCAACAACAGCCCCACCGCCGCCAGTGCGTCAGCCGATCTTCGTGTCGCCGCCAGCGGGCCAACCGCTGGCTTCCCAGGCGGAGAGGTAGGATACGCTGGTCGGGGCTCCAAGGGACGGTCCGATGCTCCTCAACACCGACAGCGAGCTCCTTGCCGGGAGGAGCAATTGGGAGGTCCGACTAGTGGCGGACGCGGCTGAACTCAGACATACGCGTCGGCGGCCACGCCTCAGGTCAGAAGTGGTGAGAGGCCCATCCTCTCAGGGGAGCACACCGGTGATATAATGAAGGTTGTCACATGGAATGTGTGGGGCCTGGGTGACGCCGGAAGACGTCAGATCTTGGGTGTCTATCTCAGGGAATGGGAAGCTGATGTAGTTCTTCTTCATGAGACCAAGTTGACTGGCTGTAGTCTTGGGGTATGGGCTTAGATCGGGGGCTCACGCATGTCGGAGCATCTTTCCCTTCACGCGGTGGGCCAGGCGGGAGGTTGTATTATTGGCTGGCGGGCTGATCTCTTCTCTCTTCTGGACTCCTGGACAGCTAGATTTACGGTGACAGCTCATCTGCGGAGTCAGGTAGATGGTGGGGACTACCTCATATCATGCGTATACGGACCATGCTCGGCGTCACTCCACAGTACCATGTGGGAGGAGCACAGTGATGTGCGTACTCATCTACCGGATGCGAGATAGCTGATTGGGGGCGACTTCAATGTCACGTTGGACATGGATGATCGCTCTATCAGACGCCGAGGGAGGGACACCGGAGTAGAGGAGTTCAGAGATTTCATTGATTCGCGGTCGTTGGTCGATTTTTCGGCCTCCAACTTCCGTTTCACATGGCGAAGTACAGCGGCACCGATAGCCAGGTCGAGGATTGACCGCTTTCTCGGATCAGTGAAATTAGCAGAGGCACACCATTTGGCAGATGTTCAGGCATTGGACTAACCGTTCTTAGACCACACTCCACTCATATGGTGGTCCAATGATGATCAGAGACAGCGTTCACTCTTTCGTTTCGAGCGATCCTGGTTACTAGAGGATGGTTTTCGTCAGCCGGTGATAGTGCATTGGCAGAGCGTGGCGGCGTCAAACACTGCAGCCAGGACGTTGGCTTCTCGCCTTGACAGCCTGCGGTCCTTTCTCAGTCAGCACAGGCGGCAGATTCGTCAGGACCGGGCGCGGCGCCGGACGGATGCCCTGGAGGTGATCGCTCAGATGGATCGTCTGGAGGATTCCCGTCATCTCACAGACATAGAGTTGGATGGCCGCAGGCGAGCCCAGGAGACCATCCAACGAGAGGATAGGATAGTGGAGATCCAGTGGAGGCAGCGCTCCCGGCAGACTTGGCTTCGAGAGGGGGATGCTAACACTCGATTCTTTCACTTGTATGCGAGCTCTCGGAGGAGAGCAAACATGATCGGTCAGATAGAGGTTCAGGGACAGCGGATCTCTGGCCACCACAGCATCGGAGCAGCCATCACATCCTACTTTCATACATCCACTCGGCGACAGACTCTAGGGCCATGGCATTGGGCCCAGGGGATATTCCCCGAATTAGTGACGATCAATTCTCTTTGTTGATGCAGGCTATTACTGAGGACGAGATTATTGAGGCCCTTCGGGATCTCAACAGTGAGGCCGCTCCAGGCCCAGACGGCTTTCCGATTTTCTTCTACAAAGAGTTCTGGTCACTTGTGCGTGAAGACGTGTTGGCGGTCATTTGGGAGTTCATCAGTGAGAATCAGGGATTTGATCGCCTTAACCGGTTCTTACTATTCCTACTCCCGAAGCGCACCCCGGCGGAGCGAGTGGAGGACCATCGGCCGATCGCCTTGTCCAATGCCATCTACCTTCTGGTGGCTAGGGTATTGGCGAATCGGCTCCGAGAGTTGCTCCCTGAGTTGATCCACCCAGCACAGTCAACTTTCATCCAGGGCCGGGCCATCACCGACAGCTACATCATTGCATCGGAGATCATTGCACAGTGGAGGACCAGCTGCCGACTTCTCCAGAGTTTATGATACCATCTCATGGCCTTTCCTTTGGCATTCCTTGCAGGTTAGAGACTTCTCAGAGACATGGATCGCATGGATGAAGCGGTGCATCACTACTGCTTCCTTCTCGGTCCTGGTCAATGGAGCGAGGTCGGGTGATTGGGTCCAGTTGCAGCGCGGGGTTCGCCAGGGCTGCCCGCTGGCTCCCATGCTTTTCGTCCTAGCTGCTGATGCACTCGCCCGATGTACTCAGTCATCATGCACGACGGGCCTCTTCAGCGGCTTCGCCAGGGGTCTAGTTCCTCTACTACAGTATGCGAACGACACGGTGTTCTTCATAGAGTGTTCTGAGCAGGAGGCTCGCCGCATGGCCATCCTCTTAGAGCTCTTTGGTGCGACGACTAGCCTCCAGATAAACCATGTCAAATCCTCCTTCATCTCATTTGGCATGGTCCCAGAGGAGGCAGCCCGATGTGCAGCTGAGCTCCGTACTCCGATCGGCACCTTGCCGATCACATACTCGGGCTTCCCTCTCTCCGATCGTCACATCAGCTCCCGGGGGTGGACCCCAGTCCCCGAGTGCATGGAGCGGAGGCTCGAGAGCTGGAGCTCGTGGCTACTATCCCGTGGTGGCCGGCTCATCCTGCTATGCTCCATTCTCTCGGCGCTTCCGACATACTATATGACGGTTCTTCACGCAACGGCCCAGATTAACAGGCGTATGGACTCTCTGAGGAGTAGATATTTTTGGCAGGGATGCGGATCTGATAGACGAGGGGTTCATCTTGTTGCATGGAGCAGTGTCTGTCGCCCCACCTCTCAGGGTGGACTGGGAGTCCGAGATCTCCGCTGCACCAACTGGGCTCTCCTTGCTCGGTGGGTCAGGCGGATCATGGGTCTTGAGGACAGCTTATGGCGCTTGGTTTTCTTCACATGCTACGGGCGTGATCTATCTTGGGGGACGAGACCGATATTGCCCCGTGGGGCTTCATCCTTCCGGAGGGGAGTGGCAACTCTGTTTCCACGGGTGCGCCCGCTCATGACACCATCTCTCGGCACAGGAGAGCTTTTCTCGTTTTGGCGGCACAGTTGGTTCCCAGGGATTCCCCTCGCAGAGGCTTTCCCCCGTCTATATGCTCTGGCAGCACATCCTGACGCGACGGTGGCGGAGACATGGTCTGAGGTTGGTGATGTCGGCTCTGGATCCTGGACCGCTCTCTTTAGATCAGCCCTCACGGACCAGCGCATCACCGAGCTTCTGGAGCTCCATCGGAGGATAGTCCCCTACCATCCTAACCATTCCAGACTCGACGGATGGGTATGACTATCGGAGGTATGGTCAGCACGCAACTTATACATCAAGTTCCTTCCAGACTTGGCGTCAGAGGAGTTTTGGACAGATTGTAGGCTCATTTGGCAATCATGGATACCGCTGAAAGTCAAGATCTTCGCTTGGCTTATGCGGCGGGGCCGGCTTCTCACCAGGACATACAGGGCACGCTGGACACCCCACACGGACACGTCTTGCGTTTTGAGTGGCTAGGCAGAGGAGGACGTTGACCATCTATTTTTTGAGTGCCCGACTCACGAGGCATCTGGCAGCGGATGGCCATTGGGGGTCCTTTCCCCAGACTCTCAAGCCCTATGGCAGTCGTTTCGAGCATTGACACGGCAGAGACAGAGATGGAGAGCGTCACTAGCATCTTTTTTGGCCGGTTCCTGGGCCTTATTGCTCCAGCGTAACCGGGTGATTTTTTGTGGGGAGCGATGTCACATTGAGCGTATTGTACACCACATCTCCTTCTTTCTTCGAGAGTGGGGTTTTGGAGTTTTGGATAGCTGATATACTTTTGCTCTGCTCTCACTTTGAGAGCTTACACTTGTATATCATTTTCATCCCATAGTTATATATACACCGGATGATAACCACCTAACTTGGCGGTCATCCTTTTTTCCCTCAAAAAAAAAAAAAAGGTCGGTCAAATGAAAGTTAAAGTAGCGTCAATACAGTTGCGCCACTTCAGATGTAGCTAATTGCTATATGACAAGAGAGTAATTTTGGATGTGTTATAATTTCCATTTTGTATTTGTCTTGAACCATAATAAGGCGCTACTGAGTGGAGAGATTGCAGATCCGGTGTGGGATGATGTGTTTCACCATTGTCTAAGATCTATTCATTACAAGTAACAATGGAGATGGAGAACTGGCAGGCGCGTAGCTGAAGCTATGGAGGAGTTGTAGTGGTCGACGAGAGCAAGAGAGTAAGATTGTGAAACCTGCATTCACGGGCTATACCCAAGGAATCCACACATAGGACAAGCATCACATTTCGGAACAGCCACACAATCACATCTGTTGCCTGATCCACACCCTCTTCGTGATTGGAGGAAGAGGAGGTATGGAGAAGACCATGTATGTGTAGTTTTCATTTCGAGTGAAAACCATATCAATAATTGGGTGTCATGAAAAATGCGAATTCCGTGGTTAATAAGAACACTATGAAGTTCAGAATATGACTCAAGCTCTATTCTAGATGAGAAGGAAGCCAAAATGTCACTATCCCGAATTCCAGAAGATTATGAAATTGAATTGAGACGAGGAGGCCAAATGATTGGCTGCTGATAACTCATCAACTAGGTTCTTCAACTGCTGAAAGTTAGAAGCAATGGAAATTTTTTTGAGAGGAAGAAGCAATGGAATTGTCTCCTTTCTTGAGGGATTGCATCTGCATAGTTAGTTGCGAATTCTGGGTATGGAAAGGGGCACCAACGGTTTGATGAAGAGAGTGTTATACCATGTATGAAGTCCCCAATCTGATCATGTAAGGACGGACCTCCTTGAAAAGAGAAGAAATTATCCAGCTGAGGAAGAGCTGATGTTTCTGAATCCAATCTGAATGTGCAGGATTGTGTTTCAGAGATAGAGGACGCTGACACAGAGGGTGTAGATGTTGGAGTTTCATAGGTGGATGATTCGGTTGAAGGAGAGACAATCATAGTTGGCAACAAACAGAGGTTCCATGAATAAATTTGCCGTGATAAAATTTATGGAGAAACATAATGAATGTGTCTTCCAAAGAAGACAAATTCGTTGGAGTGAATCTAATTGAAAGCATATGATGAATCTGATTAAGTGATGGCAGGCCGGTGGAGAGAGCAGTTGTTTATGAGGAGACTGAAGAAGCAGAACAATGCAAAGAAGACATTGTATTGAGGTTGAGGAAAAAATGAAAACACAGAATGTAGTTCTTGGGTATGTACTGTGTTATGAATAGTATTAGTGCTCAGAAGATTCCTCATAAGGCTATTAGATACTAAAGTGTATCAGAAAATACAATAGTGCGTGTGGATAACAACAGATGGTGATATAAAAGTTTGAAAGGAAAGTAGCTCCTCCCCCCTTCTGCCAATCCCTGCCGGTGGTGCCAGCCTTCCACCTCCAGCAACCCCTGCCAGCGACGCCAGCCTTCCTACTCCGGCAATCCCTGCCGGCTGCGCTAACGCCCTACACTGCTCGGCGTCTAACTCACATCGGAATGAGACCTCATCTTCAGCAGCTGAACGATGGCTGGACGGCCATTTCCAGCTCCAGGTCCAACCGGCAACCAGCCACCCATTGCTTCTGTTGTTTGGGTGAGGTCCATTTCGCGCGCACCTGATCGGCACCCTTCTGATGCTTGACCTGTGGGGCTGAGGGACACCGCTGGACGGCCTGCCCTTGTAACCGCCGGACTCTGCAACCTGTGTGCTCCACCTTCTCGCCACAGCAGGACAGGGAAGAGACAAACCCACCCTCCACCACCATTGCCGTCCTGTGGTCACTGGCAATACAACAGGCTGTGGGCTTCCTCCGCTCATGTCTTGTTGGCGAACCTACCGGAGTACCCCCTGACCTCGTGGTCCTGCGTACGGCAATCATGGCGTCTATAAGCGCTTCTCCCCCTTTCCACCTAAGCTGGCTTCTCGTCCCCGCTTCCCCTCAACAGAAGGAGACCGTCATGGCCACACCGTCTCTGGTATCGCCAGGCAGTTTCGTGCGATGGCGCCCATGGAGGGAAGAAGATGGAGCTGTGGAGGCACCGGGAACACATTGCGTGATCGACATCCAGGGCCTTCCACTGCACCTCCTACAGCGGGATGTAGTGATGGCGGTCGCATGCACTGTTGGTGACCCGGTTTCTCTCCCTGCCGGCGATGGGCTCGCCGGTCTGTCCGCAGTTTCAGCGGACGTCGTCATGAGGACCGAAAGCCACCTTCCATCGTCGGTCGTATTGAATGCTGGTATAGGCAGCTTCCTCCTACGTCTCAGGCGGGCAGGCTCAGAAGGGTCGTGGTGGGCTGATGTGGTGGCTGGCCGGCGTCCAGCATCACCTGGTCAGGAGTCGTCGGCAGCAAGGACAGGCCAAAAGGAGCAACAGTACGGAGCTACTTTATTTCAAAATCCCCCATCGACAGCTGGCAGTCAGCCTTCCCCCCAATCCATCCCAACTCATCGACAACTGTCCCACAACTTTCCTTCCAACAATCTGCCACGTATGCCCTTGCACCTGAAGCCAGCCGCCACCAAACATCCCAGCCAAAAGCAAAAGCCAAACTCTACACACCTCCAACCCGGTCCCCCATTCACAGAACCCGGGCCAGGCAGCATCTCAGTGCCCGGTCCGGACCCACACCTGAACCGGGCTCACGCCCTCTGGCTCCCTCCCTCGAACCTAATCCAGTTCTCCCGCCCAAACCCGGCCTGGGCACAACCTGTCCCACCCCGGTCCCTCCCCCCTCACCCGCCCCGGGCACACGGCACCAGCCTCCCCCCCCAACCATTTCCGCCACCTCTTCCTCCGGCACCCCCCACCGACACCCGACATCCCCGGTCACACATCCTGTAGCCGACCAGAGCCACCAGCCGGCGACGGGCCTGCCGCACACGGATCTCCCCCCTCCCCCCTTCCCCCGGCCACAGCCAGGCGATGTCGTTGGGGACTCCTCCGCATGTGTACAGGCGATGGCGGTCCCACAACACCGCCGCCTCTCGTCGGGCCGCGGGGCACCCCGACGTCATCACCACCAACCAGCCGCAGCTGGTGCAGGAATCTTCAGTCTGTTGCTCGGTCACCATTGCCGGCATCGGCTGTGACCTATCCAGGGGCGGATCAGCCGGAGAGCAGGTCATCCCGTCTGGGTGGATGACTAGATGCAGATGTCTAGGAGATTGCGGACCTTGACAGGGTGCAGGCACATTCATCGCCGCCCCCACCAGCGACCCAGCCCCCCAGGCAGCCACTTGCAGCGCATTCGGCCACCTCTTCGATTCCTGCTTTTCTCTCGGTGTGGCTTCCGGAGGCGGACAGCAGTGTGCAGGAGATCGCCAATAGGAGGGTGTGCCACGGTTTCTTACGAAGGTGCTGACCTGGAATGTTTACGGCCTCGGCAACGAGGGAAGGCGGCGAACCCTTGTTGGCTACTTGCGGGAGTGGGATGCGGATGTGGTGTTTTTGCAAGAAACGAAGCTGGTTGATTGGGCAGACAAAGACGGGGATGGAAACCCTCCTTGGCGACCTTTTTGGCCGATGCCTGGACCATCTGGCTTCAGCTTAACCGGGTTATTTTTTGTGGCGAGAGACATATTGTTCATCACATTTTGTGTTTACTATAGGATTGGAGTTTTGGATAGTGCTCTGCATCTTTTGTACGTTTTATTTCTGCCACTCTCCACTAGAGAGTGCGTCATCACATGTACATGATTTTCCTCCATAGTGATCTACATATACGCGGATGACAACCAAAATGGTCCGTCATCCTTTTTCTCCTAAAAAAACAACAGATGGTATCCGAGTAGTTACAAAAGATGACCTCTAGTGATAAGAAGATCATGATAACTTCAAATCTCCACATATATAGAGAATCAAACCTGATGAAGAGAAGATGTTCAAGAAAGCATTGACCCATCTAATACTATCATCTTGAGAAGAATGTTGTGATACTTTTTACTTTTTTTACTTAACGCATGTGTTGTTCTTGTTCCCATTGAGGATACAAGCGTTTCAACAAAAGTTTTAGTATGATTTGAGTGAAATGTTTGCAATTTTCCTCCCTTTTTTAGCATGCATCTAAAGCAAATGATCATATCATTCTTCTAGTGGAAGCTATCTCAATGAAATTCAAATGCATCAAATATTAACAATTTTTGTGTAGGAAAATTCTTTGATGCTCAATTTTTTTCACTAATTGAGACCAACTCATATACTCATCACTGGAAAGAAAATCATAATCTGATCAATTATAGTCCCTTTTCACATTCTATAGGATGCTCGGTGATATAGGAGGCAACAAATCTAAGCTTTCATTCTTACACAACATGACAAATTTGTCAATTTTGTAAGTCTTGCATGTACTTACTTTCATATCATGCAGAAGTTCAATATCTGTAGTCATATGCATAGGTATCATAATTTACTGATATTGACAGGTCTATTAGAAACAATAACATCACTGATGATCTTCAAAATTATCTTCCAAGTCTTAAGAAGCTAAAGTTGACATATCTGTAAGTGTATCCTTTTTTTCTGTTTTCATATTTCTTTACACAGAGGTGTGTCAATTACTCTTTCTTCTCCTAACTTTTGTTAAACTGTAAAATTATTTCTATGTGACACACTATAGTTCACAAACTGTAATCTCCGGGCCTTCATTTGGCTTTTCAATATATGGTTTTGGATGATTAACATCCTTTTTCCTCTAAAAAAAAAAGCTTAAGACTGGAGTTGCTTATTCGTCTTTGATATGGAACCATGATGAAACTTTTTTAAAGCTGTCACATTAACCTTTGAATTTGTGAATCAATGTCAAGCCATAAAACTCTCAGCAGATAGCAAATGGAGAGACAGTGTAATATTTGACTTCCAGTGTTACTTTTGCAATAGGGGAGTCACCATGGTAGAGGTTTGATAGTTTGTTTCCAAGTTCAAGCATGTAAGATGACAACTGAAAAGACTTATAGTTGATTTACAATTTCAATCGAAAAACCTTGAGGACAGGTGAATGTTGAAGTATTGACTTTTGCTTTACCTTTTGTCATTCATTAACTGGATAATTTAGTTTACATCTATCTCAAGGCAACTCATGAATAAAGCACTAAGCCTGATACACATAAACTTTGGACAAAGTATTGTATTCAGTAGTTTTACCAAGATATTTGCATTAGCACCCAGATAACAAGCTTCAATTTTTTTCGAGAGTGATAACATGCGTTAATGAATTACTCCAATTCTCGCTCTGGTGAAACTTATGATTGGACTAATTGATGGACTACATCACTAATCATGTCAGGGATTTGAGTTTCAATAAGTTAACTGGTCGGATTACATTCGGAAAGAATGATTTCATATCATTAAGTCATCTGTAAGTTAATTATTTTCTCTTTTTAATTATAGTGTTCTTTACTTGAAAAATTTGATACCCTATGCTTATTAATGCTCCTTACTTGTTAAGTATATCCAATTTTGAAGTTTATCTCTTATTTATTGAAATTAATGAATTTCGTTGCTTATCTGTTGTTTTGCATTCAAAATTTTGTCAAACAACTTTTGTTTATCTTGATATATAAAAGAGTTGACTTCAGCCAGTGAACTAGTAACAATTTCTCTCAGTTGTTGGCGGTTGGTAATGCTAAAGTTATGATTTGCCAAGTCTAGCTTGTTTCCATCTCGTTCTATTCCACCAGAATGATCCATCGAGACTAACATGTATTTGTTAAATATGTCAGTACATTGTTATTATCCAATGTTGATTATTATTATTATCCAATGAAGCATGCCATTTCTTCTGAAGGGTAAAACGATGACTAGAAAAGATTAGCCATCTATCTGTATATATATGAGAAGTACTTGTCTGCGCAAAAATAAAATTAAAAAACTATACAGAAGGAGAACAGGAAATCTGTTAGCATTTTCTGCCATCTTATAAAATGGAAATTAACATATTTTGCTTGGATTATCTTTTTTGTTCTTTCTCGAATGAACTTCATTATTCATAACATCAATACTTAAAAAACAAAGAAGAATTAGATTTTCAGTTTGCAATGCTATTTTTGTGTTTTTTGAATCACATTTCTGATTTCTTTTCTGGTATCCAGTGCATTCAAATTTGTCAACTTTACTTTAGACACAGAAAGATATCATGTAATAATGACAATAATACTAACGCGCCTAGTTACTTTTTATGCATATAATTGTTTGATTTCTTTGACCTTTGCATGTACATCGGCAGAATTTTGGTTATTCTTTTATGTGTAATCATATCATTTGTTCATGTTATTCTTCATTAAATGACTGAAATTATGAATGTTTTGTGGTTTCCTCATGATTGACAGGTTTTTAGGCAACAACAATTTAGAAATTGAATGACCACAATGTATTATTTTTGAGATGCATCTCAATTGTATGACCACAATGTCCATATTGTTCCCTGGGGGCTGTATTGCAAAAGAATGATAGTAGGTAACTATCTTCTTCTGAGGGGGTAAGGTGACTATCTTAACTTTGGTTAGCATAATAGAATGATGATATTACAACAATCTGATGAACGTGCAAAAGTATGTCTAGCTTGACCTTAAGTAGTCCTAAATCCTCAAGTTTAAGGTTTGAAGGTTCATTCTCTTTGTGTTTAGAAAGGACAAGACTGAAAATTGTGATATTTCAATATGAGTTTTATTGGTTTGAAAACATTGAACGAATGTAGTTTCTGCATAAGCTCTTGCACAAACATATTGAAACTTGCTTCTGCTGTTAAGTTTGTATGGTGTAAGAGGTGAATTTCACATTGGTTTGTATGGTCATTGTAGAATGTCATTTCATGAGAAAGCAAAAGTTTTAAAAGATGTTACACATGTATGATTGTGTTTCCTTTCCCAAGCACGCCAAGTTACTATGAGACCTTCAATCTTCATAAATGATCTCATGTTGTTCTGAATGTTTGTCTATTTCCTTATACATGAACCAAGGGATATATCGTTCAACAATATCTATCGCAATCCTTCACATTCCGCCATGGTATCGATGTATGTAAGACCATTCCTTTTCTATTGGCAAAGTGTTTTGAAGAATATTTCTTTTGTAATTTACTTTAGTTTACAATGTATTTTGCAGAAATTATCTTGGAACATCAACTACTTCAAACAACTCGAGTAATAGGTAAACACCTGCTAATTATCATTGTTAGGAATGTACTATCATAAAGAAACATGTGAAAATTGTTAGTTTCTTTATTTGTTCTTTCTGCTGCTACTATCTATACTTCGGAAGCATTTCACAAAACTGTATCTTGAGTAAAATATGTGGGTTTAAAAGGCAAATACATTTTACAGTAAAATCACACTTTTGAAAAAAGGAAAATAATCAAAACTAAAGGAAAGGGGACACCTGAATGTATTGCACCCAAGGATAGATATCATGTACATAACTAATAAGATGCCAGCTTCCTTAAATTGGACTATCATAAAAGCTCCTATTGTAACAAGCTAGAACACATAAGTATACAAGTAGTAATTTTATAGGGAAACATGATAAAATTCACTTGCCAACTTAAACTATTAACTCCTTAAAAAAAACCTTGAACTATTAACTGACTTGTGTACTCAAGGTGTTGAAGAATAAGGAAAAGAAAAACCTAATTTCGTTTACATTTTTTTAGCTCTATTTTCTTTCACTTTTGCCCCTAAAATTTCAAATTTCCCACTTAATATTCTAGCTTATCACTTTACATGAAATATAATATGTAAAATAGTTATCCAATTAAATTTTGGAACCGTCCCCCACCCACCCACACAAAAAATCAAACGACGTTCTTAACTTTTTTGTTTCCTAAAAAATTTCCAAAAAAGAACTCAAGGATGGATAACACAAAAATAGGAAACATAGATTCTGCTTTCAATATTTTCCATAATTGGACTTTTTTGTGCTATTTGAATAGATATAAAAATGTATTTTTTTTTAAAAAAAGTAATGAAAAAGTGCTTTGAGAAATCATGCCAAAATTCAGAGTGGACAATATCACGTTTGGTTGGGGTAAACTCGTGTCACATCTCAAGGTCTAGTGCTTGGAATAGAATGATCTGCTAACGCGAGAGCGATCCACGAATCCGTCTCCGGCAACCCCCGCCGGCGGCGCCACCTCCCCGCCTCCGGTAGTCCCTGCCGGCGACGCCAAAGAACAGCGGAGCGGAGGCCACGACAGGATGCGCCCCCGTCTTCAACAACTGGGAAATGGCTGGACAGCCATCTCCCGATCAAAGTCCTCTCGCCGGCCGGCCACGCACTGCTTCCGGTGCCTGGGAGGGACATTTCGCTCGTACATGCTCCCCCCCCCTACGCTGCCTCGGTTGCAGGAAGGAGGGTCATCGGAGAGCCCTCTGCCCTTACGCTTCACAGTAGAGACGTCTTTCTTTAAGCGTCTGCCCTCTGCCCACCACCCCCCCCCCCCCCTCTCGGACCACTGACCGAGACGAGAGACGCACATCACCGTCTCCGCCCCCGACCACTGTAAGCGTCCCCTGGTCCCAATCGTTGGAAAAGGCAGTGGACTTCCTCCGCCTGTGTCTCGTCGGCGAGGCCACTGGTGGACCGCCGGACCTGCCGCTTCTCCGCACAGCGGTGGTGGCGAACGTTGGCGCATCTCCATCGTTCCACCTCAGCTGCATCTCACCTGCGTCCTGGCTTTTGGTCCCAGGTTCGCCTCAGCAGCGTGAGGCATTGCTCTCGGCGCCGTCCCCCGTTTCGCCGGAATGCCTGGTACGGTGGCGCCCATGGAAGGAGGACGATGGGGCGATGCCCATCCCGCCGGCGGACAGGGTCACCATCGACATTGGCGGCCTTCCCCTCCACCTCATACAGCCCGATGTCGTCATGGCCATGCGCGCAGCCTCGGATGCCCGATATCTCTCTCCCTGCCGGCGATAGGTTCGCCTGACTTATCGGCCGTCTCGGTGGAGGTTATGCTGCAGGTCGGCGTCCGTATTCCCTCGACGGTCACGCTCAGCGTCGGCGCTAGCTCCTTCCTGTTGAAACTCCGGCGCGACGGATCATCGTCTTCGTGGGCACCCATTGTCGCCGGGTCTGCACAGCTCGCACGGCCACCGCCCTCAGCCGCGCGTGCAGAGGAGGCACGTGCGGGGCAGTACGGCGACCCTTTAATTCGAAATGTGACAGCTGTAGCACTGCAACCCTTATCACCTCACCCCCTTCCCAAACCAACATGTCAGTCGCCCACCTCGTACCGTAGCGCCACATAACACCCCCCCCACCAACTCAACCGTCCGAATCTCGCCACCTGTTCCTGCAGCCGACCCACAGCCCCCTAAGCCTGAATCGCACCCAAACTCCAAATACCCGACCCGGGCAACTATCCACACTCGACCCGAACACTCCTCGTCCCATACCCGATCTGTACAATCCTCGTCCCACACCTGACCCGGGCGAAATTCCTCGTCCCACATCCACACCCGCCCCTCTCCTCCAACCGGCCCGGCCTTGAACCCGCGACTCGTCGACCCGTTCTCCCTCCCCGACCTGCCACGACCACACCTCTCTCCGGCGATGCCTCCGGGGATGGTTCCTCCACCACACGCCGAGCTCCTCCCCCTACTCCCTCTCTTCCCCCAAGCCTCAGTTACCAGCAGCCATCAACCACTCGGCGTCTGGCACGCGTCTATGGCTGCCGGCGCCTTCGTGTCACTGCCGCCTCCAACCGCGCCGCCTCTCCGCCGGAGACCACCGTCGCACAACAGACGCTGGGGACACAGGAGACAACGGCGAGCAATCCCTCTCCCTCAACGACATCCACCGCCTCATCGGGGGCGGACCGTGCCGGCAACGAACCCCCGCATCTCCCTGGACGACAAGAGGCGGATGTACAGGAGGTTGCTGCTCGGGCGGGTTTCCGGCTCATCTGTTGTCGCTCCAGTACAAGACCTGAGACCCGTCGACGGCCACTAGGCGTGCACCCCCATCGGTTCCTGGTGCTCGCCTGGAATGGCGTCAGGCGGCGGCAAGTCCTGGGCCGAGGGTTGCCCACTTGTGGGGAGATCACCGTTTCCTTATGAAGGTGTTGACATGGAATGTCTGCGGCCTCGGCGATGCGGGGAGGCGCCGAACCCTATGTCGTTACTTGAGGAAGTGGGAGGCAGACGTGGTCTTCTTACAGGAGACCAAACTCACGGAATGTAACACTCAAATTTGGGAGCAGATCGGCGGTTCTCGATTGACCCAACACATCTCACTCAGCACTGTGGGGCACTCGGGGGACTGTATCATCGGTTGGCGGGCCGACATGTTCAGCCTTGTTGATTCGTGGACGCCCCGTTTCTCCATGACGGTCCACCTGAGGCGCAGTGTGGACGGGCCTCATACCTCCTCTCATGTGTTTATGGCTCCTGCTCGGGGTCCTTTCGGGCGGCCCTATGAGAGGAGCTATCGGCAGCTCGCCTGCACCTTCCGGATGGCAGATGGCTGATTGGGGGCGACTTCAATGTCACTTTGGACATGGATGATCGGCCCACCAGACGACAGGGGAGAGATTCCGGAGCGGAGGAATTAAGAGATTTCATTGATTTGCATTCGTTGTCCGACCTCCCAGCAACGAATTGTAGATTTACCTGGCGGAGCACCCGGCACCGACTTCTAGGTCTCGGATTGACAGATTCCTCGGTTCTTTGGAGCTTGTGGAGGCGCACCAGCTTGCGGATGTCCAGGCCATGGACCGCCCTTTTTCGGATCACATGCCCCTTCTGTGGCGGTCCGGCGACGGTCAACCCTTACGCTCCATCTTCCGTTTTGAGCGGTCATGGCTCGAGGAGGGTTTCAGACAGGCGGTGGCCGAGCACTGGCAGAGTGTCGCGGCATCCTACTCGGCAGCTCGGACTTTGGCACGCAGGACCACTGGAGTCAATCCCGAGCGGCTCGGGAGGCACGCAGGCTCGAGGCTCTTGAGGTGATTGCTCAGCTTGATCGAGAGGACTCCCGCCACCTCACGGAGGATGAGGTGGCCCATCGTAGATGAGCACAGACGACCATCCAGATGGAGGACAGGCTGTTGGAGATACAGTGGAGGCAGCGCTCCCGACAGATCTGGCTTCAGGAGGGTGATGTCAACACTCGTTTTTTCCACCTATATATGAGCTCGCGGCGGCGGGCGAACCGGATCGACCAGCTGGAGGTGATGGGGCAGAGGATCATGGGACACCACCACATTAGGACCGCCATCGCCGCCTTCCATCGGGACTTCTCCAGACGGCATCCTCCGCCGGCATGGAGGTGGTCCCCCGGGGATATTCCTTGTCTTACTGATGACCAGTCTTCAATGTTAGTGCAGGCCATCACCGAGGGGGAGGTCACGGATGCGCTCCACGACCTCAACGGCGAAGGATCTCCCGGCCCGGACGGCTTCCCAGTTTTTTTTTACAGGGAGTTCTGGACTGTGGTCAAGGAGGATGTGATGGCGGTGATCCGTGAGTTCTCTAGCGGGAACCGGGGTTTCGAGCGCCTGAACCGGTTCCTGCTCTTCATGCTGCCCAAGCGCACGCCGGCGGATAGAATCGAGGATTTCCGGCCGATTCCCCTATCCAATGCCATCTATCTGTTGCTGGCTCGAGTGTTGGCTAATCGGCTCCGGGAGGTGCTTCCGGACCTCATCCATCCGGCGCAGTCGGCTTTCATCCATGGCAGATCTATCACGGACAGCTATTCTATAGCCTCGGAGATACTGGCACAGTGGAGACGCAGTAGTCATCGGGCCTTTCTCTAGAAGGTCGACTTCTCCAAAGCTTATGATTCTCTCTCATAATCCTTCCTTTGGTACTCTTTACAGGTGAGAGGTTCCCCAGCGACCTGGATTGCATGGATGAAGCGATGTGTTACCACAACTTCTTTCTCGGTCTTGGTCAACGGGTCAATGGCGGGAGGCTGGGTGCAGCCACAGCGCGGCGTTCGGTAGGGGTGTCCCCTCGCACCCATGTTATTCACACTGGCGGTCGATGGCCTCGCCAGATGCACTCAGGAGGCATGCTTGGCCTGCCTCTTTCGAGGCTTCGCCGGTGGGCTTGTGCCTTTGCTACAGTACGCGGACGACACCGTTTTCTTCATAGAGGGATCGAAGACCGAGGCCAGACAGGTGGCCATTCTGGTGGAGCTTTTTGGCATGACTTCCGGCCTTGAAATCAACCATGCCAAATCTTCTTTCATCCCTTTCGGCATGGTGACGGAGGAGGCACTGCGCTGTGCGGCTGAGTTGCGTACCCCAGTGGGAGACCTACCTATTACCTACATTGGACTCCCTCTCTCAGACCGCCATATTTCTTCTAGGAGGTGGACACCTGTTATTGAGCGGCTGGAGCGTCGCCTTCAGGGATGGAGTTCTCGCCTCCTTTCCAGCGGAGGTCGCCTGGTTCTGCTCCGATCCGTCCTTTCATCCCTCCCGACATACTTCATGTCAGTGCTCCGCATGCCGGCACAGGTATTATCACGGATTGACTCCTTGAGATGCAGGTTCTTTTGGCAGGGAGGCAGCTCCGCGCGTCGGGTTCACTTGGTGGCCTGCTCATCCATTTGCAGGCCCACCTCACAGGGCGGTTTGGGCGTCCGAGACCTCAGATGCACCAACTGGGCACTCCTTTGCCCGTTGGGTGGGTCGGATTATGGGCCCCGATGACAGCTTATGGAGGGAGGTTTTCTTCACATGCTATGGCCGGGATTTAACTCCGCCTATATTTTATAGCCGGTCCCAAGCCCGGATAAAGGAGGAGGGTTGTGTTAGGCCCCGACAGTCATCATAAAATCCTGTCGAATCTTATGAACATGGAATCCATGTAGCCGACCCCACCTAGTGGGATAAGGCTTTGTTGTTGTTGCTATGGCCGGGATTTATCATGGGCCTCTAGGCCTACCGTACCCCGTGGTGCTTCTTCCTTCTGGAAGGGGGTGGCGGCTCTCTTCCCACAGGTGCGGCCTTTTATGACTCCTTCGCTCGGCTCTGGGGAGATTTTTTTTTTTTGGCGACATGAGTGGCTACCCGGGGGCCCTCTCGCGGACTCCTTTCCATGGCTACATGCCTTAGCAGCTCATCCTGACGCATCAGTGGCTTAGTGCTGGTCTCAGATGGGGGACTTGGGGACTGGCTCGTGGACCCCCTTGTTTGGGTCTCCCTTTTCTGATCAGCGGATTTCAGATCTATTAGCTCTACATCAGATGTTCGCTCCTTTTCATCCACAGCCGACGCAGACGGATGGCTGGAGATGGGTATCTGATTCCTTCTCGGCACGCAGCATCTACCTCCGTCTTCTTCCAGCCACCATCGATTCTGAGGACATTCGAGCTGATTGTAGACTCATCTGGTGTTCCCGTATGCCGCTGAAAGTCAAGGTCTTTGCTTGGCTTTTACGGCGGGAGCGGATTCTCACCAGAGTGTACAGGGCACGGTGGGCACCGCAGGCTGATACCTCTTGTGTTCTATGCGGAGAGCTTGAGGAGGATGTCACCCATCTCTTTTTCACTTGCCGAGTTTCGCGGGAGGTCTGGTCCAGCACGAGCAGCATGGGCGGCGTGCCCCTGACGGCAGAGGTTTTTTGGCATACTGTAAGGGGACTTCGTAGACAGAGACTGGATTGGAGATCTCCGATGGCGACTTTTCTGGCTGGTGCCTGGGCCATTTGGCTTCAGCGCAACCGAGTCATTTTTTGTGGGGAGAGATGTCAGGTGGATAAGATTGTATATCACATGTTTTCTCTTCTTCGGGATTGGGGCTTTGACTAGCGTCTTTTGATCTACTTTTGCTGCTCTCCACTGGAGAGCTTCACTTTTGTACATGTTGCTCTCTCCTTCATGATATATATATACATGGATGACAACCAAATTGGTGGTCATCCTTTCCCTTCTCAAAAAGTATAGATGTAAGTTTTAGGGCAGTGGAACTTGAAAATAGTTCAGGGGGGAGCTAAATGGAGAATTTGATAATTTATGGGGAAGTGCAACGAGAGTCCATACTATAGAAAAGTAAGTAGATAGAACACCAAAGTTACTAGTTCAAACCAAATATAGAGTTCATGCTGATCTACTCTTTCAATCCAGGAAGTTTAGTATGCTTTGAGATAGCTCTTGTTGATCACATACTTAAGATACTTGTTGTAGATGCGAATCTGAGAAAATAGAAAGCCAAAATGAAAAACAAATTCAAGTAAAACCTGCACCTAGACATACCATAAACAAAATGCAAGGAGGCAGTAGCAGCCTGTTCTCTTACCATTTGACTCTTCATGATGTAGCGACAAAGGTCTTAGTAGCTGCCTTAATGCGTCCTCATGCACAACCAACAACTTTATCTGTATGTTTTTTCCTACCTCTGATCCACACTATATTTTTGTTCTTTTCTTATTTCTCGTATATCATGTTTAACATGTAATGCCTAATCGTTTTCAGTAATTTGTTGTCATTTTTATGTTTCTTCCATGTAGGTAGGAAAAAAAACATTTTCTTCACAAAACACCTACTTATTGCATGTCAAAATTATTTGTTTGATTTTACACATGAAAATTTTATCTATACTTTTTCACAAATGTGAAACTTTGGAATACTACTCTTCATTTTGCAGCACCATGTAAATAAACTAGAAAAATTTTAAATTGTCAGAAATTGGAGACGTTAGATTACAATCAAGCAGCCAACTCCGCCTATATTTTATAGTCGGTCCCAAGTCCGGATAAAGGAGGAGGGTTGTGTTAGGCCCCGACAGCCAGCGTAAAATTTTGTCGAATCTCATGAATATGGATCAACGAATAATGGCGTCGTATGATCCATGTAGCCGACCCCACCTAGTGGGATAAGGCTTTGTTGTTGTTGTTATTGTAGTTTTTGTTTTGCAACATTTCTTTATTTCCTGTTACTATTAAGCCATGCTCGTTCGAACTTGAAGTATGTGCGGCTGAAGATCACTGTGTTTGAACGCCAAAGAATAGCCGTGTGGTCAGAGAAAGCGGTCAAGCCGCGATTTGAAACTTGGTATCCATCTCCATGGGGCAGAGGAAGCGGTCAAGCGGCGATTGATCCAAGTTGAAGAGTTTCACCAGGTGAATCGACAGCCGCTAATCGAAAAATCCAGAAGACCATGTAGATGAATGAAGTCCCTGAACAGCCTAGAAGCCCTGCTAGTGCTCTGAGAAGGGGTTGGCCTATCTTTCGGGTTCAAAGAAACATTGAAATCACCGGTGATCAACTGGATGCCCATAAACTGAGCTTTGATGTTGGCAAACTCTTGCCGAAAGGCAACACGGTCCACGTTCTGAAGAGGCCCATAGACACAAGTGACCATGAAACGAATGGTGTTGGAGATCGCAAGGGAAATCTGCCTGGGATTAATTGTTACAGTCACGTGTCCTGATGGCTACAGAACGGTGTCTATATTGTTTTTGCGTTCATACATCATCGATTTTGTTGCCGCCCTATGAGCGTATTTCCCCTGTGACCCTAAACCTTAAACCTAAACCCTAAACCCTGTGACCTGATACGTTGCTGCCAGCCCCCAGCCACAGAACGACGGATGAAATGAGGCATCTTCACGTCCAAAAAGTGCGCTCAAACTAATCAGCGAAACCAGACAGCTGGGAAAGGGAAAGGGCAAATACCTGTCACCTTCTGTGGCACACCGACACGTAAGCTGAGAAATTGTTCCAATGTGGAGAGGGAGCGGAGAAGCCCTTGTCACCTCCCGTGGCACACCAGAAGAGAGACACCATAGAAGCGAGTTACGACAACAGGAGTGCACAAGTAACCTGCCAAATGAGCGTGTCGAACTTGGCTTAGTTCACGATGAGGAAGGAAAGGAGCAGGGAGGAGGATTGGGGGAGACAGGCAGAGCGACGAGGTTGATGAGCAGAAGCACACGAGTAACCTTCCAAGCAAGCACACCCAAGTTGACGGAGGTCTCGGAAAGGAAAGAGGAAAGAATGGAGAAGAACCGGAGAGGATAGGCAGAGCGACGAGGTTGATACCAGAGAGAAGAGGAAAGCTAGAAGCGCAGAAGACCGGGGAGCACCGAAGTGCTTGCTACGAAAGTAGGCGGGCATGAGCGGTGGCGGAGAGGGCAAACAACACTGATGGAGGAACTCGTGCGACCGGCAGCATGGTGCAAGAAATTTCACTTTTTTCACATTCAACAAGTAATGTCGGCACCGGAGATGGAGGCGAGGGCGGCCGGAGTGCAGCAACAGGCGCGACGATGGTGCAGTGAGGCCGAAACAGTGGGAAAAAATAGGGGAGTGGCAGTTCGATAGTTGCTGGCAACGGTAGTGGCACTGCCGGGGTGGGGATCCCAACGGTGGGTGAACTTGCGGGTTGAGGATGTATCACAGGCCTCTAGGGTACTGTAGCACTCACCTGATCTCACGCGCCTGAAGTTCCAATCTATATGAATCACTTTTCTATGAGTTACACTTGGTCTATCTCCGTTGGAGTGCCCAAAATCACCATTTCCATGAAATATTTGCCTCTCATGGTTAGAGAAGAGCTAAATGTTATTTATCTAGGTGAAATCACCTCTTGGCCTCACCCTATCCTATTAATTCCAAGTTCTTCCTCTCGGCCTCATTAGGAAATGACAATCAACACCCCTTTTGACACACATTAGGATCCACCCGACCTCTCGGTTTAGGATGAATCACTAATGAATAAAAGAAATTCCTCTCTGGCAGAAATTGATTGGTGTCAATAAAGAAAACATCTCAATACATTCATTAACAGCTCACAAAACTTTCAAATCAGGAATGTATTGTGTGATGACATCTTCAGAATTTTACAATCTCACATAGTTATTTCCATCCATTTAAAAAAAAGGTCCAATTGGTTTCAAATTGAGTATTCCATAATGCTTCATTTTCCTCTTTCTGTTTTTGAAGTAGTTCGTTTTCATCTTGTTTTGACCACTAGAGCATAGTGCACAAAAAGGTCCTCACGACGTTTTCCAGATTCTTGCATCCTAATAGGCCTCAACCAGTTTCTTGCTCATTTAACTGATCTCCTTTGCCCCCTCCCAAAGTTGATATTAGTTAATGAAAAATCTTAATTTTTTTGTAACTTTTATAATTCATTATATTTTGGCCCCTCCATGTATTCCGTTTTTGTCCACCCAGGTGTAACAATGTTAAAACATGTTATAATATTGTGTTTAGAATGTTTATAAACTATTTTCTCTTTCTTTCTATACTGGTGAGTGGAAACATAATTTCAGATGCTGGTTTTATTCTCATGCTCAATTCTTGTACACAGTTCTGGATTCTTCTTTTGCTGTCAATTGTGGTGGGAAAGAGGTGTCAATCTCGGGTACAGATTTCCGTGATGATACGGTCCCTCTGGGAGAAGCAAATTTCTCCATTGATTCGCCCAACAATCAATGGGCTGTAAGTAATGTTGGCTACATTGGTTCAACATCTAATGACTATTCTGGTATGGTGAATGTGAGTGTCCCAAAAGTTGGAATTGAAGGATCCATGATGCAATTGTATCAAACAGCAAGAGTATCAACCAGCTCCTTGAGATATTATTTCGGCGGTTTGAACAATGGGTCATACGCAATTGATCTCCATTTTGCAGAGATAGTGATTAGTGACAACAAAACTTCTTGGGAGTGCCTAGGGAGGCGTGTCTTTGACATTTTCATTCAGGTAAAAGGTTTCATTAGATAAAGGAGGAAGTGTTTTAGATGGCAACTCGTGATGACATCTGCTTGCACTTCCTGATGGAAACTCACAGGACAAATTGATGAAGAAAGATTTCAACATTGTTGAAGAAATAAGAAAAGACAATGTTGAAGAAGCGCCAGGGTCCTTCAAAGCTCTCAATAGAAGTTTCACTGCCGATGTCACCAATGGCGTGCTGGGCATACATTTGTTTTGGGCTGGCAAGGGGACATTCAGCATTCCACATGATTACACATACGGGCCCTTGTTGTCGGCGATCAATATTACACGAGGTACGCATCTAAAATTACCTTCACCCTTTAATTGAATTATCTTTCTCGTTTATCCGAACAAAATAGGCTAACAACAAGTCCTCTTGGTGGTTTTCATTTTCATCTGACGTATGACATTTAAAGGGCCAGATAATGAACCACCTACACCGAACGCAAGTAGGGATGACAAAAATATTACAGGGAACAAAGGGAACGCAAGAAGGGCTGGCATTATTACAGGGATTGCAGCAATATGTGTGGCTGCACTGTTAATAGTGTCGTCAATTGGTTACCTGTGGTGGAAGAGAATCGACCTAGGACACATCCGGCTTACCGACTCCGCAATGAAAGGTTGATTTTATTCTGATGTCTTCTTTTTTTTTTTTTTTCTATCACCGACATAGATGTGCCATATGTAAATGCTGTTTTTCGTACTCGAATCTTCTCTTGGCTGTCAGCAGTAAGCAGAGTTCATGTTCTGTCAATTTAAACGAGGTAAAAAGAGTGAAAAAAGATCCATTCTCCAAAGGAAACAAGTTCCTTGTTGGCAGATGGTATATGTATTGTTGTGACCGGCATATATCGTGTATATGTTGTTGAACCAATGGAACCTTATTTTATGTAGAGACTGGGTGTTCCTGCTTTCGATCAGCTTGCGTCTTTGTTACATCCCCGTGGGCCCTCTTTTTTTCAGATCATTTGCAGGCATTCCATGTCTTATCATTTTGGCGTTTAGAGGAAGCATGACATTGAGATAATGCATCAAATTGAACAAAGTGGTTGTAGCTCACAAATAAAATGCTTTCTTCCAACTGTTTCTTTTTTTTTTTCCCTCCAATTCACGACTTGGCAAGAAACCACATTTGGTAGCAATAAAAAATCGGCATTCATAATGAGTGAACTAATGAGTTCTTGTGCTAGAAAAAAGAATGGGGACTCATCTTTCTAGAGAAAAGAAAGGGATAGTTGTCTTGATTCGCAAATAAGATGAACAAGGAGGGACATGAGGGAGTTGGTAACGGGAATAAGTCTTTTGTGTGATTGAAGAATACTTTGAATATATTTAACAAAATCTTAACAGCAATATCTTAGCAAATTAATTTCATTTATATAATATTTTTTTATATTTTCGGAATTTTTAATAAACTTTTTTGGGAAATCTACTATTAATTTTTATTAGATTCTTGTGGTTTTTGAGAAAAATAAATAAACACAATTAAAAATGAGGAAGGAAGATATATGACTAGTATTTCAAGTGAAGAAGGATCAATCAGCAATGATAAAATCAACCCCATTAAAAATATTATCAACCCCAAAAAGTAATCTGGAATATCCCACTTATTTTGTCTATCAATAAATTACTATCCCAACAACTCTTTTCCTTATCGAACATTGAGATTATCTAAAATTAATTAATAAGTTAGTTTGGCCCTACTTAAGCCAAGCCAAGCAGCAAGTGACCTTAAATGTAGAAAGACATAATGTAATTGTTATTAGACCTATCCAGTGATTGCACAGTAACGAAATCATATCAAATTGAAAAATGAAAGCCAGCATTTATCACGGATGTGCTCTCTTAATGTTCAGCGTAATTAAAAGAACAATTGAAACGTAAATACAAGTGATAGCAAAAAATTAATCATAATAATCCAAGATCCTCATCACAAAGTTTCCTATTACGTCAGTGCATCTATAACTTGAACTTGCGAGCAACTTCTTCTCCTTCTCGGTTCATGTTGTATACAAACTATCAAAAGACAAAGGTAACAGGAAATATTTTGGCCCTCTACAACTGGCAACATAACTTTGCTATGGCCATTCATCAGATCAGTGGCACACTGTATCTCCGAAGTGTGTGTAGTATCATACTTAATCGCCATCAGTACTAAGTGTGGCAATGGTGAACTCCGGGATGCCTCACAATAAATTAGCTAACATTACTACTTTCCCTTGACTTTGCAATAAGCGTAGAATCCAGAGCCCGCAAAACCGAGAAGTTGACCTAAAATATTCAGCTGAAGAATAATACATAAGACTTAACATCACTCTTTTTGAAGGAAAAACCATAAAGATCATGAAAAGGATGGAATAGGAGGAAAAATATTCAAATTTACCACATCAAAAGGGAGGCCGCCAAACAAAAACCAGCCAAGTCCAACCGTAAATACATCCTAAAGAATTTTGAGGAGAAATTAATATGGATGCACAATAAAAGTGAAAGAAAGAAGGTCAATGTTGTCGGTCCATATGAAAACCAACCTTCAGATTCCCACACATTGTTTGCGTAACTGCAGAGTTCAAAGTTGTGTTCAAGAAAATGCTGTAGTTCAAGAAAAATGCCAGTATACAGGAAAAGAGCATTATGACCTGTAGAGTAAACAGTCAAATGACTTGTAGACCTTTAAGAAACCGAAGTAGGTACTCAACGACAAGCATCAAGAAGTCCTATACACTTGAGTAAAAGAGTAAGAGACAATAATTCATGTTAGCAAGTGTTATGAATATAAGGTGAGAGAGATAATTACTTACAGATGAGGGCACACGAGCTTTGGGCTATGTCTTAAGGAAGCAACAAAGTTTTATTTAAATTTGAAAAGTTACAGACAGACTACTCCCTAGTCTCTCTCGTAAAGAGGGTCACCATGGATCCTCTTAAGATTCTCCCCAAGCCCATTGACACAAAAGCCGCCCCAGATGAGATACGAATAAGGAATTACACCTCTGAGGATTTCAGATGGCCTTCTGAGGTTGCATATATTCCTTATTTATATACTCTTAATCTTGAACTCCTACTCCAACTAAGAAGTCTCAACAATAAACAAATTTCTAATTAAAGAAAGCATAATCCTAACAAAACAGGAAAAGAGAGTTCTTATCAAATAAGCCACAAACTCATTTTAAATTTATACATCAATGAAAATTCAAGTCAAAATTTAACAGTAAGTAATACAAATTGAGAACATACATATGATGTGACATTTGCGTTACATTCTTGATTCTTTCGATGACTCAAATATCTGTTACAAATTTAACTCGCTAACCATGCATTGTTCCCATACATAATGTTAATCTCCCATAATTTCTTTATACTTCATGAATAAGAAACTTGTACTGACAAAGGAAGAAATTTTTGGAGAAATGTATGGATTAATGAAACTTTAACTCACCTGAAAGCCAAGAGAATGAAGATATTGAAAGTTCATTGTGACATGTAAATCACCACGGATATATGTCCAGAACAACAATATTGGTCCACAAATTATACCTGGAATCGAAGAGAGAAAATTAGTTAAGTAATGTTTCACAAATCAACCTGAACAGGGCAACCTATGCATTATTACCATTACACCACATGAGACCAAAGGTATTCAGTCCACTGGACTTTCCTGCCCAAGGAAATTATGTTAGGATTATGAAAACAAGGATATCATGAAATGTCAAGGTATAATCAGGTATAACTCAAGGAAATTATGAAAACAAGGAATCCGAGTACTACCAATACGGGCTATAGTTGCAAGATAAATTGCAGTTGTGAAGTTGGCTAAGAAGACAATTCCATATCCATAGGCATCAAAAGACAAATCTCGAGCCCCAGCAACGAATGCTCCAAAAACTATCAATACAACACTGATAAAATCTTGGGTCATGCCATTACGTAAGAAACAAGAAAATGAAAAAAGATGCTTTTATTGATAAGAAAGGCTAGATGGATTTGCATACCCCTTATCAAATGATATTTTACAAAAGAAGGCCATCTAGGTTCAAAGAATTTTTCCCAAAACATGTGAAAAAAAAATAGGAATAATTTTCCTCCAGACATGTAATAGGTGAAAAATATGCATCGAGGATGTGGTCCTTCTTTTGAACAATTTGCATAGTAGCATGTCCTACAACCAGTGGTTTTTCACATTTTAGACAATACATCTGTGTTTCTCACCAAACTATTTAAAACACTTGGCTTCCACATTATATTCAAATGGTTTTAACCCAACAAAAGGCCCTCTAAGATAGCCAAAAATAACTAGGGACATCAAAGTTCATGCATGTCTAAAAATGTTTCTCCACTTTCTAGAACTATAAAAAAATACCTGCCAACAATAGGATATGAATACTTCTGCTTCGTTAGAATGTACTCCACAATCATTGTAAATACAACAGTCGTGCGCCTAAGGGTGGTGTACATTGGAACATTCACTCCACGGACAGATTCCATGGAAGCAAGCTTTCACCAAATAGAAATGCCGAAGAAATTCAGAATTTATTAACAATAAGACAAAAACACTAGCAAAAATTTAACAGAAACAAATTAGTACTTCCTATAACAATAAAACAAAAACACTGGCAGAAATTTAACAAAAAACATACTAGTAGTGACATTCGTACCATGTAAAGCAAATAAGCAATTGACAGGGGAAGGGTGTGCAACAAAGTTTCTAATGGCACAAGGCTTCCTTTATTCGAGCCAGCCCAGGATTCTCCAATTGAAAAAGAAATAATTTTCTTACGTTTCATTGCATAGAGAAATAAGGTTGATGAGACCATCTGGAAAAGTCAAAAGACTTTAGTTAAGAAAGGAGTGGCAACTTTAGAAACAAGACATTGTTAATACTATCATGAATATGCTTAAAAGAATTGTTATCATGGAGGCAAAGATAAAAATCATTTAAGCATATGACCATGACAAATTGCAACAAAGCTAGATATATGTTTATGGCATACTCAAATGAGTAAGCTTGACAGAAAATGACAAAAGACTAAATTATCACACGATGATGAAATTACAAACACATGTATACAATAAGAATCATAATCAAAGGAATTGTACAACTCTTTGATGCCCACTGGCTCATTTCCTTTAATTAGTGCAATAATAAAAAAAGAACCAACCCGATTGTATCTTGTTTGTTACAAGAGAGATCGAGAACATGACCTGGGGATGAAGTGCAGAGGAGGTTCAAATGAACCTCATTAGTTATCATTCTTGCAATATTCATTTAAGGCAAAAACCAACCCAATTCAAATTCTGTTTGTTAAGGCAAAGGATGGAGGATTATAACATCATTTGAACATCAAACCATAAATATCCTACTCCGAAAATCCAGGTCACTCAACAGCTTCGTAAAGCTTGACAATCAAAGCAAGAAATTAAGTAGAAAAGCACCTGGAGGAGTGTTATGACATTGGCACAAGGGAAGCTGTACGAAGATAGAGCTGCTTTGTTGAACATCACAAGGAGCACTGCAGAATACAAAATCAGAAAAGAAATCGAATAAAATCCAACAGAAAGGGCACCACGAATAAAAGAGTTATAATCATAACTGTGAACTTAGATCAGAATTAGCCATGAGATGCAATTCTGCACTACAAGCTTAGAAAAGCTAAAATGGCTAGTCGTTTTGTCTTCCAACAAATCTGAATGTTTAAAAGCATCAAAAGGCAAAGAAAAAAAACACATTTTTCTAACACTCATAAGACGTAAATAATTCCTGACATAAGTGAAAAGATGCTATCCCGAAAAAATCGATTTTTTTTAGTAAGTAATAAAAAGTATACCCGTCCATATTGTCTAACCTCAAATCAACAACAAAAGGGAGGAACGAGTAATTTTATTTATTTATTTTTTTTTTTGCGAACTCTATGCAAACAAAAAAAAATACTTTGAATAGATTAAAACAGAATTTTGCAACATCGTTAGCCCGTTCTTCTCCAAATTGCCGATCGGAAGCAAGACGTATACTGATCAACCAAAGCGGAGCACGTAGGCGAGGAGAAAAATAAAACTGAGCATCCTCGTTGAGCTACGAACCGGCGCAGGACATGTAGGAGAGGGCGGCGTAGGCGCCGCGCCGGGTCATGGCAGAGCCCTTGAATAGGGGCGGCGAATCGGCGGCGTCTCCGGCGAATCCGAGACCCCGTGCCGGCGACCTGGCCGGCGGCGAAGGTGGATCCGAGACCGGCAACAGCGCGCCCTTCGGCGCCATCTCCATCAAACGGGGATTGGAAACTAATCGTCGTCGACGATTTCTTCGCCCCGGTCTTTGTTTTTTGCCCGGTTGGAGCTTTTGGGAGTGGGAAGAAAGGGTCAAAAGTCGGACCTTTAACGAAAAGCCTCTCGCCTTCCCTTCCACAACTCACCACCGTATTATTATTTTTCTACGGACTAAATACTTCTTTTTTCTGCAAAATATGGAATGTATTTTTATTTTTATGTTTTCTTTTCTTTTCTTGATATTTAGGAAAAAAATATATATTTCAAGATTGAACCCTTTATCTCAATCAAGTGATCCATCCAAAAAGTATTGATAAAAATCTGAATATCCTAAGTAAAATTTATTTTGTGATCATTTTAATAAATTATAAAGGATATCTTAATGAAAGATATTTGCAAGAAATGTGTTTAATCATAATAATAAACATCATAGATAAATTTATTAGAAGAAGAAGAAGAAGAAGAAGAAGAAGAAGAAGAAGAAGAAGAAGAAGAAGAATGCAACTAATTATACGGTGTCAATATAAGACATGTTCGAGATGTTTAGTCCTGGCCTGATCGGACTTTTATTATTTTGGAATTCTTTTTTTTTTTCACATGTGAACCCCTCTGAAACTTAATTCTAAGATAATCATGTATTCTTTCTTATACCTAGCTGCCAGTTCAATAATCAATCCGTACGATAAGTCGAGCTCAATTAATTTGATAAAATTATTTTAAATTAGCTATTTAACAATGACATGTAGGGTTAAAAAAAATCGCGGGACTCGAATGTTAAATTATGTTATTGAATATTTTTTAACGTGGGCGATAGAGTTAAATAATAATGATAATAATAATAATATATAAACCTAACCAATAAAAATTGACTAGAAGACTAAGGCGGGATAGCACCTCCCCCTTAAGTTTAAGTTTAATTTTTAATTCGGTTGCCATTAATTTATTTATTATTAAGTAGGAAAAATGGTCGTCAGGGCCACACGTTCAATCTCGTTCCCTCCCCTTGCCGTGAGGGGGCCGCTCGCTAAAACATATTTTATTTAATATCTTAATAATTTGAATGATTTTATCCTCTCCCAAAGAAAAAAATACAAAAAAAGAGAAAAATCGTTTCTAGAAGATATAAATATTAAAGTATCAGATAATAATAATAATAATAATAATAATAATAATAATAATAATAATAATAATAATATTATTATTATTATTATTATTATTATGAAGACCACTGCCATCACATTCTTTAACTATTATTCTACGAGGGGGGCCACAGATTGAATATATATTCAACTTTATTACACTAAGCACATGTTTGGAATGCAAAGGTGAGTTGTCCTCTAATCACAAACCCCCTTATCCTATTGGACCAAATTTGATCAACATTTTTTTAAAAAATTGCAAAGAATGCTAAAACATTTTTTTCTCTCCTATATATCCCTTTGTGAAAGATAAAGTCTCGCGTATGTTGTTCTAATTCAACAATTACATATATATAATAAAAATGGTGGTTCTGGACGAAAATATTTTGGGAGACAAAATATGATAAGATATAAAACTATTATAATATATAGGAGAAATTAACAATTAAAAAATATTATTCTGATTGTAAATTATTGAATAATCATTCATTCATTGATCGTCATATTGGATTACTCAACTTTATCTTCACAATACTAAAAATCTTTTACAACATTTAGTTCTTGTTTGCTTAACCTTATAAGTAATTTATAAGTAAGTTCAAAGATATCTTATTATTTGGTAATTCCATAATATAACTTTAAGAAGATATCATATGTATTTATCAGTCCAAAAAAATAAGCAGGTGGATATCTTTTTTCAAGGAAAATAAGTTAGTTAGTTAGTTAGTTAGATAGATAATAATTAACTAGTTATTATTTATATCAATCATTTTGTCTAAATGTGTAATTGTTTATTGTGAAAATTAATTTCATACAATAAATTTCTTATCAACACTTAAAATTTATTTGTTATATTTTATCCCTTACAGTTGTCACAAATGGAATTAAAGATAACTTTAGAAATAAATAAACTAATGCTGATAGTTTATGTTTCTTGTCTTAAAAAATAATTTCTAAGAAAGATCCACCAAATTCCTTCAAACTTTCAAAGTGATTATCTAAACATATAACAACAATATAAAATTAATATTGATGTACAATTGACCCAATTTCACTAATTTTGTAATGCGTTCAATATTTGTGCTAAAGGATAGCACCATCGGACCTACATCTATCACCTTTAGGTTTCATCATGAATTGAATGGTGATGAATGAACATCTGATCTGCTACTCATTAAAAGAGGTAACACAATAATTTTTTTCCTTTTGTAATATCAAAATTAAATGAGTCAGTCGGATTATGATAGGCAATACAAAAAAGTAACTCCATATTTGTCTTATTGATGTGAATGCTAAGTGCTTAAAATGCATGTTTATCACCAACATATATAAATAAATCAATTCAATAATAATGTAGAGTTGTTATTTATGGGGCTTTACGTTGTGATCTTCCTTCAAGAACAAATATGTCATCCATGTTGAATATAATGATATCATTCTTCTCATAAAGGATATCATCTTTCACAATTAATTTCCATTCTTCATCCCTCATTTTATGCAGTTGCTCTTTGCATACGATAATAAAATTTATAGCATTTATAATGTCTTGATATTTCCTCTTAAATGACAATGCTAAGACAATTATAATCCTCTATACATTTATCATAAGATGTAATAACTTGAAATTTTGAGCCAAGAGTATTTGGGTCTTTTAACCAAAACTCTAATATAAATCATATATAAAGGACCAACAGACTTATTAATTCCTAAAAAATCTAGCCATGAACTCCTCTTCTTTCTTTTTTTTTTTTCTCCACCAAGAAAAGCATAAGGCTAGGAGATCTAGAGTCCTATTCTTATGGTGGCTATGTTTTAAGATCAACAAAGAGAAGATCAAGGTTTCTAGAAAAAGGATAAGAAGACCTAGAGGCTTCTAGATGATGAAAAATGATACAAAATGATTAAGAAAAATGAGTTTTAGATGTAAAGCCTAAATGTATGTAAAGGAGATCCAACCCCTCTATCTCCCCTCAATTATGTTTTGGTTGGATTGAGAATTTCAATAATGCGTTGTTCTTGATAGGGATTTTGATTGAGAGTTGCATAAATGAAAGTTGCATGAACTAGGATTTCATTTAAGTTGCATAATCTATTAAATTCATGGTTGTCTTTTAATAATTAATAGGGTGCAAATATCTAAATTCCACCCTTTTAGATACTTTTTCAGACCCATTGTCAATATCGATACTAAGCAGCAGTCACAAATTTTTATCCATTTTTCATGATATTATGCATGGATCAAGAATTTCGGTCCTTGGGAAGTATCATGAATCTTTCTATTCATTTGGCTATTTGGGTAAGTTTTTACTTATCCAAAAATTACAAATGGAAGCCCTCGAAGTTTAATTTTCATATAAATTTGTTTCATCCATTTTCAAGATGTATAAAAATAGTTATGATCTAAAAATCAGACTACTATCATGTTGTCTCGGGTAACATCAAGACATTTTTAAAATCTACCTTAATTTAGAAATATTGAATTAGGGTTTGAAATTTATGCACAAGTTAAGAGTTTGTATTATCGTTCTGGGACAATTGAAATCATTTGAAAAGAATAAGTATATATTAAATTATTACTATTTTAGTGTCTACTGTCAGATTACTATGTAAAGAATAGATCTCGATAGTTGTATGAATTTCTGGGATTAAATTCTTAAAAGATAAAATCCATGAATTTTATATGTGATTCCTATGAAAGTATATATTGCAGAAAAAGTAGAATCAATCAAAATTAACATCTAGTTATTGAGTTATAATTTTTTGATTGATGATGTGACAAAATTGTCAAATAAGAGGTTGGCATATCATTATTTATGTCAACAATTGTTATGTTAGTATTATGCATTTTCTTTAAATATACATTCCAAATACATTTATTTGCTTGTGTATAATGCTTTATGATGTTTCATACGTTTTATATATGATGTTATTTATGAAACATTGATTGATGTATTGACGATCACCTAGACACACATTTAGACATGCTCAGTCGTAATTAGACTAAAAGATGAAGAATAATTGATTATTGTATTGTAAAGCATAATGCACTTAAAGTTGAAGAATATTTTTGTCACTTATTAATGGTGGAAAGCTAAGTAGTACACATATATATGTACTTTAAGGGGACCCAAGCCCGAGATGTAAAGTCTTACATTTGTGTATATACTTCTTAGGAAACAAAGTCCCTCATCAGAAAGTGTGTGTATTATTGGAATAAAGTCCCTCACTATCACATGGAATAAAGTCTCTTACTATTATGATGTGTATGTTCTCAAGTATGTAGCCTAACTAGCCAATGTGATGTCTGATCCTTTCAACTATGTTAAAATTAAAGATGTTATAAGATAAAGAAGAAGAAAAGTGAAGTTTAATTTCAAAGTATCTTATAACAAAGAAAGAAAGTTCAGATGATGAAGTAAATATGAAAAGTAAAATTCTATACTTATGCATGCACTTCAAGGGGGCCTAAGCTTGAGAAGTAAAGTCTTGCATCTGTATATGTACTTTCTAAGAAACAATGTTCATCATTATAAAGTATGTGTATTCTTAAAGATGATTAGGAATAAAGTCTCTCACTGTTATTATATGTGTGTTCCTAAAATATGATTTATGATATGAAATGAAAGTCAAGATGGTATTATGTGATAAAGATGAAGGATAAAGATGATGCATGAAAGATCACATAATAAAGAAAGAACCAAAGGGTTATAAAACAACCCTAAATGTAAAGTATGGAAAATGTTAACTAATAAGGATTAAGGAGTTATAAAGAAACTCCTAGGATGTACATGACAACGAAAAAGAAATAAAATGACAAGTTATGTCATGAATATTTATGAATAATATGAATGTATATTTCTACTGTATGATACTGGTCGATGATGGATATGAAGTTAAGCAAGTATGACATGATGTTTATATTTCATGAATGTTATACAAAGAATGAATGTAAGTAATGTCATGTAAGGTTCATGATATAGTTCGTGGCATGCATGACCTTTACATATTATAAGTGAAAAACCCTGCACTCTGGATCAATGCATGTAACTAAGATTAAGTGATAGATGCAGCTCATGTCAAAATGTTGCATATGCTTAGAGTTAAATAAGACATGATTCTACATGAACATTGGACTAATAATGTAATGAATGTGGCATTAATGTCTTATGGAATGTTAGTCTTTATGAGTAATAGAAAGTTTTTATTTATTGTGACTTTATCTAAATTGTTAAACCGTTGTTGATTGATGTATGGCGAACATGCTAACGGTGCAAAATTTCTTTAAATGACCAAAAATTTTAGGGTGAATTTCGGGTCGTTACATAAGATGTGATATCAATGCAATATGTATTGCAAATATTTTAAAAGAAAATGTGCTTCATCCTTAATAAATTATAATGAGTCAATCACTAACCTTCATATTCACAAGAGTGTCATAATGTGATATCATGAGTTAAATTTGTAGCAATGAAATTATTCGGAAATGCAGGAGATCAGGAGAAGAAAAGAGGCGACCGCCCCCTCCCCATCTCTTCTCCGACGCTGAAGAAGAGAGGAGGGGGTGGCGTCGTGCCACCACCTTACCCTCTCCTCTTCAACGTTGGAGAGGAGAAGGGAAGGGGGTGACCACCCCTCTTCCTCGGCACACAGGGAGGAGGTGTCGCCCCCTTCCACCTTTCTTCTCCGATGTCAGAGAAGAGAGGAGGAGCGGGGCGTCGACCCTTCTCCTCTGCACATGCAATCAGTGCATAGAGGAGGAAGGTGTGCCCCCTCCCCTCTACATATGAAAATGGTACGCAGAGGAGGAGGGGACATCACCCTCTCTCCGATTTGAGTGCTGCCACTCAAGTGACCGGATGGAGAGGGGGCACACCCCCTTTTTATTTTTATAATTTATTATTATTTTAATATTTATATTTGGTTTATTATTAAACAATATGTCATATGGGATACTTGCATTCGTAGAGAAGAGAGAAAATGACACATGGCTGTCACATTGACCATGCAATCAAAAAACGGACGATCATAGATAAAAAAAGCATATGATGAAATAAGTTTATAGTTGGAGGACAGTCTAGTCGTAAAGTAAAGTTGGAGGATAGAGTTGAGAAAGTGAGTAAGTTGGAGGGTATTAGTGTAATTTATCTAACTAATTATATCAAGTAACAAAATATAAGTAGATTATCAATCTCACAATAAAGTAGTTAAATTTAATCTATCACAATAATTTGATAAGATAAATAATAATATTTTGATGTTTAAAAATAGAAAATTAAAGTGCAGGATTTAAATAATAGAATTAAAATAAATTGCTGTTGAACCTTAGACGATGAATGATTAAAGATGAAGACTGACTAACACATACAATAATAATGAGTAAATCATAACAATGCTAAACAATTTCAATTCTTAAAATAGATTAGGATTATTTAAGTTAGTAACTTCTCGGCCAAGTAAATCAAATTACCAAACTCTCACAAAAACTAAAGACCACAAATGTCGAGTTAACCTTCAGTTGAACAACATATTAAGATACATTAACATATATATCATAAATTACCAATAATCTAACACAAGGTATAAATTAAGATCACACAAGTTTGACACAAACAGAGTTATTAAACTTGTGTAATAAACACTTCAACTTTCTAGTTATAAATCAGTTTTTAAAAAAAGGATTAAGCGCTAGAATTAACCATCATGTACCTGGTTTGTGAACTAATTATAAAACATAATAAACTCATAAAAAAGGCATTACTTATAGTGTTCATAATATAAAAAAAATAAAACAATTTATATTAGTTCAAATCGATAAAACAATTCATGCAATGTTTTTAGAATATAAAAAGCTTCCACTGTAGGAAAGATAAAACTCTAAAAATATGAGCAAAGAGAATCCAAAAGATAACAAGAGAACATAACCATTCACCATTGATGATCTTTGGACTATAGAGAAGTACAAACATCGAATTACTCTGCAAATTTCTTCAAATAGTTACCTTCGCATTAAAAAAATTCTTCCTCTGCAATCATGTGTGCTTCCCAAGTCTCAACCACCACCTTCTCTTCTTTAAAAGTCCTCTTTATTCCCCAGGTGCTCCGAGCATTTTTGTAAAATAGTTGATTTAATGGGAGTCTTTTCTTATCAAGAACGTAATAATTTTGTGATTTTCATTTTTATATTCTTTTAGCTTTTTGTTATTTGTATAATGGAAGGGTTAAACAAGGGAAATGAAACTAGAAGGGTAAGATTAAGTCATAGATGATGTTAATAGGTCAAAGCTAAGGGATCCTCCTCAAGGATGAACATATATAGTTTAGTTCAACTAGATGTGACTGATTGACAAATTTCTAAAACTGAATCTCACTACTCTCGTATCAACGATCACTTCAACCTCTCAACTTTTGCTTCGAGCATATTCAAACACATATAGGATAAGAATTTATTCATCGTCTCTTGAGATGTTCGGAAACTCTACTCTAATCACGTGGCATGACAACAAAAAGGTTTCACTCCCCTGAGCTCTCCCCTCTCTGGTTGGGCTCAATCTTTGTTATCCTGATGATTGACTACCCTAATGTTAGCTAGATAACTTCTTGTTTTCTTGTTAAGCTACTTTGACAACATTCCCTTCTTAAGGTTTTGTTTGTGGAAGGAATAGTTCATCATTAGGCAAAGGAGAGAGAGTTAACAAGATAAACAATATTTCATTAATGATAGAAACAATGAAACGCACTTAGAGAAACAATCATTTCTGATAAAATCATCCAATTCATAAATAGCACAACAAAGTCTCAATCTAACAATGCGTGTTTCTACTAAAAAAGTCAGATGAAGTGCATCAAATAGTTTCCATGCCTCAGCATAAGGATGTGTAATGGAACTCGGATAATCACGTTCCCTTTCTTTGTGCCACCTCATGAATGATGCAATTTTCTCATAAAGAAATAACTGTTACAATCTTGGAACTATGGTAGAGTATTTGAACACTGCATGTCATATTCTTTTTCGAAAATTGAGAATTCTTTCTCGGTTTATATTTGGGCTCGCCACAAATAGAACCTAAGAAGTGAGTTATTGTCCTTGTAATACAACATACAATAGTTGCGCATGCATCAAAATTGATATTCTAAACCTAATACCTCTAATCAATCTTTTGCACTTGTAAAACTTTTCCAGTAATCTCTCTAATGTCGGAAGCAAACTCTTGATAATGAAATCATCCGGTCAAAACAACTTTCACTCATATTAAATTATGATTTCAAGTTTATTAGTTTTGCAACTACAAAAAAGTGTATTTTGTTTCACGCATTCATTCCATAAAGGTTCGTCGGCTTCTTTGAGAATGTTATAAAACTTAGAGGTCGAAGGATTAGAATTTTCTTCAATAAATGTCTCGCCAATATTTTCTACTTTCATTGCATCTCGTATCATGTCCCTATACGGTTTGCTTGACTCACCCACATTGGTACGTATGTTAGTATCAACTATTATCTCTTTATTCCATTTTTCTTCATCATGAAAGAACCAATTTATGTATTTTAGTAAAAAATAATTGTACTATAAACCCTTCTCCACATCATATTTTAATTTCCACTAATAACATTTGCATTTTCTGCATGACCATAAATTTTTGCCACATGAAGAAGCAACATCTTCATGTCCATATGCCACCTTAATAAATCCATCAACACTATCCTTATGTTCTTCGGTTATAACGTCTCGTTTATCCTTCTAATGAAGAATCCAACTATGATATGGCTTTGTCATTTTTGTAATGGACAACATTAAGGAAGAGCAGGGCACCGGAGGAGGGCAATGTTCAGCGGTGGCAGCAGAGCAAGGCACCAGATGAGGGCGACGGGATCGGGGAGGGCAGAGGAGGAGGCCGATGGATCGAAGGAGGATTACAGAGGGGTCACAGGAGGAAGGCGGAGGAGGGCGATGTCCGGCGGTGGCGTCGGAGCATGACACTGGAGGAGGGCGATGAGGGTCGCGATCAATCATCAGCGTTGGTCGTAGTCAGTAAAATCACAATAAAGAGGGAAGAACTTAGGGATTAAAGGTAACTTTTTAGCGTCGCAAAACATTACGACGCTAATTACACGCTAATGTGATGCCAACTAATAAAATTAAAAGATATCAGTTTAGTCGCGACACTAAGTTGGCGCTGAAGTGACTCTACATTAGCGTCTCCGACAAAGTCGGCTCTAAATCGTCCCTACCGTGACTCTATTGACTAGTGAAATATGCTTGAGTTTTTTATAAACTTATATTCAAATAGGTTTATATTATAAGTTTATATTCAAATAGGTTTTTTATATTATAAGTTTATATTATATGTATGTATGTATGTATGTATGTATGTATGTATGTATGTTAGGTCTATATAAACTATAAGTGTATATTCATATGTAGTTCACACACACACATTCACACACACACACACACACACACACACACACACATATATATATATATATATATATATATATTAAAAGTCTATATGTACATGTATATAAACTATAAGTCTATCTGTATATATGTGATCACCTCTTATTTTATTCACTTTTATTGAAAATAAACTCTTCCATCTTTGCATGATATCTTGTCTAAATTTTAGATTATATGATTATTATTTGCCAATTTTGAATGAAATCCCCTAATGTATAACAACTTTTCAAAATTTGAATTTCAGGTGAGAAAAGAAAGGGAGTAGGAGAGAGGAGGGAGGTGTAGGAGAGAAGGCAGAAGACAAAGGAAGAAAGAGAAGAACTCTTTGGAAGGGACTGATGAAAAACATTTTTGTCCTATACTCAGCTAAAACTTTAGATTCCCAGTGGTGTAATCACATGGCTACTACGATTTGATCTCTTTCTCTTAGTCGTACTCTTAGACAACTACTTGATTTGCTTTATATTCTATTGCGAATGGTTTGATCGTGTTTAAAATTGTATAGATCGAGAGATTTTCTTTTCATATTATCTATCTTATTTGAGAGGAAAGACATATTATGTTTAGACCATTAGCAATATTATCTCTTCTATTAGTGCTTTAGATTTAAACAGTGGTCGAGAGGTCTATATTGTTTCATTGTGAGACGAGAGTCTTCAATGGCTGTGGTTGTTTTAAATTAACTTGTTGCTGGATATTAGAATCTTCATAGTATATTCATACACGATTGTTTATTGATTCTAATCTATACATCTTAGACTACTCCTTCACATCCCGAGAGAGATTGAAGAGTGGAAGGAAAGAGTTAGACAGTTCACTAAGTTAGTATCGAGAGATCATTCACCTCATTAAGGGATCATATCCGTAGTAGTGACCAATTCATCACAAGGAAGTTTTCTTCTCATCAGAACCTATAATTCAGCAATCGTTCCCTTTACTTTTTGCATTCATGACAATTTTTGAGATATAAATAGATTGACAATTAATCTAAGTCAACGATTCCTACACGACTTGTATATTTGTAGTAGTATGGACTCTGGAGTATTTATTTGAACCTTGAATAATACTTAGTCGGTGTGAGAGATCACAATTTCTAAAGTTCACATCAACATGTATATCTATATCTCGCGCAAATCTGCATCATCCGGCCTCCTCGGTGCGACCTCCGGCCAGATCTCATGCAGATCTGCGTCCCCCGCCCGCCGCCATCGAGCACGACCATCTCCACCAATTTCGCAACCCGTCGCCGTCGATCTCGACCATAAACGCAAGGAGATCGCGCTCCGCCGCCGCCGAGCTCGACCACCTCCGCCACCGCCGAGCTAATTTTTTGTTAATCCATCAGGTTAATTATTCATGGTATAAATTTTTTGTTTTAATCCATGTTGTAGATTAGTTAAACTTTTGTTAATCCATGTTTGGATATATATATATAATGCTCAAAATTATATGAAATAAAATGAAAATAAAGATAGTAAAAATGGAAAAAAATTACTATATATAAAACAAGAAAGTGAAAGTTTTGCATATACTGATTACTGGTGAACTTTTTCACAATTTTTATGAGCTATTTTTTTTAATTTTAAATACTATTTATATGTATATTACATTAATTTAATATGTCTTCAATCTCATATTGGCTGGGAGTGCACTAGATAGAAAAAGAGAGAAATACATAAAAATGGTTAAATATTAAATTAATATAAATTGGGTGGAAGATGAAGAGGCAAGAGATCTTGGATGGTCAAACAAGAAAAAAAGAAAGATATTTTGGGTTTTTGGGTAGAAGATGAAGAGACAATAGAATTAATGATACTCAAAACTTACAATAAAAATGAAGGATAAAATTGTCATTTTGAAATGACATTAAGCTTATTAGGAATGACATTATCAGCACCCAAAAAACAATTTTGTGTACAACAACCAATAACAACCAGCTAAACCACTATCTAATTAAATGATTCCCCTCCCCTCCCCACCTCCCCCCCTCCCCCCAATCCAATTTTTGATACATAATCGGACTGGAATCTCATATTTTAAAAATATATTATTATTTAAAAAATATCATATTGTGTGTTTATATTAATTAAAATTTTATATTTTAGTATATCTTAAAAATGCATTATATTTAATTATTATATATAATTTGATAATTATTATATTATACATAAAATTAAATTTTAATTTGTTATTATATTGTAAATTATTTTATTGCTGGACCGAAACTACTTTTATTTAGAAAAATATGTGCAAATCAAATCCGGATCGAAACGGCTTGGGACTTAGTCCGAAATCCGGGTTTGTTCACTTCTATATATAAAAGTAGACTTAATTTGAGCTTCTTTAATTATTTATGACCATTTAATGGCACCCATTTGAGTGAATTGGTAATTAATATTTGGCATAGTACTTATGATTCGGTCTCGCAATAAATTAATCGCCATATCAATATTAACTAGTAAAAGTTGCATAGGTTGTTGTTATTTATCAGCAAAGTAGTTATTAACGCTTCTGCGTGTTTGTTGAGTTGAGTTGCATGTAAAACAGAACGTACTTTACATAATAATAAACGACGCACACGCGTAACATGCACATAGGCACCTACTTATACATATTGCATATACAGAAGTACGTGTGTGGTGAAGTATTAACTATTCTTTAATTTGTGTCCCTAGGCGATTTGACCTGATTTGATTTGACTCATTTGATCTTAATCGGGTCGCGTCATTCTTTTTTGAAGGGTTGAATCCGTTTTATTTTAAACTCCGTTCAGATCAGGTGGTTAGGTAATTCAACAATCATTTTTTAATTTTTTTTCTTACTTTTTATATTTTTTTAATGTAAAAATATTATATTGAATTTATTTTAAAAGCATACAATAATTTGTTAAGTATTTAAATATTACTTTACATATTTAAAATATTTTTTGTTAATATTTTATTTATATAAGATATAAGTTGAAAACTAAAAAAGTTTTAAGAACAATGGGATGGTTTGGATCGAATCGACTTAGGTCAAAAAATTCCGAACCGATGGTTGGGTTGACCTCCAATCCGATCCTATCCGACCCAAATCAGATCGGGTCATCCGGTGAACACCTCTACTTTTCGGCCTCAGTACCCTTTTTTTTAAATATTTATTTATCATTTTATATTTTAAATGAAAAAAAATTTGATGTGGTAACATTTTTCGAAAAGAATCAAATAATTACAAAAGTTGAATCAAATAAAAAAATCTTAAATTATTTTAACAATGATTGTAATTTAAACTTTTGAAAGTTAAATAATGAGTCGCGGATCCCATAAATCAGCTCATTCTTCTAGTTGACAATTGAATTATTTTTTTATTTTATTTTAATTTTTTAAATAATAATCGTGATTAAAATTTTTGAAAAGTTGAATGATGATGTCCGACTGAAATTTTTTTTCTTGGTTAAAAAGGCGAGAGACCCATTACCCTAATTCAAAAAGAAAAAGGAAATACAGAGAACATACAATTAAAGAAATACGTACATGCCATATTCTTATTATCATATTATTTCATTCTTATAAATGCAGAACCTAATGGAAGAGAAGAAAAGACAACTTAAGAACAAAAGAAAAATAAACTCTAGTTTTGTATTCGATTATACTATATATGGCTCAGATTTATTCCAACAAATTAGTCTTGAACTCAATAAAAACTGAAGACATTAAAAGAAAAAGTGAGGACATATATTAGTAAGGACTCATATGACATCTTTATACATGATGTATTTAAGAAATACATACATATATACATACATACATATATACATACATACACTATATATAGAATAAAAATTGGATATGAATCATGACGTTTGATGCACCATGTAGGGACGCAGGGGTGGACCCACATGTATGGTGAGGGGGGCCCTGGCCCCCCTAATTTTTTAAACTTAATTAGTTATATAGATGCGTATATGAATTTTAGGAATAAATGTTAACTTTGACCCTCCTAAATAAATTTGATGAGGCATTAAGACACAAAATATGTCATTGCTCTAATGGATTGCTGCTCTACCAACCCTCTGGGTCCGCCCCTGCCTACGTGTCCCGCAAGGAATCCCCGATTGGGGGCCCGAACTCGAAAAAATTTTCTCTCGCAGGATGAGGATGGGGGCAACAGCAAGGCCTCGAATCCTCACACCCTAATTATATATATATATATATATATATATATATATATATATATAATCTTCATATCAAATTTCAACCATCCACCCTATGATATATATAACAAAAACCCTAAGTCTCTACTTTATTCTTTTTCTTCCTCCATGTCGGCTGCTCCCTTTTCATTTTTCTTCTACCTACGATCGATCCAATCTCTTTCCTTTTTCTTCCACCATGAAGCCACTTGACGGCCAATCCCTTCCACCATGAAGCCGTAGCTCGTCCATGATGCTAGAAGAGGGAGACGGTGGCGGCGCTCTTTTGAGGAGGGCAGCGGAGGCTCTTGCTAGAAGAGGGCGGCGCTTGCGCCGACGGCCTTCAAACATCCGCCAGTGCGCATGGTGCCCCACGACAATCGAACACAAGAGGATCCACTCCCAACGACGATCGGACGCGCGACGGCCATAGCTCAACCTTTGTGCGTCGTGTCACTAAAAGAGGGCGATGATCGCGATGGTTCCACGCTCCTGACGATGGCCAAACGTGTGATGGTTGAATACAAGAGGATCCGCTCCTGACGACGGCCAGACGCACGACAGTCGGAGCTTTGCACAGGTGACGCTTGTGCCGCGGCCTTCGAGGAGCTCCGCAAGCGCTCCATGCTCCCGATGACAATCGGATGAGGGACGGGCAGACGCATGACAGCCGGAGCAGGGCAACACCGGCAGCCCTCTGACGATGACCATGCTATGTTTTTTATTTTTTATTTGATATTTTTTGTTTGACATATGTATTCAAGGTTTGAATTTCAAAAGTAGATTGTTTTTTTGGCTATTTTTAACATCTACAGAAGTGTTAGATTAATTTTGTTAAATTTAATTATATATTATAAATATTAAATATTTTTTAATTTTTTTCCACTATTTTCTAATGGGGATTCGAGGTCCCACGTGGATTAGGGCGAGGGAATAGATTCCCCTAGCCCCGAACAAAGTTGAATGCCGTGTCAGGGGTGGGCCGGCTAGTCAATAGGGTCGGGGTCGGGGGAGTATTAGGGTCAGGTGCTAGAAAATTGTTTGCATGGTCCTTAAACTTGTGTGTATACGCGCGTACGCGCACACACATATATACACATATACTATATATATATATATATACGTATAATAACTCTTTAGAACTGGACACTTCCCTTTCCTTAGGGATGGAAATAAGCCGAGCCATTCGTGAGCAACTCGTAGCTCGGCCTATTTTTGGCCTATCTCGACTCGGCCTATTATCAAACTAAGTCAAGTTGAAATATTAAATAAAGCTATTTTCTTAAAGATGCTTAGACTCTTAATAATTGGCCTAGCCTTATAGCTTATCAGGTCAATCTTTATTAATATTATATATATTTGTATATAATTTTTAATCCTTCATCTTTTAAATCTTCAATTTTGAGTTCAATATTACTATTTTTATTATATGTTTAGAAAAATATATTAGTGGTGTCTCTTTTATTTAGTTCATATCTATTGTTTCTTTAATAAATAAGATTTATTATATGTAATATAGTAGATCATCAAAAAATATGTTTGGCTTAACAGACTAATAAGTTAGGCCAATCATTAAAAGTTAATTAAACAAGTCAGGCTAATTTATATTCATGGCTTGTTACAAGTTATAGGCTAGGCTTAAATACTTTTATTTTGCAATAGGCTTGGTCTATTTAAGTGGAAGCCTAGCTCGGCCTAACTCGTGTCTAGCCTACCTTTTCCTCTATCTTGATGTTCCCATCTCATACAAGCTAATCTCTACCGAGTAACATCATAGAATTACTAATTGCATTGCCTCAAAAGTTACTATATGAAAAAACAAGCTTCTCAATCATGCCAGAAAAATCACTCTCATTAATTTAGTGATAAATTCTGTTCCGATTCATACTCTAAGCTCCACCTACTTGTCTAATATTGTTCTAGAGACTATCGAGCATTTTTTTTGTAATTTTCTTTGGAACTCTAATGGGGATAACAAAGGAATTCATTCTTGTCAACAGGAACACAATTTTACTCTCCAAATATGATGGGGGTCTTGGACTTCGTAACCTCAAGCTTGTCCGACCAGCTCTGTTAATCAAACATATAATGAGACACATGAACAATCATCACTCTATATGGGCAAACTTAATTCTAAATAAATATGGCACTATTCATCCTTAGACTGCTTGTTTTTCTCATAGACAGGATTCTTGGTGTTGGAAACTTATTTGTGATTCAGCTTGGTCCACCCAATTAGGTATGAAGAAAATTATTAGTAGTGGTTCCACCACTCTTGTGTACTCTGATCCATGGATTTTTAATATCCCTCTTACTTATAAACATGAATATCACCCTGGATCTCACTTATCCAGAATCGCCAATGGAACTTACATCTGTTAAATCTTTACTTTCGTTCTGATCTTGCTTCTCTCATCTCAAACATTAATATTCCTGCTCATGCTGAGGATGATATGTGGATATGGGAGACGGATTCCCACGATATTGCTCATGCTAAATTTGTATATCATTATCTATGCTATAGGCCCTTGCCGACGCCTACTAATGGACGGATCATTTGGACAAAAATGTGGGGGATTCCGACTATGTCAAAGATCCATGTGTTTTTGTGGAATCTTTTACATAAAAGGTCCCAACTCTTGATTTTATAACTCGTTTTATTCCAAATTTAAATCCTTGTGTTTTTTGCAGTTCGGCCTTGGAAACAATAACTCATTTATTTTTTTTCTTGCACTTTTTCTATACAGTTTTGGAATCTTGTTCAAGAGAAATTACAAGTAAAGTTTGAGATTTTTCATACTTGGCCTAAGGGCACATGGCATAATGAAGGCACGACATTTGACCGATCCAGTAGAGCTCATCTCCTTTCTTTGCTATCTTTTGCTTTTTGGGGGCTTTGGTAGTGTCGGAATGATGCACATTTTAGCTCCATTCAAGCAACTCAGCAGATCGTATGGGAGAAGGTCCTTGTGCAGTACAACGATTATGCCAGAATCCACATACTTGAGGCAACAGCCCTCCATGACCCCATTTGGGTATGGTGTCCCCCACCTACCCAGACACACCCCCCCCCCCTCCCCCCCACCCCCTCCCGAATGTCGTGTTTAAGATTAACGCAGATGGTTCCTTTTCTAGGGCCAATCTGGAGGGGGAGCATGATTCATTGTCCGTACTTACACTGGTCACTTTGTCTTTACAGGTGTTGTCAAGCATCATGCTCATTTGGTTTTGGAGCTTGAAGCTTGGGGTGCACTTATTGGCATTAGAATATGTTTTCATATGAACTTTATAGTAGTTATCATCGAATCCGACTCGACTAATTTGGTGCAAATTGTGAATGGTACCTCTGGTGTCCCATGACGCGTGATGACTATCATTAAGGCCACACTACATGGTTATGTTTTTGGCGATTTAATCACCATTATTGGAAAGCTATCCGGGCAGCAGATTTTTTGGTTAACTTTGGGTGTACCTCGAATCATGACCATTTTATCAAGACAATTCTGATTTACTAATTAATAGATGAAATATTTTCCTTAAAAAAATATTTTTTAAAAGAGTATATAAAAATTGATAAGGAAAAGGAATGATAAGTTTCCCTTACAAAAATACTATACCGTAACGAGTATAATGAAGCAAACTAACATATGGTTTTCCTCTTAAAAAATAATAGAATTTGTTAAAAAGAGTCATATTCATCCTGTGGATGTCCATGTCATCATATGTCACAGTGAAACAAAGACCCTCACAGATTGTTTGGTGTATGGTATCAAGCAAAACTTATAGATTCATTACATAACATCACTTCTTTTTTTTTCCAACAAAACCTTTAAAAGCTGACCATGCATGAAAGTTCCACTCGTCGATCAGAAGTTACGTATCAATTCATCCCCCATGACTACAAAGAGAATCAAATAAAAGAACCAAAGAGAAAACAATAAAACAATAAAAATCCGATCATCATATGGCACTCTGGCTCATTGAAGCACAGGTTGCAGCCATTCGATTTCAACAACAACAAAGCCTTATCCCACTAGGTGGGATCGGCTACATGGATCATACAATTTCGTTGATCCATATTCATGAGATTCGACAGGATTTTACGCTCGGGGCCTAACACAACTCTCCTCCTTTATCCGGGCTTGAGACCGGCTATAAAACATAGGCGGAGTTGCCATTCGATTTCACAAACAATAAAATGGAATATTACAAATGCACATTATACATACACTTTGCCATCAAATAATTCATTATAATGCTTGTACCTCAAATTTTATTTGGCACATGGCTATGTTTCTAAAGTTATTCCATATAGCTTCACCATGAGCCATATGAAAAAGATATATTTTTCAACTTGGATGAAAAATGCCTGACAAAAAAATTACATGAAGATCAAATACTAGAAGAGCTCTAGTATTTGAAACATAGCCATGTGCCAAATAAAATTTGAGGTTTATTTGCCAAGCAGAATCTAGATGGCGTATTACTACAGACACATGAAAAAGGTCTACAATGAGCTCACAGCGAAATCTGGTTAAGTAATATGAACAATAACTTCGGTAACATGCCACTGTCAGATCTCGTGTTGTTTTGTGCAACCACACAGCAGAACATCTAAATTGCATGCATCCTGCAAAGAGAATATGAGAAGTTAGTCTATACTACTACTGCATTCTTCGGATGAAGATATGATGTCAGGAGACATCCTGCAGTCTGGATTGGATCTTCAACGATGTTTATCTGCATAGAAACAAAAGGAAATAACATATTACCCCTTGTGTCAAACAGAGATTGAGATTTCAAAATATTAGTCCCTAATTTTCTGACCTCGTAATATTGAGCGTGATTGATATGACACTGCAGCCAGATCATTAAGTTGTTGCAATGGTATGAGATCCTTCACAACCTCATCCATGGAAGGGCGGGACTTGGGATCCTTGCCGAGGCAACGATGAGCAAGGTCAGCAACTTTCTTCACTCCTTTGCTGGAATAGTTCAGCTCAAGGCGAGGGTCTACAAGCTGGTAAAGCCTTCGTCTGTCAGCCAAATAGGGTCGAGCCCATGCTACGAGATTTTGCCGTCCATTCGATCGTCTTTTGTCAATGGACCGCTGACCAGTTAAAATCTCAAGAAGCACAACACCAAAGCTATACACATCACTCTTGGATGTTAGATGCCCTGTAAACATTATATGCGTCGTTAAGTCTCTTACTGGAAAAGAAAAAAAATAAAAGAATTGCATGACACAAGTACATTTTTGTCACACAATCATTGATGAAGAAATTTTGTGCCACTCCTGTGCAAGAAAAATATCCAATAGATTCCATGAAAATATTACTGTCGCTTAATAAATAAAGCTTCTATAAATATACATTACATCTCAAAAAATAAAAATAAAAATAATACATTCCCTCTTTCATGACTGATCCATATCTGATTAGTCAATTCACCATGTCCTCTGTTTTTTGGTCAATCTATTTCAGATGCCCTCAATTGGTTCATTAAAATGTGCCTCAATTGTTATTCTTCATCTCGTTGGAACTTTTCTGGGTAAGCTCAAGCGAAAAGGAAATATGTAAAGAAATTACTAGTTCAAATCATGCATTTTGTAATATTACATAATTTCTTCTGTGGATTCATTGTCTTACCAAAAGAGAATATTGTTGAGACTGAAACTCCTACTAGTAAGAGAATGTTATGACTTCTTACTAGTAAGAGAACGTTGCAACCAACACGGTAATCGTGGAACCAAGGAAGATAGTGATTGCATCTGGTCATGATTATACTAATTCAGATGTATTGCATTAGTCTTTTAACATTTATTATGAGTGAGAACTTCTGTAATCATTGTAGAGAATTCTATTCACTACATTATCAACACAGTCAGTCATTTATCCACCAAGAAAACAGACTTGTGAACTGTGTTTTTAATTTTAATGTTGTAAATATGGAAGTTCTAATTTCCAAGAAAAAATAACATATAATTTAACGTGAGCTGGATAAATGTCATTTCTATCGAAGTTTATTAATGTAAAAATTAGAGAGACATCTTTTTAGCTATACTAAAAAGCCAAACAATTGTCTTTGCTTTTCGAAAGAAAAAATCCCATAACTTTCTCATGGTTATACAGAAATAATCAATTGAACTAAGAAGGAATCTCTCAAGGTGTAAATCATCATATGCCTTCATCAGTTAGTAACTGAGATTAAGTTCCCTGACCTTAATAGATCTCTTTTGGATAATACAAACAAACACTTCTTTTAATTAGGTTTTTTCTCCGGGTAGCATATTTATGTTAGGTTTTGTATAAGCAAAAGGAATAACTATGGCTCATAATTTTTGCAACACACCTGTCATCACATATTCTGGTGCAGCATAACCATATGTACCAACAACTCTTGTTGATACATGAGTTTTATCTCCCTGTGGTCCAGCTTTCGCCAGCCCAAAGTCTGAAAGCTTTGCATTGTACTCCTGTAAGAAAGTTATCCCTAAAATCATATCCATGACACAATGTCTTCTTGAAATTTTTAGAGCTAGATATGAATTAAGTACCAAATCCAGAAGAATGTTAGATGTTTTGAAGTCCCTATATATGACTGGTTCTGCACCTCCATGGAGAAAAGCAAGTCCTTTAGCAGCACCTAGTGCAATCTTTATCCTGTGGAACCATGGTAAAGGAAGAGTCCCTTCAACAGTATTAAAAGAGGTAAGGATTAATCACTGAAATGAATACAAAAATAAATAAATGGTTATTAGAGATACCAAACAATGACAAACGTACAATTTTGAGGCTCATTTCATGGAGGCCTTTTTTTAAAAAATGTTTAAAAAATATGGTAGGTTTTTTCTAATGGATTAAGGAAGATGGGTCCACAGCTGTGGACTACCATGGTCCTTTTTTATTTTCAAAATGCACGATCAAGTTAGTGAAAACCAGTCCACGGAATCAGCTTGGTTCTTTGATTTAAGGGTAAAATGGGTTCAGCGAAAAAGTTGCTCCATTTTCTCCTGATCCCTTCACATCCATTATTTCTCCACTCCCTCGGAAACTGCCTTGCATTTGCCAAATTTGGTGGGCAACCTGCTTATACGCCCTTCCTGAATCTCAAATCCAGAACTTTCAACTATGCCAAGTTCTTCCGCCTTCACATCAGCTTCCTTTTTCACTCACTCAGTTCACAAAGACGAAGCAGAGTCACAAGGAAACACACATGACTGGAGGACGATCCAGATTTAACCCTTTTGCAATGTGTGTCTTTTCCTAGTCCTCATCGTCGTCAAGGTGGCTCTTTTCTGCACTGAATAAATATTTTTGATTGAGCTGCATGAAAGGGCACGAAAAAAGCACATCTTTTCTGAGGCTTCTGTCAGGTCTTTGGCATTATTGTGGCAGCTCCTCTAGAGGGGGAGGGGGTAGAGAGAGAGAGAGAGCCGCTCCGTCATCCTACCTTTACTGGATTTGAGCAGACACCGGCGCCGCCACCTCAGATGCCTCCTTGCCTTTGCCAGATCAAAGGATGCCACCCTTGAATGCCAATGTATTGTGAATGGATCTGAGACTCTTACCAGTTGTTTGACTGAATTTTAATTCAGCTAGAAAATATTTTACAGGAAGAAAATAAAAAAAATTCGAAAAACAAATTCTCACCAGTAATAATAAGAAGAAGCTCAGACACTTAATCTCCTCTTAACCAGTAAACAAATAAAGTGATGCGTTCTCAACAGCATATGAACTGATCATTTGGTGCTCACATTGAAATTACTGGATTGATCAACCATTGGCATGATAACAACATTATTTTTTTTTCTAAAAAGTATAGATTTCAGAACGGGACGGGAAAAGCACAACACTGATGGCGTCTCAAAACCGGCGAAGGCGGGGGAAGGCAGGCAGCATTCGCGGGATGGCGGCACGGTGAAGGAAGGGTGGTGTGCAAGCAGCCTGTCCTCATGGAAGATGATAGTCCCATATCCAGGGAAGGCTGTCCAGCGAAATTCAACAAAGGCAGGGCGGCAGGGCAGAGGAGCGGAAGGAAGGACCAAGGCAAGGGGGACTGGGAGAAAAAACAAATGATTCTTTGCTAAACTGGTCACACTATTAAAGGAAGTGAATCGAATCAATTGTGTCAGCCAGTTTTGACCACTGGACTGTGCAATTTCAATGTGTAGAATGACAGTCGTTGATCTCGCAATGCATGACAGTCCACAGCTGTGGACCCTAAAAAGTATTGTAAAAGGGTCCACAGCCTCTTTAAAAATATTGTAAGTCATTCTACCACAAAAAGAAACCAATATCATCTAGGTTCTAGCGAATTGACATAAACACACAAGAGATGAAAGTACTTATTGTAGAATGTAACTTCTTAACTGCTTAGATGAATTGAAACTGCTGGATAAAATAGGTTTTTGTAGCTTTGATATTTCAGAAAAGATCATTAGATGCGCCAGTAAGAAGAGTAAATCAAATAATCTGGAGTCCGATTAAAAGAGGGAGAGGGAGGCCAAGGCGGACACTTGACGAACTAATAGAGTAAGATCTATTGGTGAATAATATACCGAAAGGTTTGGTTACTAATAGAGCAGAATGGCGTCGTATGATCCATGTAGCCGACCCCACCTAGTGGGATAAGGCTTTGTTGTTGTTGTTGTAGCTTTGATATTTCACAGTGGACCCATATAATCATGAACCATCGATGATGTAAAAGATAAGAACTAATATCAGCTTATCAAAGTAAATTTCCACCAACATTTTCTGAATTCTTTAAGACTTTAAGTAGACAGACCTATTGACATCTTATTTGACCTGAAAATTAGGTTACAATTATTTAGCTACTGCATCATATCATGCAGTGCCTCTAATTTCGCAGCTCCTCTTTGCTCTTCTTTCAGTAGGTTAACTCATCAGTACTTGTGTTGTACAGATTTCAACCATGGCTTATTTTCTTTGGATTTCATTAATGGCCACAATCAAATTAACCTTGGGCTATATACAGATCATGAGACCATGTAGGACAAAAGCAAAAGCCCATAAGGAACTGGCTACGACAGAAAATAGTTATGAATAAACAAAATATAGAAAATTGTAGATACAATTTTACATACTGAACGCTGTAATATAAGAAGGCGAACCACGTCAATTAAGTAGTGCATCCAGTTGGCCATCAGCTCTCTAGTTCGATGTGTGCTTTATGCAGTCTCCACATTTGTGGATATCAATGATTGATTTATTACTTGAGAAAGATCTTCTTCAAGGCGTTAATGATGATGTCCAGTCTATGGACTGCGTAATGCTGTCCAGTCTATCGATATCAGTGATAACAGAGTTTTGGTATTTCAGAGGGGAAAGGATGACAGGGTGATGCATGTATTTCATCACATATAATTTAAGTTGCATTTAGGGTTATTTTCATAAGTTTTCCATAGCATGCATAAGTTTTTACTTCATTTATTACAATTATTTTCTTGAACTCTCCAACTACGTAGGTGTGTGTCATTTTGCAGGAAAACTCCTTTAATTTGGTGGAAAATCCTGAAGAAATAAACTGAAGTGGAAAAAGGTGAAGAAATCAAGCAAAAATCATAAAATAGAAGTCTGTAACGGGCCCTAACATCAAAATCACAACCCTAGCGTCAGATCTCACGAGTCGTATTAGGATTTCATGACCCTGCACGAGATATCATGGGTCAGGGGTCTCGTAGAAGTAATCGCCACATGCAAGAATCGTATAACATGCCGTTACAGCATACTTGCATCGCACACAAAGAGTTAGGCATTTTGGGGAGCTGATTCATAATGGGTCATTAGCAGCTTTTAACAGGTCTCATAGAACCTAGTTCCCAGCACAAGGAATCCTTAACAGACCATTAGACCGCTTTCATGACACGTATCAAAGATGGACACGGCCTATCATCGGCCGTGACTAAGTATTTACGGGTCTCACAGAGTAAGTGGAAAGCCAAGATACTGATAATACAGGTCATAATGGGATATTTACGGCACTCACAGAATGGTCATAAGCTATTAACAGAAATGTTACGGGCCATAATGAGCCATTAACGACCCGTAACGTAAGACGATATAACAACCCCGACAGATTACACACCGTGAACTAGGCCAAAAGTCATTACCAGCCGTAATGAGAATCTAGCAGCCGTAACTTATGAGCCGTAAGGAGAAAGACACGGACCACACAAAAGTTTATTATCAATTTTGCCCGAGTTACGGGGCGTTACAAAGATGTTACGGGCCATAACGATTTCATGCGGACTTCGAATCAGATTAGAATTTGGCCGTGAACAACTCTTCATGGATAGTTATGGACACCGATTTTTGTTGATTGTTGATTTTTTGGAAGAATTTTTATTGGATAAGGACTCTAGGACGGTATCTGACCTTCTAGAAGTCAAATTAGATCATAATCATTCATAATTTGAGATAAATTGGATGGTTTCCAAGACAAATAGGATTCTAATCCGAATTTAATTGTTTTAACAACTTTTAGACTCCGAGGTGATCCAAACCCTTTTGAGAATCCTTGGACTCCTTTGGGGCTATAAATAGACGACTTGGGAGACATGAGAATCCTTGAACAGCTCTTCATGGATAGTTATGGACACCGACTTTTGTTGATTGTTGATTTTTCGGAAGAATTTTTATTGGATAAGGACTCTAGGACGGTATCTGACCTTCTAGAAGTCAAATTAGATCATAATCACTCATAATTTGAGATAAATTGGATGATTTCCAAGACAAATAGGATTTTAATCCGAATTTAATTGTTTTAACAACTTTTAGACTCCGAGGTGATCCAAACCCTTTTGAGAATCCTTGGACTCCTTTGGAGCTATAAATAGATGACTTGGGAGACATGAAATTTCGTGCTTGAAGCCTAAGAAGTCATGTCTTATTGCAGAGAAGGAGTTTTGAAACCAGAAGATCACCCGAAGGAGAAAAATCGTAAAACAACTCGTCGGTTGGGCTGCACGATTGTCTAGAGGTTTTGAAGATTGCAAATTGTTCTTCTATCATGTGTTTGGATGCTCTTTTACCTAGTTCTTATCTTTTATTTTTAGTGTAATGGAGATCTTTAGCTTTTTGTGTAAAAAGGGGAAACTATTAGACCCTATTATTGATTGAGTTAATTTAGTTTGTTTTTCGGTTTCTTTTGATTATGCTTGCTAAGCTTAACACCTTTTGACGAGTAAGATTAGTTCTGAGATTCAATTACAAACCTGTAGGGGGTGATTGGTTTCAGTTTCTATTATTCCTTTGAAGATTGATCCTTTACTCTTATGTTGAAGCAAGCATAACGCATAATCGGTAATTCGTCGTTTTATGTTGAATTGTGTGTGGTCTATCATTCTTTCCAGATTTGTGGGTGATCGTTAGTTTAAGAGAGACAATTTTCAAGCATCTTAATTCACTGAAAACGTATACTTGACTCGTCGTTTGCGATTATTCGTATTATTTGAAATTGAGATAGTTCGGTTGGAGGGATCAATATTATTAAGGTTCTCTTAATCCATCATAGAAATCGAATTGAATATTTATTTTTTATATTGATACAAAGAATTAGACATGTTTATCCTTACTTTAATCATCCATAATTCCTGACGTTCAACACCACATTTATTTTAATTATCAATCATTTATTTTCCATTTTTTTTTTACATTTTTGTTTTACACCACAAACCCTTTTCTTCTCCTAGTAGGTCTTTAGGATAGAATCGATTTAAATAGTTCATCGTGGGATCAACACTCTATTTTACCCTTTATTACTCTATTTTACCCTTCATTACTTGATATGATTAGTGCATTTGCTAGCAATTTTGTTGTTACATAATTTTCGCATCACAGGGCTACTGTGAAAATATTCACCATTGGAAAATGCATAGGAATGCAAGACTAAAGCATCATACACTATCAGGACTTGGGCCATGCACAACCGAAGCTGTTAAAAGAAGTTAGCTATTTCTCAAAAAAAAAAAGGTTAAATAGCTTATGAAAGCAATAACAAAGTTGATTCGATGTAGTTTCGTTTTTAAAATCATGGGTATAACCACAATATAGAGAAAATTTGCAACTTTGATCTAATTCTGTACTCACTTCGGAAAAGATGGTTATCAAGACTTCCTCTTGCCATATATTCATAGACAAGTAGCCGTTGGTCATCTTCACTGCAGTAACCTATGAGCTTCACAAGGTTAGGATGATGCAGTTGACCAAGAAAGTCAACCTCCGCCTGCACCAGAAAGCCATCCTTTCAACTTTTCTTCTGAAATTTTAGACAATTTGGCATATCGGATACTTACAACCCATTCTCTGTGGCCCTGTAGAGCATCAGGCTTCAGACTTTTGACTGCGACAGTAATACCTGTGCCTGGTCTTGAAGGAGCTGTGCCATTTTTTACTATCCATCCTTTGAAAACATAGCCAAATCCACCTTCTCCTAGAATGCTATCAGGTCGAAAGTTACCAGTGGCAGATTTGAGCTCCTGGAAAGTAAACTTCAGTAACTGACAAGAATTTTCATTCTCAGCTTCTTGACCATGAGTATTTTCCTCAGAAAAATTAGATTCCTGACGAGCAGCGAGTTCACGGTTGCTGGCATTAAGATATCTTGTCTCGGTTACTGCATTTAGAAAGAAATATTCACTTATGCTTATATTTACTTACATCAAACGCTTCAACCCCAAAAAAGAAAAGTTCAGACACTTGTCAGTTGTCTCCACTATTAAAAGAATAAACTGTTTGAACTTTAGAAATGCTTGTAATAAGTAATCATATAAGTTAGCATCCAGGTAATGGTATTTATACTTCTAAATTCTAATGCAAACCAACAAAGAAGAGATACCATGTAGTTTAATTAATAGTACCCCATAGTTATCTGCTCGGATAGGAAAATGAAAACCTGAAACAATGTACTTTGAAAAGTGGGGCCTAACGGTGCTTACTAAGTATCCACATGTCTGGAAGCAATTAAATCACACAAAACTGCTTTTAAAGGTTGGACAGAATTTAATTCTAAAATTAGACTTGATCATATCAATATGATGTATAGAGTTCCTACCAGAACAGGGAAGAGGCAAAATAGTTCATGTTCTTGCACTAATGTCACTGACAGTCGGCTGCCATCTTTTGTCACTTCCGACCTTACTAGAATTACAGTAGGTACCATCCTTTTATCATGCATTAATGGAGATTCGAGAGAAAAGGAAAACGAAGGTAATTCATATAAAAGCACGTTCCAGGTTTTTCACAATGTAATCAGAAAAGGTAAAAAAAGTTGATTTAAGAAATAGATATATCATCAAGTGACCAAACTTATTCATCCCAGGAAAATTTGCTAAGCATTTAACTTTCAATAGGCCACTAAAAGCGCCAGAGTCTTCACTATGTTTACAAAACTTGTCTGATGTGCCATAATCATTCAGTTAAATCAATATGAGAATTCGTTTTTTCCTTTTCTTTTCCTTTTTTTTTTGGCTTTGTTGTTGTTGTTGTTTTTTTTGGCATAATCTCATTACCTTATGGGATCAATCGCCCAACATCTCGTCAGAGAGAAGAAAAGGTAAACGGAAACCACACACACACAAAATGCCTACCCTCGAAGAACAAACCTCATAAATCCAGATCAGTTCATTTGATACCATGATCATGCATACACAAGCATCAGTGCTCCTAAATTGTTCATTAGCCTTTCAGGGGGCAAAAGCAAAGGAGAAAATAGCTCCACCGGAGTTCAAAGAAGGTTTTTTTTTTCCTTCATCCTTATGATAGAGATCGAGATCGCAACATCTGATGAACATTAAATATCGCTAAACTCAATCGCAAGCATGCCAGATCTTTTTTCGACCAGAACAAATCTTTGGAAATTGTTTCTGAAGAGCTGAGAAAAGGGACCAGAACAAGAACCTGCATCACAGACCACGCTGGTCTTAGGGAGGGCATTGGGGGATGGTTTAGCAGCTTCAGCAGCTGCTGCGGCCGAAGACCCACGCGAACCTCTGACCCCCCTAACAAAGGCTGACCAGCACCCACACCTCACCTCCATCAACCCTCTTCTTCTTCTTCCTCCTCCTCCTCCTACAGTTGTAGCACTAATCTATTTCCAGCTCTGTCAATCCATTCAGGAGCTCCAAAAAGTTACCCGTGTCTTCCATTAGACAAAGAAGAATAAGGAGAATAATAAACAGAGGAAGTCGGCAATCAGAGGAGGAGAAAGGAGGAGTCTTGAGTTGGAAAGGTGACGAAGAGGAGGACGACGTCTTAGAGGCTGCCAGCACCATCATCAGAATCAAAAGTGGGAATGCTTTTCCTCTTTTTTCCGTGCCTTCCCTTTCATTCTTTTCATTACTACTACTACTAATAATAATAATAATAATTATTATTATTATTATTATTAATTCTTGCAGTCTATCTTATTGGTGTTTGTGGAGTTTGGCCAACCATGTCATAATAATAGTGTGTCCTGGGAGTCCATCTCTGTGCCATGCCAAACTTTCGCATCCCTTTCTCCTGCGCCATTTTCTACCACTGCTTGTAGGAATCCCTTTCTCACGCCCTTTGATTCTTTTATTGCATTTGCATCATGATGGAGTTTGATTCTGGTTGGTAGCAGCATTAGCAACAGGGCCTGCTTTGTTCGATGTTTCCATCTTCTACAGATTAGAACCATTATCTCGAGTGCATTTGTTTTCTCTGCTAATCGGCTGTGATCTCCATTTACTGCATGATTCAGAGTGTGTGATTTTAGGCAAAACTCCAAAGATGGACGCGATAATAATCCATTTCAAAGCTACCCTCATAAAGTTGACATTGATGTGTACAGTTCCGGCGCCAAATTGTAGTAGCTTGAAGTCCATGTTCAGATCTGGAGCATCCCTTTGAACAATAGAGATAAGGAATAAACAAAGATTCTGACTAAGAAGTTGTGAATTGAAACCTGTAGCAAGTCAATAGTCCACAAAGTGCAACGGTCGCATTGAGTCGGCGTCCAAGAAGAGAATTCTACATTCACAAGCAAGCAACCCCAACTCTATTTTTTAAGTCTTCATAATGACCTTTTAGATGTGATCCATAATGAGTTGTGTCAAATACCACAATTCCGTCGTTTTGATTCGTTATTAAATAATACCTATGTGAAAAATAGTTTGAGGAGGTTGCGTTTCTTTAGGTGGCACAATAAAAGTAAAATCATATTTTTTTTATTCGAGAGTAGCTCAACATCTCATAATATGTATGAAGTATATCACATCTGAATTTTGGCTCCTGTTAGGAGATTTGAACTCGGTTATGTTTGGTAGGTTTCATACCAAATCTGCACAGAATTGCATCCATTGTTCCCCAAAGGATATTAATTATTGATGAGTGATGCTTACAATAAATATGATCAGCTCATTGGAGAGGGCTTAAAGGTGGTCATATCACGCTTCCATAATACCAAATTACTTCAATCACACCAACCTAGAAATATCTTTGTCAGCAGTAGGATCTTGAGATTTGTTCAGTTCAAATTTATCCAACACAAAAGCCATCAAAGATGGATGACAACCATAACAATAAATATGCACTAATGATGTTTTGTCAATTTTCTTATTCTCCATAGTTATCCAGTGGCTGGCATGTGCTGCCAACAAGATTAAACTATTAACTATTATTGAAATTATATATAAGCACATGAAAGGCAAACTTAACCTCTGAATCAGATTTATCAGGTTTCACTGGGCTTCTGAATAAGATGATCCTCAGTAAAAATCTAAGCCATATATCTTTGCATGCTGATTCTTTTTCTTCATCTTCCTGATATGCTCTTATAAATGTACAAATCTTGAGAAGCAATCTCCCTCCTGATTTCTCACATCAAGCTCAAAACTCGAGAACATGGTTGCCCACAGTTTCTGCAGGCATGTTGCTTCTGTTGTGTCATTCCACGCTTAAGGAACTGCTCCCCAGTGAGCAATAATTTCTGCAGAAGTAGGGGACACTTTGTAACATCATTTCACATTGCAGAAAATTGCATAGTGAGAACTAGGTGGATTGCACACAAATGATGCATGTGCTTCTGTGTGATGATCATTGGGGCCATTGACAAAAACATTCTTATCAGCTAGCCACTGGAAGTGCGTTCATGGGGGGCCACTTCTTTTTTATGGTATGATACAAGCAACCCTCTATTTTAATTAATTGATGAACAGAAGCCAGCATCATTTAGCAGTCAGATAGGTAGGTGAGCTAGATATTAACTGGTAATGGTGGATTCTGTTTCAAAGTTTCTTATTATTGGCTACAAATGGACTATATTTCTTCAGGAAAAGATCGCAATCTATGCTGCTCCATGAGTTTTAGTGTGCAACATATTCAGTAAGTCCAACGGTGCCCGGAGTTGTTTAATGAGGAGTTGGAGATGAAAAGAGTGGAATAATATTCCTTCAATCAAATTGGTGAATTCAAGAGTCAAATCTGAGGTTACTCAATTTCTATGCATTGAGATTCAAATTTGATTAGAATGATAAAATTAGATTGGTTATTAGATCCCCTTTCCTTGTAAATTTTAAAGTTCCTTCGATTTTTGTCAAGATCCAACCAATTTGTAAGTAAATCAAAGAAGAATAATGCATATTCTTGTGGAATCATAAGAAAAAAATGTCAGTTACTAACATAGAATCCCACTGATACTAACATGGAGAGTTAGAGACATTGTAACACACCACAAATTTCATAAAAAATAAAAAAATTTAATTCTGTTGAAGTCATTCTCCTTTTTTTTCGATTAGATTTTTCGAATCTGATAATTTTTTTGTGTCAACCGGATTTCACTTACATCCCTAACTAGGGTATCACCTTGGAAAAATATTCAAACAAATTTCTAGAATTTACATAAAATCAAACGGTACGGATCTCAATATTTTGACCAAAGAAAATGCCTCATATCAATTTAAACTTTAGGATAATTTGATTTGAAAAAATAATGAAAATAATAGGGTTTAATTTACCTCCATAGCACTCTCCTCTAGAGAAATTCCGAGCGCATCTGGATGATTCAGATAAATAACATATTTTAAATAATGAATTTTAATCATCGGACAGGAGGGTGCTCAGGAGATAAATTAAATCCTATTAACAAAATATATGCTTCATTTTTCAACTATTTCATAAACAAAATGTCATTAGTGTCCATCAATAATGAAGGATTTGCTCCACATATGTTATTTATGGTTATGAGAAAACAAAATCAATCTTTTGCAGAGAAAAAATGGACTTGAAAATTTCAAGTTCACAAGGGGAGAGAGTGGAGTTATCAATTACACAACAAATAATAAATACTGTGATGAGGAAACATAGCAAGAACATGTATAATGGACGAGGTCAGATCAAGCCGAGCTTACAACCTCTTTCATTAAATCTAAATGGATTTGGATGTTCTTAAGTAGCAAATAAAAAGACCAACAATCAGAGAAACTTTTTTTTTCCTTCTTGATCCAAACAAATCAGCAAGAAAAAGTTTTTGGCTTCATAAGGATATATAAATTAATTTCAACAAAAATACAAATATGTATAGTGTGCATTCAGCAACCCCAAACAAAAATACAAACATGATAAGTCCTTTTACTTGCATAAATGGACCAGTAAGGAGATGGAAGATTCGAATTCTGAATAATACAGATATATTACACGCCTGAAACAAAAAAAAAATTTAAAAAAAGAGAGAGAATGGTGTCACAATATGTTAGGATTCATTTATGTGACGACAAAGCCCCATGTTCATTTATGCAACAGGGAGCAAGCATTGGTGTTTAGAACTCATATCTAACACTCCCGCCCAATCATATCTACACAAATTTAAAACACATCTTCAGAGATGAAAGGTAGCTATGTTTTGTCTATGTGAGATTATTCAGATCATCTTGCCAGATGATCAGTTGCATCTCCACTTCATGTTTCAGAGATCAGACAAAGAATGGAGCTGGTTTTGACTTCTCTTGGACTTGTTTCTGTGATGATTGCACTCAGTCGATGTAGTTTCTAACTAATCGATGAAAAAAGATGAATAAACAGAAACTAAAACTACTGTCTCTAGAACTAATCCTTCCATTTCAGAATTCAATCTGCTTGACCTATCAACCCTTCAATTTGAATTAAGCCCAAGAATTATTAGGCTACTTTTCTGATCATGATGAGCCATGAGGATTACTTAGTAATTGAGCATTAATGGTGTGTTTGGTTGAAGATATATAATATTATCTGAAATGTAAAGACGTCAAGGAATGTAATTTAAGGAATCACATTCCGAATAAAGTTGAATTTTCATGTTTGTTTTAGTTTAATAAAGAATCATATTTCCCTCATTTCTCTTTCTTTTTCTCTCTCTCCCACAATATGGTTATTGGAATGTGAGAAAGACATTATTTATGGTGGTAATCGAATTCCAACATTTCATAAGAATGTGATTCTAGTTGGAATGTCACATTCCTAATTACATTACCAAATGACACATAACCAAGTATTAGAATATACTATTCCTATCAAGATGCCTAGGAATTTAAAAAAAAATAAAATGAACCAAACACACCCAAGGTGATGCCTTCTTGCAACGATGTCTGAGAGGAAGACATCTATTCCATCCACTTCAGAGGGCATGTATTGTTGGCACTAGTGTTTTTAAAAATCAAATGGGACCGATCAATCCGACCGATTTAATTGTGAATCGTTGGTCCATTCCAATTTAGCAACAAAAATCATTTTGCTTAAAAGTCAAATTGAACCGAATCGACTAGGACAAAATGGGATTGAAGTCAATTTGGGTTTATTTTTTAAAAAAATAAAACATCTGAGCAAATAGAAGAAAAATACAAAAAGGAATGTATATTATAGTAGAAAAGGTTAAAGAATAGGAACGAACAAGAGAAAAACGAACGAGAAAAAAAGGATATGAATAATAAGAAAAGTAAATTTGAATTTAAAAAAAATGTAAGAAATTAGCAATAAATAAAAATTTAAACAAAGGAGAAAGTTATCACGAACTTAAATAAGATGATAACATTTAAATCATTATAATGAATATATATTAAAAATAAGAAATAGAAACATAAGTAATATAGTAGATTTTACATGATGAAATTAAAAATGCAAGCAAAGAAATTTTGAACTTGAAAAATAAAACGTAGAAGATAGTAATAAAAAAATATTCATGAAAGAAAAAATAAGAAAATGATAAAATTAAATTATTATAAATAATATATAATTTAAAAATATAAGAATATTTTATTAACATTTGATTAATTTAAAATGCTGATTGATATGTTTTATTTCATTATTTTCACATTTTTTACTTTTATTTATATTATATTTTTGAAATAATAAAAATAAATTATTTTAATAAAAAATTAGTTCAATCTAATCAAACTCAATTGAACCGATAGATCATAATCCAATTGGTAGACCAATTTAATTGCTAGTTCGATTTTAAAAACATTGAACAACACAATTATTTCAAATTTGGACTGTGCTAGCATTTTGTCAATCCAGTATGCCCAGACAGGGCCCAATATCATCCTCTCCCTTAGAATTTATAACATTAGAATTTGTATATATAGGGCCTTATAATATTAATATTTATATGACTATTTATAATAATTGTACACTTAAAATTTCAAATACAATATTAAGAAAATAAGTTACCTAATATAATACTAAAAGTTTATTTATTTGTAAAATGAATAATTAGATTATACATTATACATAATATTGATATGTAAGTTTTTAATAAATATGGAAAATACTAGTAATATATTATATATAATTTATTGTATAATTAATAATAGTATCAGCGCTCAGATTTTCGCAAAACACTCGAAAGAAACTTTTTGAGGTTACCATATTCAAACGTTTAAATATCACAAGGAATTTACAGATGATGAATGCCAACCCTTACCTTATCCAGATTTTGGATACTTGGATTTTCTTTTTTGTAAAATCTGCTCTATCTTTATTTCGAATCGTTAATAGTTTTTTTATCACTGTTCTCAATTCAAGATTTCGATTTATGTCTTGAGATTTTTTACGATTTTGATATTCCTAATTGATTCTTCTAAAATTTTTATGGGATCTTAATTTTCATGGCACGATAATCCGATTTTACATAATTTCACATGATTAATATAATCCCTTAAAAACAATATAAAGTGCTCTCATGATAATAATTAATTTACTATAACTTTCTCATTCTTTTTTATGTTTGATACATTCCATTTTATACATATTTATTTCATATCAGTTTATTATCCATAATTTTATCCTTACAAATATCAACTGTCCTAATTTATAATTAGATTAGTTCAAAAATTAGGTGCCTTATTTTTTTATTCCAACAATAATCAACATGGCTCGTGTCATTCTAACACACTCCAATTGTCAACAATCTTGCCAGTTATACCAACACAGTCCGCATTGGCCAACACTCAACATGGCCCGCATTATTCCAATATGGCCTGCAATAGCTAGCAATCAACATATCCCCAAAATCTAAAAAAATGGGTGGAGATTACTGTATATAATATACCAAATTTTCATGTTATTAATAACATAGCTCGTGCCAATTATTTCACCAAATATCACGGCCAAAAATAATTGCAGAGTAATTAACACAATTTGTGTCATTTATGGACACGACTCGTGTTGACTTGCATAGACTAGGCACATCTTCAACTATAAAAAAAGGGTCCATATCACGAGGCATCCAAGTCTAGAGTTCAAAATCCATTGCAAAGGTAGGGAAAGAGAGCCTCTCGGAGAAGTTTAGCTTTCTTGAAGAGATTATCGATCCTTTCCTATCTCCTATTTTATCTATCTATTGTAATCCTAATGATTTTTCTACATGTCATAGAATTTTAATTAGCATCAGTTGATGTTGAACTTTGTTAGATGCTTGAATAAGATTTATTATTATGAATGTTTTAAATATGAATGTTGAGTTTAATGCTTTCTTCTGAAAATTTGAATTTAACCGATTGGTACTATCGAGATTGATTCTTTTGAACTTTCTCAATTGACTGTTTTTTTTTTGTTCTTTTCAATAAGCATTCCATATTCAATCTCTATCTACTCGCCTAAGATTTAAATATTTATGTATCATTAATTCACTGGTGTTTTTAAGATAGGATTGTATGGCTAAAGTATCTTATAAAAAAATTAGTTAGAGACTGATTCTATTAATATGTCTCTCTATTATCTGGAGATAAGATAGTTAAGTCATCTATTTACCTTTTATCATCATTTCCATCAGATAAATTCAAATTTATTTTAGATCCTACAATCAAGGAGATTGTTACTCTTGTCTTATCTAAACATGTTTGATCTATTTATCTTAGGACTTTACACTGGATCAATTTAATCTTCTTTGTTTTATTTCTTTTGAATGAAATCTTATATATTGTCCTCGTCTAACTAAATTAAGATAAATCCTCGTGGGTTCGACATTCTTGTCATTCTTTATTATTTGATTCAAGGTAGTGCACTTGCTATATCATGCTAATATAACTGTCGCATCAATGTTTTCATATATTCTAACATATATATGAGTCGAAATGCAACATAGTGAGTTGTAATCTAAGAGTTCATTGTGAAAAATTTATCAAGAAATAGTTGTTTTATATTTTATTAGTAAGTAGGATTTTACGAAACCATCTCATCTTTTGATTTTTTTTTCATCTTAAATATTATCTTGACTGTGACAATCTTAAATGTTCCAAATTGATATTTTGGCATGAGATATTTTATTATTTAAGACTATTGATATCATATTTGTTTCTCCAAAAAATACCTATGGACTTAGTAATTATAACTAGTATATTAAAAATCAAACAAAATAAGGAAACATAACAAGTTGGACATTTAGAATCATATGAGAGGATGGCCACCATTATACAACTTTTGTTTTATTACATTATAGAACAATTGAAAACATGTATTGTTGTATTGATTATAGTTGTGCCTCTCGAGGTGATCAACAGTGAGCTATTTGATAGGAACATTTGTTAAGAACATGCATTCATGATCGTGCTTACATTGTCATTAGGAGCTTTCAGATGTTTTGTTCTTCTCATGAAGAGAAAAAATGGTCAACAAAAGAAAATCACAACTCTAAATGTTTCACTTTGATTTCTTCACTTTAACAATTAATGCACATGATGAACTCTGTGTTACAACTTTTATCTTCTACCTATTTAACTATCTTCTAGGTTTCAGTTTAATAAGAACAACAAAAAGAGTAAAAAGATTATTCATAAAAACAAAACCTTCTTAATAATTATCGATACTTGAGTCGGGTGGGATAAAACTCGGGCCAATTGCTATGAAACTTAGGCCGAGTCCAAATGTGGCTAGGCACAGGTGTGATTTGACAAACTTCTTATCTTTTCTGACTTTGGAACTTGATGCAAACTTTAGAAGTTGTGATTTCTCACACCGGCTAAATGTCATTCAAATTAAAATATACCATAGAGTCTACACTTCTACAAGTATACAAGTCGAGTAAAAACCACGAGTATCGTAACCCCATTGACTTAAATTAACTCCCAACTAATATATCTCAAGTTGTCACAGATATAAATAACGAGGAATAAGTAAAAGGCAACTAATAGACTAGGGACTTAGATGAATAAAAAGCTCTCCTATGATGAATTGGTTACTGCTATTGATATGACTCCCGTTGAAAGGTAAGTGATCTCTCGATACTTAACATGGAATGCAATTTACTCTTTTCCATCATCCATCGATCTCTCTACAAGTGATATACTAAGCTGAATGTAAATGGACTAGAATTCAATGATTAGTCAATCTCTCGGTTTTGATCATAGAAGGGTTAATCTCTTTCGATCTTTTGTATCATGTAATACGAATCCTAATCCTAGCATGAATATCCATTCTCAAACAAGTGCCAACATTGCAGACTCTCGCCTCACAATGTGATCAAATGAACCTCTCGGCCTCTTTAGAGTTAGAAAGGAATAATCAAAGAATAATATTTGCTAATGGCTCAAAATGTAATCTACCCTTTCTCTTGAAAGGTAGAACAAGTAGAGTCGATCTGTTGATCACATAAAATTTCAAAGTATATCATAATCATTCACAATTCAATGTGCAACATAATTAAGCAGGTGTCTAAGAAGATGAAAAAATGGGTATCAAACCACAATAGTTAGGCAATTACACCACATAGGAACAAATATTTTTAGCCAAACATCGACATGAATAGAATGATCAAAGTTGTATTCATTCTTTCCTTCCAAAATTTCGGTCTTTTGATCTCTAGTTCTTCTCCAACCTTCCACCCCATGCCTTTCATCCGTCTTTCAAAATCCTCCTACCTCCCCCTTTGTTTCCACTTTTCCTCCCTTGAAATTAAAATTTCAAAAGGTTGTTAAACCATTGTAAAATAATTCAAAGTTGTCAATTAACATGCATATATATTTAAATTAGATAGAATTCTCATGCAAAAAGGTGGCAGGATTATGTATAAAATGAGTAAAATAGGAGGTGATCAAACTCTCCCAAACTTGAACGGTTGCTTATCCTCAAGCAAAGGCTAGAAAATTGTGGTAAAGACCATGGCAAGAGAGAAAATCTATTACACAATAAGCTCATTTCACATGGTTGCCTCAAGCATCAATTACATAGATTAACTATCAGCATATCTCAAAAAAATTGATCACTGAAACAACCATCAAAGAGAAGGTTTGAATCCCCTTACCATATCTAGATTGACTATAAAAATTACCCTTAGTTCTAATGATCTCAGTCATATACATGTGCCTTCCCCTTTTTACTTTGTTTTGTTAACTCTTTAAACAATCTCCCAAACTTGGATAAAAGATAGCTGGTCAGACAGAAAATATGCTCATCAGCTCTTAATTATACCTAGTGGCCGAACATATTACATGCATAAGGCTATTTTCAAATTTTGCACAGTTTTAAAAATACGTGCTTTTCAGTAATAATTATAGCTAGTGGCTGAGCATATTACATGCATAAGGCTCTTTTCAAATTTTACATACTCTTTGTAACTACTCAGTTCAAGATGGGGGTTCTAATTCTTCATTGTTTAGGAGTTTTCAACTAATTACTATAGATCATTAGGACTAAGGGATATTAAAGGTTTATCATGCATTGGAATAGCTGCTTTGATTAGATTCCAAAGTCGTTTGGTGTTTCGATTGTTTTAATTGATGGATGCTCGAGTTAATGATGTGTTGTGCATAAGCTTATCTTCTCTAGCTGCCTTCTAGCTCATGAATGATAGTTAAGATCATGCAATTAATATTCAAGTTAGAGCATTTCTTATTCTCAGATATGAGGTGACCTTATTTGTACAAAAAAAAAAGGCATCTAACATTTCAGGAATCAGAAAAGATAACATCAACTAAAAAGAAATAAGAGTAAAAATGTACCAGCTGCCCTTTCCCCTAAGCTTGTAATCAACATCGTTCTCAATGTTGATCATGTCAAGAAGAGGGACCGAGAGGAGGTGTCAGTGCCAATATGCAGTCAGTGCTTGTTGAATGTCACTGAGGGTGGTGAAAATAGAGTCATTGGTAGTTTTTATGTTTTGAATTATGTTGGCAGCATTGGAGCTATGTTGCTCAATGTTGTTGAGTTGATCCTTGAGAGCTTGAATATCTTTTTGCTGTTTGGCATTTACTTCTACCGAATATTCTACCTTTTCCAGGATCGTGTCAATTTTATTTGTTAGATTAATAGGGTCAAGTCTTGAAGGGTGAGGTGCAGAGGATGATTCGGATGTTGCTGGCCCACTTGGTCGTCCAGTTCGTCTTGTGGTAGGTTGCAGGCATGCAAATGATAGTGCTTCAAACACAATTGGTGGCAGACCTGCAAAAGGGCAAAAGGCTTGTACATTATCATTCATCCACCAATTCTTTCCCTGCAGGATTCCTGTGCTTTGACATTTTGTAATGATAATTGGACTATAGAATCAATTTGTTCCAATAAAGCCTATTGTGAGTAATGGTAATCTCTTCTTCTTCTTTCAAGTAATCTAAATCCAGCTTTCTTGCAGGTACATGCTCGACATCTTCGAGGAACTCTATTGCGGTGACAGAGTTACCCAATAAAATAGGAGTGCGATCTCACATGGGTTCTCGGAGAATGTTCCTTAGAAAAAAATGCTCCTAAATTGATCTCCGTATTAGTGAGGAGACACTATATGCTATACAATTCATCTTTGGAAATTATATCCATGGCTGGGTCACAACACCAAGCCAAGACAATATTGGTTAGAAGAAGATGCAAGTACAAAAAAATAGGATTCTTTAGATTGTGAGTTAAAAGTTGACGAGGATCATTAGTTTGGATCCTCGTAAGCTGATACCAAACATCAAAAAATGGAAAATTAGAAGGCGGTATTCGAAACTAGTAGTCGGAAAATAAAAAATTATATTAAAATCATCAAGATTGAAGGGAAAATCCTTGTTAAATAAACGAATTCTATGTTGTCCATTGCACCATTACTATCGAAGGGCATGCCCTTCATAGTGCCTGTGAACTCTATTGTGATTTCTTCGTATAAATCCCACTTTTTCATGAAAAAGTGCATAGCATGAGCCCGAGCCAACAACATTTGAATATCTTGCGAAAGAGCAAGAGTTTCAAGATTAAAAACATCTAAAAACCTAGTTGAGTACCATCGTCTTGTGAGTCTGTTCACAATGTGTAGTCGTTCTTCACTGTAGCTTGTCCACTTACCAACCCTCGGCTACTTCAAAAGAGCTCTTTGTGTTTGTCTGGGTAAAAGACCAGGCACACTTCATTTTTGCTAGATTTTTGTTGCATAAGAAAATGGAGAAATTCTACTATCAACTGGAGAGCGTCGACGAAAAAGAGGGTTTTGGATGGGTTTTTGGAACAAGATCATGGCCGAGTCGGTTCGTGTGTGGAGAGAGAATGTTGAGAAATTTGAAGCAACGTTGGCCGATAAACTAGGTGTATGGGCGGTTAAGAAGATATACCTTTGGATTTTGTTGGGTCTCTCAACTAAATCTAGTTTCATGCACCTTTTGGCTGACTCAGAACTTCTAAGTTTATGTGGCCTCCCAGCGCGCTTGGTTAAAGTCATTGGCTCGATTAAGCAATTATTTCCTCACTGGATTGGTTGCAGATATAGGACTTCTTTAAGACATTCTGCCCCTGGATTATATAATTTCATCCGTTGACTTTAAAAGTTTTCGAATTGTGGTTTCTAAGGTTAACGAATACATGAGAGTACACTTTCTGAACGATGAATGTCCCAACCATCTCGTCCAAAGTTTGTTTGGCAAGTACTACAAGAAAACTGGCGATTAGCGATGCAAGGTTGTCATCGAAATGATTATATAAGTTTCACAAAGTCGCCACGTCTGTCGGCCTCACTTTGTAGCAGGGCATACAAAGATGCCCAAAGCATATCAGACGCTCAGTTTGGGAGTCCTTATGTAGGAAGTGGTAAGTATGTTTACATTTAAATTATTTTTATTAAATTTATAATTTTTCAAAGTCTAAGTATTTAATGTTTATAAAGGACGGATGAACAATGGCAAAGAAAGTCGAAAAAGGTAAGAGTTAACCGATTTTTGAAGCCCGAGGCCCACATCCACACAGGCGGATTGATGCAATTTGACGAGATATTTGATGTTCATAAAGGACGGATGAACAATGGCAAAGAAAGTCGGAAAAGGCAAGAATTAACCGATTTTCAAAGTCCGAGGCCCACATCCACACAGGCGGGTCGATGCGAGCATTGACGGCGCATGGTAACTTACGTACAAATTTGATTAATCAAACTTTTAATTTATACTTATTTTATAAAAGGAGAAAAGAACTATGTGGGCCTTAACTTTCCCCATATATATGGGCTGCCCTTTGATCTGCATCTAACGTCTAGAAAAGATGCGCGGCTTGACCAAAAGAGAGGCTAGGTCAAGGGGTGTGAACCGGTGATCGAAACGCGTGAGCCAGAAAAAAATTTGAAAAATGAGACCGCCTGCCCTGCTCGAAGGAACCCTTGCGCCGGCATTGTTCGAGTTCGCCGCCCCAATCGCGTGCCCAATCACCCTGTGAGAAGAAGCCCTTGCACCGGACCACCCTTCTCATCACCGGACCACCCTTCGCCGCCCTTTTCACTGTTGGACCACCCTTCTCGCCACTAGATGACTTCTACACCAAAAGAAAGCCGGTTGCCCCAGATACCAAGACTGGCAGCAGGGACAATGACAACGATGAGCTGGCCATCAAGTAAGTGCTCCATCCTTCATTCTTTCTTCCCTCCAATGATGAGTTGCTGACAACTTCTGCACCCAAGAACCCTCTACTCGGTTTATGCTAGCTTATCATCGCCATGTTATTCTCACCTTTGTAATTCTTAGGAGCCTGGGCACAATGTTGATTTTGCTTTCATTCCATTCTCCTCAAGAATTGTTACTTAACCTATTTTCGATGTTTAAATTTGTATGCAGTTCAATGCTAGATCTGAATCCATAAAGAAGAAAGCATCATTTCGTAGGCTTGTTCCTAAGAATAGGTGTTTGATGGCAGTGGCAGTGGTAGGTTATTAGCACATCTTTTTGTATTATGGATGCAATCACCATCCAACCACAAGATTCTGTTGGTTCGTGGAGGACTCAGAGGTATTTCATATGCATAATAGTTGTTAGACATGTAACTTGTTGTTTTACTATCCAAACATACACATTTTTTTTCAGCCATGATAAGGACACGACACTTGAAAATGTAGAGAGGCGAGATAGAGATGAGAAGCATGTTCATGACCATCTTCTTGACAAACCAACTTTAGGTATGGATTTTGAAGAAAGTGAGGCATATGATTCTTATAATTTATATGCGAGAGCCGTTGGATTTTCAGTACGAAATTCTTATGCCACAAAGTGTAAAAAAACTAGCAAAATTATCAATAGACTTCTCTCTATTCAAATCAAGGGCATAAGAGTACTAATGACATAAAAGTGGGGAAACAAATCAAAAGGAAAAAAAAGAGAAGTAAGAGTGACTGTGATGCTCATTTACAAGTGGAAATGAGAGGAAATGTAAAATGGGAGGTCAGAAAGTTTGAAGAAAAGCACACATATATTCTTGCTACTCCTACTAAGGTTTCTATGCTACGTTCACACAACGAGGCACATAAAGGTTCTAAAAAGGCAATACTTGCATTCCATGATTTCCAAAGTTCTTAACTTTTTGGGTGAGCCATTAATTATGCCTCAAATGTGTAGTGATCGTTTGAAGAAAATACACCAAAATAATCTTGGTGAAGAATGCATGGGCGTAATTCGCTATTTTCAAAAGAAAATGGCCGAAGACAAAGATTTTATTTTCAGTTGGGAAGTTGACAAAGATAAGGTTGCAAGGAGTGTCTTTTGGGCAGATTCTAAGTCAAGAAGCAGTTATCTGATTTTCTGCGATATTGTTAGCTTTGATACAACATATAGGACAAACAAATTATGCATGCTCTTTGCATCATTTACTGGTGTCAATCACCATGGACAATCTATCTTATTTAGTTGTGCTTTATTAGTAGATGAAACTGAAGAAACATTTATTTGGTTATTCCAAATATGGTTAGAATGCATGCATGATAAGCGTACTAAATGCATTATCACCGATCAAGACATTGTTATGGGTAATGCTATTCAAAAAGTGTTTTCAAATACATGACACATGTATTGCATTTGGCATATTCGAAGAAATGCTATGAGTCATTTTCAAGATTTATATACTCGAGGCAACTTCCAACAAGAATATGGCAAATGGATTCATGCTTCAATAAGTATTTCGGAATTTGAAGTAACCTGGTATATGTTAAAGGAAAAGTATGAAATTCCATATGAACACTAGCTTTCGGCAATGTATAAGACGCGGGCCTCCTTATATTTGAATGATATATTTGTGGTCGATATGCGGACAACTCAAAGATCAGAAAGCATGAATTCTTTTTTTGACGGTTTTGTAAATTCCAATACATCCTTAAGTGAGTTTGTAAGCCAGCATGACAAGGTCATTCTATCTCGTCGCGATGCTGAGAAGCGAGGGGATTTCAAAAATATGAACTCAAAAGCTGATTTACTTACAAAAAATGCATTGGAGAGGCATGCACAAGATGTTTACACTTATAAGAATTTTATGGTATTTCAAAAAAAAATTCTACATAGGTTTGATTTCAACTCAACCCGAATTGAGCAAGAATTATTCAAAAATGTGTTTCATGTATTCATGGACGAGGATGAACATTCGAGAAGAAATTATTTTGTGGAGATTATAATGCTCATTGTATCTCCATCAAATGTTCATGGAAAAGGTATGAGAGGGATGGCATGTTATGTGTTCATGCATTATATATTCTTAAGATAGAAAATGTCACAAAATTGCCTGAAGTCATCGTTGGACAATGGATGTAAGGTATTCGGTAAGACGTAAAGTCCATGATAGTGCATCAATTTCTTCTCATGGGCATCGCATCATAACTCCTATTTCGGATTGGAATTTTAGACATAATATGAGGATTGCCACCAAAATGGGATTGCAATCACCCTATCATTTACATGTTGCAGTGTTACTAGCTGATGAGTTTATTGAAAAATTATCACTCATTCATCATCACAATCTAACAATAGTACAAAAATTGTCCCAACTGTTGACTCTCAAGAATCGAATGGTCTTGTCATACGTGATCCACCATGTATTAAATCAAAAGGGAGGCTAAAGAAGCTTACTAGAATAAAATCTTGAATTGAAATTTCAATGACACGGGACAAGAAGAAGAAAATGACACAACGTAAAATTGTAAAAAAAGATGAATATGTAATCATCGGTCCATCAAATTTGTAATCTCTTTAATATACATAAACTCAAATTTTTTATACAAAACTACAGTTTTTCTTGAACATATGTTGTGCAAAGTTCTCAATTGCATGTCCAAGAATGATTAGATCATTTATTTTTTTGAAGGCTCTCCTCATAAGATTAGCTCCTGAGAACCTTTTTGTAGTACAATTCACTTATACAATTGCTGAGTTCACAACTTATTTTTTGAAGGCTCTCTTCATAAGATTAGCTCCTGAGTTCCAATATGGATTTTGAAGACAACTATTTCATTTGATTTACTACATGTAAGTGCTACTATTGCTGTCGTTTTTCCGCTAACACTGCACTTCCACTCTATGTGCAAAAAACTAAGAAGGCACTAACTATTTGGCCTTTCTATTGTACAAGCAGTTCAAGGTTCTTAACAATATTCACTCTATGTACACTTTCTAATGGAAACTGGACGTCACATTATGTTTGTTTTGCTTAGGTATAGTGCCAGAAAAATACATCTCCAGTTGTACTATTTGTATTCGTTTCTGGTGAATGCAAAACAAAATTGACATAACATATTGCACCAATCAAAACATCACAACAACACAAATACATCAAAACATGTTACAATCACAAAATATATATATAATAAAAGTAAACTAAAAGAATATAGCATGAACTATAATATTCTTGAAAGATCAAAGTTCTATTCGACCAAAGCAACCAAAATAAAGCGAAGGTTTACAAATTAGTTTCATCAAACTACTACAAATTAGTTCTAGAGTTACAATCACATGAATATACCAAATATAAAACATAATATAGCTTCAACTATTACATATAAGAACTTCTCTATCTTGAGCCTTCGATCACATGCCAAAACCTTATTAAGCAACCCTAACAAGATGATTCGATGCTTCTCCGCATTGTCTCTTTGATTTCACTCATTCCAAGATCCATCCACTGAAAGAAACTACGGTCTCGATATTGAACATGCAATGTAGACATTGTATATAAATACGCTTAAGATGAATTTACATAATTTGAAAAGTTCTTTGTTATGTACCCAAAAATACGGACAACGCCAGAAATATCATACTAGATTATTGGTTGTCTATGATGTGACTAATCTTGCCTTCTCTCTGCATGCACAAAAGGGAGTATCCAAGCCATATGAAGGATATGGAAAACAAGTCTAAGATGACAATCTATTAAAAAAATCAACTTGAACATGGCATGAATGATTTTCACATGTCGAATATAGCTTTAACATAATATATTACACAACTCGAACATGGAAGTCAATCTGAAATAAATTTCATAAGTTCATCATATGACAATCATAGAAAATTACGATTAACATTAATCATCATAACAAAAAAGTTTTCCATAATCATCATAATTAGTTGGCATAATCGTCCTATACAAGCTGAAATAGCATCTCATAAATATAATCGAGCTGTGACGTTACCTTCAATCTGAAATAGCATCTCAGTTATAATTTTCCTATACAATCTATGACCTACATCAATTTTCATATACAAGCTGAAAGCATCTCAGTAATAATTTTTGAAAATAACATATGTTGCAAGCTTCAGCGAGAAAAGCTTGGATTACCTTCAAAGCGAAAGAGGGCGAAGAGGTGAGATGATGGTGAGAAGGGTGGCATGGAGGAATCTGTTGTGGGGATTTCAGCAAGAAGGGACGCGTGAAGGAATCTATTGTGGGGGTTTCAGCGAGAAGATGGGACGCCGACACTAGGGTTTCTTCTCGCAAGGCAGGCGGGATGTCTTTTGGGTCTCAATCTCGGCGAGAAAGGCCACGAGAAGGTGTTCCGGCGGGGATGTCAACACGAAGGGCGCTGAAGGGTGGTCTGAGAGCGAAGGCAGGGACGCCGAAGGGTGGTTTGGCGGCTCGCGCAGGGCGCCTTCTCATAGGGCATGCAGGGCGAAAAGGACTATGTAAGTCGCGAGAGAAACAATGGAGCCAGCTTTTATTCCTCGGCTCATGTGTTTTGATCATGGAACTTTTTTTTCGGCTCACGCGTTTTGATCACTGGTTCACACCCCTCGACCCACCCTCTCTTTTGGTCGAGCCGCACATTTTTTCTAGACGTTAGATGCAGATCAAAGGGCGGCCCATATATATGGGGAAAGTTAAGAACCACATAGTCCTTTTCCCCTTTATAAAATTTGAAACTTTATTGCATGAGGAGAAACAAGGCGGTCATGTGGACTTTCGTATGGTCTACGAGGCCACGCATAAGAGTTAGAAGACCAACAACTTGGTCATGCCTACTGCTCGTAGGCTTCTGGTAAGTCTCATCACATGTTTATTTGGTTGTTGACGTTAGTGCAAATTATTTTTTAAATGCGCAATGTTTAAATTTTTTAGGATGAGTATAATGCGAAGATGACTGAAAAGTACGGAGAAGATGATCTGAGTACTCAGCCACCGGGTAACATTTCTCGAAAGCGTTTCACGTTTTTAATTTATGTGTTTTTTGATGTTATATAATTTATATAATCTATAATGTTTATGTGATTATATAATTTTTCTATTTCGAAGAGGACCTTGTTGTTTGGGAGGAGGTGGCCGACACGACATGAGAAGAATACCTACGTGGCCTCGGCACAACCTCTCAGGTACCTAGGAGGAGCGAAGGATATGTAGGCGGCCCATCTGCTCCAAGCTCATCCGCTGCACCTGATGTGACGCAGCTATCGCAATAGCTATCGTAGCAAATGTCATAGTAGATATCCCAGTAGGTGTCGTAGAAGTTGGCTCCATTATTGCAGCCGAATTAGGAATTGATCTCGCCGCAGAATCAATCCCCGCGAGGTCAAGGACCGAGCACGTCGGGATCAAATGTCCGGAATGACAACAACAACTCCCAAACTTAGATATAAACTTTTACAATTATACTTTTGTTACTTATAGATTTCTTATTAGATATACGTATAGTAGTTATACTTTTGTTAGTTTAGTTTATTACTTTTCATATTCTTATCTCAATGCATTTATATAAATTATATAATTGTATGGTATGGGAAAGGAAGAAAATATGGTTGTAATGGGTCAAAAACATCTGACATTAGCGCCTCTGTAGCATCACATGCATAGTCGACGCTACATTAAATATATCATTCTTCGCGTCAACTTAGCAACGACTTAGCGATGCCTGTCGACTGCTCGTAACGAGACATTGCATCTCACCTTAACATCGAATTAGCATCTATTGTTGATGCTAATAGCATCTCCTTATTCTTTGGCTCTATTACGATGCTATTAACTATCGATTACCGACGTCGCATGTTGTCAATGCTACTTAGACTATATATTCTAGCGCGCCGCAATAGCGTCTCCTCCTTTGGGTCGCTATTCGCCGATTTTCTTGTAGTGAAGAGTCGTACGCGAGAATTGAACAATAAAACTTGATCACCTTCTATGGAATTCCTCTATAGTATTCGGCTGTCATGCCACCTCTTCGCATGTTCCTTGTACAAGTGACAGTTGTTATATGCATCCAGCTGAATCCCGTCCAATTCATTTAATTGCAAGAGTCTTCTTCCCGTAGCAGATTGTAAGTCATAATTGAGTATTTTGATTGTCCATAATGCTTTATGCTCCATTTCTACTAGTAGATGGCAATGCTTTTCGTAGATTAGATGAAATGGAGTTGTGCCAATCGGAATCTTGTATGCAGTGCGATAGGCACATAGTGCTTCATTGATCTTTTGCTTCAATCTTTTTTAGTTATTGAAATTGTTTTTTCCAAGATCATTTTAATTTCCCTGTTTGAGACTCAACTTGTCCATTGGGTTATATGTAGTGGATATCTGATGTTTGACTCCATATTTGATCAGTAATTTTTTAAAGCCTCCATCACTAATTACCAATCTGGGTACTCCGAATCTCGGAAAGATGATGTCTTGAAAAGCTTAATGACTGATTTGGAATCTACTGCAATTGTGGAGATTGCTTCAATCCATCTTGAAACATAATATATTTCTAAGAGATTGAATTTATATCCGAATGAACTAGGAAAAGGACTCATATAGTGGATTCCGCGAAAAATTTTGATTTCAAGTATTGGTTGCTGAGGTGCTTCATTTCTTCGGCCAATGTTTTCAGTCCATTGATAATTGTCATAAGACTTAAACAAAGGTGGAAGCATCCTTAAACAAAGTTAGCCAATAAAAACCTGCTTGAAGCACCTTTGAAGCAGTCTTTAGGTGCCCTCTATGTCCACCGACGAATGACACTCTTCAAGCATAGCATTTTGTTCTTCTTTTGGGACACATCGACAAAACACGCCATCCATTCATTTTTTTGAAAAGAAATGGCTCATCCCAAAAATAATGTTTGATGTTTGAAAAGATTTTTTTCTTCTATTGATAAAAAAGGTCAGGTCGCATGATTCCATATGCTAGATAATTAGCATAATTAGCGAACCATGAAAGCTCCTCAATCTTGATTAAAAATAGATGATCATCCAGAAAGGAGTAGTTAATGAATTGAGTGCCATCAGGGTGATTTTCCTTTCTCAATTGCTGAAGACGAGAGAGATGATGAGCAACTTGTTTTCTACTCCCTTTTTATCTTTAACTTCCAAGTTGAATTCTTGGAGTAGCAAAATCCATCTTATAAGTCTAGGCTTAGCGTCCTTCTTGAAAATCAGGTGTGGAATTGCTTGATTTGTATATACAATTTGACCCTACCAAGTATGACATGAATTTGTCAATTGCAAACACTACAACTAAGAATTCTTTTTTAGTCGTGGCATAATTGATTTGAGCTTCTTATCCTTTCTTTTCCCAAGCACAACTCCAACAACTTGATTAGTGGCATTACGCATAAGTGTAAAAGGCAAAGACCAATCGAGCGGCTGGATAATTGGAGCTGATGTAAGTGTCTTCTTCAATGTATTGAAGGCCTTACGAACTCTTCATCAAATATAAAATTTGCCTCCTTGGACAAGAGCTTTGTCAGAGGTCTTGCAATAAGTGAGAAATATTTGATGAATCGTCTATAAAACCTTGCATGGCCGTGAAAGCTTTTGACTCCTTTAAGAGTAGAAGGTGGAGGAAGTTTCTCTATTACTTATGTTTTAGCTTTGTCAACTTTAATGCCCTTACCAAATATAATGTGACACAACACTACTCCCTCTTGCACCATGACATAGCATTTCTCCCAATTAAAAATTAGATTAGTTTTGGCATACCTCTACAACACTTTGCATAAGTTGTCTAAACAGCCATCAAATGAAACCCCATAGATTGAGAAATCAACCATAAATATGTCCATAATTTCTTCAATGAAGTAAGAAAAATAGGATCGTACATCTCGGAAAACTTGTTGGGGCATTACATAGTATAAGCAAAAGTTCCATATGGACATGTAAAAGTAGTCTTTTCTTGATCAGCTGAATGTATGGGAATTTGCAGAAATTTAGAGAATCCATCCAGGTAAAAAAAAAATAAGAGTGGTTTGCAAGCATTTCTAACATTTGACCAATGAAGGAAAGAGGAAAATGATCTTTCATAATATCCTTATTCAGCTTTATGAAATCAATGCACATTCTCCTAAAAGTGTGTGTGGAGATGAGTTTATCTGAATCAGTCTTGATCATAGTCATACCATATTTCTTAGGCGCAACTTAAACATGACTCACCCATTAGCTATCTAAAATTGGGTATATGATGTGAATAATGTGAAGTAATGATAACTTGCTGAATTATGGGTCAGAATTGAGATATTATGAAATTTATGAAAATGTGCTCACACTCCTCACTTTCTCTCTACTGCAAGTGCACATGTCAATTGTAATAGACTCAAGTGTCGTATCCATAGTGATTTGAAGGCTAAAGACTCACTAATACAATCTAGACTAACCCTAGACTAAGTGACAAAAATAGTGAAATGGGAAAAAGTAAAAATAGATTTAAAATGCGACTAAGGGATAACTATTTTTGGTGTTTTGATAATTGATATGGACTGAAATCTAGATGCTAAGCTAAGAAATAAAAGGGATTATCAATCAATGAGAAGATTCTCCTAGGAATGGGGTTCATCTAATTCAGCTATGGATGGATTAGACCAATTCAGCAGTGCAAAATCAAATCTAATTCAACCTGAAATATGACTGCTCTAATAGTTTAATTAATTCAGAACTAATCATTATATTCTCATATAAATGTTAGTTAGGTTGAAGTAGAGATGGATTCTCACTGATATCAAGTTATCATTAAGCACACATTTGAGCACCTCACTGATTTTGCCAAACTCCTCTCAGATTTTGGCAAATCAGTATGTCTGAAATTAACACTACAACCAAATCAACATTCATAATAATGGCACAATGGATTAAATCATCAAATCACAAATGTAATTGATCCAATTCTAATGCTAATAGTTCTTGGTTTGTCTCTAAACATCAAGGGGACTTAAAATCAGTCTCTCGACTACAAATTAAAATGAAGTCCTCATCAACACTAGTTAATGGAATGCATTAGGCATATAATCACATATTGGAATCTAATAATTATCACTGCTTCTTGGTTCATTTCTGAACATCAAGAGAACCACAAAATCAACCTTTTAGTTGCTAAAGAAATCAAGGTTACAATGACAAAATAGATTCCAAAATCAGAATCCAGAAATCAATATCGGATATCAGAAAAAAAAAAGAAATCAATATGTTCATACTCCATCCATAACTAGAACTAGATTATTACCCCATCCTAGGAGAGCTGGGATTTAGCTCATCATAGTTATAGGCATTGATGCAAAACAGAGGGAAGATTCAATGCTAAACATTCTAAAAACCAGGAAGTAAAATCTGTCGACTGAAATCAGATGTAGCAGCAGCTTCTTCTCCTCAGCTCCTCCTTGCTCCTGGTCCAGCAACCTTGCTAATGGAGGCTCCCCCCCCCCCCCCCCCCCCTTTCCATCCAGATTTCTCCAGCTTTTATATGTGGCACCCTTTGATGTAAATCAGAAGCTTCTATAGCTTGGAGATTCTACCATCTGTCCAAGCCTTAAAATTTCCAACAGATTCTCCACCTTTTTGGATAGCTAATGAGTTTTTGGATTGCAGCTTTATGTTACCTGCTAGAGGGACAAGAACAACAAGCATCAAAGTTCTTAAATAGAAATTAAACAAGTATGGATTAGGACAACATATATATCAACTCAATTATTAAGTATGGATAATGTTGCACAGAAATGATAACTTTATGCCCCGAAATGGTAATACTGCACAGAAATGATAACTTTGCACAGATTATATCATGATTATCCAGATGTGATTAATTCAGAATAGCAAGGGATTTGGGACAAGACAACAACTAAAAATCAGCTCAGTAAATGCACATTGGTGTTATGCAGAAATGATAACTTTGTACATTGAAATGATAACTTGCCCAAAAATGATAACTTGGCACAGAAGTGATAACTTTGCAGGTATGAGCAATTCAGAATCTCTGTGCACATGGAATTGAATACAAAATGAGTACAATATAAGCAAGGTCAGCTAGTAATCACAATTTATTGCATTCTATGCATAATTGACCAAATGTAGGGCAAAATCAGGACTCGATACATATGAAAATGATTGAAAATAGAGTAGAAATATAATATGATCAGCTAGTGATCAGTATATAACACCTCCAGTTTGATAACTTCTTTCTTCGCAACTTCCTTCAGACTAGGTTGAGTCTTCTCTAGCCTTCAATTGTTGGTCGAAAATCTTTCTCCATAGGAATGTGATGCATGTAAATAGAGGGATTAATTCTTTTGAGATCATTATTTCATCTTGGAGAGAAGCTTCTAAAGCTGTCTTGAATCCAAACTTGCATTGACAATAACTAGGTATGTGGAGTACTCTCCTAGAAATTCATATTTCAAATTCTGGGAAAGTGCCTTTAGCTTGAGTTTTGGTTGTTTCCTCGATTCCAGCTCCTTCTCAAGTTCGGTGAATTGAGCTTCTTCAATGATGTTGAGAGTTTCAGCTTGTGAGGATACTTCATCTTCATGTCACAATGATGATTCTTGTGCTTCGAGAGATATTTTCAACGGATTTGTAATGTGAATAACAGATGCGACCTTTTGAATTAAAGGATCTACTTGTTCAGTATGAAAATGATAATCCTCCATAAATGGATAGTTCATGATTTGATTGAGTTTGAACTCAATATTTTCATCACCAATTTGGAATGTAAGCTAACCATGTTTCACATCTATCACTGCTCCTACAGTACCTAAGAAAGGTCTTCCTAAAAGAATGGAAGTTTGGTTGTCTTCATCCATATCAAGGACTAGTATATAGAAGCTTCCTACTTTAATAGGTATGTCCTCCAGGATTTCTTGAGAGATTTTAATAGATTGATCTGCTAATTTGGGGGACATTTTGGTAGGCTTAATGTCACCTACTTCAAGTTTTTTACATAATGCAAGAGGGATAACACTTATAGAAGTTCCTAAATCACAAAGAGCTCTATGAATTCTTTTGTTTCCAATCTCACAAGGTATGGAAAACTTTTCTAGGACTTGGAGTTTTGGCGGCAATCTATTTTGAATAATAGTACTTGGCTCGGCGATTAGTGTCATTGTTTTGTTCTCTTCATTTTTTTCTCTTCTTTGATAGAATAACTTTAACTCCGCTTATATTTTATAGCCGGACCCAAGCCCGGATAAAGGAGGAGGGTTGTGTTAGGCCCCGACAGCCAGCATAAAATCCTGTCGAATCTTATGAACATGGATCAACGAATATGGCGTCGTATGATCCATGTAGCCGACCTCACCTAGTGGGATAAGGCTTCGTTGTTGTTGTTGTTGTTATTGTTTGATAGAATAACTTTGAGAAACTTGGCAAATCTGATATTTCTTGAATTGCTTCCACAAAGGTACATTGATATAAAGTTTCTTCAAGATCTCTAGGAATTTTTAGAATTGTTAATCTTATTGATTTCTATCAAGAGCCTTAGGAAATGACACATGTGGAGAATACTTGGAACGGCCTTATGAAGTTTTTGCTCTTATGACTTCTTTTTGTTCTTTTGGCTGGGTATTATGATGAGTTTCTTCCTCTTGCTTCTCAACTTCTTTTCCCTTGGGTTATAGAGCTTCTATGATATCTTCAGTTGTTCTTCCACTTCTTAGTGTCACTATCTATACTTTTTCTTTTGAATTTTGCTATGGTCGCCCTGGCAGTATTCCTTATTGTCTAAAGGGGGATGCAGCTTGTTGAGCTATTTGTGTTTCCAGCATCTTATTCTGAATTGAAATATTCTCGATCTTCTCAAGCATCTTTTGCATAAGATTGTTTTGCTTAGACATATATTTTTCCATCATCCATTCGAGCTTGCTTGTTAAAGACTACCCTTGCTCAATAGACGCATTTCTGAGGTTGCATTGTCTGATTGGATTTGTTCTACCAAGGGGTGGAGCTTGTTGGTAATTGTCCCTGTAAGAAAATTTTGGATTGTTCTTCCAGCTAGGATTGATGTATTAGAATATGGATCATTGTTGGGATCATAAGACCCAACAACATTTGCTTGATGTTAATTAGCTTGTTGTTGTTTTAATAGGTCACGATGTATAGAGATGTGGTCTGGCAATCCACATATCTCACAGTTTCATGATATCATATTAGCAGTTGGAGTTGCTTCAGTAAGACCAAGCCTACTAATAGCCTCTGAATAATACGAGAAATCTTCACCGTTGAATCGTGTGTCAACAGATCATTGGACCATGAATGTGCTAAAAAATGTTATTTTTTGGCTATCTCCTCTATGAGCTAATATGCTTCATCCACATTTTTCTTTATAAAGACACCATCCATAGCATTATCAAGTGCCATTTTAGAAGCAAAACTTAGGCCATTATTAAGAGATTGAACTAGAATCCCCTTACTAAGTCCATGATGAGGACATGATCTTAGTAATGCTTTGAACATTTGCCATGCTTCATATAAGGTTTCCCGGTCTCTCTAAATAAATCATGACTTGATTCGTGACCTTAATTGTTTTGCTAGGAGGAAAATATTCTGAGAGAAATGCCTTCACTAGTTGTTCTCGTGTAGTCAATTCTCTTAGTTCAAGGGATTATAGCCATTGTTTAGCTTTTCCTCTTAGTGAAAATGAAAAACTCTTAATTTGAGAGTTTCTAGTGAAACTCCATTTAATTTTGTCGTCTCACAAATTTCCAAGAAATCCTTCAAATGTTGATTTGGATTCTTTTCAGGAGTTCCTCCAAAGTGATTTTGTTGAATAGTTGAAATCAGAGATTATTTCAATTCAAAATTGTTAACTTGAATGACTAATTTCAAAATAGCTTATTCCAGTCTATCTATAGTAGGAGTATAAAGTTCTTCATCGGAGGGAAACGAAGGTTGTTGTCCATTTTGTTGTTCAGCCTTCATTTGAGCTCTAGTATCAGAATTCAGATTCAGGGAGTGAGTGTCACTATTTTCTTCAGCTAGTGACGCTTGAATTCTATGTTCACGCACTCTTCTTTTAAAAGTTTGATCAATCTCAGGTCTAGTTCAAGCATTTGCTCACGAGTAGCCTTGGGCATAAAAGAGTCTGCAAGGAACAAAAAGGAAAGTAAGAGAAAATTATAAAATGTTCAGAGGAAATAAATGAACAAGAGATATAAATAGAAAGAAACAATTTAAATCCCTAGCAACAATGCTAAAAACTTATTGCAGACTTTAGAAGTTGTGATTTCTCACACAGGCTAAATGTCATTCAAATTAAAATATACTCTAGAATATACACTTCTACAAGTATACAGGTCAAGTAGAAATCACAAGTGTCGTAACCCTGTTAATTTAGATTAACTCCCAATTAATTTATATAAAATTGTCACAGCTATAAATAATAAGGAATAAGTAAAAGGAAACTAAAGTCTAAGGACTCAAATGAATAAAAAGCTCTCCTACTATTGATATGACTCTCGTTGAGAGGTAAGTGATCTCTCGATGCTTAACATGAAATGCAATCTAATCTCTTCCATCATCCATCGATCTCTCTACGAATGATAGCGATTAAGCTGAATGTAAATGGCAGAATTCAATGATCAGTCAATCTCTCGATTCTGATCATATAAGGGTTAATATCTAGATCTTTTGTATCATGTAATACGAAACCTAATTCTATCATGAAAATATCCATTCTGAGACAAGGGCCAACATTGCAAAATCTCGCCTCACAATATGATCAAATGGATCTCTCGGCCTCTTTAAAGTTCAAAGGAATAATCAAAGAATAATATTGCTAATGATTCAATCTACCATTTCTCTCAAAAAAGGTAGAACAAATAGAGTCGATCACATGAAATTTCAAAACATATCATAATCATTCACAGTTCAGTGTGCAATATAATTATGTGTCTAAAAAGATGGCAAAATGGGAATCCAACCATAGCAGTTACACAATCACACCGCAGCGGAATAAATGTTTTTAGTCAAACATTGGCATCAATAGAATGATAAAAGTTGTCTTCATTATTTCTTTCCAAAGTCTCAGACTTTTGATCTCCGGTTCTTCTCCAACCTTCCACCCATCGCCTTACGCCCGTCTTTCAAAATCCTCTTTCCTCCACCTTTATTTCCACGTTTTCCTCCTCTGAAATTCAAATTTTAAAAGGTAACCATTGTAGACTAATTCAAAGTTGTCAATTAACGTGCACATATATTTAAATTAGACAAAATTATCATGCAAAAAAGTGGCAGAAATAATATCCAGATTATGTATAAAATGAGTAAAATAAGAGGTGATCAGAATGAACCTGAGCTAGGTTATAGGAAATCCAAACTGGATCATCACGGTAAAACGTCGGACGAAACACTCCAACAAATCTTTTCCTATTCTTCATCGGAATTCGGGTTGAGTTTATGGTCGACACCGGTTGGCATTCATAATTTGAGACGCAATCTACGGTGGGTTACATGAAACTAGGACGAATTCAATATTACCAAAAATGCATCAAAAAATATCGTAGAACTCGAGCTAGGTTCTATTCAACTTGGGCCGAGTTTTGACAAAGTAGAACTCTGATGAGTTTTCATCAACTTTGGCGAAGATTATAGATACCAAAATGATAGGCTTCATCGTGGATTATTGGAGAACATTAATGCATGCTTAAACTTCTTTTACTTGATTAATTCTATTAAAAAATCACATTCAAAAGTGGATCCAAAATTTGTACATACATTGCCCAAATCAGAACTACCTTAACCGAGATTTTGTGCTCGATGTGAGACTTCTGACAATGAGTACAATGTTCTTTGAGAAAAGTATGTATTACAAAGAGATGGCCAAAAGTTGCAATTATGCACACACATCGAGGAGGAAGAAAATGTGACTCAAAGTTGAAGAAAAAAATACAAACGTAAAAATGAAAGAAAGATGACTTTGAAGATCCCCAAATTCCAATATAATTAGTCTTAATCATAATTCTTGTCCAAAATTTATCTTTTATTTTTTCCTAAATTTTCAAATTAAATAATTAATTAATATCATTATTTCTTTATTTTCAAATTAATTTATCATTATTGTATTTCTTGAATACTTTTAACTTAATAAACCTATAATTTAAGTTTCATTATGAATCCTGGTCCAATCTTACTTCAATCTTGATCGTTCCTTTTCTAATTATATTTTATTTAACCTATCTTTCTTAAAACTTAATCTTTTGTTTTCATGAATTTTAGAAAAAAATGATAAAATAATATTATTTTATCTTTTAAATATTTTTTAAATTTAATCTTGTATTAGATTCAAATATAAAAATGAATCCCTAATCTTAATCTAATCCCATGATTAGGAGACATTAATGCATGCTTAAATTTTTTTACTTAATTAATTCTATTAAGAAATAGTATTCAAAAGTGAATATGAAATTTGTGCGTACCGTATTCAAGCAGAATTACCAAAACTCGAGATTGCATGCTCATTTCGACAAAACTATTCGACGATGACTCTAGCATCCTTTGACATTGGAATGTACCATAAAGAGATGGCCAAAAATTATAGTCATGCACACACGCCGAAAAGGGAGAAAATATGGCTCAAAGATGGAAGAAAAACACAAACGTGGAAGAAAAAAAGATGACTTGAAAGAGACTACGTCCTTTTAGAGATAAGATTTTCAAATTCTAATCTCATTAGAACTCTAATTTATCTTTTATTTTTTTCAAAATTTTGGAATTAGATCATTAATTAATATCATTATTTCTTTATTTTAAAATTTAAAATAATTCTTATTATTATATTTTCTGAATATTTTTAACTTATAAACCTCTAATTTAAGTTTCATTAGGAGTCATAATCTAATATTACTTCAAAACTAATTCTTTTCTAATTATCTTTTCTTTAACTTATCTTTCTTAAAACTTAATGATTCTATTATTTTCATGAAACAAATATTTTTAAGGTTAAAATATCTATTTTAACTCTCATTTGGAGTCTTTTATCAATAATCTCATGCTTAGATTCAAACATAAAATTGATTCTCCTATCTTAATCTAATTCCAATTTCTTTTTCAATTATGATTTATCTTTTCCTCTCTTCCTATTTCTTATCTAGCTACACTTGTATTCTTCCAAACTTTAATTATATATAATATGGAAATTAAAATTTAGATTTATTTAATTACAAAAATATTTTAGTTTAAAAAAATGAGGCGTCACATATCAAAATTTAACTGGTCTAACAAGAGGTCAAGACTAATGTCCTTTTGACTGGGGAATACAACTTGACCTTATGGTTGAATAGCATTGCAATCTTGATTGGGTTTTGGGTTCTATTCCCTTGGTCTTATTTTCATCATTTTTTTTCTTTTCTTTTTTGATCTTGTTGTAAGCATAAAAAATATTAAAAGGAAGTTAAAAATAATAAACAAGCATCATAATTCTTTCAAATTATATTTCTCTTTCTACATTTTTTCCTCAAAACATTTTGTTATAAATAATTCACTATATTCTTTTGCCCATTAGCTTTTCTCTATCTCTTTATCTTTCTCCCCCTCTTTTTTTCATTTACCACCCGCTTACTATATTCTTTTTATGCTCTTCAATTGCTAACAAACAAACAAGAAAAAGATAAAATTTGTTTCTCCGTCCAAACAAATAATCATGAATTCTTTAATATAATTTATCTTTTTTTATTTCAAAACATAATATAACACTTATAGGTAACTTTGATTAGAATAGTTTATTTTGAATTTTTATGGTTTCCAAGAAAACAAACACATTTATTCTCAAACAATGATTTTTTTCACTTTCACCATGACAAAGGTATTTGTAACATCAACGATGTCAATAATAATTTTGCTATTGTTATTATTTTATTTACTATATTTTATTATTTATATAAGATCATGAGAGTAAATATGAAAACATAATACAAATAAGATTGTCATATAAGTGACAATTTGGATAAATATCCCCTCGTGAGTAAGGTGGATTGTCACTTCTTAAGTAGTTTATCTTGGTGGGCAATCCACATTGCTCACAAACTAAAATAAGTAATAGGATAATGTGATGATTCGAAGTAATTTTAAGTTTAGATTATTAGCAATGTTAGAAGATTAGTTATACGAAAATACCACATAAATTCAATTAGATAAGCAGAACCATGTTGCCATCTATAAATCTATGACATATTTTTATTGTTGATATGTAATAGTTCATGAAATCATATCATTAATAAATAATAGATTATCTCATCATAGTATCAACCACACTTATTGACCCCAAAATATTTTTCCTCATGATAGGATTAAATTTTGAATAATTTTAGTCTTCATAATATGATTTCAATATATGATTGGGTGACTTAATCTTATAATGTAGTTGTGTATGGTTACACTAAGTTAAATCAGTCAAACCAACCTACGAGTACAACACTAATCAATCATCTATGTAAAATTTATCATTGCAATAACATGTAATCCTTTGATCATAAGTGATGATATGGATCTGCATATAAATTTGATGTTTTTATGATAATCATATAAACTATTTAATTATAATTAAATGGTGTACATTGGAGAATAAAAAGTATGTGTATGTTGAATCTAACATCTCTAATGGAATTTAATGATAACATAACAATTAAGTAAAGTATGTAGCTACAACATGAGAATGTGATTTTTTATTCTTAGATTGCAAATTAATCATTTTAAAAAGATCAAATCATATTTGAAAACTTGTGACGTCTTAACGTTTACTTATCAATTCATACTACAATAAGAGACTTTATGTGTTGCCAAATGCTATTCTTCTTCAATAATAGTTATTGCAACTATAGTAATATGAACATAGTGGATAACACACAAATCAATATATTATAATAGTCCAACTAGAATGGATATGCTAGCATATGTCATACTTGAATATGAAGCAATGCATGATGAGAGAAGGATACCGATGGGAATAATTTAATGTCATGAGTATGACATTGAATTATTCTCATCTAAATCAATGTCATAGAGATGCCCAAGAGGTTCAATTTACAAGAGTTTGGACCGAACCCGACCAAACTAAATCAAACTGATTTTGGATCGAATTGGATTAAACAGATTCAGTTCAGACTGGATAAGTCCAAGATGAGATTTGACACATATGTGACAAATTTTTAATGATTAATTATATCTAATTAATTTAATTGATAATATGCCTACTTATGATTACAATAATTAATATACTTATTAAAAAAACTCTTGATAGAGTTAGTTTTGGATGATCATCTTATCATTATAAAAAAAAATGGAATGAGAGGTGTCACAAATTTGATGGCATTTTTCATGATTTTTTTAGAGATGCCCAAAATAGTGGTCCAAATTATACTATTTCAGATGGAACCATATCAAGCCAACTTAGTTCAACGCAGATATATACAAGATGTAATTTGACAAGTGTAGTAGAGTTTTTATGGCTAATTCATATTTTATTAATTTAATTGATAATATATCAATTTATGATGAAACTAATCGCTCGACTTATCCAAACTCTTGATGAAATTGACTTTGGATGGTTACCTAATCAATATGAAAGGGGCTAGATGGGTCAAGAAATTTATTTTATTTTTTCATATTTTAGTGCCCCTCTCCTTTCTTCTTATTCTTCGTCCTTTTCTATTCATGTTATGAGAGGCCAGTTGCATTAACCTCGATAGTGATTTACTAACACTTTCTTTATTTCAAATGGGTAAAGAATAAATCCTTTGTTAGGATTTCTACATGAGAGAAATTATGCATCATGAGAAAATTCGAGAAATTTAAGGCGACGCAGAATTTTATTAAATGGAAGAAACAAAAGAGGATTACAAGATTAAATTGCTTTCTCTTTGGACCCCTAGGGAGTTTATATAGGCACTTTCTTTAACAGATGATAGGAATTACAGACCAACTGGAACTCTATATTAATCTAAAAAATAAGACACCTACCTTGTGATAAGAAAATAAATCAATTCCTTAACAATCTAATGATAAGGAAATATATATAATATGTCAGACAGATTTCTTTTTATTTCAAAGTTTGGATCCAGATGGGTTTTCAGTTGAAGTAGGATTCAATGCATTATTAACAATCTCCATCTTGAATTAAATCCTCAAATCAGATATCTAACACTCTCTACCGTTGTCAGTCTCTGTTCTGATTCTACACGTCGATAACATCCTTGTAGCTTGATCTGGTGATTTCACATCTTCAACTACTTGGAATGCATATGCAACCATATCCTCAAAGCCATAATGCTTATGATGACTTACCTGTCTGCGTGCACATCCAGCAGTTAGACTTGTCATTGCTTCTTCTGCTTGCTCCTTGTTCGGCTTGATGAGATCCTTCTGCACCATTCTAAACTGGAGTTAATTCAAACTCCACATGTTTGTTGACACCCTTCTCTGCTGAGTCAACAACATTTGATTTCTGCTTGAGCATAGACATCTCATCAAAGGTATATTTCTACTGTGAATAACCTTTTCTCTAAAGGAGACCAGATTCTGAAGCATTTTACACCTGCACCATATCCCACAAAGACTCCTTCTTTGATCTTTGGTTATAGCTTTCCTTCGCTGACATGATAATATGCTGGACAGCCAAAGACTTTCATATTAGTATAATCAGCAGAGTTTCCTAACCATACCTCAATAGGAGTCTTCAGATCGATCGCGGTTGCAGGACTCCGATTGACAATGTAGCATGCTGTGTTAACAGCCTCAGCCCAGAATGACTTGTTCAGACCAGAATTAGAGAGCATGCATCGTGCCCTCTCCAGAAGAGTTCTATTCATGTGTTCTGCTACACCATTCTATTGTGTTGTATCTCTGACGGTGCGATGTCTGACAATGTCTTTATCCTTGCAGAATCGATCAAATTCAGACGAACAAAACTTCAAACCATTATCGGTACGAAAGCGTTTCACCTTTCTCGATGCCTGATTCTCCACCAAAATCTTCCACTATTTGAAAGCTTTGAATGCATCGCTCTTGTACTTCATCATGATTACCCATGTCATCCTTGAGTAATCATCTATCACAAATAGGAAGTATCTAGAACCCCCTAGAGATGGAACATGAGAGGAGCCCCAACAGTCAGCGTAGATGTAATCGAGTGTTGCCTTCGTCTTGTGCACGGCTTTGCTGAATTGATGTAATCGAGTGTTGCCTTTGTCTTGTGCTTGCCAAAAACACAGTGCTTGCAGAATTCGATTTCAGATATCTTCTGACCATCCAAAAGATTGTGCTTGCTGAGGATGTCCATCCCTTTCTGACTCATATGTTCAAGTCGCATGTGCCACAACTTGAATGCTTCTGATTTTGATTTGGCCGAACTACCTACTATAGTCACACCAGAAATTACTGTGTCTTGTAGTATGTACAAGAACTTTTGCCTGACTCCTCTCATGACTTTAACATCACCCTTGGTGACCATGAGAACGTCTTCTGCGGCATCCATCCGACATCCTTTCGAGTCTAGAACTCCTAACGATATCAGATTTTTCTTCAGTTGCGGAACATGACGGACCTTTGTCAATGTTCTCACCCGATTATCATGAGTTCTAATCTGAATTGAGCCGATTTCAATTATTTTACATGCTGCATCATTGCCCATGATGACGTTTCTGCCATCAATATTCTGATAAGTTGAGAACCACTCTTTGTGCAGAGTCATATGATAGGAATATCTTGAGTCAAGAATTCAACTCACTTTCGAACATCTCTAATCAGACACCATGAGAGCCAAATCGTCATCAGTTTCGCTATTCTGGTTAGCTACTGCAACAACCGTGTCTTTCTTCTTCTAGTTGCAAATGGTCCTTCGGATTGACATTCTTCTTCAACTTCCCCTTTTTTGGGTTTGTCTTCTCCGCGCTTGTTACCAACCCTGCGGCCTGAATCTTTACAGAATTTTCAGATGTCCTATGCTAAAGTTCACGAGTACGAAGACTCGATCTTACTTCTTTCAGACTTATAGTTTTCTTTCCGATAATCATAGACTAAACAAAATTCTCGTATGATGGAGGAAGCGAAACTAACAGAATTAGGACAGCGTCTTCATCATCAATCTTTATATCTATGTTTCGTAATTCCATCAATAGAGTATTCATCTGATCAAGATGATCTTTCAGCGTGGTACCTTCTTGCATGCGGAGGGAGAACAGACATTGCTTCAACAGCAATTTGTTGGTCAGAGACTTTGTCACGTAGAGACTCTCAAGTTTTGACCACAGACCGGTCGCTGTTTCTTGATCAACGACTTCGATAATAATCTCATCCGCCAGACACAATAGGATCATGGAGTGCGCCTTCTCTTTCTGTGCCGCCAAACTCACGAGGATGGACTCATTTTCTTTGCCCTTCGAGTCTCCCTCATTTAGTTTGTTCTTCGACATATTCGCGAGCGGCGCCCAAACTCCTTGTTGTTTCAGAAGTGCCCTCATCTTGATTTGTCAGAGACTGAAACTATTTCGTCCCGTGAATTTCTCGATATTCACGTTGTGCGATGTCATCTCTACGCCTGGCGGAGGATCGACGATGAAGCCTCGCTTTTATACCAATTTGTTAGGATTTCTGCACAAGAAAAATTATGCACCGCGAGAAAACTCGAGAAATTTAAGGCGACGCAGAATTTTATTAGATGGAAGAAACATAAGAGGATTACAAGATCAGATTGCTTTTTCTTTGGACCCCCTAGGGAGTTTATATAGACACTCCCTTCAATAGATGATAAGAATTACAGACCAATTGGGACTCTATATTAATTCCAAAAATAGGACACCTACCTTGTGATAAGGAAATAAATCAATTCCTTAATAATCTAATGATAAGAAAATATACATAATATGTGAGACAGATTTCCTTTTATTTCAGAGTTTGTGTCCATATGGGTTTTCAGAAGTAGGATTCAAGGCATTATTAACACCCTTTCTATCACATTCTTTTCCATCCCTAATGACAAGAAAGCTTCTCCTCCTTGGTAACTTCATCGGTAATTTCTTCGTTCAAAAGGTCAGTGAATCTCTTATCATACCGCGGTTATCTTGTCGCACTCTATTTTCTAATCCGAGAGGTAAGATGACAAGCTTTCCAACAAATTAATGAGCTAGATCACCTAATACAAGAATTACTTTCTCATGCCCATATCTTTTAGAACATAAACTTTACACAAAAAATGAAGAGAATAAGAAAGAAGTGATTTATAAATTCTATCTCAAATAGGCTTGTTCAATGCACACAAGTGTTTGCCATTGATAGTTTATAATTTTGTTTGTTCAGCAGTCTTAGCCTCCTTAATGTATCTTGGACCTCTTTTATAACATATAATCTTTCAAATGACTGTTGCCCTTTAAAAGTTTGTTGTTTTGCACTTTTTAGATAAAAATTCTAATGTCCACTCTCTATCTCCAAATGTCTAAAATATGTTGCCCTTAATTATTGTTTTACATGTCAAAGCGAACTAAAACATCAAAAAGATTGGACTGGACAAAATCTTTTCTATCCTTCTCTAACCTTTTAGATCGGATGTTCGAACTTGTAGACCGAACGCTTGAACCTAATTTTTTTCCCCAAATCTCCTCTGTCTTATAGGGTCGGATGTCAGAACTTCTGAATTGAATGTACATCTTTTTCTTGATCATTTGATCTTTATTTTAGACATCTGAGCCTCCTAATATTAGCCAGATAGATTTGAGCTTTCTTAAATATAATTTTTTGTATAGTCATCAAAATGGAATGATTCATGTTATTCGAAAAGTTAAGAAATGATATTCACTTCTAAATTATCTAAAAAATTTGATACAGATGTGGCCGAAAGACTCTATTTATTAGGCCCATTAAAGCAATTGGTGTGGTTTTTTAAACCAAACGGCATAATTAAGAAAGCACAAACAAAATGTCATTTTTGATAAATCTTCATCGGCCACATGTAATTCTCCCTCAACAAAAAGAACAAAAGAACATTACTAGATCCAAAATTGATCTAAGAGGAAAAACAGAAAACTTCCAACTTTTACAGGAAAATAAGCTTTGCTTTGTCTGCTCACTGCTGAAATTGTTGTTGCCATCTAGTTGAGAATTTGGATTTTCCTCCTGTTGGTGTACCAATTTCTGAGAGCAAGTCAAGTAGAGTCTGTTGGTGTACCAGTTTCTGAAAGAAAAAATATATATTCAAGTAGACCAGGTATCAGGAATCAAGGCACCATGCTTTACTACTCTATTAGCTATGAATTACATTCGATCCATGAGATCTGTGGAATCAATTCCCAAATCTCAGAATGCATCTAACACACCAATGAAGAAGATTAAGGTCGCAGACAAAAAAATTCACAATGGAGTGAGCTCCCATGGATCTATGTCCTCATTCCTAGAATGAAAAAAAAAAAAAAATCAAGAAAACTGGATGTTGATACTCAGCTGGAAGAATTGGCTGATGTGCAGCATCATCACTGGTATCTAGAGAACACTAAACATATCAGAGCAGAGATGAACCCATTAATTGAAATTACAACTTTAAACATGGTAGTTATATTTTAGAAGTACACAAATTTCATAGTTAAAATTAGCACAGAAACTGAAGTACCTGAAGGGATAGAGAGATGCAGAGAAGTGGGGGTTTTATAACTGAAGCAACATATCAAAGCTCTTGTAAAGAACCATAAGTTGAAACAACAATGTCGAACCCAGTGCAGTCATTGATTGTGAAGAAGCTGAAAATCCTTATCCCGTAGAAGTACCATGAAAGATGTGTGATTGTCGAAATCATCGCCGGATCGCGTATTTCTGCAATGAAAAGAAACAAATCCAAGAATCCTGCTGCACTAGAAAGAAGAAGAAAAAAAAAGTTCTTCCATCTCCAAGCAATTAGTTCTTTTGTTCACCAGGTAGAACGGTCACAGGAGATTTCAGCCCTTGATGCCATTCCATCCCACAGCTTTCTTGACCTTTCTCCTCCTTGTTCTTGTCCTCCTCCTTTTTCTTTCCACTCCTCCTGCAGGAGGATTAAGCACATGAGAGAAGTTCAAGAAAGCTGTGGAAAGGTATGGTCATGGACTAGAAAGGAAGAATGCTCTGAATACTCTCCAATCTCCTTGTTGCGCATCTTATATAAGTAGTAGTCATAGAGAGACCTTCGTAGGTTCGTACTCATGGTCAATACTTCTTATTACTCCACAGTTAAGTGTCTGTGTCCATTTGTGCAGTAAATTTCTGGCACCGGTAAACAGAATCCAGCCATTTACCTGCAAAGGGACATCAAATTTAGGTGCATTGCTTGAGGTTTGGAAGAGTATATATTAGTGATGAAGTGGAAGTAGAACTCTACTTTGTTGGACCACTCTGTATGCATATGCTGCCCTATCAGAAGCCTCCTCTGTCCTTTACATGCAGGTAGACAGACAGACAGAGAGAGAGAGAGATGGAGAGAGAAAACCCACCAAGGTTATAGCTTACAGTGGTCGCAGAAAATAATGCAAAGAAAATTAATCTGACTGCCGTGTACCATTGACAAGAGTGAAACTAATGACGCTGTTTTCTGCATCCAACACCAATCTTGTGGGTACTGAAATGTTTTGGGTTGTGTTCATAAATTTATGTTTCATATCGAAGCAATATGACAGAACTGTAGTAAATTTAGGCATTTTTACCAGAATGTGAGAATTTGGAAGATATTTAGAGACCAGAAAGGCAGTCCATTCAAATGGTGTTGTAGTCACTATAACTGGTGCAGCAAGTGTGACAACTGTAGTACATGGCAGGCTACTTGTCTTCTTTCGATGATCCATTTCACATATCCAAATCATCAGAATTAAGTAAAATAGCTTTGAGGCATCATGAGGAATAGTATGATTCCATGCTGGGGGATACAAGGAATAGCTCGGTAACAGAATTCCATGCACCCGTGATGTAGAGAGTTTACTTGCTCATGAATGATGCAGCTGGCCAGGGGATGAAATGAGGAGCCGTCTGGAAACTTCCTTTTGGACAATTCAATGGAGACAATTGCTGCTGATCATCAATGCAGACACACTGTTCCGGCCATCTGATGTGCAAATTTATGAGCCGCAGGCAGTCGCATTGTTTCAATTTGTTACCATTGGTTCTTAACTCTCTGATCCTGAATTCTTTTTTGTTCTCGTTTATGCAGCAATTCTCTACATCTGCAATTAAATCTTTAGTTTCTGGCTTCCTCTAAGAATTTACTGAGCTTAATTTCTTAATTCTCAGATCGGAAACTATTGGTTCCTGTTTCTCCTGCAATTATATATATATCTGCATGTTACACTAAGCAGTTACTGATCAGAAATGACGCATTATTTGTCAGTTAAGCAGGCTTGAAGTTAAAATTAACAACCTAAGAAATATGATTAAGTCCGTCCATTATTGCATGCAGGTTAGTGCGCTCAGAAATAATAGGAAGGCCTTATTTCTCTGCAGGTTAATACGTGCCAGAAAGGACAGAGGCTCGCTTGCAGACAATAGCCTGGTAGAACTGAGAGCTGCCCATCCCAATTGTGACGACAGACATATATACTTTTGAATCCAGTGGACGGGATTGTTAAATTACTGCAACCAGCGCTCAATAATGCATCATCAGCAGCAGCAGCAGCAGCAGGCCATTCATAAAGGCCCTTTTGCCCAAGTTTGTTAGTGCAGTGACAGCTTGGATCAATTGGCTCTTGCTGGGTACAGATTACATTAATCTTTTAACCTGAAGTCCCCCCTTCCCTACAGCAGCACTAATGGAACAGACACCAGAAGCTGAAAAGAGGAAATTAAAGGAGAGGAGGGGGGGAGGAGGAGGAAGAGGAGGGAATAATTGATGTGCACAGGGGCAGAGGAGCCGTCCAACGCAGTACTCACATGCTACCATGTGATGGATGACACACCAAGCGTTGCTGGTTATTGTTGCTGGTGCGAGTGTAGTGTAAAGCTGATCATGCATGCATGCACGCTGCAGGCCGGGGCCGGGTGGGGGGATGCAGCTGAAGCTTCTGGTCCCCAAGGCCAAAGGGAGATCTAGCTGATGATCAGCTGCTGCGATCTTTGGAAGGAGAGGAGAGAGAGAGGGGGGAGGGGAGAGGAGAGGGGTGGGGTGGGGAGGGCTGGCTGGCTAGCTGTCGACCCTCTCCTGCAGCTAGCCGCATGCATGGCGTGCCAACACCCTCCACCAATAACAATCCGAGTACCCTCATCTCAAACGGGTGGAGGAAGCGAAGCAGTGCATATGCAAGGCCCAGGAGGGAGAGAGAGAGAGAATCTGATAATGAACGATGCAACTGGACGACCTCTCTCATTCTCTCTCTCTCTTTGCCCAGCAGTGCATGCACAGGGACGACGTGCATGACGTCCTTCCACACGCACGCAGAGGTCATGCATGCACGGAGGCACGGCCTCGTGTGAGGATGCTGACAAGGCTTGGTGCGAGAGGCCCCGTTCGCCGAAACCCTAATCGGCCCGGCAGACGTCGGTGGTCCTCATGTGTTTGTGCAGTGCAGAGTTTGGTGGTGGTGGTGGTAGTGGTGGCCGTGGCCGGTGGTGGCCGGTAGGTACGTACGCGCTCTGGTGGCTTTTTGCACTGGAGCTTGCGCAGGCAGCGCACCGCCAGCTCCAGTGGTACGCCCTCGCAGCCTTGGCCTTGCGTCGTCATCATTATTAGTGCCTGCAGCGTTTGGACAAGAACGTATGCCCTAAATATCTCCTGGTTTTATTCCTGTGACGACAAGATCTATACGTACGATTTTGTTAGATGATATCGATCCAAGAGCTAGAACAAGAAAATTACATAATATGTCGATGTTTTTTCGTTTTTTTTTCTTTCTTTTTGGTTGCGTAGTTATTCCAAGTATATATATGATCACGAATTCACGACGGATGGAACTCTAGAGTAAGATCTTAAATTGAAATAATTCGCATTCTTACGAATTTGTCATCTTCCCTGAGTCGAATGAAAGGTGAATGTTCGCCACCTAAATTATCTTGTAATTTAGTGGAAAGGCTAAGCAACTTTTACTAGGTTTCTTTGTACGATAGCATAATAATGTACGTATGGTATATTGTTAATAATGTCTTGAATCTGAATCCAGTTGGTCTCCTACATAATCAGACGTTTCAGTAGAATTTTCCTACGATGTCTCGCTGCCCGATCAACGAGTCTGTGGGGGTCAAGAGGAGATCCCCCTGCGGGGGTTGCAATGAGACGGAGCTCCCTGAGCAAAATTTTTTAGGGGTATTATGTTTATGATTCAAATTTGATTTATTTCCTTATCACGAGATAGGTGTCCTATTTTCAAGAGATTTATTTAGAGTTCCAGACCGTATGTAATTCCTATCATCTGTTAAAGGGAGTGCATATATAAACTCTCTAGGGGTCTAGACAGAGACACATTCTTGTAATCATCGTTATTCCATAACAAAGAGCCACCGTCATTTTTTTTCTTCGCGTTCTTCTGTATTTCGTGTGATCCTTCTCTCCCCCCTTTTCGTAACATATATGATTGCGCTCCACATACTGCAGTCCTTGGTAAAAGATTAATGAGTTATAAAATAATATGCATTTGTTCTCGATTTTTTTTCTTACGATAAGAATCACTATAAGAAATTTGTCAAATAGCGATGGAGATTAGAGACTCCAAATGATGCGACGTTAATTCGACGTTAATAATGTCAAACTAGTGACGTCTTTAAGTTGGCAAAGGACGACGTTAAGTGTCTCTTTTTAGCGTCGATTTAATGTCGGATTAGCGTTACATATAATCGACGCTAAATTCCACGTAATATTTAATAATAAAATTAAGAATAAGATGATATTCTTATGCATTATGAAAGCCAAAGAGCTGACCGGTGCGCTTGTTTTCTTATAATTATCACGTGCCTTAAGAAAATACTTACATGCTCAATTGTACGCATGGACCCAGTAACGGAGCCGCACTCCAACCTCAAGGGGGCCACATTATATATATATATATATATATATATATATATATATATATATATATATGGGTGTAAGAAAAATTCGATCAACCCGAAAAATTCATCCGACCCGAAAAAACCGAACAAAAAAGTCAAAAATTAAGGGTCCAAATATGATTTAGGGCAGTTTTTAATAAATTAAAATTCACCCGCTAAAATTAGGACCCCATCCCAAAAAATCGTAGGAGCCCGATTTTTATTTATATAATTAATACATATGTTAATAATTATTTTATTATAAATATAATATTTTTCGTATAAAATTTCATACTTTTCTATCATATTATCAAACTCTAATTTAATAATTGTAAAATTTTAGCAGTATATTTTTATATTTAATATAAAATTAAATAATTTTATATTAATTTTAAGTTATTAAATATATTTTTAAAATATAATTATATAAAAGTAGGGCTCCGAAAAAATTGTTCCGCTAAAGGGTGGTTTTTATTTTTTTCAAAATGATTGTAGGGTGGTCTTTCTAATTTTAAAAACCAATCCGAAAAATAGCGGTTAATTTTTTTAGACCGAAAATCCGAACCGATCCGAACTACTTTCATATATATATATATATATATATATATATATATATATATATATATATATATATATAGTGGTGGTCTCAAAGACGGGCTTATAAAATCAAGGAAAATTAATTAACTTTAGGGTGCATTTATTGTATTGTCACGATAACTACTAATTAGGTATCTGTGACCATATCATTAAATTAACATTATTTCTTTCTACATAAGTATATAGACATCGGTATATATACTAATTAAATGAAGTATATTATGCATATATATATTATTTATATCAATAAATGTATATACATATCAAATTAGCATTACCCACTTAAATCAATATGGGTATATACATGGCTTTCTATAATTTGAATACATACATACATATACGTGCGTGTACGTATATGTGTATTTGTATTTATATATATCTCAAAGTTTTTCAACAATATTGTTACTTGTTAAATTGTCAGTAATGTATAATATCTTATTTAGTATACATAAGTAATTTATCTGATAATTTATATTAATTACTTATTAAAAAATAAAAATTTATAAGTTAATATACAGTTTTTACCTATATACCCCTGATCAAAATATTTACATATATAAATTAGTTTTAACTTCGTAAACTTAAATCACAATATATATTCTCATCCATAAAATTAAAATTTATAAAATAATTAAGATATTTGTTAAAATATGATAAGAATATATTCATAATAATTAACTAATATTTATTTGATTAAATTTATAATTTATTTATTTAGTTTTAAAAACTAATTTATTTGATTAACTAATATTTATAATGTGTATTACCTAAGCAATCCAAATTATTCATTGCATGTCACAAGTGAACAGAGTAATGTGGTGGACCTAGATTATCAGTAGAGAAATGCCTCCTTATAGCTTTAAAATCAATTGGTTCGGTTTATCCAACGTTGTAAGAGTCGGATCAAACCTTTGTCAAAGCGATTCAACCCGTTCACCAACGAACCGGCTTCTAGAAGAATCCTAAATCAAATAGGCATTTAAACAGCCAAAATCTTTGAAAATAGATTCTTTTAATCCAGTCAATTTTTTATATCAATAATTGATTTGAAAAAGTTGCCATTTCGAATTTGAAAAAAGAAATAAAGATAGACTTTCCCATTAAAAAGATATTAATACTTTAGCCCATTAATCACCTCATCAATTAATCACTAACCCCTTCATTCTTATTTTTTTTTCGCAGTCATCAATGTGAGTCTTTGTTTCTACATTTTTTTTCTTCACCTAATTTAGAATATTTTATTTAATTAATTTTTTATGTCATCTGTGTATTTAATATATAATATACATTAATTATATATTTACTATATTATATATGGGAGAACTTGTTCTTGAATGGAGGGAATTATTTGTCATATGTATGATATACAATAATGCAATAATATAGTAAGTCTAGTATGGTATTAAATATGAAATAGATATACTCAAATTGTAATTTTCTTTAATTTGATATGTACTAAGTTCAAATTAAATAGTTAACAACTATTTATATTATATATTTATTTATAGAATATATAACTTTTGTCATAATGTTTTAACATGGAAATTTTATTTATTTGTTATTTTCTACATGAAATTTACTGGATAAATAAAGAAAACAACGATATAACAATACAAAAACTTACTGAGAAGAAAAGTAATATATAAAAATCAAATTAATAGAATCTTAACTTATATATAGTTTTGATTGTGATAATTGTGAACTTATTATATGGACATTACTAATTGAACACCAAATATATCTTTTAGTATAAATTAAATCTTAAAAGTAAAATTTATAAATTTGTAACATTATGTTTGCCTTCGTGTAATTGAACTTTCTCTTCATCTATATATGTGAATGATTTAAATATGATAGCTTAATTGTACGCAAATTTTAGTTCCGTAATATGTTCATATTAGTTAGTTAACCACTAACTATATTATATATTTATTTCTAGATATATAATATTTTCATAATGTTTTGACATGAGAAAATTATTTATTTGTTATCATTGACATGAAATTTATTTTATAAATCAAGAAAACAAACATATAGCACACGCAAAAGCATTATCGAGAAGAACAATTATATATAAAAATCAAATTTAATAGAATTTAATGTATATAATTTGATTTTCATAGTTGTGAACTTAATATATCTACATTACCAATAGAAAACAAAATATGTTTTTCAGTATAACATTAAATCTTAGTGGTGTAAGAAAAACCCGACCAACCCGAAAAATTCATCCGACCCGAAAAAACCGAACCAAAAAAGCCGAAAATTAGGGGTCCGAATATGATTTAGGACGGTTTTTAATAAATTAAAATTCACTCGCTAAATTAGGACCCCCACCCAAAAAAGCCGTAGGGGCCCGTGAAGCTCGATTTTTATTTATGATTTTTTATTTATATAAGTAATACATATGTTAATAATTTTTTTATTATAGATATAATATTTTTCGTATAAAATTTTGTACTTTTCTATCACATTATCAAACTCTAATTTAATAATTGTAAAATTTTAGTAGTATATTTTATATTTAATATAAAATTAAATATTTTTATATTAATTTTAAGTTATTAAGTATATTTTTAAAATATAATTATATAAAAGTAGGGTTCCGAAAAAATCACCCGAAAAAACCGATCTGCTAAAGGGTGGTTTTTATTTTTTTAAAATGATTTTAGGGTGGTCTTTCTAATTTTAAAAATCAACCCAAAAAATAGCGGTTGATTTTTTTAGACCGAACCGAACCGACCCAAACTACTTTCACCCCTATAATAAATCTTAGCTTTTAATTTTATAAATTTGTGATTGGTGATTATTATTTCATATAATTGAACTTCAGCTTCATCTATATATGTGTGTTGGAAATATGATAGCTTGATTTAATTTTTTATATTTATTATAATATTTTATTACTATCAGGTCCAATAGCTTTGACCTGAATTAGAGACTCGTTTGAACCATTGCTGTATTCCATCTTGACAACCATGGGTTTATCTTTTAATTTAAAAATATGAATCATTAATCAAATAATTTATACACCTCCATTCTTTTATATATTTTTTAAATTAGGTTCATCCATTTCCATAAGTAGAAAAATCTTTCGAATAGGGTCAATGTTATCGCCAATGATGTCGAAGAGGAAATAACGTAGTTCTAACCCAACAAGACATGGGAGGTAAATTGAAGTAATATTTTTTATGGATCTACTATGAAATATTCATAGTTCACATGACCTCCAATTTAATTGAAGAGTGAAAATTAAATATTTTATAATTTAGTATTTTGGATCATGTGTGTATGCAATGATCTTTAAGTTTGCTAACTGCTTGATACTTGTATGTGACAAATATCCCCGGGGTCCGCTGTAGAAATCCCCTATCGGAGCCCATTTGTGGAAATTTTTGTTCTCCAGGAGTCACTTTGAGGATCGGGACGAGGATACATGGGGTATGTATATATATTAAACATTTTAGTCACACCTGTTATCGTTAAATTGCTACGATGAATGTCTATCTCGCACCACACTAGTATTTACTCTCTCCTCCATATCAAATTTTAAAATTTTAAAACTATCATATCAACATTTTTCTCTCATATTTTCAAATTTAATTCTGTAACTTTATGATCATTCAGATTTTTAAAATTTTCAAACATGGGTCATTCAACTTTTAAAAAATTTTAATCACGGTCAACGTTAAAAACTAAAATAATATAAAAATATAGAATGAAATAATAATAATAAACGAAGAAAGAAAAAGTGCAATAGTCTCATAAAGGGGTTGTTGCTCCTCACCTCCCTCTAATGTCAACAAAAGATGGCAACCTTTTTATGGAGTTGTTATCTTTTTTCTTAACATTTATTTTTTAGGATTATTTTCATAAACCACTCTTAAACTATCACAATTTTTCCCATCTAACTCCAAACTACGAACTTATTTTTTTGGATCCCTAAATTATCGCGACTTTTCCACTTTAGTCCTCCCGTCCACTTATGTTTTCCATTACTGTTACTTTTTTCCATTTATGAAAAGACTAAATTACCCCTCCCTCCAAAAAAATATGAAATAACAAATATAAAAAATAAAAAATCATTGGAAGGATTAAAGTGGTAAAGAAAAAAATTTATCATTTATGAAAAAGACTAAATTACCCTCCCCCAATTATTTTTCTTTTTTTTATTTTTATATTTATTATTTGATGTGTTAAATAGAGAGGGGTAATTTAGTCTTTTCATAAATAGAAAATATCAAAAGTAACAGAAAATGTAACAGAAGTATACGGAAGGACTAAAGTAGACAAATTGTCATAGTTTACGGATACAAAAAAATAAGTCCGTAGTTTGAGGTTAGATACGAAAAATCGTGATAGTTTAGGGGAGGTTTATAGAAATAACCCTATTTTTTATCACCTTAAATTTTAAATTGAGAGAGAGAAAGAGAATATTGATATGATAATATTTTTCTTAAAATAAATTACACTGTTACAAAATATTAATGTTTTTTAAACCTTTTAATTTTTATTATTTTATTTTTCCCTTCTTAATTTTTAAAATTTATGTTAATGATAATCATGATTGAAACTTTTGAAAATTTAAATAAGAGCCCTAACACCATAAAAAAACTACTCACTCTCTCTCTTTTAAAATTGGATATTTATTCTATTAGTTATTATTATTTTATTTTGTCTCTTTTATTATTTTAAATTTTTTAATGATGACTATAGTTGAAATTTTTAAAAAGTTGAAATGATCATGTGTGAAAATTTTGAAAAGTTAAATTAGCATATAGATACAAAATAAAGTTTAAGTTGAGGAGAGAGAAAAATATTGATGTGATATTTTTAAACTTTTTAAAATTTGATGTGTAGAAGAAATATTTTTAAAGTTCGATCATCATGAAATTACAATATGAAGTTGAGTGGACATGTTGGGAATACCTCATAAGTTGGATGATCACAGTGGAATTTATACATAATCCACAAGCAGATTAAGTATTTGCAATATTGAATGTCAAAAAAGATGAACCTTTGTGAACTTTGATGTTCATAATACATCAATATATAATCAATTACGAAATGTAGAGGTATCATTAGTATCATAGAGATCAATCATATATCATTATTTGGTAATTGTCAATCATTTTGTACTACTTCATTCTTTGATCAATAACATAGTCACTAGTTTAGATGAGATCAAGAATAGGCATGATCAAGAATAAATATTTGACAAACATAGTTACATGGATCATGATTTGATGATTTTCATCATCATTAATCAATGCTAAAATCATTAGAAAATTTTATCAAATCATCATTAGTACTAAATTATTCTTGGATCAACATTATGATTCATAATTTGCTTTACATTGACTTTCAATGTTATAATAGAGCAGTACGTAGAAAAAATATTGAATTATGTAATTCATAAAGATTACCAAGATCATATGATAAACAAAATGAATGAGACCAGACATAAGATCATCAATGACATTTCTAATCGTCACAAGATAGAATCATTGTCATAAAGATAAATTAAGATATGAATAATAGTATAGTTAATCATCATCATATAGAATCATCATAGTCATGATTAACATGGTCAATCACGACATTGTGTATCATAGATGGAAATATTAGCATTAAACATCATTGTTTAAATGTGTTACATTTATGGATGGAGCATCTTTTAATTCCATGAAGCATCAGGGGAGTGTCTTTCAAATTCTTTATTGACCATCGTCAATCTATAATGAAAATGGTATTCATTCATAGTTTTGGTATTGTTTCACCTATGGTCTATCTTTGTTGTTATTTGTCAAAAATAACGACAAAGATAGATAAAGTATACTGAGTAAACTTATTTAATTATAAATCAAGCAGCATGAAAAGAGTCAAAGATGAGCTATTTCGGGTTGATGGATCGATCGGTCGGGATAAGCTATCATTCAATCTATCCTACTATCGGTCAACTAACCATCACTAACGGTTGACTGATCATGAGATCAATTGATTGATCATCTCAAGCAGTCATTTGATCACATGAAGTTTTCAATTGTTACTGACTGGAAGACTAGTAAGGTAATTTATTGATTGATTGCTTTGTCGGGTAATATGTCATTTTTAAGAAAGATCAAAGGATTCCAATCATTTTTCCTAAAATCAATCAAAAGCTTAATCCTAAGGGATGAGTTAGGCATCGAAAATATATACAATGCTAAAAAGATGAGAATTTTCATTTAAAAACATCAATGGTTGGACTTTTTCAAAGGAAATATACTATTCATTTATTTATTTCTATTAGTAAAATGTTCAAAATTGTCATAAATTGGAATAAACTTACCAAAACTTTTTTGCGGTATTGATAGTATGGTTAGTAGTTTAGTTTTCCTAAAGAAAAGTATGCTCAAAGTTTATAGAACTGAAATGCATCAAAAGTGACCAACAATCCACAATGATGTTTCTCAACTTTCCTACCTCCATTGGATTGGAAATGAATCATCATAGTTAATCTTCATCTAACTCTTAGGTGGTGCTTAACATTTTACCATATTGGGAATTGAGGATTGGGCAACATATTCCATATTGGGAATTGAAGATGGGGGTTCTCTCAGAGAGGTTAAGATGGTGCGTTCATTATAAGCTTTCAAAGCACTTTCCCATATCATTTTGTGTGTTATGTAGGCCGAAAGCATATAGTATTCCTATTTGTTGATAGGCTCCAAAATGTTGTCCAAATCGAGAGCAATAATGAATTTTCTAGATTCACTATCAAGGTCAGCACCTTCAATGAGCCAATTACCATATTTACATGTACTAAAATGATCAAATTTGTAGTCTATAAAGGATTGAAATGAAATATCTTTACCATAATTGGTGGGACATAATGTTGTAGCTTTCGAAGGAAATTTTTATCTTATAAGGTAGGTCCATAGATTTTTTTTTTCATTTAGCTTTATGGCGAAGGGGGAGAGGGTTGGATCCTTGAGAGCATAGGTAGTGGTGGACATCTTTGGAGGAAGCTTTCCCATTGATATCAAATTGCCAAAGCCATATATGTAGGTGGTTTCAACATTAAAATATGTACGCATGTATGCAAAGGAGATGCCTAGAATGATAAGGATCATGTAAACTACTTATTTGAAGATGCCTAGTTTGATATCATCCATAGCATTCAAAATTATTTTTCAACTCCATGGTGTGTGTTTTGTGTTAGCAACCGGTATTCAAGAATATAGTCCATCATACTTAGTAGCTAGGAGCCTAGTCCAAGGTTCATTGGTCAAGGAGGAACATTATCCTTTTAGTAATATGGGAGGTCTTGAATATTTATTTGTTCCTTGTCCCTAGCCCACCTTCAAGTATTGGTTGGGTAGTATCCTAAGTGATTAGGTGCATATATTTGGTCTCCCCTTTCGATGAACCTAAGAAAGTTCTATTATGATTTTCAACAGATTCAAAATTTTCTTTTGAAGAGTACACTAAGTAGCTAGCATGGTTGGACATCATATTGAGGACAAAATTAATTAATGTGGCTCTTCATGCTTGTTTTTTACTTAGCATCTTTCAATCATAAAATTTGGAGACAATTCTACTGGCTAGATAAGTTTGATTAGCTAACGTCGTCTCTTATTATAGAGGCATCCTTAAGTATTGGAATGGAAATTTGTCCATTTTCATTTTCAAAATATTTTTATACTTCTTTCTTATCTTAGGTTAAAGTTGTTATGGAGATATACTTCAAACTTTTCATGATATCCTGTAGGATGTGTTGCAAGTCATCAACATACATTAGATGTTTTGGCCTTATGTTTTTGACAATAAAAGGATTGATTCTTCCCTCTGCTACAACAATATTTATTAGGGTGGAAAAGACTTGAGATACCATTATAGTATGGGATAATGGGTCACATTTAGCTCTCTTATGACTTTAAAAAATAGTGGGCAGGTCACCGTTTATGGAACAAGATAATTTTGGAGAGGATATGCAAGCATATATCCAAGTAATAATGGCCATGACTTTATGATTTTCATTTCATTATATTCTATCAAATTTATGTTCCATATCTATTTTTATCATGATATATCTTTTTGGTTTTTCACTTCTCATGAGGCCTACTACCTATTGAGCTAGAACAGTATTGTCATGGATACTTCTTTTAGAAATAAAGGTTGCTTGTTCAAGGCCAATAATGTTAAATAGAATATATTTAATTCTATTATATTGAAGCATAGCTAACAACTTATAAAGCACATTGCAAAGTGCAATGAGCCTATAATCATTGACTATTTATAGATTTGGTTTCTTAGGTATTAATTCTTCTATATAATTTTGTTGTGAAATCATCGAATCCCGAAACTTTTCTTTTGAGCATTGATCATGTAAGTATTGAATCAAGACAATTTTGTATTTCAATTTATGGGCAAGGATATTTGTGCCTCTGACGCCCAAGCTCAAGCTCAACCCCACATAAGTATTTTTTTAAAAAAATGATATGGCAGGTAATTTCAATTTAAAATAATATCAATATTTTTGGTAGGGATAAATGTAAATATAATTATTCAATAAATATAATATATACAATAAATTAAAATGAAATTAGACCAATAGGATGTGGACAAGTGGCAAATTTTAATAACCTTAATTCTTCCCTCTCTCCTTCATATTCTCTTTCAATCATAACTTCTTTTCTTCCTCTTAGTGCACATTAATGGATGGAACCAACACCCTCACTTTGTTCCATCAACATTTCATCGTCCAACAACTAAATATCCACATATGATATATCATCACGTAGCTCTTGATGAGGCGAACTCATCTTTATTAGTTTTGAGATTTTTTTAGCACCAATGTGAGGAGAACAAAGAGCTCGAATTTCACGGCGAGAGAAGTGATGTGCCATTTTTTATTACTATTGCGTTAGTAAGAAATTTTATCAATGTACTCATCCTACATGAATTTTCCCTTTTATAATTTACTAAGTCATAATGTTGTAGGAGAGACTTTTGTAAGCATATTCATATTTTTCTTGTGTGCACTTTTGGGCTTATCTCATTTAATATACTTGATGTTGAGTTAGAGTACTCCTTCTAGATATGGGTGTATGTACTTGTGATATTTTTAAATGATATTATTATTAGTATTTGTATTTCAGCTATCATATTATATATTTATGTCATGCTGAATTGTTTGGTGCATGTATTTTATTAAAAAATGAATATGTAATATTAGTATTTAACCTTCTCGTGAAAGCCAATGGTAGAGTAAATCGATGTTGGTCATAGTTCCAATGTTGTTTTATTTTAGGTAATTTTAGCCAATCCTGAATAGGTATATCTAGTGCATTTAGAGACAGAGTTGAATAGAAGCTCGTGAAACAATCCAATATGTTTTTGTCAACAAATTTAATATACCATTGTCATATTTGATGACTTGGGTTCTATAATGTTTTCTTTTTCATGATATGTTGAGGTGAAAAAACTTTAATATTCATGTCTTCATCTTTTTAACATTTCTCACGTGATTCACTCTATCATTTAAATTAATTTATCTAAGTACAAATGCATGCTTGTTGTATAGACCTTTAAGTATTAGAGTTGCAACTTCATTGAGGCCCTAACGAGGATCCTTTGCATTCTATGATCATGCTAACTTTGGTGAGTAACATGCATGTAGCTTTCTACACTACCAAATGTGTGTTTTGCTGCAATGAAACACATATTTTCTTATTAGATAACGCTTTCAGTCATATCATGTTGAGAAGTTGTGTGTAGATTTTTGTCATACCTTAGCAGTAATATGTCTAGGTTCTTTAGGATAAATTTTACCAAATACTCTCCAACTTTGGACACTTTCCAAACGTTATCCTGAAATTTCACTTGTAACAAGTCTGTCCTCCATCTTTTAACTTATTTCACTAACTACCATTTTGACATCTTATCGGTAGTTTTTCGATCGTGTTGTCCATATGGCATCCACACAGTGATTTTCTCTCTCCTCACGTAAGCAACAATCCGATGTGGTATCATTAAAAAATAAAAAATAATGGGGCAGCACAAGGAAAGGGTGATCACCCCTCCCTCGTCTCTATGACCTCCGGCGAGGTTGTCGGAGGTAGTTGCACCCCCCCCCCCCCCCTTTTGCGACCACCAGCGTAAGTAAGGGGAGGGGCGCGACCTCCTTTTCCGTGCACTATCTCATTATTTTTTATATTATTTTATTTTGTAATAATGTCACGTCGGATGGTTGCTTACATTGTGGAGAGAGAAAATCATTGTGTGGACATCACGTGAACAACGCGATTGAGAAACTGTCAATAGTCAAAAGAGCAATTGATGAAATAAGTTAAAAGATGGAGGGCTGTCTTGTTACAAAGTGAAGTTTGATAGTAGTATTGGAAAAACATCAAAGTTTGAGAGAATTTAGTAAAATTTATCCAGGTTTTTATATTCAAACCATGAGTATTTGTATGATCTTGGTTGTGAGGAGGGTGGTTTAAACTCTTTTAATTAAGTAGGTGATGAAGGAGTTAGAGATTTTCTCGCAAAGGCCATCCAATATGTTGTGAACTCTAGTCAAGTCATATTTTTTTCTACACTAAGTGTAAGTCCTCTTGTTAAACCCTAAATCAATTGGGTCTTTATCTAAGATATATTTTGTAAGAGTCTAGTGAAAGAGGAGAGCTTGAATGGAGAACCACTTTTTTTATATGGACTAAGGATACAATTAAAGTCTCCTACAATACACCATGGTGTAAGGTTAGTTAGATCCTACTATAACACTTTGTTTGGTAATTTTAACGATGGACGAATTGGTTAGAAAGTGAAGCGAGGGTTGGTGAGATTGAGTGTGACGAGTGTTTATATAAATCATAATTTGATATTAATTTATTTATTAAAATAATATAATTTCAAATCCAATTGATGTTCAAATGTTTGTGTGTGTGTGTGAATAGTTGAGTTGACATATTAACTTGGAGTGTGTTTGAATAGAGTGAAATTAATGATAATGATATATATATATGAAAAAAGGAATACGCAGCTCGAGTATTGAGCTGCACTATACAGCTTTAATCTGAGAAGAAATCCATGATGAGAAGCATTTTCCCCTTTGCTGTGAATGCAATGTGGACTGATACTTGACAAAGAACAACTCCTCCTCTCAGACAATGATCAACATCACCACTGTCAATTACAATGATAGACAAAAAAAACTTATCGACAAAAAGAAAATAATGATATGAATCATCTAGAACATTTTAGGCTCAAAAGGCTTCAACGAAATGTTACAAGTATCATCTTCAAGCACAATTTTTCTCCCATTTGCACGAAGTGGGATAATTCATTTCATATGACAAAAATAACAATTTGTAAATGTTAGAAACATGGGATTTTATTTCTTTGTTTTCTCGTTCAATTGTTTACATCAAGAGGCAAACAAGATCCCATCTTGAGATGAGTACAAGGTATTTCCTAAGAGAGGGAGACGAGAAGTCCACCAAAGGAGACATCTCAATCATAAGAGAGGTGGAAGGAGTGAGGGAAGAGGAAGAAACAATTGTGAAAATGGTATGTGATGCCTACATTGTGGCTGCGCCAAGCAAGGAGGAAGATTAACTTGAGGACCTTCTTGTACTCGACGAGGCCGGCCAATGAGCTGCAATAGACACACAGACATGGCAACCTATCGCCTTATAGAGGATGCGTCAGCTCATTACTCCAATCCTCTCACGAAGAATAATCTCTTTTTCCCTCCCTTCTAATAGTTTGATTAGGAAAATTTGATCCATCTTGATGCTGGTTGTTGTTATGCACGTCCTTGTACAACAATCTCCACCTTTTAAGTTCCTCTGAGTGCACAACCTCTCGTCGACATACTCGATAGCCCTTAGTCTTGACAGGGTCCTATTCAACTCAATTCGTTTGCGCTTGTCATCCTCTTCCTCTACTTAGATAGTAAGGCAACGCCACCACGATGAACTCTCTCGAGGAGAGTCAGAAATTTGTGAGATAGAAAGAACTAGGATGAGGACAATGAACTACAATTATAAAGATCGTCGACCGTTCATGAAATCCAATGGATGAAAGTGATCATTGTATTTTACGACACAAAAGGTGAGTTGTATAACCATCGATCCAATATATATATATATATATATATATATATATATATATATATATAGTTTCACATGTCGGCCAATGTTTTTTATGTTCCTTTTGGTTGTGTTTGGATAGTAGAATAGTAGCTCTTCTGAGTTCTATGTGAATAGTTAAATTGACAAAGTGTTTGGATGGAGTGAAACTAATGATAAAGAATTAAATATACATATATATATATACATATATATATATGTATATATATATATGTGTGTGTGTGTATATATATGGGATGTTTGGCAACTAGAACTAGGTGAACCTAGTTCTCCAATTAGTTCCCGAGTCGAGGCGCATTTAATCCGGTGGAAACAAGGGGTGGTTCTTTTTTTTTTCTTGTTGACATGACCTTTTTTATTTTACACTCTCTTTTTTTCTTTTACCAATAATAATATTCTTTATTACTTATTATTTCACTAAAAAATTTAATATTTCATTAAATATAATTTACTAAAAATTAATTTTATATTTAAATTATATACTATTTAACAAAAACTTTTAATTTATACTTTTATTCTTATTTTTAACAAAATTATATTTTAAATTTATAATACCTATTTTTTATTCAAAAACTCACTAAAATTAGTGTACCACATCAACTCCTTGATATGTTCCATTCCATTCAAACACGTCTCGAACTAATTTGTCAATTCAAATATTCACTTGAAATTCAGAAAAACCATGGTTCCAGTATCTAAATGGCCCCATATAGTTTCACATGTCAACTAATATTTTTTTTAGATTCCTTTTTATTGTGTTTGGATAGTAGAACCGTGACTCTTCCGAATTCTAAGTGAATAGTTAAATTGACATATTAATTTGGAGTGTATTTGGATGGAGTAGAATTAACGATAAGGAATTAAGAAGTTAATGTGATATAAAAAAATTAATGTGATAGATTAATTTTAGTAGATGTTTGTATAAAATATAAGTATTGTAATTATAAAAATAATTTTATTAATTAATAAAAATAGTATAAATTAAAACTTTTAATAACAATTCTGTTAAATATATATTATTTAAATATAATAAATTATATTTAACAAAATATTAAAAGAATTGATGAAATGATAAGTAATAAAATTATTTTCTAATAAATATATTATATTAAATAAATAATTTATTTTGTGAGAGAAATGTAAAAAGAAGAAAAAAGAAAAAAATCAGTTCCATCAAAATGTTGAAATCAGAAACCATTGATTTTCGTACTAAATTTCGTCAAAAATGGCGTTCTTTAACTGAAACCTTTTAAAACTAGACGTCTGTTCCGTCAGCTACACCCTGCCAAAGAGACCGTTTTACTTTTTTGTTGTCGGCCAAATGCGAATAACAGAAAGTAATAAAATCTCACTTCTCCTATTTATAAAATATATATACCAAAATGAATTTGGCCTCCTCCTCCCTACAAATGCGAATAGGAGTTTGGTCTCTCTCGCGTCGCCCTACGCCACGGAACGCCGAGTTGGATGGCGACACCTCGTTTGGAATTTGTATGCGAATTTGGTAGACGTTTTCGTCGTCGCGGATTAAATGGTAAACGACGGAGGAAAAGGACGTACACGGCCCTGCCTGCCATCAACCGCGCCGCAGCAGGGCACCGGGCACCAGGCACAAGGCATCAGCCATCATTCATGCAGATGCAGGGACGGATTCGCTCCAATCGACTACTGCTCATATCACGACGACGACGTCTTCCCCGCTGGATTTTCGCAGCATGCACTGCATTGCATTGCATCGCATTGAGAGAGAGAGAGAGAGAGAGAGAGAGAGAGAGAGGGTTTAGGGGGGACAAAACAACCCAACATGCATGAACAGTTAGCACGGCAGTCGGCAGACAATTCCAAGAGTGTCTGGTAGCTGAGCATGTGAAAGCGGAGCTGGCCCGGGTAATTCTCTTCTTAACGGGTTAACTATATATATCACGTGGATTCTCATTTCAACCGTATTATTATTATTATTATTATTATTATTATTATTATTATTATTATTATTATTATTATTATTATTATTATTATTATTATTATTATTATTATTATTATTATTATTATTATTATTATTATTATTATTATTATTATTATTATTATTATTATTATTATTATTATTATTATTATTATTATTATTATTATTATTATTATAGCTACTTTGAAAAATACATTTGGATACAACCAAGCGTCGTATGCTTTCGAACAGCTGGATTTGATATGTCAAATAAATAGTAAAGAATTTTGTATTCTTATTAGTTCGTCTACTGTTGGGATGATGCATTTGACAACAAATGAGACCCAAAAGTTGCATCTATTTTTTCTATTGTCATTCTTTCAGGTCAAGGACTCAATTTGCACGATACTAATGATTATGCTTATGCGTTATAGAGTTATCCTAGGTCACATATTTGATAGTGGCAGGGAATCTTTTTTTTTATTTTTCAATTGGTTAAAATTTAGCGATTGAATAAATAAAAGTGTGATAAATACAGTGTTTCAATTAGTTAATGATATATGATTATTTGAGTTAATATTTCAACTAGTTTGAATTAGTATATGCATTCCAAATCAAAGCAACTCCTTTTTATTGATATTTAACTGTTATAAGAATAAAGAATATTATAATAAAGTGTATAACTAATTCGTTCTATTAATATTTCAGTAGTCAAAATTTTTTTAAAATTCAAATAATTAATATAAATAGATAAATAATGAACTCATACATATATTCTAAATAATAATTGTATTAATTTATAATGAAATATTTTTAAATATATATATTTCGATTAAATTTTTAAACGCTAGTTATTAATTTTCTAATGTTGGTCATTTGTTATTCCTATATTTAATTAATTTACTAAACTGTTTTTTTAATAGCAAGAACATTTGATTGACTCTATCTCGGAATCTATTTTTAAAACATATATATGTAGTACCTAAACCAAAACTTTGAGTACTCATATTTTGTTTTATAGTCTAGCTTTAGGTTTTGATATGGTGGAATTTTTTTTTTCCAATTTTAAAGGCAAGTCCTTCGATAGGATACGAAGAAACTAAAAATTAAAATTAAAAGGGCATGTAACTTTCACTTGTGAGCAAAGGCGGAGCCACATGCCTAACTTTTGAAAAATTATACATATAATTTGTGTTCAATTTCATTTTTCATTTATTATCTTTACAAAATTCTTACATATTATTTTTATCATTAATTTATTATATTTTAACATATAATTCACTATTTTTTCATATCAGACCATAACTTAACCATACCAAGCATATAGTTTTATAATAAAAAAATCTTATTTTCAAAAATCTTATTGTGCTTAATCTACATTTGTCATTTTAAAAAAATATGGAGGTATATATCATTAATCTTTACTAAAGGATCATTATTTTCTAATAATCTATACCAATTTTGAAGCATAAATACCTGGTGCTTAATATCATTTTTCATTTTTATCATATTTTATGTACCTTTAAATATTTTTTGTTAAATTTAATATAATACAAAAAAATTCATTTGTTTTAAAATTTATATACCATTAATTTAACTTCGTAACTTAAAGGTAAAATGCTTTATTATTTTATATATGATTATTACATATATATAATTATGTGATTTATTAAAGCTATATGTCATTGTTTGTAACATATTTTTCGTAAGATAATTATGTCATTGTTAAAAGTTTTTTAAATGAAAATTTTATTACATCAATTTTTTAAATAATCATTTCATTTTTATATTCAACATTATTATTCTTGTTATGCACCTTATGGTAATATGAATTATTGAGTATATATTTGAAAAATGTTATTAGCCTTTTAGTTTGCTATTTTTTATCATTTAATATCTTTTATTATTTTTTATCATTGATTTATTAGATTTTGGCATATAATTCATTATTTTTTCATATGAGGCCATAACTCATCCATACCGAGCATACAGTTTTATAATAAAAAATCTTATTTTCAAAAATCTCATTGTGCTTAATCTACATTTGTCATTTAAAAAACTTATGGAGGTATATATCATTAATCTTTACTAAAGGATCATTATTTTCTAATAATCTATACTAACTCTTTAAGCATAAATACCTGGTGCTTACTTTCATTTTCCATTTTTTATCATATTTTATGTATCTTTAAATATATTTTGTTAAAATTAATATAATACAAAAAATATTAAAATAATTCATTTTTTTAATTTATATGCCACTAATTTAACTTCGTATCTTAAAGGTAAAATGCTTTATTATTTTTTATATGATTATTGTATATATATAATTATGTGATTTATTAAAGTTATATGTCATTGTTTGTAACATATTTTTAGTAAGATAATTATGTCATTATTAAAAGTTTTTTAAATGAAAATTTTATTACATCATTTTTTTTAATAATCATTTCATTTTTATATTAAACATTATTATTCTTATTATGGTAATATGAATTATTGAGTATATATGTGACGACCCCAAATTAAACCTTAGTTTAATCCAGAGTTCGCGACTCATTACGGACGACTACATAAAATCAAGAAAAGATTGTGAAAATATGATGTAATTAATTTTTATAATATAAGAATTAAAATACCATTAAACAAATTATATAAATTATGATAATTCAGAGCAAACCAATAATCCTTAAGTTTTACATTTTATAAAATGACTTTATTTTTTGTACAACTTATTTTGACAAAAATAATAAATTAGACAAATTCTCTCGACATCCTAACAAAATGACATGAGAGTAATAACTCTCCTTAATACTTTTACATCAAAAGAGTTAATCCTGCTAAGATTATGAGCTCCCATGATCCAAGAGGCTATACTAATCTGAAAAATATTAGAAACAACATTATGAGCAAAAATAGTTTAGTAAGTTGATAACTCATAAGTTATGTGTTATCATCTAATAAATTCGGGGAGACATAAAAATACAAGCATTAATTATAATATCAAAATCAATATTTTCATATATTTAATAAACACATATATATAACATTCCAATCAAAATCATCACACTCAATTTATAATCATTGACATTTAAACATATCAATCATGTGTATGCAATGCAACAATCTCATATATATGCACAAATCACCACTGGCCAGTGGTCGGTAGGTGGACTCTAGAGGTGGCTCCCATAGTGATCAGCCATGTAGCACTTAGCTCCATTCTACCTCATCCATTTCGGGAAACAAATCATATAGAGATAGGTGGACTCTAGATATGGCCCCCATCGCGAACCCTCACGATGTGGCACTTAGCTCCGCATGGCAATTAGTTCTAGCCTATCTCATCCCATTATTGGGAAACAGAATGATGGATTGGACTCCAAAGGTGACTCCCATCGTGATCAGCGATGTAGCACTTAACTCCAACCATCATATATGCAGATGCACATGCATGATTCATTATATAACAATTTCATATCTCAATATCAAAAGATAAATCATATTAAATACCATTCAAACGAAACAATATTGCACTTCTCGTAATGCTATCATATCATATCGCATATGCTTTTCAAATGTGCAATCATACAATTATTCAGATATAGTTTTCATAATTGCATTTCCCGAAATCAATTCATAACATATCCAAAACATATTCAATAATAATCAATGTCGCACCAAATTCAAAAGAGATGAATACATAAAATAGGAGAAACCAACTTACCTATAAGAGCTACCAAAAGATTTTTTTTCCTTTCCTTTTTCACTACCTTATTCTTCTACTTCTATACAATGATAATAGAAACAAATCACTTCTATGAACTAAAAACAATCCTATCACACATGATACGTAATTAATTGAAGAGGTACATGATCCTTAAGTACTTACTCTCATAATTTAAGTAACTATTTATCATAAAAGTTGGTCTACTATTAAGACAGAATGTATACATAATAAAAGAAAATTCGTATATGCTTGAATTGATAACCAAATTTGTTCATTCCAATTTTGCTTAATTTCTGGTTTGTAATATATTAATCAATAAAAGTTACAAATCTTATTTCATTGTGGTTTGTTCACAGAAAAATCAACATTCAGCCTAATTTTTATCTTGTTTCTATATTCTCACAGACTGAGTAACCTTACTTTTATGATTTATATAAAATAATAACCATTCCCTATTCTGGCACTTATAATTTTTCAAAATAGTAGACATCCTAGGGTGCAACTCAAATTACTAGAATTTATATTTATACTGAGCACAATAAATTTAACCAATATTAGCATAATCTGCCCTAAGTTTCATCCTAACAGACTGAGTAAGGCTCGGTAAAATATTTATAAGATTCACTACACATATCATTTTGGAGTGACTTAAATTTTCAGTGAAACCTAACATCAATGTCTATAATAACCTAAATTATCAAATAATTACATAACACATTGGATTTAATACATAATTTACAAATTCGGATAATAATTTGGGCGGACAGAGTGATAGTACCTTAAAGATAAGAGCATATATTTCTCTATAGAAATCATATTAACTTTATTCTAAATCTCAATTAAAGTAGACTCATAGAGGATCAATAAAAATAAATTTCATAATTTTTTAAGAAGATTTGATGAATAAAAGATTATCATGAAAAGGATCATTAGCTTAGGGTTAGAATTGCCACCTTGAGTGATTGGTGTTGTAGAATTTCCTCCGCCCTCCACAGAAAGGATCAAGATATGATAATTTAGATGACGTTTCTAAACATGTAATGGAGACAGGAGGAATTGTTTCGAATTTTTATCACATAAGAAAGGCGATTGGAAAAATCAACTAAGTAGGAGGTGGCAAGCTGCTAGCTTGGTGGCAGCTTGCACGTGAGCAACTCTTTATCCATTAAAAATTTGACATCCAAAATAACTTATTAATGGATAGTAATTATTCAATATTAATTATATATTATGATAATACAACCTAAATAATTTATTCATACATTTTTTATATTGAATATTTTTACACATACTTTCCTAAGTGCCGCTTTGCAATATTTGATTGACTCTTGAGATTTAATCTACATATTACTAACTATATGCATACTTAATGATATGAGTATATGCTTCAGCATAGCATGTCTATTATTTATATTTTAATCCTTTATTTAAATTAAATGAAATTTTAAAAACTTGATAAGTAACATTACAATGAACACATATATCATATTGTTCATCAATCATAAGTTATACTATTAAAACATATAATGATATACGAATTAGATTTGGGATATTACAATATATATTTGAAAAATGTTATTAGCCTTTTAGTTTGCTATTTTTTATCATTTAATATCTTTTATTTATTAAATATAGATTATTTGGATTAGAATTTTTTGCTAAAGAAAAATTAATTCAAAAACTTAGAACAAAGTTATGTGAGTAAAAAAAGTTTCAAAATATTTTTATCTCTTAGTGAACCCATTGAAAATTATTCTTGACTTCGCCACTGCTTGTGAGATTAGAAACCTTTAAATTTTGAAATGATTTATTCCCATATGGTGGAATCATTTGGGGCGTTATGGAATAAAATCTAATGCTACATTAACAAATGTAATAAAATGAAGATCATATTTAAAAAGTAAATATATCTCTATTGTATCTCTTTGTATAGTTCGAAGAGAATAATTTTTGAAAATATAATATTTTAAAATTAAAATATTTTACCACATAGAGTTGACGTTTAAGGTTATAATAATAATAGTGAAAATATTAATAATAATATTTTCTTAAAATTTAAAAAAATATGATTTAAAATTTGAAAAGAATAAAAATATAAATATTCTTCTGTTTTAGAAAAATATTTATATTCTCATTACGAGATTAAAAACATCGATTTTATTAACTTCGAGATAGTTTCGTAATTTCAAATTTTGACTCAATTCCATAACGTGGCTGGCTGTATTCCAAAAATAATACAATATTCCAACGTTTATTCCACATCCTAACGCCGCTGGTGGAATTGCACTAACAATGTTAGGCATTGCTTCAAATACACCTGCGTTCCTCCTAGATCCTATGAGAATTTGGTTCCAATCAAATTCATGGCAACACCACATGGTCAACCTTTTTTCTACTGCCGTATTTAAATTTATTTTAAAGTAGAAACATATTAATTAACGACAATGGTCATAGATTAATTATTTAAAACATAAATTCATTAATCAAGTAAATATTATATAAGATTTCTATTAATTAAAATATAATGTAATATTAATTTGAAATTAAACAGGCTTCTAATAACATGATCATAATTATAGTAAAAATTATAAATTAATCTGATACTATGTATTCTGCAATTTAAAATATGATTTTACCATTATTTTATATTTAAATCAAATTTATGTATCTCTGTTGTTTTTTCGAGGAGATATTTAATTTACTTATCCCTACTCAATTCTTTTATTTTGGTGCCGGCCAGGACTTCGTCTCGTCCAACTAATCTAGAGTTCAGAAGATGGAATAACTTATTCTCTATGTAAGGCATTGACTTCAAAATTCGAAAAGGAAAATAAAGAAAAGGTAAAGAGCTCAAAATACTTTAATTAGAATGATAGTTATTAATTGACCTGATTTTATTCAACAAGGTGAAATTATATTTTTTTCAATCTAACTAAAGTATAATCACTATAATTGTAAAAAAAAATTGTTATCAGTATATGACAAAAGAACTAAATAAATTCAGTTTCATATTTTGCAATATTTTATGATATTCTTAAAACATCATTTCAAAAATTACAATCGCTTTACATATTGCATATCTTATTATTTACCGGTTATGTCATTTAATAGCATATATGTATATACAATTCTTTTCCTATTGTTATCTCATCGAAACCTCCAACTCCGCCTATGTTTTATAACCGATCCCAAGCCCGGATAAAGGAGGAGGGTTGTGTTAGGCCCCGACAGCCAGCGTAAAACCCTATCGAATCTCATGAACATGGATCAACGACGTCGTATGATCCATGTAGCCGACCCCACCTAGTGGGATAAAGCTTTGTTGTTGTTGTATCTCATCGAAACCTCCATCAAGATAGCAATCTCTTTATTCTTCTTCCAGGGAAAGATAAAAAGAGAATAAAATGACTAACCCTGGCCAACTAAAATTCTCCCCAAGTTCGTCAACCAAATTCTACCAAGATGTTCGAATCTAAACGTCTGATTACGGGTCCTCGTCACCCGCAAGAGCAAGCCGTGCGCCTGTGTAAATTACCGTGATTCTAAGGAAAACACGAACAATAAGAAATAAAACAAGTAATCGATATGCCATTTTACAACGCCAGAAGACGTGCATCTTAGCATGAAATAGAAGTGCGATTAACTGAGACCAAGAGCATGAAGCAAATAAAGGCTACGATCTCTCGACAATATCAGCTTTGCACGTTCTTTTATAGTGCCCTGATTGGTTGCATCTGCTACAATGGACAGTATGCTTGTCACGTTTAGCTTCCTCCATGCACAGTCGTTTCTTTTCCGGGCGTCCAGGGGGTCGGCGAAACTTCGGTGGATGGACGATGAGATTTTCATCGTCAGCTGGGCACATGCTAGTTTTGCTCCATTGGCTTCTATCCGGAATAGGATAGATTGGCCAAGAATATGTCTCGCAGAATTTGGCCACTGTGAAGTACTTCTCTGCGTACTCATAGATGTCTTTCTTACATGACAGAAGGGCTGCCACCGCATGAGAGCAAGGTATTCCATACGATTGCCAATCACGACATGAGCACGAACGACTCCCAATATTCACTATATTTGATCGATCCGATGACAAAACCTCAAATTCCACCTCGTCAGAACGAAGCACTTGGTAAGCTGCAGAAGAATCAATGGCATCAGCTATTCGTTTTTCGGCCGAAGGAACAAGAACAGATACAGATGTCCATCTCATGCCTTTCTCACTGCGCTCATTAAATTCTTCCATCAGTTTGCTGTGTATTCGTTCTACGACTTGGATTATCGGAAGTTCTCGTGCTTCAAGAACCCACCTATGGAATAACTCAACGTTTGAAGAAAGTTGACCATACCGTGGTCCATCAAAATAAACGACCGCCCATCGGTTAGGTGGATGTTGCTGAATCCTTTTTCCTGCTTCTGCACATACTTCCTCAATTTCTGCAACCCTTTCCCTAAATGCAGTGGTGGTGATAGAATAAGCTGCCTTCCACAAAAGATGCACGAGTCTCGAGTTCTTGAACTCTTTATTGATGCTTTCAGTTAGGTATTGCATGCATATTCCCTGGTACGCAGTAGGAAATTTTCTTTTTGCTGCCTCAGAAATGCCTCTTTGTCCATCGAAGAGGATTGTTAGCTGTGGTATTGTATCAGTGCTGCTTTCCAGTATCTTATGAAATTCTGACAAGAACCACATCCAGCTTTCATCTGTCTCGACATCAACAATACCAAAGGCAACAGGAAACAATCCACCATCTCCATCAAATGATGTTACAGATAGTAGTGAACCAAGGTACTTGCTTCTAAGCTCGATGGCTCCAAAGCAAACTATTGGTAAACAACCACTTAGAAAACCATGAATTGATGCATTGAAGGAAATGAAAAGTCTCTGGAATCGATGCTCTGATCCTGTAGTTGAAACATGAGCAATGCTACCAGGGTTGCTTGATTTTATTTGTTCACAGAATGCAGGAAGAAGACAGTAACCTTCTTCCGAAGATCCATATATAGATGCAAGAACTCTTTCTTTTGCTCTCCATGCTTGCTTATATGGTATGGTAATCCCATATTTATTCTGAATGTCTTGAAGTATGTCCTTGGGTTTATAATTTACATCATTTCTGAGCTGCTCCTCTATGAGATTGACAATCCAATCTACTGACGCTTGGTGGTGACCAAGTTGGGCATCTTTGCCACAACTATGTGTCCCTTCAATGCTCCTTACTGAAAATGTTGGAAGATTCGGAAGCTTCACAGCGCGAATACGCCAAGGGCATCCCTCCTTTGCGCACTTTGCAGAATACCTAATCAAATCACTCTTAATGACCTTGAGTTCAAAATGTTGTGCAATAGCAGCTTCTTTTATTGCCTTCCTGAAAGTTTTGACATCCGAGAATTGTTGCCCAACAAAGAAGTGAAAATCTTCCATCCACTGAAACAATATGACAGACTCGTCTATGCTCACAATTTAGCATCTACTCTTTTAAAACATTTACATTGTCCAACATCCACTTAGCCGAATCATAGAAATGGACATTAACTCTGTATAACTGAAGTATATTTCCTGCACAAGAATAATTCTGTCATTCTTTTCTGAAAGTTTAAATGGTGGCTATGAGATTGGAATAGTCATTTGGACTGCATTAAAGCTATGAAAATATACAAGTGTATAATCAACCTTTCTATAGACAAATAAGAGGTCTGATATACACTATTCCAAATTTAACATCTTTGTCCCCAGAAAATAGTACATGAACAAACTGTATCGTAGTCATCATCCCACAAACTGCCTTTTTTCTTTTAAAAAAAGAAACATATGAAGGATCTACCCCTTTTCTTTCTTTTAAGATCACTTTTCATTGTTGGCTAACAAAGAAAAGGGGGATGAGCTAGGTTTTTTTTCGAAAGTAGGAGAGGATGAGGGCCATGTGCACTGAGCTAGGTAGATTATATGAGAAATAAGCAAATAGACACTGAAACAGAATTATACTTTAAGAAAAATTGCAATTTAGTGGTTAATGTAGCACCATAAAAAAATTGAATTGCATGTACTTTGTTTATTCAGTAATCCATTAAACAGGTAGTAAATGAATCCAACACAAGGTAATAGCTCAACATCTAGAGTAGAGTAGGGAATTAGTACATGATGCATACTTCTAGACAGTGGGTACTAATAAAAAAACTGAGTCCTTTAAAACACGTACTAAATGAATCCAACACAAGGTAATAGCTCAAAATCTGGAGAAGAGTTCCTTCAAAAAAAAAAAAAAACTGGAGTAGAGTAGGGAATTAGTACATGATGCATACTTCTAGTAGACAGTGGGTAGTAATCAAAAACCGAGTCCTGAACAGATCTCTTATTGCATTACACCTTGAGACACATGATAAATTAGCCAAATAAGAAAGGGGTATAATTTATTGTACTCAAAGATGCCTAAAAGATAGATGAAAAAATATTGTTTGTAATTTATACAATACTTTAGAAAATAGTAAAAAACCAGAAGTCTCATCATTTTCAAGGTAAACTCCAGCAGTATATGCCTGCAAATCTTGATCTAATAATAAAGAAGACATTGTGAAAACTGTTATTGCTACATTAATAAAACTTATTATACAATCAATTTATGCCAACTAAATTACATACTCAAGGGCATACCTATCATTCTAGAGTCCATAAAATATGTAGGTGTGTGTATGAACTCATCTCTGAGTTAGGTTCTCTCCTTGAGTAACGCCTCCGGCAACTCCCTGCTGGCGACGCCACCGCCCGTCTCCGGCACCCCCTGCCGGCGGCGCCACTCTTTCTCCCCATTGCCGCCACCATGCGTCGCAAGGCAAACCGCCATGCCGACGGATGGATGTCGTACTCTCATCCACCGCCCCGTCGCCGCCCTGTGGAGCACTGTTTCCGGTGCCTCAACATGGGTCACATCGCTCGTCACTGCTCAGCTCCCGTCCGCTGCCTCCGGTGCAGGGGTGAAGGGCATCGGCGAGCTGAATGCCCCCGAACTCCCCCGCGGAACGCTAGGCCTGTCTTTCCGGCAGGTCCCCAGAATGACACAGTGACAAAGGAGCCTCCTACCATTGACGTCCAGCGCTCACCGGACGTCTACAAGGCAGCGAACTTCCTCAAAGAATGCATCATTGGGGAGGTGGAAGGTGTCCCCCCCGATGCGGCACTCCTGCGAACAGTCATCATCGCAAGCGTGGGTGCAGCCCCCCCTTTCCATCTCAGTCGTGTGAACTTGACAACCTGGCTTCTCATTCCCGGATCAACACAGCAGCGTCAACTGCTCCTCGCGACTCCTTCCGTTTGCTCACCTCGCTGCTGCGTTCGCTGGAAACTGTGGACAGAGGACTTCGGAGCAATGGAGGCGGCTCCGCTTGTCCGGCAGTCCGTCGACATACAGGGTGTACCGCTCCATCTTCTCCGACCAGAGATCATCTCCTCGATTGCTCGCGTCTTTGGCAACCCACTTTCTTTATCCCTCCCGGCTCTGGGATCGCCGGACGTCTCCCTTGTCTCGGTCGACGTTGAGCAGCGGCCGGATGCTCGCCTCCCACCGCTGGTCGCCCTCCGTGACGGCGAGACACGCTTCCTCCTCCGACTCCGGTATGACGTCATGGGCAGACGTCGTTGCCAGAGGCTCGTCGTCTTCCTCGCAGGCGTCGACCGCCCACCGCCCTGCCAGTCACGCGGGTGGAGCACGTGACACTGCTCCAGTGTCAGACCACCGTACCCTTAACCCAACTTTAATTCAAAACTTTGATTCGACGCACCCCGACCCCAACGAGCCACACTTGAGCCTGAATCCGACTTGCTCCAGGGCCCGATCTGACCCACCCCCTCCTCCGCTTCACACTCGCATCAGCCCCAGCCCCAACCAGCTCCGTGACCCATCGCCTACCTCCAGACAGCTCGATATCCCACAGCCGCCGCCGGTGATCCTGCGCCGGTCATCCATTCCCCCCCCCCCCACCCCCCCTCCTCACCTCCCAAAACCCTCGACCACCTCCATCAGCCTTAACATCATCCACACGCTCTCCGCGACTGGCAGCGGTCACCCATTCCAGCAGTGCAGATGACCGCCGAGCAGAGGATCACAGTCAGACTGCCTCTCGTCCAGGTGGAGACCATCTGTCCATCCCGGCGAATGCCCATACTCGTTACTATCGACGCCGCTCAGCCACCACGCCGCCGCCAGCAGCAAATTCCCTGGCAGCCACGGCCTCACTCACACGGCCAGTGACGCCCATCTTGACGCCGACGCCGGAGGACTCTATGCCACCAACAGAGGGCCTGGCTGACACCTCGCCAACTCCGGAGGAGGTTGAACGCGTGGCAGCCGCGGCCGGTTTCCGCCATGCTCGTCGCCGACACCGACTTGACATGGCATTTCGGCTCGCGGTTCGCCGTCCCCTCCACCGTCTGCTTACTGTTCCCCGGGCCAGCGCCGGTAGAGTGGTGGGGGGCCCCTCTGTCCTCCATAGGCAGGGTGAAGTAACCATGTCCTTATGAAGGTGTTGACATGGAATGTGCGCGGCCTCGGCGACCCAGGGAGACGTCGTACCCTGAGCCGCTATCTGCTGACTTGGTTGGCCGACGTGGTCTTACTTCAGGAGACTAAACTTCAAGAGTGCAGCTCTCTGGTATGGAATCAGATTGGGGGATCCCGCCTCACGGAACACATTTCTTTGAGCGTCGTTGACCGTTCCGGAGGTTGCATCATAGGTTGGCGTGGTGATATGTTTGAGCCACTGGACTCCTGGATAGACCGTTTCTCCATCGGTGCACCTCCGACTTCGAGCTGATGGTGATTCATACTTTATTACCTGCATCTATGGCCCTTGCTCTGGATCGCTCCGGCCTATGCTTTGGGAGGAGCGCTTTGGGAGGAGCTTCAGACAGCTCGGTCCCGCCTTCCAGAGAGTCGTTGGCTTCTTGGGGGCGACTTCAATGTCACCTTGGACACTGATGATCGCCCCTTAGAACGCTATGGGAGGGACTCTGGCGCACAGGAGTTCAGGGACTTCATGGATTCCCAGTCGCTGCTAGACTTTCCGGCATCGAACTGTCGATTCACTTGGAGGAGTACGGCGGCTCCATCTGCTCGCTCGAGGATTGATAGATTCTTGGGGTCCGTGGAGCTGGCTGAGGCCCATCAGCTAGCCGATGTTCAGGTCCTGGATCGGCCATTCTCAGACCACACGCCCCTCCTATGGCGGTCTGGGAATGGCTCGGCTCAGAGGTCGTGGTTCCGCTCTGAGCGTTCCTGACTCCTGGAGGAGGGTTTCCGTCAGCTTGTGGCAGACCAGTGGCAGAGTATTCCACCTTCTGATTCTGCATCCAAGACTCTGGCTACCCGTCTCTCTGGTCTGCGATCTTTCCTTCGGGGACACTGGCGGCAGATCCGGGAGGACAGAGGCACTAGCCACCATATCCAGGTTGGACCGTGTGGAGGACTCTCGCCATCTCTCTGAACCTGAGCTCGCTGACCGCAGGCGGGCTCAGGCGACCATCTGCTCTGAGGACCTGAAGGTGGAGATCGAGTGGAGACGGCGCTCTCGCCAGACGTGGCTGCGTGAGGGTGATGCCAACACTCGCTTCTTCCATATGTACGCGAGCTCCCGTCGCCGGCAGAATCACATTGACCGCTTGGTGGTTAATGGGCAGCAGATAGTCGGCCAGCAACATCTTGGAGATGCCATTACAGCCTATTATCGGGAGACCTCCAGGCGACAACCTCCAACCACTTGGAGGTGGTCACTGGGGGAATCCCTAGCCTCTCTGACGAGCATATTTCTCTCCTTTTGCAGGCATTCTCTGAGGGTGAGGTCACTCAGGCGTTGCGGGACCTTAATAGCGATGCTTCCCCGGGACCCGATGGTTTCCCGGTGTTCTTCTATCGGGAGTTCTGGCATGTGATTCGGGCAGACGTCTTGGCAGTTATGCAGGAGTTCACCAGTGGAAATAGCGGCTTTGAGCGCCTTAATAAGTTTTTACTCTTCATGCTCCCGAAGCGCACCCCGGCGGAACGAGTGGAGGACTATCGACCGATTGCCCTATCCAATGCCATCTAACTTCTGGTGGCTCGGGTACTGGCTAATCGTCTTCGCGAGGTGCTGCCCAATCTCATTCACCCGGGCCAATCAGCCTTCATCCAGGGGCGCTCCATCACAGACAGCTATGGCATGGCAGCGGAGATCGCCGCACATTGGAGGAGGACCGCCTGCCAGGCTTTTCTCCGGAAGGTCGACTTCGCTAAAGCTTATGATACTATTTCTTGGTCCTTCCTTTGGCATTCCTTGCAGGTCAGAGGCTTTCCCATGGCTTGGATTGTTTGGATGAAGCGGTGCATCACCACAGCTTCTTTCTCGATCTTGGTCAATGGGGTGGCAGCAGGTGAATGGGTCCAGCCACATAGGGGGGTTCGGCAGGGGTGCCCACTCGCACCTATGTTATTTGTCTTGGCAGTGGACGCTCTTGCGAGATGTACTCAGGCCGCATGTAGCGCCAGTCTCTTCACTGGTTTTGCAGGCAGTTTAGTTCCCCTTCTTCAGTACGCAGACGATACATTATTTTTCATCGAGGGCACTGCTCAGGAGGCTAGGCGGCTGGCTATCCTGGTGGATCTGTTTGGGGCAGCATCCGGCCTCCAGATCAACCATGCCAAGTCGTCTTTCATTCCCTTTGGTATGTCCCCTGAGGAGGTGGATGCATGTGCAGCCGAGCTCCACACTCCGACTGGTACCTTGCCGATCTCCTATTTGGGTCTTCCCCTTTCCAATCGTCACATTGGCTCCCGGGGGTGGACCCCCGTGATTGAGAGGCTGGAGCACAGGTTACAGGGTTGGAGTTCGAGATTACTTTCCCGTGGAGGCCGCCTTGCACTCCTTCGGTCGGTGCTCTCTGCTTTGCCAATTTACTATATGTCAGTGCTCAGGATGCCAGGTCAGGTACTGCGACGGATTGATTCATTACGGAGCAGATTTTTTTGGCAGGGATGCTCCTCAGACCAGCGGGCTGTGCACCTTGTCTCTTGGCAGACCATCTGTCGGCCTACCTCCTTGGGGGGGCTAGGCGTCCGTGATCTCCAATACACCAACTGGGCCCTTCTGGCCCGGTGGGTCGGGCGCATCATGGGACCCCTTGACGAATTATGGCGTTCAGTATTCTTCAGGTGCTATGGCCAGGATCTTTCTTGGGATTCCCGGGGCATACTTCCTCGCGGGGCCTCTGCATTCTAGCGCGGTGTCTCGACTCTCCTCCCCTTGATCCGCCCATATATGGTTCCCTCCCTCGGCTCGGGCGAGGCTTTTTCCTTTTGGCATCACGAGTGGCTCCCGGGGGCATCCTTGGCGACATCTTTCCCCCGTCTACTGGCCCTCGCGGCACGGCCCGATTCCCCAGTTGCGGAGGTATGGTGTGTTGCTCCCACACCAGGCACTGGATCGTGGGCCCCCACTTTCAGATCAGCTCTTTCCAACAGGCGCACACTCGAGTTCATGGACCTCCATGAGCGGATCGCTCCATTCCGACCGGACCCTTCTAGGGCCGACGGGTGGGTTTGGCTTTCTGAGTCTTTCTCTGCTCGCAGTATCTACCTCCGCTTCCTCCCGGCCAGCTCGACTCCTGAAATCCACAGGTCTGATTTCAGATACATTTGGCGCAGTAGGGTACCACTTAAAGTCAAGATTTTTGCTTGGCTTATGCATCACGACAGGCTCCTCACCAGACGATATAGAGCGAGATGGGCCCCTTTTGATGACACCTCTTGTGTGCTATGCGGAGAGTCAGATGAGGATATCCCACACCTATTCTTCGGATGCACTATGTCCAGAGAGGTTTGGTCGAGGCTGAGTTTGATCGGTGGTCCTTTTTCTACGCCGGAGGCATTTTAGCAGACCCTCAGAGCCCCTAGCGGTCAGAGACACCATTGGAGGGCTACACTGGCGACTTTCCTTGCCGGTGCGTGGGCTATCTGGCTTCAACGCAACCGGATTATTTTTTGTGGGGAGAGAGTGCATGTTGACAGCATTGTATACCATAGCTCTTTTCTTATTCGGGAGTGGGGTTTTGTGTTGTGGCGGTACACTTCCTATTTTTTGCCGCTCTCGCTTTGAGAGCTTACACTTGTACATTTCTCTTATCATAGTGATATATATCTATGGATGACACCCAACTTGGTGCTCATCCTTCTTCCTCTCAAAAAAAATAAATAAAACTAATATGGGACTTCTTTAATATGATATGACATTATGAAGCTTGTAAAGGGCCACTAGTTTAGTTGCTCTCAAGCAATGAATTTGGACACTTTTTAAGTCACAAACTCTTGTTCTAAGGTTACTGCAATGAATTGTAACAACTATCATCTGTCAACTCGAATATTTTTGCTACTTCAAAATATTGTCAGTGGATTGTCCCCTCATTCTTGTGTTTTTATCTATCTCCTTGGGCACTTTGCAAGTCATCAATGCAGGGTTAAGAAAGGATTCCCTATATTTCCATGTTTTCTTGTCATCAACAGAGGGTGTAAGAAAGTTTTTTTTTTTAGAAGTGACAGGATAGCTACCAAGGTTGTAGCTATCCTATTTTATTGAATTGGTGAAAAAAAAAGTTGCAACTGAGACATTTTAGAGGGAAATCATTCCCCAACAACACCCTTAATCTTTCCCTCAAAAAACAACATCCTTAATCTCCAGCCCATATCTTAACCAGGTTGTGCGCGTGTGTGGTAATATTGTCCATGTAACTCTTTCCCCCCTTAATATAACAGCATCCCTTTCATACCAAATAGCCCATAGTGTAGCAACTGGAAGTACCCGTCTGTATCTTGAGACAAACACCCTAACATTTCGTTGTCCGCCTCCATAACGGAAAGATTGCCAGAAGTTCGCAGCCGAAGACAGATTCAACCATTGACATCCTAGTGTATGCCATGTCTCTTTAGCCATCCTACATTCAAAGAAAAGATGATTGATATCCTCCGCAGCTTTTTGTCGGTAGGTCTTGGTCACTAGCCGGCCACGCCTAAGCATCCAAAGAAATATTTTAATTTTCAAAGATATGGCCAACTTCCATATAATCCCGCAGTCAGTCCTCAGGTCAGCATCACCCAATCTATCATTCATGCTGAGTAGCTCATATGTTCGGCGAACAAAGAAGCTGCCTGAGTTCCATACCCATTTGTGTGGTATGTTAGCAGCCAGCCTACACCCTTCCAATTTCTGTAATAGGATGACGAAGTTTTCAGATCGTTGTTCAAACAAATGTGCTGAGAAGGGAGGGAGCCAAACACCATTTAGACCATTAATGCTTGGCCAACAATCAACCACAGAAGTGTTCTTGTCACCGGCAATGGCATAAAGTCTTGGGAACCGGTTGGCAAGGGTTTCAGAATCAACACCATGGATCCTCCCAGAATCGGACATCCTTTTCATTACCAATGGACAGGGATAGGAAGGGTCTGATTTTAGGGAGAACTACCATCACACCCTTCCAGAAAGATGAACACCCTTGGAGATGTAACAACCTTGAGTCGCAAGAGATGGTTCTTGCATGGCATGCAAAAATCACAGAAGACCAGAGATCGCCAACATCCCCCATGACATGATACGCCCATTTCGATAATAGAGCTTCATTTGTTCACCGAATGACCCGAATTCCTAAGCCACTATTGGAATTATGGGACAATCATCAGGATCATCGTCCAACAACTATTGCTGACATGCCAGATGAAGTGTGCAATACAGAAAATAACATCTCTAGGTCATGCTTTGTATCGAGAGTGAGTAGGAGTGTAATCTGATTATAGTAGTTATTTCACATTTTTCCGTACACATGTAATAGAATATAGGTGCTATCACTAAAATTGGATGGTTGCAAAACTGGCATTCTTTGCATTCTCAGAGAAAAAAAAAAAAGTATAAGCTGTATTATACCTTTATTATGCATATACCTATTAGACGGAAGATTTCATCTTTGTCATGTTCATTGTATCGTGGTAACCGTTGGCACCAATATCCATCATCAATATGCATCCGACCCCATTTTGGTCAAATATTTCCATGTAGCCTACTCATGTTTACTATCTAGGATGCCACTTTCGTCATGTCAAGATGCAATTTGCGACTCAACGATCAAGTTCTCTGTTATTTGTCCACGAAAACATTCAAATTCGTTCCAACTACGCTTTGACGACTTAGCATACTATACAAAGATTTCTCAAAAGACAAAAAAATGTTTATGGAAACCACTTCAAAGACTAAAAGTACGGCTCTGAAGAAACTTCCATTTGACATAAAACAATAATGTCATAGATAGATAAAATGTAAACTAGGGAAGGTAAGGAAGGTTAACAATTATGGGCGTAATTTTTCATTATTAATTTGAGGCCCTGATTCTGTGGCGGCTTTCAATTCAATTTGAAACCTTAATTTTATCCGGAAAAGCAAGCCCAAGCAAAACCAAACCCTCATAGGGGCAAGATTGAAACGTTTGCGACCAGATCGGTAACAAAAAGGCCCAAAACGTTCAAGAAATGCAGATATACGCAATCCAAACACTAATAAAACTAGAAACTGAATCCTAAAAGAGAGGAACAATAAGAAAATGATTTGAAGAGGTAGGGGAGAACCTAGGCGAAGGTGGCGGCCGGCGGCGACGGGAATATGGCGAGGACATCAAAAGGGAACGGCGTCGTCGCTGTCTCCACACCCTCAGGCGATGGGAAGGAAAGGCGGAAGTAGACGGGCGAACCAACGAAGGGAAAGCGGCGAAGGCGGTGGGCGAGGGCGCCGGTGCGAGAGGCGCCGGCGACGGGAGTGGTGGCGTGCTCGCTGGGAATTGGGAGTAGAGTCGGGCGAATCAGTGTCGGGGGCGTGCGCAAAAAGGAACGCCCACGACAGTGGAGAGGTAAGAACCGACGGATTAAGATCGAGCGGTGATTCGGACTTTAGGATAATTTCCGCACGATTTTATTGTTTAAAAGAAAACGCTCCAATTAAAACCACTTTTCCATGTGTCCTCCTTTTACTCAGTCACATTTTTTTTAATATTAGTTATCATTTAATAAAAATATAATGAAAGCTATTTTGAAATTTTATTTTTTTGTTCACATGTTAATGTATATTTCTTCTTTGCTTATTATATTCAAAGGCTAATTGGATGAGAAGACGAGAAATGGTAAAATCACAACTTTGGTTTAACTTTATTTATAATTTCTTCTCTCCTAGCTTTCCATTGATTTTTCTTTTCAGCCCAACTTATCTTGGGATATGTATTGAACCTGTATTTCTTAGTGTCTTATATCACTGAAGTTGGAGATGAATGGTTAACTGCTATTATCCTTCTGTAGGATAAGAGTCATCATTTAGAACCATATGAGCACAGTTTGATCTGCTTGGGCGATAGAAACTTCACTTTTATCTTTGTAACGCCCTCAAAATGGCACCTCCCGTCACATAGGCGATCAGCTTGACCCCAGAACGCTACACTATCTACTGTTCTATTGACTTTGACCATTCAACAAATGAACTTACGTAGCATAAATAAAATAGTAATAAACATGATAGAGAACTTTAAATGCGGAAGAATCGTTGTAATGTCACGATGAAGTACTTTAATGCGAAAATTCATAATATCTTATATTATATAAAATATGCGGAAGTTCATGATGTGTTGTAATATAAAAAATGTGCGAAAGAAAACGGGATGTCTCTGAACAATAAAGATAAGTAAGCAGATATGCGATAAAGAAGCTCGGAGCAGAAATATCAGTCATGTGCAGCATTCTCCAAGCTCTACGTCCTCCATCACCCCATCAGTTGACATTCTCACATATAAAATCTCAATGCAGTGAAATAGAATACCCATGAGCAAAGATGCCCAGTACAATAGCAATAGACGTGAAATAAGGACCAATGATAATAAGGAAATCGATGTGTGAATCTCTAATCATATCAGTACTCTATTCTTTACTATAATAATGCATTGTCTTTACACTGCTCTGCTTTTACTTTACAATATCTCTACTTTACTTTACAGTGATTTGCTTTACATTACTCTGTTGTACATTGCTTTACTTTACATTGCTTAACTTTTCAATACTTTGCTCTACTTTACTTTGCATTGCTCTACTATGAATTGTACTACGCCTTTTACATTACTGGAATATCCTTAGGGTTTATTGTCCTATGCGAGCTCGACTATATTAGGTTGGGATGTTAGGGGTGCTTCTTTGATTCACTGATGCCAATAAACCCGTAAACAGAAAAGAGGGTGGGTGTTACTGCCTCACCCAATTCGGAAGGTAGGGAGAAGAATTCCTACAATCCAGGAACAGTGGTCGGTTACAAGACCTTGTAGGTTCACTTCTTCTCAACTAGCTACCTGTCCCTCTGGCATAATACTTTAATCTTTAAAGGAATATGTGTGACCATAGCATCACCCTTCAATTTGAGATATCGGTGGGAGAACACCTGAAATCTCAGAAATAGTTGGCATCTAAGCCAGTAGCTTCGTTGTCCCCTCAGCTAACTACCTATCCCTCATTGCTTTAACTCTGAACTTTACTTTAACTTTAGGGGCGGCACATAGCAATTCCACTTCTTTGTCTTTACATTAATTATCTTCAGTTACTATGAAATCTATTATTTGGGATCCACTTGAAAATCGATCTTTATACAATAAGACTCAGCTAGTGTAGGTGAACTGATTAGAATCGTAATTAAGATTAGGAGTGGAACAGTCCGATTAAGTTTGATCAATGAGTCTCTGTCGGACCGGTCGACCGCCCTGATGGACCGGTCGACCGTTCTCTGGTACCGGTCGACCGTTCTCTGGTACCGGTCGACCGGTTCTTTGGAATCGGTCCACCGAATTCTTTGGTGATACGCCTACGAATTGGTCGACCGTCCAAGGTGTCTATCGACCGATTGTCCGGCCATGGAGATGCGCACTGCGCATCGGATCGGTCGACCGTTCACTGGGACCGGTCGATCGATCGCATGAATTACATTTGTCTGTTGTTATATAGACCGGTCGACCACCATGGTGAGGCCGATCGACCGATAGAGACGAACTCGTATGAGTTCTGTAAGCGGACCGGTCGACCGCTAGCAAAATCGGTTGACCGATCCCTACGATAAAACAGGGCCGCCGAACTTTATCTCCGATTCCGGTGGTCCTCCGGCCAAAATTAAGCCACGACATGAATAGAAAAAATGTAGATAATGATCTTAGAATTTAAATGAACTATTCATGAGCATCAAACGATTCCTATTTCTTCGTCTATAGGATTTAAACGTTAAGGGTACCTCTTTCGTCGAAATTTCGGATTTGCCGGTCGTTGTTTCTCCGTCCGGTCGTCGTCGATCACCTCTGGATCGATAGGAAGGGGGTCGCCGGATCCTGGCGTACGTGGGGGAAAGTCGAGGTGCGTCGAGGGATGTCGAACAGCAACGCGTGTCGATCGCCCCTGTTTCTGCCGCTCGTGCGCGTGGATCGCCGGTCGCCGGAAGGAAGAGAAGAGGGTGAGGGAAGAGTTGGCCGGGGTTCCAAGAGGGCGCATGTGCGGCCCTCCCCCCTTCTTTATACACCCCGGCCGGAGGCGAAACAGCGGAAGGCCAGGGGAGGCGACGCCTCCCCTGCCGACCGCTCGTTTCATATTTCCTTTTTTTTATAAGAGCACGAAACATCACAATCTTAATGTGATTTGAAAAACAGAAGTATAACTTTCATAATATCTTTCTCTATGATTTTTTTCTCTTTCGGCATCATTATCTGATTTCATAAGTTAACAAGCAATAACCGGATTTGTCTGACACTTCTCAGTAATAAATGTGTAACATTTGATTATATAGAGATGTTGTAAAGTAATGTTGCTGAGAAAGTTGATTAGTTTGTTACAAGTGTGCTCTAAGATGTCTCAATGTGGAGTGAGTATTGGGGCCTGAGATGAGCTGAGCAGGAGCGATTCATCCGGTTGACTTGTTCAGGCTAACATCTCCCCTACCAAGTGGAAATTGACTTCGACATGTTTTGTCTATGCATGGAAACTCAGGATTTGCTGTAAGATATGTAACTAGAGAACCGGGCAATAACTTGCTCAGGAGCGTTCGAGCCAAATTAGTAAAGCTTGTATTTTGATTCTGTTGAAGATCGTGAAATGGTTCTCAGCCGGCCCATATGAGATTGTGGCCAAGATGGATAGTATAGCTGCCTATTAAAATAACCACATATAATCCTTTATCATCCATAGTTTCTTTCTTTCATTAAAATAGTGACTAAGAGAAGGTAAGAAAAGTTCACAACATTAAAGACATTTTCTGAGAAAAGAAGCACACTCTTGATTTTTCAGAATTGCGATTCATAAAGTCCAACATAGGAATTTGTGAAGTTGCGAACCTGCATAATCTCCTTACAGACATATAAGTTCGCTTAGGCAGTGTTTGGCAAAAATGGAACTTGAGAATTTAAATTCTCTGAACTTAAATGACGTGGCATCGAAGTTCTCACTCGGCGCTTGTAAAAAAATGAAACGATGTGCTCATCGTGGAGAACTTTTGCGAGCAGCACGAGAAGTTCCCAGTTCTTGCGCGTCACAAGAACTTTTTTGACGGAACTAATGCAAACTTCATTCAATGACCGAAACGAAAGTTCGCGTGGGACCCACGGGAACTTTCGTACGTGTTTGTGAAAATTCTTAGAACTTATGGATTCAATAGATTATTATGCAGAAGAATGTGTTTTGTTGGCTTTTCAGATCTGATCCTCTGGACTGAAACTAATACTGAACATCATGCATTGGACTATGTTTGGATCATGAACTTTTTCATCTTGAGTAAATAAGTTTGTTCCAGACACAATACAATGGCTTGTTCATTGAAATTTGATCTACTATCATTTTCATTTGTTCATAAAAATTCGCGGTCTGTTGCAGTACATATGAGCACAAGTTCTGTCATAAGATTAGATATCACTCTGAATATGTACTTTTTGACACAGCTGGTATGCAGATCGTGTGATTGACGAAGAGAATTTCAAACTGACGACCTAAAAAGACTAAAGCAAAATTTGAGCAATTACAATAAATATTTAGATTAATGATGAAGATGAAACTTAATCTCAATTTCATCCCGCAATTATTCCACCAAATTTTACCCTCAACCAACTGCTGAAAATAATACACATTCCTAATCCAGCCAATGGCATATATAAAAATTCCCACCAGCAGCAATACTGAAGCTAATGTTTAGCATATTTAGAGTTCAATCACTACCTTGTGAACTCTGTTGGGTTCTATGTGTGTTGTCAGAAGACCTGACGATGAATCGTGTGTAAATTGAATATCAGTAGAATCAAGCATACACCTTCTTGGCTTAATTGATGAGTAAGCTCCAAATCTGCCGCAACCTTTTACATCTATGCAGACTATTGCAGCTGCACCAAGCTCTCTATTCTCTAACAAGTTGACAGGAGCCCCATTGAGCTCACCAGCAGAGCTAGAATCAAGCTCTAACAAATTTGGGGCATTCAGAATATGATATGTCAGCCCTTCTACTGCTCCACCAGCATTGAACATTTCTACAAGACCAAGCGGTGCGAATCTGAGTCCGTCTATCAAATCCTGCACATTTCGTGACAATTTAAGAATTAGAAATGCAAGATTATTATGGAGAGATTACATAAGATTATGTTAATTTCAGCGGATCTTAGATACAAGAAATAATGGGAGGACAAACCTTAATAGGAGCAATTGTGAAAATCTCATGCTCCAAAACCTTCAAGGAGATGGGCATAGCAGTATTATGTGGGAGGACAACCACTTTACCATCTTTGTGTCTGTAGGCAACACAATCACCACTCCAATCTCTGTCTGTTGCAGCCTCTGAAATGGGATGAACATCACTTCCCTTCACTGCACAGGACAAAGCATCAGTTCCAGTGTGGTGGAACATATTTTTCTTCTCAGTGGAGCTCCATGCCGCGCCTTGGCAATTGAAAACACCAAGGATTCCGGTGTACTTGTTCATGTTCCATATCTTGAGCAAGCTTCACAACAAAGGCGTTTATCATCGATATGACCACCGGCAGACATAATAGATGTGCATCAGAAATAATTAAATTCAGTGAGTACAGAAAATAAATAGGTTGATCGAAAGGATAATTGATGCTCACCTAACACCATCTCGAGCTGGATCAGTGAACAAGCAATCTCTTGTGGGGCGACCAGGCAACCGGGCACGAAGGATGGAACCATCCGGCAACACCAACTTCCTCAGTAAATCGAAGTTGTGCTTTCCAGGCGCATCACTGTGTTCAGATGGTTGAACACCAATAAGAAAATATGCCTTCCAGACAGCAGCAGCTACAATGATGAGAATTCAAGTCTTACCTAACATAGATTGGCCCTCCGCTGATTGCTCGAGCCGCAGCATGGTACTCGGCAGCAGGGTGCAGAGAATGGAACATGTCCCAACCAGGAAGCATGACCTCTCCAAGAAATATGCTGTTGTAGGCAACTGAAGCAATGTGTATGGTATGGGACACCGGGTCTCGTGGATAGAAGTCATCCGAAGCCCTCACCACCGCAGTTTGCTTAGAGCTGAGATTTTTTGTTGAAATTGACAACTAGTGAGTAAAGATTGAAACCATCAAATCAGAAGGAAGTATGAAACACCATAAACAAGAAGTCTAACCAGTACAAAGCATCGGTGTTGTGAGACATGCAAGCAATGCAGCCATTGTCGGGGAAGTTCTTGGAGATCGACGCGTCGAGCGCCTGGTGGTATTGCCTGGTTAGCGCCACCCGCCCACCGTGCCCTGCTCCCAGGGTCTCCAGGACGCACTGCACGTCGACCTTGACGCCATCCACTCCCGCCGCGGCCAAATAGCTATGGAGCTCGTTGTAGAATTTGTACACGCTCTTGGGGTGCACGAGACCCAATCCCTGCGTCGTGAGCACGTCCGTCTTCATTCCTGGCTCGTTCTCGACGACTCCCGGGGATACCTGCGGATACTGCATCTTCGAGTTGTAGTCCTCCATGCCTTCCTCTCCTGGTCGCACTCCTCCCCAGTATCCGGTGATCGCGTGCCAGACGTACACGTACTTGAGCCCATATTCCTCCTTAGCTGTCTGGACTATAGTCTTGATGCCGGCCGCCGGGTCTTCCTTGCTCTGGAACTTGTTGTTCTCCTTGATTCCGGTCAGCCGGAGCAGAGGCACCGGCCACTTATCCGACGACTGATCGGAGCCGACGGACTGCCACCCGTCGTCGATGATGACGAACCTCGGTGGAGCGCCACCGGCCTTGAGGCTCTCGAGCCCCGCCTCGACGCCCTCCTGGGTGACGTCCTGGTAGAATGCGTCCCAAGTGCACCAGCCGAAGTAGTCCACGACGCCCGGGAGCTTCTTCTCGGCGCGGTGGCGGAAGGTGTTGAGGTGGGACTTAACGGTGTTGACGGCTCCAGTTATGGCGGCGAAGGGGTCGGAGGCTGCCGCCCCGACGAAGACGGCCCTGGAGAAGGATGTGGACGTGGCGTCGTTGTCGCCGCTCTCAATGCAGAGCTCCAGCTGGTCGTCAGTGTTGCCCTGAAGACAGGCGCGGAAGGGCCCTTCGACGAGGGGAAGGAAGACGGTGTAGACCGTCTCCTCGCCGCCCCCTGCGGGGCCATGGGATCCGTCCTTCGATTCCAACAGGAGGAATTGGGTCTCACGGGGGACGTCCCTCCCCCGATCCCCCATCCTCTGCGCCATCCACCAGAGCTTGAATCGGAAGGTGGCCATGAAGCGGACTCCCTTGAGCGTCCCGAGAGGGACGACATGCCGGCAGCTCGCCGCAGGAAACTCGGCCCCGAGAAATACGCCGTTCACAGGGCCCGAGCCCACGGCCGACGTGGACACAACCGCGTCCGGCACGCCGGATAGTATCGTCCGGCCCTTGACGACCAATTTCCCCTCGGCGACGCGGACCGCAGGCGTGACCGTCATGATCGAATCACCTCCTTCCCGCTCCTGCTCAGAAACGATTCCTCGTCACATATACTCAGAGGCAGGAGAGAAGAGGCATGAGCAGATACGATTCTTACCTTTTCGTCTGATGTTAAGATCGACGCCGGATTGCTGCTGCTACGACACGAAACGGGATCCGGTAACTTTGGCTTCGGAACCAATGGAGAAGAACTCGACGCCTTAGAAATCGCTGCCCCTGGTCTGTCAAAGAACGAAGGGTGGAGCGGAGAGAAGGACGCGAGGAGAGTTCGAGGACATGGACGCTGGAGAGGAGGGAGGAGTTTTATAGGTGACGAGCACCAACCCAGGCCTTTGAGACTGCCCGATATCATTCTTTTTAGCCTCTCTCTCTCTCTCTCTCCTTTGTTTCAGGAAGGGGCAGTAACGAAAGCTAGAAGACAAGGGAAGGCTTGCGATTGGTTGTGGAGAAAGGTGGGGAGAGGGCAAATCGAACGAGACGAGATCTAACAAGGTTATTTTGGTGAGCATATGAGATCTACACGTTGGATACGAGCAGGATTGCGTGCTGGAATGCGGCGCGTTTAATGAAGAACCAAAACAATTTCCGGACCCAAAGCTGCGATGGACAGAGATGATTTCATTGTCATGTTTGTGGCAAAAATGACAATTTCATTATTAATAATAATAATGATGATAAGGATAACATCAAAATGAACCTGTACTCTGTTAAATGATATATTTGAATTCAAATTAGTGATTATTCTATTTTCAATTTAAAATTTACTAGATTCATAAAAGAATTTGTGATTGTTCTTTAAATTAATAGTACTTTTTTAATTCAAAAAATGTGTGGTGGAATAGGTTTTTTTCACTAAGAAAAGTTTATATACTTTTTTTATTTTGTTTTCTATTTTTTTGCCCGAGTTTAAGCAAAAGGGTACTTCTTTATAGGATGAGACGATAATCCATTATTATTATCCATTAATAATTTAATTCTTATGGGATGACCTAGTTGATTATCTTTTTTTTAAACGGAATATGTGCGGCGTGATACCTTTTAGTTCAGAATATCATCCATTGAGGGGGGAAAAAGATATTATTTTCATTGTATGACCTTTTGCACTTGCTTTATTATGTCAAAATTTGGATGACTGCCTTTTTCAGAAAATTTAAATAGACACATTTCAACTCATGTCCTCTAACATGCAGTATAAGGTTTTATTTGCCAATTTTCTTTTCTTGGACAGGATCAAATGCGTATTTATCAAACATTATAATATATATATGCAAACACTGACATGGATTAGACTTTAATAAGGTTATCTTTGTTTGCTGAGGTGGGTTCTGCGTAGACAAATAACATGATTCGTTCGAAAGAAAAATGGTTTCGAGTTTGAATTATTATGAATATAAAAAAGTTATTAAGAATTTTAATTGTCACACGCAAAATAACTTAATCAAATTAATTAAGTTCGACGATGAGCCGACTTAAGTCTAATACTTAGGTCAACTAGCTGGGCATATTTAGAATTGTCTTCTTCCCTTGTATTGCTCCTTGCGTGGCTGGCAATGGCTAGTTGTTTTTGTCTCCTCAGGGAGATATATTATATATGTATATTAGACAATATTTTATTTGCCGGATAGTAGATAATTAATATTGCTCAGTAGGAAGTGAACAGCTAGCAAATTATGAATAGAAAATGTCAATATGTAACATGCAACTTCAATGCTACATAGGTGCATCAATGGTTTCATAAGTTTGATGATTACACACACATATATATATATATTAACGAAAAGATATTGATGATATACACAAATGATAAAGCCCCAACTAGTTATGCAAGAAAGTGTTGTCATGGATGTATAACGAGTGCAATATATTAAATACTTGTTGTCTTATGAAGACCTTGACAAAAGTAACAAATGATTGATACCAAATATGTGCATATTCATTGATATTGATATAAGGTCATACCATAGATGAATGGACGTGTACAGTGCATTAAATGCTAGCACTTAGCATTCCCCAAGTTTAAACTTTTGGTTACATCTTAACTCACCTGTTTTTAGCTTCATGAGGTCAAATTTGTATGTTCTTTTTATTTATTAAGTTCTCTTTGCACATCAGATGAGTTCATAATCTGTTCGGATGGATTTGGTAGGGTGAGCTGTTTTCAAGTTGCAACTGTTTAAAAGTTTGCCAATCTGCATACAATTCAGATCCATGCGTTTGAAATCAGACATCCTTCCAGCCATAAGGAGGTCATTTCAGAAATGGAATTCCACTCACATGGTGCAACTTGAGGACAGAAAAACAGTTTCCTTGTTTGGTTTTTTGGCAGTTTTTTTTTATTTTGAAATACGATTATATCAAATTAATTGAACTTAATAATAAATCGATCTTTAATTTATGTATCGTGGGCCCGCTAACCCTTGTGAGTTGGGTCGTATTAACTATCAAAAAATAGATATATTTGTTTTATATGTCTTTCTAAACATAGAACGCTACTAAAAAATAACATAGAAATATGTTGATCTAACTATGCAAAATAGGGGAAAAAGGGATTTTTGAGTTCAGAATGATTTTATCCATTTGACCATTTTGTCCTTTTCATGATCTAAGCTCAATGTTAATCCACATTTCAAAATAAAATTTATAGACGTCAATGTCAAGTCACTGTGTTAGCAGTAACTTCTAAAATGGTAAATAAAATAAGAAATTGTTATCTTTATTTTTTTTTTCATTTTCATCTTATTTTGAGTTTCCTTCCTCAAATATATTACTAGTTTCTCTTGTTTTATCTTCCGAGTAAAGTAGATCTTCCATTATACTTTTTTAACAAAGAAAGTAGAATATCATGCGAATTTTTTTTGAATACCACATGGTTGATCTTTTTTATTTATTAGTTGACTTTAAAAATTATCTATTTGATTGATGTTATTATGATGACCTGGGTGTACATAAAATGTGCTAATTTACGCGTGATTCTAATTTTTAACATTAATTAATTTCCTTTTTATTATTTTACGTATTTTTATTTTCCTGACATATTTTTCCTTACATACTTAAATGTCGAAACCATAATGACTATAACATTATAACTATTAAATAAAAGAACACTTGTAGACTAAGTGAAAGATATATATATATATATCCATAAAATATAGGAAAATTATCAGTTGTATGTATTATAAAAAAATAATAAAATAAAAAATGTAGTTTACTAGTGAGATAAAAAAAGACAGAAAATAAAAAAAAACTACGCATAGTTATATCGATCATAGTGAGTTGTTTTTAATGATTTGACGATTGCCTTTACATTTATTCTACGAACAAGTGGAGAAAAAAACGCCTAATTAAAGATGACTGAACTATGAGTCTGTTTTAGCAAATATCGAATTTTTAAAAATGTATTATATATATATATATATATATATATATATATATTATAATTCGTTCCAAGAAAGAAATCCTTTTTGGAATTGTACATAGAGTAAATTTTCACAAAATAAAAATGGACTTGCTTAAAGCACGACCACCCGAAAAAAATTGTAATTGTCCGAGGAATCACCTTTTATATACATTTTATTTATATTTTTTATTCATAAATTAACTAGTGGGTTAACAGTATATTAATGCACAAATCTTTTTTTTTTCCGGTAGCCATCAATGTTTACATAAGATCAGCTGTAACGTCAAAGAAAATCTGCCAAATAAAAGAAGGAAAATAAAAGGTAAAAGAGAGGGGATAAAATTCAAATAGGAAAATAAATCAAAAGGAGAAGATAAGTTCAGACTTATGTGATTCTCCAACTACCACACGAATTAATTTTTCTCTCTTATAAATAAGATGTCAAGTCCACAAAAAGCCGGCTCTAGTTTTCTTCTCCTATTTGTGCACCTTTCGCCCCTGATCCACCGCCGCCCACGGGAGACATGCAGAAGGACGTGGACACCGACGAACGCGCACCTGAATCGAGAGGGACCGACAGAGGAAGAGGAAGAAGAAGACAATAGTAACAGTTTCTTAGACAGAAACTAAAAAGCATGGAATTATAATAGATTCGTGATAGAATCCTGATTTTAGACTTGAAGCATGTTCTAGGTAGTTCATAGTTATTGTATGAGGTTCTATGACGTTGATTTGTATCGGCAATTGTCGGAAAAGATAAATGGAATGCGAACTGCGCGTATGCGCAATTTCTGCATGAGAAGAACCCGGCCCGAGTTCACCCGAACCTGGCCCCGGCATGTCCTTCGCCGGACCGAGTTCGTAGGAACTCGGCCCAGATCCGTCATTTGCGCGCTCTCCGAGCTCTGCAATCGGACGAACTCGGTCGGGTCGAAGACGACCCGGATCGAATTTCATGCACGACGAACAATCGGACAAGATGACTGTCTCGACAAGAAGACGACCCGACCCGGCCCGGTGTAACCCGAACTCGGCCCGGGTATTTTTTCTGATTTTATCGAGGATGACCATGTATGAACCCGACCCGAATTTCTTCCTACTCGGCCCGGGTTCCGACCAGATTTGACAGATGTTTATGATCTTTTAATCCTTGTTCCATGTGATTAATCCTAATATAAGTATAATGATGATTGTGTCAATTTACCCCTGATTTACTCTTCATGATCTTGTCTTTTATCCTGATTTAAAGTTCTTATGAAGATGTGATTTGTCTAATTAAAAGATGCAAGATAAAAGACGTAAATCATTAAATGAAGAGCTCTTTTATGATGGATCGGTGACGACCAGGTTATGGACTGACTTTGGTCAGTTATGGGCTAACTAAGGTCAGTTATGATGATGATGGAGGGGTTGAGGCAGACCTCCCCGTGGGTTGAAACATACCTCAAATAAGTCAAAGATGAAAATATAAGATGATGAAGAAGATGAATACATACAAATAAAAAATCTTTCTTATGATGTCCGGCTTTTGCCGATGACTCTTATGATCTTTTATTCATATGTCCCTTACATGCTTTTACTTTCATATCATGATCATGATTCGTTTCCCTCTATATGATGATGCTCTCTTTATGATCTTGTCTAGTATCATGATCTTATGATGACATTTATCTTACTTCCATACTGAGTTGTAAAATTCATTGGGAGGTTCTCCCCTGCACGTTCTTAAATGCAGGCCAATGTCAAAATGATGAAGCTGGCCAATAGTGACAGATCGAGCTCGTAGGTTGCACATGGTTATCGAGTCTTTAGATGATGAATAACTTTTTCCTTTCTTTTTATTAACTAATGTATTAGTTTTCCTTTGAACTCCTACGAAATCATTTATCAATCTTCTGCATATTATAATGTCACTCTCTTTTATTCTTAATGATGATTAAATCTTCCGCTTTTATCGATATTGAGTTGATCAGTCAAAGTCATATTTTTGTCAATAAGATGTACACGTAAGGATGACTCGTAGCGTTTTCGAAACGTATTCTATCAGTGGCGGGGTGCAATTTGGGGGCGTTATAACTTAATCATTGCACTACAACTTTTAGACTGTGTTTGTGTAAAGTCCGACATTTTTCTATTTCTATGCTAAGAAAGTTATCTTGACGATGTTACTTAATTTTATAACTTAACTATGATCAGTCATTTACTGTAGTTAAAGACTAAAATACAATAACATTTATAGTATGTGAAAGCTCTTTATGCATTAATCCAATAACTTTAAGTTTATGGGTCCTACACCTTTACAATAATGACACATATATTTATGTGCATGTCACCCATCAAATGAGTCACCAACTATCTGTACGGATCCAAGGACAAGGATAAAGTCCAGTGAGATAAACTTAGTACGTACGGTCATCCATAACAATAAATAATATGAATCATGTCAATAATAATAAATATATACATAATGATAAGCAATATCAATAATATCATATAATCTCAATTATCAATATGTATTATCCATCAATCATAAAAATCAATTGGGTGGAATCAATCAATTCAATAGATTTCTAACATCAACCATGTATGCTACAATCAATTATCAATTATGTTTATAAATAATTATCTATAAACAATCAATGATTGACCAGGAAAATTATCAATGAACAATAAATAACAATCAATTGATCAATCAGAATAATTATCTATATCATCAATTATTGATAACAAATATCCATTCAATTTAATATCAATTTTATTTCAATTAGATTCAATAACAATTATCATTTTAATATCAATTATCTTTTAACTGATCATCAAATTGCTATAAATCAATGAAGGCCACAATTTAATAATTAACTATTCAATTAACAATTATCAATCGATCAATTATTCATTGGCCAAATATCATTGAAGTCCCAATAAAAATTATCAATTCAATTATATTAAAAATTTATCAATCTAGGCACAAAGGTCGTAATTTATTATCCATCAGTCATAAAGACACAATTAAGTTATCCATTAGTCGCAAGGGCAAATCAATTATCCGTCAGCCATGATGGTGAATCAATTATCCATCAGTCACAAGGGCGAATTCAATATTCTATCCATTAGGGCGAAATTAATTGTCAATTAGTCACTATGGTGCAATTCAATGAATAATTCAATTATCAATTCAATTTGATTATCAATTCAACATCTGGAGTTACAATCAACTCATTTTCGAGCGCAATATGAGAGTTCTCTATTATTATGGGACATCATGCCACTTCATGTCAATTAATAAGTTTGAGTATGAGGGGGGACGGAGGACCACACCCATGATAGCTATAATTTTTATACTATCTGCTCAATTTAATTCAATTATTCATTAGCCCGACGGCGCAATTAGCCCAAAGGACCTATTAGTCCGAAGGCACAATTAGCCCAAAGGCTAAGGCAAAATTAGCTACAATGCCTTGTCAGCCTGAAGTTCCTATCAGTCCGAAGGTAAAATTAGCCCGAAGGCCCTATCAGTCCAAAGATAAAATTAGCCCGAAGGTTCAATCAATCCTAGTTGCAATCAATAGATATGGGTTCAACAAATTTCAACTTTTATCTTAATTACCTAAAATGTATATCTTTAATAATTTATCTTATGTTAAACATGACCCAATAAAAAACATCACTAGATCAATATATAATCAATGGTATGATCAGATATGATGATTATTAATCAAATACAATGACAATTTGATCACGATTAATCAATATTATGATAAGGTGTAATAACAATAATAATCAATATGATGACAATTCGATCAGGTATAATCATACTAAAATCAAATATGTTAATCAAATGATCACCAAATGATTAACAATCAGAAGTATCCAATAAACTATAAATCAATTCATAAAAATATATTTTTTGTTACCAAAACTCGACCGACGTCGGGTGAAACTCGGGACGCATTTTGGATGGTCCAATATGCCTTGGTCGAGTCAAACTCGGACTGGGTATGATGCGAACCTGAGCCGAGTTGGTCTGGTTCATTACAATCCATCCGTTAAGACTAAACTCGGGTCGTCTCTCCCTATAACTCGGATTGGGTTAGCAATATGGTCCGTATTCATCGAACACAGTTCATTTTTTTCATTCAATTCAGTCCGAGTTTTGTGAAACTCGGCCATGTCGATCATTACCCGGACCGTGTCAGATAAAACTTGGGTCAAGTTATGTCATCATCAAGAATTGCATTTCTGACACAATTTTCGATCATCATATCTATGACATATGATATTCAATCGACACAAATAATATATCAATGTAATCTCTCTATAATGGATAAGAGTTCAGGGATCCCATGAAAAACTAACGTCATGAGAATCCTCGTACCTCAAGTTAGATGAAAAACCAATTAGTAATCTTATGATTTGATGGTTGCGTGAACGTCGACACTTTGGTCGACGATTTTTTCGCGATGAGACTTTAAAACTCGCACCTACCACTTGAATCTTGTTCTCCTATGTTGGAACTTCGAAACAATATGCTCGCCGCACTCTTAGGTATCTCGATTTGTGAGAAAACGGAGGAGAAAGAGAGAGTTCTCGTGCAAAAATTATGTGAAGGCAATTAATAGTTTCTAGCCACCCATTAGGCCTTATTTGTAGCTCTCGACTAGGGTTTTTTACTCCTATTAGGCCGTGAGCTATTTCTCCATTGATCGGTCATCCATCATTAATTATCATCTCTTAAATATCCAGATTTAATTAAATATGGATTTCACTAATTATTCCATAAATCATACTTATCAAAATCCATGTCTACCCAAATTCCTTTATCTCTTTCATAACTTTTCTCAATCAAACTCTACTTTTATTTTATCATTATATTTCTTTCTTTTCTCTAATTTTCAGATATTTAATGTGATAATATTTTATCATCTATTTTTTAGAATTATTTAATACAATAATATTTTCACTTAATTTTTGGACTAAAATAATAATAAATATTATTTTAATGGTCAAAATAATTTTCAAGTCATAAGATGGTCAATTCTATCATATTTGGGAGTCCTATATTCATTAAACATTTTTTTGAATCTCAAATCAAATTAAAATACCTAAGCTCAATTTAATTATAATTTCTACTCCCAATAGAATTTAATTTTTCTTTTCTAACCGTACTTTTAATTATTCTTTCTTTATATTCATGTTCCTTTTCCACTTATATTCATATTTCTTCTAAAATTTTCCTTTTATATGTTAAGCTTAGACTAAATTACTTTATTACCTTTATTAAAATCTTAGGGTGTTATAGTTTGTGACTTAAAATTTGGGTTACAATTTGCCCAAATTCTTCAAAAAAAAAAAAAAAAGAACCAGAATTAAGTTCCGTGTCACATGATCCTTCAAGTTCTTGCTTATGACAAAACCTTATCAAGAATGGGATCTTTTTTTCTTACTTTTTTTACACACAATCTACAAGTAGGTAGACCTATTTTAGACCTATATATATAATATTAATTAGTTTAATAACATATATATAATTACTTATTTATTAATATATTATTTATAAATAAAGATATATATTATTAATTATACTGTATTATAGTATAATACATTTTAAGAAATCATTATTAACTAAATGAAATAATGTAAACTAATGTAAAAAATCATTATTAATTAAATGTAAAAGTTATATATAATCTAATTTATATTATATTAAGATATTTTTTACATAATTTATACATAATCTAATTTATAAAATTATTTTCTAATGCATTATCATTCAGCTTATAAAATAAATTATTTAATCCAATATTAAATAATTATTTTTTGTATTTTAATTAATATTATAGTGTAAAAATGTTATTAATTAACATTTGTTGTTAATAATATTCATTAAACTCTTTTCCTACATTAGATTAAATAGTGATCAATTATATTTTTGTATTATAAAAAAATATTATCTGATTATTATCTAAACACCCATTAAAATTTATCCATCTAATCAACTTTTTAATTTTTTATTATTGCATATCTCATTCAAACCAATATTATAAGACCTAGCAGGGGTATTGACTTAAATTGATCAGCGGGTCAGGTCAGATCGGGTGGACCGAGTCGAATCGGATGCTCGAAATGAATAATATAAATTAATAAAAGAATAAAATAAGTTAAAAAGATTATTATGATATTGTTAATATATTATTTAACAAAACTAATAGAAAATGTAACAAAAGTTAATAGAAGGATTAAAGTGAAAAAGACGCAATAATTTAGGGATACAAAAAAATAAATTCGTAGTTTGAGGTTAGATGTAAAAAATTGTGATAGTTTATGGGTGATTTATGGAAATAACCTTAAATTTTATGTGTCACTTTTTATAATTGTTATAAAATGAGATAGTTTAATGAGTTTTAATCGAAATGTATACCTAAAAAATAATATACTTAATAATTGAATGGCTCAAAAGTTCATGTGAATCAGTTAAAAAAGAAAGGTTTTTTTTTTCCTTTGACATCCCTAAACTATGAACTTTTTTTTCGTGTTTGTCAACAACTTTCAAATTTTTCGTAGACCTCCCCTAAAATATGCCCCTTTTCTACTTAAGTCTATCTGTCAACCTCTGTTAACTTTTCAATTAATTTTCATTTTTTATTTATGAAATGATCAAATTGCCATCGCGTAATTCAAATAAGTGAACTCCCCCTTTCTTTGTTGACCAACTGTAGACCATGGACTGTAATTTGTTGCTAACACCAAACAACATCAATCATCGGTTAAGCGCTAGATGTTGGAAGAGTGGAAAACTCCAACAGTTGTAACTTTTGTAAGACGAGACGAGAATGAGGGGTAGATAAAGGAAAGCCGACCTGGATCAACGAAGATGTGCGAGAAGAATCACACCAATGAGCTGTTGCGCCGGACCAAGGGAATGCTGCTGCCGTTGTCACAGTCGACGTCAACCTTGGAGTCGAGATCTATGGGCGGGTGCAGTTGCTCCCCAGCACATACATCCCACAAAACTAGAACCCTGATGACAGTGACGGCTCCAACACCCGGCGGCTCGAATTCGATGTGAGGGACGACGACTCCCCGAGGAAGTACTTGCCCACCGATCTGAGGACCAAGGGGCCACCCCCCGAGCTCCTGAAGGCGATCACTGACTCGGTGATCCCTACGAGGAACGACCCCGGCGTTGAGCCGTTCCGCCACAACCTCCCCACCTGTGGTGGGGGCAATTTGGTTATTTCATAAATCAAAAAAATAAAAATTAACGAAAAAATTAACAGAGGTTAACTAATGAACCTAAATGAAAAAGAGACATCTTTTAGGAAAGGTACACAGAAAATTCGAAAGTTGTGAATATATATGAAAAAAGTTCATTGTTAAGTAATTAAAAGTCCGTGGCTTGGCTCACGTTTCTTCATCGACGTTGGAGATTAAAGGTTTTTAAGTAATTATTGCCCACTCGGAGATTTTCTTTTAGACATCCACTCGGAGATGTTCAGAATTATTGACACTTGAATAATTTAAAATCAAAGTGAAAAAAATAAAATAATATGTTTTAAAAAAACGAATAAGGTGACAACTTTAACCTTAAGAATAAATTTGAATGGCACTTTCATGGTCGGTCCACTGCCGGCGCGGCCCTTTTGTTTCTCCTTGATCCAGAACATTAAAGGGCCTAAATGGTCGTCCGGAGCCCATAAAAGAACTGGGCTAAATGTAAAGAACCAGCCCGTAGGAGGGGAAGGAAGGAAGGAAGGAAGGAAGGAATGGTGGAATAAATTAAACATTAGAAGAAGAAAAATACAAAAACTAGTCGACGCCGCCGGTGTGCACTGTGCTCTCCCGGCGGCACGACGCCCACCGAGGTCGCCGGATGAAACGTTAACGATCGACGACCCTTGAGCACCTCCTGGTCGCTTATCTACTAGCTTCCCGATTGGGGGAACGATACGCCTACCGCCAAAGCTTCTTCGGCTCCGGCGAGGTAATGCCACCAGAGTAAACGAACTTGCATAATGTTATATAGTATAGCTCCAGTGCCAAAGACGGAAATAGGTGTGAGTCTAGGTGGTGTTGACGTGAAGTGATGGAGAGAGCAAAGGATGCCTGCTAAATGTGCAGCCGCAATCGAAATGCATACCTTTATGTAGGAAAATTTTAGTTCGCCCCTAATCCAAACAAGAAATTTTCAGGAATTCATGCGCTATGGGTCTGGAATTCCTGACAGGGCTTAAATTTCATTGCCCCATAGGAAGATTATGTCTGCAAAAGGCGCCATAATCGAAATGGATTATCGCCGAAAGTGATTAAAGCTAATTTTCTCTGGAAAGTGATTAAAATTCTAGAACTAGCTTAGAATGGCGATTCCACAAAAGGTTTGTATTTTCGATGTCAGAATCTTGTTGTTTGCAACATGTGTGTTGTGTCGTTTAATTCTTGTTTCAAAGGAGTTCCTGATCTTCAGGGGCATTTGGAGGTGCACTAATGACTAACAAGGGTCGTCTTTATTGAATATGAGAATCAATTTGCATATAAAAGACATTGATCGTGAGGAGGAGGTGTTTGTGCAGGTATTGAATTGGATCAAGTTCATCAGAGAGTCAGTTCTGGCAATGGCAGGAGCACCGGTACAAGAAACCCACTTCCAAGGCCACTACATCCTCGAGTGGCAAATAGAGAAGCTCAGGACGTTGTCAGACAGATCCTTAGCTTATGCTACTCTCCTTCATCTCCAGCGCTGCTCTGCTGACGATCCCTCTGCAATGACTGCCCTCGCGGTGGCATTACCTCCTCTCCTTCCTGCCCTCCTTGCTGACATAAACCACAAGGATGAAGAAATGTAATTTACCCATGATGTCACATTTTCTTTGTCCTCAATGATTGCTGTCTTTCCATAGTCCCTATTTTTTTGTCATTTTGCTGTGCTTCTCAAGCTTTGAAATGCCTCGGGTTTATGCTGTATCATCCTACTGTAGTCCACATTTTTGCAGGTTTTTCGTCTTCATCTAAATGCTTGGATTGTTTTTCTCTTCTGTTTTCTTTATTAGTAAAACATATGTGATCTTTTCTCAGAAGAAATTGCTGGAGTATTGGATTCACTGATCAAGTTGATTATGACAACTCAAATGAAGGTTTTAAATATTTTAATCCCTGTTATATTATTTCATTTTTAGTCTCTTGGGAATTTAGATAAACAGGCATTTTAAGTGAAAGAAAAAAATGATGCTAGGTTATTGTTGTGAAACCTAATTACTTGATTGATTTATACAAGTCTAACTGGTACTCTCATGTTTGTGATCAATATATTTGTAGGCTATATGCAACTTAGGAATGTGGTGCATTTCCGTCCAGCAATTTTGTGACTCAGTAGTCAAGACTTATTTGGAGCTGTTGGTGAACACCATTGTCTATGCACTTGAGAACCCATTTCATTCTCTATCGATTACATTGGAAGCAACTCAGGTTTGATGCTTGCTTCATTCGCTTTGATCATATTTGGCATGTTCTAGCCTAATTATGTGGATTAGAAAGTAAAAATTCTTTAGTCCTCTCACAAAAAATTTTTTGTAGTCGTCGGTAAAGGCATAAAATGCTATGTGTTTATCATTTTTGTTGGTTACTTCATTTTTTGTCATATTTATGCTTTCCAACACCCTCCATGCATTCACTTGGCAAGGAGTCAGCATCAGATCTGATTGCCTTTGCATTTGACCTCGCACACACTTATCAAAGTTAGGACTTTTGCTTAGCTGTTGATGCGCTGTAGGATCCTCACCGGGGGTTTAGGACTAGATTGCGCTCATAGGATGACCCATGTGCTCTATGGGTCGGTAGATGGTAAACCTTTTTTTTGCATGTCCCATTGCCACTGACACATGGCACTGCTCATAGGCATCGGCACTTCGTTTAGTACTGGGGCTCATTGCACATACTCGCCACACATGATGACAGCCTCCACATTCCACAACCACCGCGTGGGTGATGTGGCTTCAACGAAACCACACAACGCCTCTTTTGGTGGTGGGGGTTTGTGGGGTACCTCTATTTGGATGGCAGTTCCCATTTGGAACCCATCCTCCCCGTCCTCTAATTATGTAAAGAAGTACTTTTTTTAGAGGAAAAGAATTACGTCTAAACTAGTAATATGGAATGAAAATATCTATTCGGTACTCATCCTCCCCTTTTGTAAATAAAATATATCTTTTGGAAGAAGAATGTGTTTATGAGAGTTTCTTAATATATTGAGTACGTGAACTGTATCCAAGATTGTTGATCGATAACAAGTTATGAGATTTCCCTCAAAAAAAAAAAAACAAGTTATGAGATAATAAGAAAAATAATGTCTTCTTGGGTAAGCCTATTATTCCTGGTTGTGAGCAATTTGAGAATATGGGAGCTACATTCTCCTCTCATATTCATCATCGAACATTTTTGTTATGAAGATGACAAACTTTTGCATTGACCAATTCTTCTTGTATCTAGTGTAGTTTCCTAGAAATATCATCAATGTAAGGGTGTGAGTCTTAAGTAGTTGTGACTCTTGTGATTTTGCGATAAGTAGGTTCCTAAAAGGAAGTGACTGTTAAATATGAGATATTCTATAAAGCCACTATTTGGGACTTCAAAGTTGGTTGGGTGCATTGCAGATTCGTTTTGTTTTGAGGGTTACAATAGCAACTTCTCTGGTTATTGGATGCTCAGTAAGTCATTCTATGACCCGGCTATTTGAGATGTAACTGGCTAATAATTGAAACATTCAATTATTGAGTCCCAACTGTTGACATTAGAAGACCATAATTCAGTTCTATCTAAAGAGGAAAAACTAATTGGAGGTAATTGGTGTACATAGAAATTCATATTAAAGTTGTAGTGTTGAGGAAGAACATGTGGGAAAATTTGTCAAAGATTAACTACATGTGAAGAATGTACTCTAAAATTTTAGGTTGATTTCATGACTAGCCTACAGTAAGTATATTTTCGGAATTTCCCCTAAAAAAGTATATTTTCATAATTAGTTAGATATGCACTCTTCTTTGATTATATATGAATCAAGTTAAAAAATAAGGCAATGTGATGCTTCTTTACCAGATACTATCCAATAATTTGTCAAGAAGTTTCATTTTTACAAGTAATAGTCTTTTTGCACATGGAAAGTAATATTGCTGCATTGAGGGACATGTAAGGAAATCTCTGATGATGCTCAACAGTCAGCATGAAAGGCCAAGTACTATCGAGAAAGAGTATGAATCCATGGAAGACTACAAGTCATCAATGCATACTTCCTAAAGAGGCATGTTGAACTCTGCTAGATATTAATAAAGGTTCAACACAACAATTTTAAAGATAGAAAAACAACAAAGAAAGCTTATTTATTTAATAATGCAAATGTTTCTTTTTTTTTCCTATGAAGAAAGGTGCAAGGGATATTTCTAATTCCTGAAGAAATCATTTAGAAAGAAGTGTTGAACCTCAAGGAAATGGTGGCAGATTCTTCAAGAGAATCAAAGATGGCATTTGGTGTCAAGGCCTTGCGATGTGAGGGAGCTAATGAGAGATACTAAATAATATTGTAACACTTGTGTCGCATGATGTAGCATTGGATGCTTGTCTGTCATTTAATGTAAGCGAGTCTTTTTCAAGTATTGCAAGAGACGAAAAGAAAATATTCCACAATACCTTACTTTATACAAAGTTGTTCTTTCATTGCAATGAAAGTTTGTGATGTCGAATATGCTTGATTATGATATCATTCTTATTGTTATGGTAGATGATGTGGCCCAAGTTTCAAAGAGGTTCAGCTCTTTCACTCTTATTACCATTGAGCCTCTCAATGTCATCAATTTATTATTCTTCTCTTTATCTTGTTGACTTTTGTTTCCTTGCATCTGTTCTTTTTGTTACACATGTAAATATCAAAGAATAACATCAATGTAATTAGCATAATTGAAAAAGAACATCAATAATTCATGTTTCCAAACTCTAGAAATGCTTAATGTTTATTTTTTGAGAGGAAAAAGGTTGGTTGTCATCCATGTATATATATATCACCGAAAAGAAACATCATATACAAGTGAAATGCTCTCCAGTGGAGAGCAGCAAAAAGACAAAAGATGCTAACCAAAACCCCACTCCCGAAGAAGATAAAACATGTGGTATACAATACTGTCCACTTGATATCTCTCCCTACAAAAAATGACCCGGTTGCGCTGGAGCCAGAGAGCCCAGGCACCGACTAGAAAGGTCGCCACAGGAAATCTCCAACCCAGTCTCTGTGTACCCAACCCCCTCATGCCCTGCCAGAAATGCTTAATGTTTGTTCTTATGATCTTACTGAACTCGGTAATTGTTCTGGAAAACCCAGTCCTTGATTATTTTGAGGCACATGGCTTTAAAGCTTCTTTAATTGTACTTATATCCAAGAGCAATTTGCATTTAAGATATAAAGATGTAAAATGTTGAAAACTTGCCATTTTCATATGTAAAATGTTTCATTAAATTTCTCACATGGATATTCTTAGTTACAAGGAAAATATTTCTTGACAGATTTTAACTAATTTATTCTGGGCTGTGACAGTTTTTTCAATGTCTCGGGGCAGGCTTTGGCAAAGTTATCTAAGATATTCCCTGTGGAGATGAGAAACATGTCAAGCATTTGGGTTCCACCAATATATAGAAGACTTATCAGCACCAATAAAAGGGATCGGGATATAGCAGAGAGATCCCTCTTGAAATTGAAGTCCATCATTTGCCCTCCGCATCTTAGTCTTTCGAAGGTAATTTTTAGATTTTGTTCATTTTCATTTCATCTAAAAAATGTAATTTTTTGTTAACCTATATATATATATATATATAAATATAATATTCTCAACGTTATATTACACGTTTAATATTTTTTTATAATAAATTGCATATCTCAATTTCTCAATGAGTTATGAAACCTAATTTAGTGAAGATATTATGTAATTTGTCATCTTTCAACTTTCTTTTGATTATAGAAGTGCACTTGTTATGTTGGAACAGGCAGTCTCATCTGATCTTGTGCAAGAACTTCTTACAACTATGATAGAACTTTCCCATGATCGTCAGCTGCGGGTTTTCATGATAAATGCCTGGGGATGGTACATCTGCTTACTTGGTTCAGATGCACTCAAAGATAGACATCTGCTAAATAAAATGCTGAAGATTCCTGAGCGGACATTTGCTGACCATGATCAGCAGGTCCTGGTTGCATCACTGGTGAGAAATTTGGAACAGTTTCCAGATAGAGTCTAGTATCAGATTGGCTCAGCTTTTGAACTATATGTTGGATCTGCAGGTTGCCTGGAAATCTTTTATTGAAGTGTTTCTTCCACCACAAGGCCATGTGCTTGGGAATATTCCTATTTTGGTTCAGCAAACTACCACTGCGTCATCTTCTATTTTCGAGAGTTTAAGCAATAAACAAATTAGTTCTCTACTAAAAGGGATGAAGGTTCTAATGACCCCATTACGTGGCATCATCTCAAGTAAATGCCACATATCTGTTCATATAGCATTCCTTAACACATGGTATTATCTTCTACATAAATTGGAACTCATGATAAATCACCCTTCGGTGATAACAACCACCTTTTGGCCCATCCTCGAAATAATATTTTCTAAAGGGCTTCATGATAAGAACAGATGTTTATGGTTCTCTTGCCTTCATCTTCTTAATGAATATGTGGTATCAAAAGTTAAAGTTGTAGAAGAGATTGTTACTGATAATTCATTCTTTCTAGAAGAAGGTGCTAGATTTGTTAAAAATAGTAATGCCCCGTGGAACGATTATCTTATTCAATGGTTGCCATGGAATATTAATGATTCAGGTATCCTATTAAATACGATTGCAACAATCATTCGTCCAGAGCAAATTAAGAATATGACTTCGGAATGCAGAAAACAGTCAACAAATGCTGCTTTGAAGATTTTCATATTAGTTTTGAAGGGTGTTAAGGTTGAAGTGAAGAAACAGTCTGTTTCTCAAGAAAAGATGCAAAGTTGTGTTGACAACATATTCAAGTTCATTGATGAAGTCCGTGATGCTGTAGCATTGAAGATGGATGGGTCTGATGATTTATCGAGGATACATTGTCTATTGATAAAGGCAGTAAATATGGAATTAAAGCCTGCAATTGCTTCTTCTCTATACAGAGCAACTTTATACCTTAAATACTTGCATGAATGATCGAAAATAATAATTATCAGTTTACCAGATTAGTGATGAGTTTCCTTTTGTGGAATTATTTTTCTTGATTAGTTGAATCACTATATTGCGTCCAAGATTGTCAAAGGAATGATGATCACGTCATGTCAAGGTAGTTTCAATGTTCTGATGATTGTTGTTGAGGCATGTGCAGAACTCTTTCTGCTGAAATATTGGATAAAAGTTATGAACAAAGTTTCTTTAAATCTTACAAGGACAAGTCATCTAGTGCAATGAATTTAAGCAACTTTCTGCTTCCTGATACGTCATACATTAGGTGCAGCAAAGAGTTCAAGTAATGTTCTACACAGCAGTCTTGCACTCTTGCTTGCTGGGCAATAAGTTATCCAGCCTCATATTGAAACATAATAAAAGAAATTGCACTCTTTCAGAGAACATTGGAGCATCCTTTTATTGGTTGTTTTTTAATTCATGTGCTGCCAACACAATATTTGTACTGCAAATGCATGCACATTGCTGTAGGGCATGGGCCTCAAAATCACCACAGGTATATATTGTCTTTTGCATTATCTTATCTTATCTCCTACTACTACCATGGCCTTGTTATCTGTTGGTTTTCTTGTTTTCAGGGAAAAATAGCGTGTGCTTATACTGGAGAACAATCATTGCATAAAAGAACCATTGCTTATTTATTTAAACTTCCTAAACAAAATTGGTGGATGTTCACTGGTGAAATTAGATTCATAAGGTTGGGTCAGGCAGCATGTTCACATCCAAGAAGCACAGTGAATTCATCATCATTTACTGGTATTATCTGGATGCAAAATGGTGAGTAAACTGGATACTCAAGGCATTAAGATGAAGCGGAGGCAGTGTTCATACTTCAAATTTCAACCCTAGTATTTATTTATTTATCTTTTAGAAGGATTTCAGAGATGTGTGAACCTCCCATTGATTTACAGATAATCTGTTATCCTTGATAAATATTTTTTTAATTTAAATTTATAATAACCTTAGAATTATCATAAATTTGTAACATGACAATTATTCGAAATGCTTTGATTTGCATATGTAGCCGGTAAAGTTTCCCTTTTCGCATTAATGGAGCTTGATTAATGTAGGGGTGTTAAAAACCTTATCCGTCCTGCCCGATTTTGATCGGATCGGGTTGGGTCAGATCCGATCCAACTTAACTCGGTTCGGATCGAATTGGATCGATTTTTTTCTTACATTCTCTATTATTTAATATAAAAAATATGATATAATATTTATTTTAATAGCATAAAATAATTTTTTAAACATTTATATATTATTTTACACATTTAAAATATTTTATTTTAATATATTTTTTAATTTTTAGTACAAAATATAGGTTGAAAACTAAAAAAATAAAAAAATTGGGCCTTTCGGGTCGGATCCGGGTCAACTCGGGTCGAAAAATTTTGACCCCTATCCAACCTGAACCGGAGTCGAGTCGTCACCAGCTACCCCTAACCACATTGTCAGTAATTGTTTTTTACTCTCCAAAAGCAGAGTCCGGAAAGTTTTATTACTGCTACTTCTCAGTAATTATTTTAACTCCAGAGAAGAGTCCGGAATTTTTTCCCTGTAGTTTTGCTGCTTTTTATTTTTATACAAGATTTTTGTTTTCGACTGTCACCAGACTATTCAAGAGTGACAGGATAGAAATTATTATCACCAAATTCGAATTATTAAAATGCTTATTTGAATCATAGGCAGACGAAAGTTTATATCGTGTTTGTGATTTTTTTTAACTGAGTACTTAAAAACAAGATTGTTTACTTCTTTTTTGCAATTTTTTGTAAAATCTTTTACAGAATCTTATAATTCTTAATCTCATCGATCTTGCAACTTTTTTTTTGCAATTTTGATTAAGATATAGATTTCAATACATTCTCTCTGATCTCGATTGTGCATATAATTGTTAGGCCGTGCGAATTAATTGTCGACACCATTTTTCAAAAATCGAGGGTTGACTGTTAAAAAAATAAATTAATTTATTAATGAATTGAAACAAACTAAAATAAACGCTACCAAGCAAATCCACGCCATAGCCATTATTGAAGTTGGAAAACATACGCATTAGTCTTGTTTGTACCAGCTATATTTACTTTATGAGTTATCTTTATTATAATATCAACACACAACTTATTTTGGATAAATAAATTGTTTATAGGAATTGTTCTAATTAACAAAGTCTACGTTTCTTTTTCCTGTTGCAAATGAACGAACGAATAAAAAATGAATAAAATAGGCTCCAATGAAAAGTGAACTTGGAACCTTAATTCTGTGTCATGGTGCCATAAACTTGTTGATTCACTAATTGGATGTGTTATTACTATGTATAAATTGGTTCATTTCAATATGTTTTAGCATAATATTTTGAAGGAGAAAGGGAAATATTACGCAAAAGCACGTATCAGTGGTGCACATTTTTAATCATTGGGATGAGAATAAAGGGTAATAAATGTGTGCAATCCACATGAATGGTTAAGTTGATTCTCATCTCAACGATTAAATTGTTTATAAATACTACTCTTTGTGAGTAGGGCAGGGCAAAACTGAGTTTAGGTCGATCTTGCGGGCATCACAATATCACATCATATTCTTCTCTCATATATATATATATATATATATATAGAGAGAGAGAGAGAGAGATGTTTAATAGTTAATAAAATAATTATTATGATTCAAAAATTCTGGAAATTGGTGTACATGAACCTTTAGAGGCGTAGTTTCAGAAGGGAAAGAATTGTTTTGAAATCATATGCACTGCCCTAGCTATCCAAGCCGAATAAGTAAGCCTAGTTAATAATTATGTTCCAATTATGTACATAGAGATAAATTATGAATTTTATATGCTAGAAACTTAAATGAATGGAGGTTCGAATACAATTTGAACCACTTCAAGAACATATGTGCCAAGAAAGTCATGAGTAGCATATATGACACCTCCCAGTTTATAAAAGTATGAACGAACACAATGACATGACTGTGTCCATGAAATTGCTATAGATAAATTATGATGAATAAAAATTCAAATTAATATATAATGTACATTACTGAGTTTAGTTTTGTTGATTTTTGCAATCAGATTTATTGGATATCTAGAGAGAAAGTTTTGTGTTCACCTTTTAGGGTACTATCACTGTCTTCGGAGACTGTCAACCGATTTTGTAAATTAGATATTAAATCAAATATATTATATAATGATTTGATAATTTATGATCAACATGATATTGATGTCAATCTTTATGTACAACTGAAATCTCCTGAAAAAATTGTGACTAGTGAAAGTAATAAATTCTCAATCGAACCTCACTTAGTTTGTCAAAAACATATAAACAACATAAAACTTAAGTGAATGCTAATTTTCTTGAGAACCAAGACTAAAAAATAAAATATGAAACATTCAAGAATTGAGATTTCTATAATCTGGTGCTAAGTGAAATTGGAATCATGTGATTTTATTATTTATATTAAGAGTTATGATTTTTCGAAACTAGGTGCACAATCAACCATAATATATGATAATTAGTTTTGACGAATTGAACTACTTGAACTACAAATGTCGTATAATCTTTATGTTAATATGGTTGTATACGTTATATTGACATCTATGTCCTGAGTAATATGAACATATATCATTGTTATAGGGTTAGATGAATGATAAGAAAAAGAAATGGGGAACAACATGTGTGATCGCTTATGTCAGGTAAGTTGATTTCTCCTACTCTATGTATTCATCTCTTTTGAATTCGGTGTGACATCGATTATTATATGTATTGAACATGTTTTGAAATGCTATGAATTGATTTCGAGAAATACAATTATGAAAAGTATATGTGATATGATCTGAATGAATTGCGATGAGTGCAATCTTATTTATTTTAAAATGGTATTGGATATGATTCATCTTTTAATATTCAGGAGATGTTTGTTATGTGATGAATCATGTATCGCATTTGCATTTGCATATATGATGGATTGAATTTTAGAGGTGGCTCCCATCGTGATCAGCGATGTAGCACTTAGCTTCAACCATCATATATGCAAATGCATGCAGATGTCGATGCATGATTCATCATATAATACTTTCATATCAAAGATAAAAAGATGAGCTATATCTTGTAACTCAAATACCTAAAGATGAATCATGTCGAACACTGATTCAAACGGAATATGATTGCATTTTATAAAATCAATCCTTAACATACCACCTATGCGTTACCAACTAATCAATTCGTAATGACATAGAAAAGCATGCAATAATCATAATAGCAAAATAGGCATTTTCATATATTTGATAATTACGTATATAACATACTAATAAGAAACATCACACTCAACTTGCAGTCAATATCATATAAATCATATCAAACATATGTATGCAAATGCAACACTCTCATATGAATGCACGAATCACCAACTGACTAGTGGTCGGTAGATGAACTCTAGATGTGGCTCACATCGTGATCCACGATGTAGCACTTAGCTTCATTCTACCTCATTCCTTTCGGGGAACAAATCATATAATGATAGGTAGACTCTAGAGGTGGCTCATATGGATTCTAGAGGTGGCCCCCATCACGACTACTCACGATGTGGCACTTAGCTTCGTATGACACTTAGCTCCAGCCTATCTCATCCCATTATGTGGAATAAAATGATGGATTGGACTCTAGAGGTAGCTCCCATCGTGATCAGTGATGTAGCACTTAGCTCCAACCATCATACAATGCAATGCAAATGCATGATTCATCATATAACAATTGCATCTCAATATCAAAAGATGAATCATATCAAATACCATTTCAAATCGAACAAGATTGCACATCTCGTAACTCATTCATATCATATCACATATACTTTTCAAATGTGCAATCATACAATCATTCAGATATACTTTTCATAATTGCATTTCTCGAAATCAATTCATAATATATCCAAAACACATTCAATAATATCACAGTCAATGACACACCGAATTCAAAAGAGGTGAAAATATAGAGTAGGAGAAACCAACTTACCTATAAGAGCTACCAAAAGGTTTTTTCTTTTCTTTTTCACTACTTTACTCTTCTACTCCTATACAATAATAATAAGAAATACATCACTTCTATGCTCTGAACAGAAGCCTATCACACATGAAACACAATTAGTTGAAATGGTATATGAACCTTAAACGTTTACTCTTTTAACTATTAAACATAAGGATTGAATGGAGCTAAGTGTTACATCACTGATCATGATATGAGCCACCTCTAGAGTCAATCTACCAACCAATAGCCAGTTGGTAATTCGTGCATACATATGAGAGTGTTGCATTGCATACAAATGTTTGATATGTTTAAATGACTATGATTATCAAATGGGTGTGATTATTTCTTGAATGCATTTGCGAGTGTTGACCAAATAGTTGGTGCTTCCCCTCGACCGTGGATCTGAACCAAGGATGCCGATGATGGCCGGCTCAGGAGGCCCAATCTAATGAAAATTATGAAATCTTACTAATCAAGTTGGAAAGGAGTCTCTCTCTCTCTTTCTATCTTAGTCCTCTAAGGGGGAAGGATGCATGAGGCATGCCTTGTATTAGTCCCACATGCATAAGTCACGGAAGAGATGCTGGGTATATATGGGAATATGTCCTTCACCAGGTGTGATGCATTTTGATAAAATCGTGCAGGCCGAGGCCCAAAGCGGACAATATCACACGCTGATCAGGAGTATTATATATGGTATCAAAGTCACTCCGCGTGAGCCTCTGTGCATGGTGGGGTGCGATCAGTCAACGAGAACGTTGAGTCCCCTAAGGGGGGAAAGATGCATGAGGCATGTCTTGTATTAGTCCCACATGCATAAGTCACGAGAGAGATGCTGGGCATATATGGGAATATGTCATTCACCAAGTGACGCGTTTGAAAACCGTGAGCCTAGAGTGGGCGCAGAACGGACAGTATCACGCTGAGTATAGAGGTGAGCCGCTGTGCTACTCTGATATCAGGTGACGCGTTTTGAGAAAACTGTGTAGGCCGAGGCCCAAAGCGGACAATATCACATGCTGAATGCATGAGGCATGCCTTGTATTAGTCCCGCATGCATAAGTCACGGGAGAGATGCTGGGTATATATGGGAATATGTCCTTCACTAGGTGTGACGCGTTTTGAGAAAACCGTGCGGGCTTAGGCCCAAAGCGGATAATATCACGCGCTGATCAGGAATGTTACATATGGTATTAGAGCCTCCGCGTGAGCCTCTGTGCATGGTGGGGTGCGATCACTCAACGAGGACGTTGAGTCCCCTAAGGGGGGAAGGATGCATGAGGCATGCCTTGTATTAGTCCCACATGCATAAGTCACGGGAGATATGTTGGGTATATATGGAAATATGTCCTTCACTAGGTGTGATGCGTTTTGAGAAAATCGTACGGGCTTAGGCGCAAAGCATACAATATCATACGCTATTGGAGAATGTTACATATATGCAAGGAAACAAAAGTCAACAAGATAAAGAGAAGAATAATAAATTGATACATTGAGAGGCTCAATGATAACAAGAGTGAAAGAGCTGAACCTCTCTGAAACTTGGGCCACATCGTCTACCATAACAACAAGAATGATATCATAATCAAGCATATTCCACATCACAAACTTTCATTGCAATGAAAGAACAACTATGTATAAAGTAAGGTATCGTGGAATATTTTCTTTTCGTGTCTCTTGCAGTACTTGAAAAAGACTCGATTACATTAAATGGCAGACAAGCATCCAACGCTACATCATGCCTCTTTGACTCAAGTGTTACAATATTATTTAGTATCTCTCATTAGTTCCCTCACATCGCAAGGCCTTGTCACCAAATGCAATCTTTGATTCTCTTGAAGAATCTGCCACCATTTCCTTGAGGTTCAACACTTCTTTCTAAACGATTTCTTCAGGAATTAGAAATCTCCCTTGGACCTTCTTCGAAAAAAAAGAATATTTACAATATTAAACAATTAAGCTTTCTTTGTTGTTTTTCTATCTTTAAAATTGTTGTGTTGAACCTTTATTGATATCTAGCAGAGTTCAACACGCCTCTTTAGGAAGTATGCATTGATGACTTGTAGTCTTCCATGGATTCGTACTCTTTCTCGATAGTACTTGGCCTTTCATGCTGACTGTGATGGAAAAATCCGAGAACAAGGAGAGAATATCGCAGAGAGATTGCAGAAAAATAGAGGAGACACATGAAATTTACCCAGGTTCACCCTTGAGATGAGGGCTACGTCCTGCAAAGAGGTTCCACTATATCGTTTAGGTTTACAGCCGCCACACCAAATTACATCAGAAATTAGGCTATTAATAGCCTCTCCAAACCGGGTTTAAAACCCAAACAAACAGAGAAAAAACCTAATCCGAACCACACGGGCCGACTAAACAAAAGCCCAAAACCCGTCTAGGTTTCGGGGGCGCTGCCCCCGAACCCCCGCCCGCTCACCGGCGAGCGGGACCGCCGTCGGGGGGCGGGGCCCCCCGAACCCCCCCTTTCGTTCGTACGCCAGCAATACTGTTAATTGGGTAATACTCAGATTCCCCTAAGCTCACGTGGACGAACCCGGTGTGAGAAACAAGGGGCCCTGAAGTATTCACCAACTCTAACATTCTCCCACTTGGTGGATACTTCACACCAATGAGAGCCTTGCCAGCAACATTCTTCTTCAATCCGACAGCAGTAGAGCACCACTCAAACTTTACACCTGTAACTGCTTTAGTCAGAAAATCAGAACTATTCTCTGTTGTATCAACCTTTTCAAGCTGAACCTCTTTCTTTTCCACCTTTTCCCGAATAAAGTGGTATTGGATGTCAATATGCTTTGTGCGTGAGTGAAATGCGGGATTCTTAGCTAACTGAATAGCACCTTGATTATCACATCTCACCTCTATAGCACCTTGCTCAAATCCGAACCCCCGCCCGCTCACCGGCGAGCGGGACCGCCGTCGGGGGGCGGGGCCCCCCGAACCCCCCTTTCGTTCGTACGCCAGCAATACTGTTAATTGGGTAATACTCAGATTCCCCTAAGCTCACGTGGACGAACCCGGTGTGAGAAACAAGGGGCCCTGAAGTATTCACCAACTCTAACAGACTGTTGAGCATCATCAGAGATTTCCTTACATGTCCCTTAATGAAGCAATATTACTTTTTTTTTAGAAGAAAAGCAACAGTATTACTTTCCATGTGCAAAAAGACTATTACTCATAAAAATGAAACTTCTTGACAAATTATCGCATAAGAAAATCTTAAGTCATCTCCATGAGTATAGTATCTGGTAAAGAAGCATCACATTGCCTTATTTTTTAACTTGATTCATATATAACAAAGAAGAGTGCATATCTAACTAATTCTGAAAATATACTTTTTTAGGGGAAATTCCGAAAATATACTTACTGTAGGCTAGTCATGAAATCAACCTAAAATTTTAAGGGCACATTCTTCACATGTAGTTAATCTTTGACAATTTTTCCCACATGTTCTTCCTCAACACTACAACTTTAATATGAATTTCTATGCACACCAATTACCTCCAATTAGTTCTTCCTCTTTAGGTAGAACTCAATTATGATCTTCTAATGTCAACAGTTGGGACTCAATAATTGAATGTTTCAATTATTAGCCAGTTACATCTAAAATAGCCGAGTCATAGAATGACTTACTGAGCATCCAATAACCAGAGAAGTATGCTATTGTAACCCTCAAAACAAAACGAATCTGCTATGCACCCAACCAACTTTGAAGTCCCAAATAGTGGCTTTATAGAATTATCTCATATTTAACAGTCACTTCCTTTTAGGAACCTACTCATCGCAAAATCACAAGAGTCACAACTACTTAAGACTCACACCCTTACATTGATAATATTTCTAGGAAACTACACTAAATACAACAAGAATTGATCAATGCAAAAGTTTGTCATCTTCATAACAAAAATGTTGGATGATGAATATGAGAGGAGAATGTAGTTCCCATATTCTCAAATTGCTCTCAACCAGGAATAATAGGCTTACCCAAGAAGACACTATTTTTCTTATTATCTCATAACTTGTTATCGATCAACAATCTTGGATACAGTGCATGTACTCAATATATTAAAAACCTCTCATAAAAACATTCTTCTTCCAAAAGATATATTTTGTTTACAAAAGAGGAGGATGAGTACCGAATAGGCATCTTCATTCAATATCACTAGTTTAGAAGTAATTCTTTTCCTCTAAAAAAAGTACTTCTTTACATAATTAGAGGACGGGGAGGATGGGTTCCAAATGGGAACTGCCATCCAAATAGAGGAACCCCACAAACCCCCACCACCAAAAGAGGCGTTGTGTGGTTTCGTTGAAACCACGTCACCCACACGATTTTCTCAAAACGCGTCATATCTGGTGAAGGACATATCACCATATATACCCAACATCTCTCTCGTGACTTACGCATGTGGGACTAATTCAAGGCATGCCTCATGCACCCTTCCCCCCTTAGGGGACTCAACGTCCTCATTGAGTGATCGCACCCCACCATGCACAGAGGCTCACGCGAAGTGGCTCTGTTATCATATGTAACATTCTCCACTAGCATGTGATATTGTCCGCTTTGGACCTAAGCCCGCACAGTTTTCTCAAAACGCGTCACACCTTCATCTTTTGGATTTGGTGTGACGTTGACTATGATATTATTGAATATATTTTGGATATGTTATGAATTGATTTCGAGAAATGCAATTATGAAAACTATATCTGAATAATTATATGATTGCACATTTGAAAAAGCATATATGATATGATATGAATGGATTATGAGAAATGCAATCTTGTTCCGTTTAAAATGATTGATCGAGTGATGGTACAATTGAAAAGCATATGTGGTATGTTAAGGATTGATTTTATAAAATGCAACACTTTCCGTTTGAATTAGTATTCGACATGATTCATCTTTTGGTATTTGAGTTACAAGATATAGCTCATCTTTTTATCTTTGATATGAAAGTATTATATGATGAATCATGCATCGACATCTGCTTGCATTTGCATATATGATGGTTGGAGCTAAGTGCTACGTCGTTAATCACGATGAGAGCCACCTTTAGAGTTCAATCCATCATTCTGTTCCCCAATAGATAGGCTGGAACTAAGTGCCATGCCGAGCTAAGTGTCACGTCATAAATAGTCGCGAAGGGGGCCACCTCTAAAATTCGTATGGGTCATCTTTAGAGTCCACTTATCGTTATATGATTTGTTCCCCTAAAGGGATGAGGTAGAATAGAGCTAAGTGCTATATCGTTGATCACGATGAGAACCATCTCTAGAGTCCACCTACTGACTACTGAACAATTGATGATCCGTGCATACATACGAGAGCTAGTCTTGTCTAGTATTTATGTCAAAATAAGTTGTATTAAAAATAAAATTATTTTGTCAAATGTACGACTTAAGGTGTATCAGTTTACTCATAATGATATACTTTTACTCTTATGTTATAAAAAAAAGAGTAAATTAAATCACGTTTTCATATTTTTCATAATTTTATTTGATCATTCGTAATGAATCGCGAACTATGATTTAACTCACGGATTAAATTGAAGTCGCGACAATTATGGTATAAAAAAAATCAAAGGTAACAATGCAAAAGCATAAACGTATGGTTGCAGAATATAACAGGGACATCGTAGAATTGTACTTGGAAGATCTCCAGTTGATCATCAGCCTTTGTATTCCACGGGGAAATTGAGAAGTTACTTAAATTAAATAATTGAAAACAATGTCACACAACATAATGCTTGTGCACAAAATTATAATTCTGTCGGTATCTGATGATGAGAAAAAAAAAATTTTGAACTGGCATTCCAAGTGTAGGTGTTCCACTGATCACTGCCTAGAATATCCACTGTTCTCTTTAAATGTCCAAAAGTTGGTTGAAGTCCTTTGGAAAAGCAATTTGGGGTAACAAAAAGAAAAATGTGCTGCATCCCCGCCCGCCCGATGGCCTCGTTAACATTGAATCTAAATTATGGTGAAGGCAGCAGCACTGGCATTATTCTGCTATCCCAAAAGTGCGATTTGTTCAGCACCTGATAGAACTCAACTAACTAAAAGGAGACTAAAACAAATACTTGGATGCTTGCGGTCCCAATTGGAAAGAGGAAAAGGTGATAAATGGGAAGATAAAGCAACAGCTTAGGATGTGGAAAGAATGACTTGGGACCTCAAACCAGAAAAGAAATACAAGCTGAACAATATGAGAACTTGGCACAGCAGAAGTGAGCTTCCCAACAATTCTTCCCATGTCCATGTGACATTGTTTCACTTCCATCTCAAAATAGCTGAACCCCATGTAAGTCCAGCACCGAAGCCTGCAGTAGCGATGATGTTGCCAGGCTGGACCTTGCCACTTCGAACCGCCTCATCCAGTGCTAAAGGAATGGATGCAGCACTAGTGTTCCCATAGTTGGCCAAATTTGAGATGACCTTCTCAGAAGGAATTTGTAACCTTGTAGCAACAGCATCGATTATCCGTTGATTTGCCTGCCATGAGAATTAATATTTCACAAAGTTAAACTCTTGATAATGTCGTTGGACAGCATTAGTTCAAAAGAAACTACCTGGTGAAGAAGCAACCAGTCAATGCTGGAACATGTGATCCCAGCTTCATCCAATGAAGCTTCAATAGTAGAAGGCACACAGCGGACAGCAAACCGAAAGACTTCCTTGCCGTTCATCTGGATGCAAGAAAAGCTTGTGTTCTTTGGAGGAGAAAATGGCACGCCATTAGAGTTAGAATCGAGTTCAGTGTGATCATTCTTGGCTAAGGCATTAAGGTGCCTGAAATAAATCAAAGCCTATAGATAAAATGATAAAGTCAAGCAGTAATACATATACAAAAGAAATGACCACCAAAGTCGACCTTTGACCATGGCCATCACTGTGCAAGTCAAATCCAAGTAAGCCGTCTTCATCCGAACTACATGCCTACAACATGGAAAAAGAGAGTACCTGAACTCATCTTCTAGGAAAAAATATCCAGAAATTATAGAAGTAGCATCCATTTCATTTTTTTAGGATGATGCAATTCATGTTGTTCATTACACAGTTAAGAATGGAGAAATGGTAGATGTATCAATGTTATTAATTCTTGAATACTATTGAGGGGAAAAAATGAGAACCCTAACTTCAATGTCATTTGAAAATATATATTGCAGTTTCAAGCTAAAACTGCTTCATGATTTTACTATTTCTCTCGTTTTCATAAAAAAAGGCAGAAAGCAGCATGTGTAAAAATAAGGACAACCAGGTGTGACAATAATTTCTATCAGTTTCTCGAGACAAAGCACCCAATTTTTCCTGGAATAAGACAATAAAAAAAACTTATTTAATGTTCTCCCTATAAGCTCAGGGTCACTGTATCATCCAGTCCACAGTTTAAAAATAAGACAATAACAACAGAGAAGCCATCATTATCAGAATCCATATGCTTTCATGTAGCTTAATATTCAATTCATCTATCTGGTTACTACCTATCATATTCAGATTCCCAACTACTAGTAGGAGGCTCTTCTTTTGTAAACTTATGATAAGGCAAATCGATGATGAAACACAGGCATTCTTGAGCCATGTTTTTTTCTGAAAAGTGAACCTATCTCAGCCTATTCAACTGACATAAGTGACTCACCAAAAACTGACATGTCTTTTTTTTCTTTTTTGAAAGGGACATGAATGTCAATTGGCAACCATCACTTATAAGCTTCAACGCAAATGATTGATAAACATTTTTTTAAGAGGGAAAGGATGATTCAATATCAATTATTGAATCATTGAGTTGCCTAGGCAGAAGTTGGAGTTGTGGTACATCTGGTACATTGTTACTGCAATTTGATAATAGGTTTTTTTAAGCACAGAAGGCAATACCAGAAAGACAACAAGTTTTCTCCTTTTCCTTTTTGATTTAGCTTTAAAGTACAACATAAAATATTTTAATTCTGTCTGCCAAGGTATTCACTCAATTTAGCTTATTATGCTTTAAAGAATTATGCTCTCTTTTTTTTTCCTGGAGAGTGGACTATGCTAGCACGAACTTCTACAATCCAAAGAATGCACAAAGTTTGAATTGTAACCATGCCGAGAGTCACAGTTTGGCTTGCAGCTGGAATGGATCATACAGCCAAATTTAGGACCGCAGTGGCCAGTACTCATTTTTTTTTCCTTTTTTTTTCTTTTCTTTTTTTCCCTTTTTTTTCTTTTTTTTTTTCTGTTCTTGTTAGGCAGACATACCATCCATGCTATCCCATACCATGCCCACTGTTAACCAAAACAAGGGTGCCTTCACGAGTGGGAAGTTGGTAACTCTGGTTCTGAAGACATTACAGGCTACCAGAAAATAAGAGGGCCACGTTATCATACTACTTATCAGGTGACACGTTTGGTGGAGTTTGGACACAAATTTTTGCTTCCAGTTGATCGGACCAACAAGTGGATTAACTCCTCCTTGAGAGGCTTTCAGATTTCTCTTTGACAGATAACTAAGGGACTCTTGGCACTGACAACCCATTGAATTACAATTTCAGAGGTCTCTACATTACTAAGCTCTGGAGATGCTGTGGTGATGAAATGCTGAAGATGACATGAAATTGATGCACACCTGTAACCCTCTGAGAATTGGTTTCATCATGTGACTGTTAAGGAAACAAAGGTAGCTCACACATGCACATAGAGAGAGTTGGATCCTAGATTCAGACCCATCTTGTTGTGCACTATGTGCCAATGCAATGGAGGACATCAATCATTTATTTTGTTAATGTGCACAAGTTTAGACAGCTGCAAATCGAAGGTGGCTATCCTATGGATTGTATGGCCTCAAAGAAGCATCTTTAAGTAAGTAGATGCTTCCTACAAATTATTTTATCCTATGGATTATATGCTCATTATATGTGGCATAAAATCTCAATAATAATGGATGACTGTATAACTTGACACTCGTCCCCTTTTCCCCTTAAAATAAACGAAGGGTGTCTTTAATTTTTTTATTTGAATTATGTCAATTAAAGAAATCATGGAATAAGGCTTTGTTTCCTCAATAATAATAGCCGACCCCACCTAATGGGATAAGGTTTTGTTGTTGTTGTTGTTGTTGTATGTCAATTAAAGAAATCACAGATCTTTTATGCCATTCCTAAAATAGAAATCATGGGTAATCTTAGAACAACATTATTTGCATATTTCTTCAAAAAAGTAAATACTTGCATAATGATACAACTTTTGTACCAGTATGGTGATTTTCTAAGAAATAGGAGCATGACGAAACCAAAATTATTTGTACAAAAACAAATACTGATACCCTATATAAATCACATATTAAGACTCTTGATCAAAATAATTGAGTTCTATAGTTTTCAAACAATCTGATAAAATGTAACAGAGAATAAAAATACCTGGACCAATACTGCACCAGCCGCATCACCAAAAAGAATACATGTGCCTCTATCTGTCCAATCAACATACCGTGAAAGAGCATCTGCACCAACTACCAACACATTTTGCAAACCACCACCTGCAATAGAATCAACATAAAGCTTATGTTCCCCTAAAACCTAGGAACATCCCTAGAAAACATACAAACAACGAAGAACGATTTTTTATAATACGAACACAACTTCTACCTTTAATAAAGCGAGTAGCTGAGATTAAACCCACAACAAATCCACTACATGCTGCTGTTATGTCAAAGGCCCACGCATTTTTGCATCCCAAGTCCCTTTGAACCTGCAATAAGATTTAGAGAGCAAATCACTAAAAGACTTTCTAGGATAAATGAAAGAAGCAAAACAATAATTAAGAGACAACATATGACAGGCTTATCTTTCAAAGAAAAAGGAGTCACAGAGTTATTGGAGTCAAGTTTTATGACGACACTTTGGGGATCATGATGATGGTGATACAGTGGAATCTTCCAAGTAAGGATTATAGGAGGTAAAACTTATAACAAAAAGAAAATCAAGAAGAATTCCGGTACATAAAAAAAATAAAAGGGTCACCATGTGACATTTAGGTAGATAGCTTCCTTCCATTGGAAGAAGTTATTCAACCACTTTGTTCCTACAAAAAACTGAACCCATAAATGAATAAGCTTCCATGACCTGCCTTGAAGATTTCCAGGGTTCAATATTTTTAGGTAAACCAATACAACTTCCAGAATAGTACCTTCATCTCAACAACTGCATAGGGTTGTTGGAACCCCTTTCTTTCTGTTAGTTGAAACTCAAGATATCAAGTAAAACACACTGATACCTAATCAAGAAGAAAAAAAAGAAACACTAGAAGACGATCTTTTTTCTTCCTAGTCAAAAGGAAATTTCCTTTTATATAACAATTCTTCATATGTTCCTTTTATATAGCAATGGGAAAAAGGTTAAGCCAGGATCAAGAGGCAGAACTACCAGAGTAGCGGTAAGTTGGAAATCGGAAGCCATGTTCTATGTTTTAATTTTCCAAGCATGCATGCTTCCGTGTAGGTTTATAGCCGCTACTCTAACTTATTAAACAACTCCGCCTATGTTTTATAGCCGGTCCCAAGCCCGGATAAAGGAGGAGGGTTGTGTTAGGCCCCGACAGCCAGCGTAAAACCTTGTCGAATCGCATGAACATGGATCTACGAATGGCGTCGTATGATCCATGTAGCCGACCCCACCTAGTGGGATAAGGCTTTGTTGTTGTTGTTGTTCCTTAAAAATTAAGCACATTACAACGTGATCAGGTTTTACTTTCTGCAGTTGTTTTTGCTGCAGTTGTTGATGCAAAGAATCAGCAGCAATCAATAACATCAGCAATGACTACCTTTTTTTGTGTGTGAGAGAGAGAGAATGGAAAAACTACTAGATAGCCTTTCTTCCTACAATCAGGTGTATCTTTACTAGTCATCCAAGTAGAAAGCAAAGTAATGCAACTGCTTAACTGAAGATTAGTGTACAAGGATCTGTGTAGCATATGCTATGGCTATGACTCAGAGTTTAGAGTTTCTGAAAATGGATTTTCTTTTTATTTTATTATTTTTTTAGGAGAATTTTCTTTTTAAAATTAACTCAAAAGCAGTGTAAATAGATTCAATATAATGTTAAATTGCTAAGGAACACATCATCTAATACAGATACTATGATCTCGACACTGTTTTTCAGCTTACCCGTGCACCAGATCCAAAAAGATCATCCGGTGTTGATGTGCACATAATGATAAGATCAACATCCTCGGCTTCTACTTGGGCCATTTCAAGAGCCCTCTTTGCTGCCTCTACAGATAAACCACTTAGTGTTTCCTCGCCTGCTAGAATTAAGCTACTTATATCAATATGCATATCTGATTAATTGGTTAATTAGTTACAAGGAAAAACAAAGAATATTCATTGTGCATGAGGCACTGGATTATCTAATGAAAGTGTGCTATAGAACTAGATAATGTAGTGAAAAATTAAGAATTAAGCTACCGAGTTTGGTCGTCATCAAAGTATTAGTTTTGTGTGTGTAATATCTGATAAAGCATCCAACTTGAATCCGATTATTACAATTTGACATAAACATATGAAGAGATGACAAAATAAATACGCATTTCTCAATAATTGCAAATTGAAGAATACATCATTGTGTATAGAACTAGTTACAAGAAAAACAAAGAATTTCCATTGGGTATGTCGCACTGGATTATCTAATGAAAGCGTGCTATAGAACTTGATAATTATAGTGAAAAACTTAGAGTTAAGCTACCGAGTTCAGTCGTCAGAAAATTATAGCTTTCTAGTGCTTGTGACATCAGATGAAGCACCCAACTTGCATCCAATTATTAAGATTTGACATCCATAATATGGCATGATGACAGAAAAGAAATACTCATTCGCCCAATGATTGCAAATTGCAGGATACCTCATGACCATGGTGACTCTTCTAGAAGAATGGAAAATTGAGATTGTGTGTTGTCAGTATACATGAAATAGGAACATTACCTGTAAGAACCCGTCTGTTACGAATCCCTGTGCGCACAGAAATCCACTCATCTGAAGTTTCAACCATTTGTGCAAGATCATCATTTGAAATCTGAAGCTTTGGCACTGCTGATCCACATCCAACAAGTTTTGAACCCATGCCAACAACTCTGTAGTATTCTCAGATTCAGAAAATCATTTCTCAAGAAGGTTTTTTCTTCTACAGATGTTTTCAGGTTTTATTGAATGGAAAACCATCAATATATAGTATATGAAACAGCATATGCGATATATACACATATGCATGCATATATAATAGAAATGTAAACTTCCAACGTATTTGTATATACTATATACCATTAAAAAGAAGTGAAGGTGGGGCACACCTCTTACCAGATAGTCTTAGCAAATCTACACAAACAGAGTTATGATGTTATATAATACTCAATTTCATCCACAAGTTAAGTTCTTTAAACAAATTGCTGAATTGAAATAAGGTATTGATCAACATAATTCCAACAAACAGACACTAGTTCACCTATTCATGTGAATTCAAATTACCTCCCCGAGAAATTATATATGTGACCATGCAAAAGGGCCATCAATTCATGATCCTAACTATCATCTACCTAAATGGTGCACATTTATCCCTTCAGTAGCAATCAACTAAAACTTGTCATAGAGGATGTGTATGTTTGCGAGAAATCTAACTCTTAACCATCCTTAACTGCATCAAAGAGAATGGACATGTTTGGAAGCAACGCAAGTCTTGACCATCTTTGAGGTCTCTATCACAGACGTTTTGCAGCATATCACTCAAATAACGTAAGGAAACAAAATATTAGCGCACTGAAGAACGCACACTTGGAAGCACTCTCAAATGAGCCTGTTCATTCTTAAAATGCTTATTTACCAAACGTTTTTCAGTCAGGAGCTTCTTCAATCCTAGGGTATGATCTATAATAACGAGGCATCAACAAGACCATAGAAGGATAAGACTAGACATTGCAGTCATAAGCCTCCAGCATTTGGCATCAAAGACCGCATCTTTTCGTCCCAAGAATGACGCAAATTGCAAACTTTGATGTCGTCGTCAAGAATCAGTATTGCGTCAAATTACCAAACGTATCAACTAGAAGAAGCCATAAAAGACGGAAATCAAAGCTTGGAGGCAAAGGGAAGCACAGACCTGGGAGGGCGCGGCGCTCGGTCTTCGACGCCACCATCGACCGCGGCGGCGGAGCAACAGCGGAGAAGCGCCGGGGACCGCCGCCTCGAGGCGGAGAGGCCCCCCGGGGGGCAAGTGGCCACGGGGGCAAAATTTCTAGTCCGGAAGCACCGCACCGCCGGAGAGATGAGACCCGGCGTGTTCGCCATCGCCAAATCGCTCGGGTGGGCACGAAGAGGGAGCGAAGAGAGCTGCAAATGGCGGAGAAGAGATCGAGAAGAACGATGCGGATCGAGGAGGAGAAGGGGAACAAAATGGCGTAGGGGATGGAGGATGGAGAGCTTCGTAAACTCCGACCGTGTCTGCCAATTACGTTTAAAAAAAATTAAATATAAAAAACGAAAAGGAAAATAGCAATAAAAAGTATCTTTTTCGTTTTAAAATTTTAAACTTAGTACAAATTTAACATTTTTATGAAAAAAATCTACTTTTTTAACACTTGTCATGTATTTGTAGTGTTAACGCTGTCACTGTCTAGGAAAAAAGTTAAACTTGTCATGTAATTGTGTTTCTTTTCTTCATTCCTAGTATTAATTTCTAACAAAAGAAATTATCGTTAAATAAATGGCATTATTGTGGATTTTACATGTGAAAAATATTTCTGTCGTCCACCTTTTTTATTTAGCGAATTGGTGTAATTTTACATGTGAAAAATTTTGAATCTTTATTGAAAATAATTTTGAGTTTCTAACTCTGCAGCTTGTTCTCGTGATAGTTTTTTTAGCATGACATTAAACACATCATCTCGAGGAATATGCATACTACTACAAATAAGTAATCATAATATCTTTTGGTTCTTCGCAGTCCTCCTAGAAAATTTATGAAGATACTCTTCTAAGGATGGCTTAACACACACAATGGACAATCCCTACTTGCAATTTGTGGGCTTTGAAGTGCACTGTAAAGTGTATCCTCAAATATATCGAGCTACATTTTTCTGCATGTCAGTAAATATTTTTCTTAGAACGTATTGATTTGACCTCATAAGCGGAACCGTCACTCAATAGCATGTTCCCAAGAATCGTCACCCAATAACATGTTGTCACCGGAAGCAGAACCACGTATTTTTTTAAAAAATCTCATAATTGTTTCAGAGCAAATCGACTTAAATTTGTAAGAGTTTTTTATGTCAAAATATCTAGCAACTTTTGAAGAATGAGATTTTTCAAATAATATGTATCCTACCAGTACTTTGATGCAAGATTGTCAAGATCTCCACTAGATCTTGAAATCTTATGATTTACGATTTTATTATCACTAAACAATCTCGATTTTATCTTTATGATCTTATGTGTAAAATCTTAATATGATCTTAATTTTGGTCATACTTACGATCTTATCCAATCTTATGCAATTTTATATGATTAAAAATAATATTTAAATATTAATAAAATTATATATTTATGATCATGATAATAATTTAGTTGAAATTTCATATATTTTCTTCATTTTTAATATGTTTTGATGATTTTCATTTTTAATGTGCTTTAAAGTAATTCTATTTTAAAAAATTTTCTCAAATCAAGTAAAGCAAAATCAAATGCTTCAGTTATCATCTTCTTTTAAGTTTGAAAAGTTTCATTTTGTTGTGGTCCCATTGAATTCTTGTCCTTGTCATTATGAGATTATGCAAAGGTGAGGCCAGTGAACATAAGTCTCATATAAACTTTCTCAAGTATTGTGTATGTTTGGGATTTTCAGAAAAATGAATAAAGGATATTTATTTTCATTTAATGGGTCTGGAAATTTCAATGTTAATATTTTGGAATTAAATAATTCCGAAATTGATGAAAATTAGGGGATAAGTTGGAAAGATAAGAAGGAATTTAAAAAGAGATAGAATTCACATGAAAATAGATATTGGATTGTTAAGTAAATTTGGATTTAAATAAATCTGAATAATTAAGAAGTGATTAGTCATTGATGAATGGCCAAAATTGATACTAAAGGAGTCTAAGGTCCAATAGAATTGATGTCTCAAATCTGCACCTATAAATAGACATTAAAGAGTGGTTGAAAATTCCTTTTCCTGCAAAATAGAATCCTGCCAATGAGCCCTCTTTTTCCCTCATTTACACATGAACCGAGACACCTCGAGAGCACGTGGTGGCTGATTTTGAAGCCGGCATATAGGAAAAGATCTTTCAAGTGGGAGCCGCGAATTTCAGATCGTGGACAGAGAGGAATCGCCGGCCAAAGTTCAGCGTTCATGCAGTCTTCCAGAGAAGGATTACAGTTGGTTTTCAGCCAACTTTAAGTGCGTAGGGAGAATTCCTATGTCATCGATATTCTGCGACATGGAACCCTATTCTCTTCTCCTTCGTACTGTGAGTCCATTGATATATCGTATGCATAGTTTGAACATCGTAGGGCATAATTATGATGGTCGGAAAGTCGCGTCGGAACGCATTTCTCCGTCGGTAGCAAAACCCGGCCCAGATTTTGTTGAATCCGGGCCGAGTCAGATTCGGAACCGGATCAAGTTGCCTAACCGGCCCGGATTCCTATTGCCCCGATCCGGGTTCGGCTTCGGCTCGACTCGGACTCGGCGCGATTGTCTTGGGGGTGGACCGGCCAACCCGACCCGGGTTCACCATACACCCGGCCTGGGTTTGCCCTAACTAAGGTGATTTTGATAGTTTCTGAAGACGGCCCGAGTTCTGGGGACAAAACGTAATTTTGGACAATTTGTTATAGATAATTGAATAGTCATTATACTTAATGATTCCTGATCATATCACAAACAGATCTGACCTCATCACATCTTTCAAATTTGATTTGAAATTAATGTCAGCATTATTCTATCAGATCGTGTGATTCATTATGATATTGATCCAGTAGTTTTCCTGAGTGGGTCCTTATTTAATCTAAATTAAATTGTTAAATATAGATCTTTAGGATAAACAAGATAAAAGATGGAAATCGCTAGGTCTTCATGTTCTCCGATTGTTTCCAAGTCCTCTGGACCATTATTGTTATCGTATTATATGGGGGAGATAGTGTACCTAGAAGTTTGAGACGTCATCCTTTATGGATGAAAGAGTCATGGAGTTCTCTTAATTGACTGAACGCTCACTATTGAATTGAATAACTCCAAAAATTGAATTGAAATTTAAATTGAACAGAATTGAATCGAATTGAATTGAATCTTGGTCATTCGAATTTTGACATTGATTAGCTTTGCCTCCGCCTATTGAATTGAATACAAAATTGGTATTGACCGATGACCTTATTTTTTTATAATAGAAAATTTTTAAATTGAATAGGTGCCATAATGATCAGACATAGTTGATAATTATTATTTATTGGTCCATTGATCTCTTACATGATCCCCTTTTATTGATTCATTGTCTTATTGATTTATTATTGATCTCTCCTTATATTGTCCTATCCTGTGCTCTATTGTTTATTGCTCCTTATTGATTATTGGTTTTTTAGCACCATTGATTTTTTCGCATATTTTAGTATGGTGGAGTCATGAACGTTTCCAGCTCCGTGATTTTATGAATTTTTAGCTATTATTATTATTAATTTCACATTTTATAGAGTTTAATTTTCGCAAAAATTATTTATATAGAATTGTGTAGCATCTTTAAGACGACTATGAGCACGTGAAAGTCACGTGGGTCTCGGTGCATTACAAAAGGTATTAGAGCCTAAAGAGATACACTTCTTAGCTGTCTCTAATAGGTAGAATTGAGTTCACGTGCAACTATTACGAACAACCACTTCAGCCATCAAGTAAGGTTAAGTAAGTATTGTATTGTCACACTAATAAGGATGGTATCCGACCCTGTTCGGGGCGGGGAACACCTCCCCTGCCTCAACCCCGTCGTCCACCCCCCCCCCCCCCCCGCCCCCGATCCCCGCGCCGATCCCGCGGGGCCCCGAATCCTCGCAGGGACCTCGATTCCCTGAATATTTTATTAAAAAATATGAAAAAATTAGAAAAAATAAATTATTATATAATAAATTTCACAACATAAACTTCAAAAAATTAAAAAAATCAAATTTAAAAAATTTAATGGTGATTGAAATCACCTCTGCACTGTGCGCAGAGGTAATCAAAATCACCTCTGCGCACACTGTGCGTAGAGCCGCAGAGGTGATTCACCTCTGCGCACTGTGCGCAAAGGTGAATCGCCCTTGTCGACGATGATGATGGCGGCCATCGAGTTGACAACGACAGCGGCCCTCGAATCGACGACGATGGCGGCCCTCGAGTAGACGACGATGGCGGCCCTCGACGACGATGGCAGACCTTGAGACGACGACGATGGCGGGCCTCGTCGATGGCGACCCTCGATGACCCACGATGACGCCGCCGCCATCGTCGATGACCGGATTGAATGGATCGATGATGCCCTGGACGACACCGATGCCCTCGACGATGATGATGCCGCCGCCGCCGATGATGACGCCAACGCCCTCGACGATGATCCAAGATGACGCTGCCGCCGATGATGACAACTGGATCGATCGAATCGACGATGACCGGATCGACCCGCCTAGATTGACCCACCCGGATCGATCGGATCGACGATGATGCCCTCGACGACGATGATCCACGATGACCCTGCCATCACCGACGATGACCGGATCGACGACGATTGGATCGATCCGCCCGGATCGCCGATGCCCTCGATGACGATGGCGGTCATCAACATCGACGACGATCGAATCGACCCGCCCTCAACCAGATCGATGATGCCCTCGACGATCCATGACGCCCTCGACGATGATGACATTGGTGACCGACGAAGGGATGTTGGCGGTCGACTACCGGCCGCCAGACGTTGCTATTTAGGGAGAAAGAAAGAGAGGAGTGGAGAGTTTCGATGGCCTAACTTAGGATTTTATGTTATATATATGTACAAAATGGACGATTGAGATGAAATCTAATAAATATAATTATAATAAATTATTAATTAAAAATATTATCGGGGATTCGGGGACCCGACGGGGCGGAAGTAGTTCACCCCGCCCCGATCCCTGAATGGGAAGGCGGGGCAATTTGGCCCCCATCCCCTCCCCCGCGGGGAAAAAAATCCCCGAATGCAGGGCCCCGAACGGGGAATCCCCGCGAGGCCCCATGGGGGGCGGAGAATATTGTCATCCCTACACATTAATGAAATTATTATTGCTATTGTTATGTTGAAGCAACTGCTATGACCTTTTCGGATCATATCCCATGGCCTCTAGGATTGGATCGCAATGGGCTCTCCAGCAGGCCCAAGGCTCACAGGCTAGTGAACGATAGATCCAAGGCCCTCAGATGAATGGATATCAAGAGGAACAATTGAGGCAGGGATATGTGCCTCATGGACCTCACTCTGCTCATACTGCATACTCTCACCTCAAGAGTCACGCATGGCAGTCTGCTTAGGATCACAAGGATACAATTAAAAGGTTCCTAAAGTTGCAGCCCCCTCAATTTGATGGGAAGGGCGACTTCGAGGATGCTGAGAGTTGGATCGAGGAGATTGAGCAGATTTTCCTCGAGATGGACTACGATGAGGACCGCAAACTGATCTGCGCCAGTAGTAAGTTGAATAGTGAAGCCAGAGACTGGTGAAATGTCGCTAAGCTGACAACGTTCTCGGGCCAGGATTATGTCACCTTGGAGAACTTTAAGAAGGCCTTCAGAAATAAATTCATCCCTGCCTATGAGAGGAGTAGGAAGAAAAAGGAGTATCTCACGCTGCAGTAGGACAACTTGACTATAAAACAGTACCTGACTAGATTCCTGAACTTGGAAAGGTACTCGACCCTACAATAGACGGAATCAGATTGGGTGAACCGCTGGGTGGATTGGCCTGAAGTCCAGCCTCAGGAAAAGAGTCAAAGGAGGGAATTGTCAGACCCTCCAATTTGTTGAAAAGTTCGCCATATATCTGGAGGATGGCAAGCAGGCAGGAGAGATCACAGACATGATGACAGGCATGACAACTGTCGTCGCAATGACCGGAATAGAGACAGACCCTATCCCGAGAGGAGGGAGCAACAGAAGGCAGGCCCGTGACTTCTGCCACCGATACCATCCCTGTGAGTGCTACCGAAAGACGGGCGCATGTCTGAACTGTGGCAAGGTGGGTCACTTCGCCCAATAATGTAAGGAACCAAGGCGCGCTGCACCACATCCTCAGCGTAATGATGGGCCACCGAAGATGGTGCAAGGCCGAGTCTACAATGTGAGGCCTACTAACGAGCAGAGAGCAAATGACACCATCCAATGTACGCTTAAAATTAATGGTGTTCATGTTAACATATTGTTTGATTCAGGAGCTACACACTCCTTTATTTCGGAGCAATTTGCTCCACTATTGAGTATGAAGCCACAAGCAACGGGATTCCCACTCGACATCGGCACACCTTTGGGGTTCAACGTCATCCAAAAGTACATTCCCCAGGTGTCAATGGAAGTGGAAGGCAAGAACTTCTCGGCGGATCTAATTGTCATCCTGATTAGGTATATGACGTGGTGTTGGGCATGGACTGGCTGTCCTATCACGACGCTTACCTACATTGCTGAGCAAAGAAGATCGTGATCGGAGCACCGGAAGGACCGCATTGTCAGAGGCATGCCACTAGAGCAGGGCAAGGTCCTAGTGTCAGCTATCAAAGCCCAGAAGCTACTGAAGAAAGGTTGCCGAGAATTCTTAGCAAGCGTAGTTAAGACGAACTGAGCTGAAATAGACCGAGATAGCATTGAGGTGGTAAAAGATTTTCCGGATGTTAGTACTACCACCATGGCGGGAGATCGACTTCCGCATCGACTTGGTGCCGGGTACTGCACCCATTTCGAAGGCACAATATAGAATGGCTCCAGCGGAAATGTTGAAATTGAAGACCAAATCCAAGACCTGTTGGATAAGGGATTCATTCGATCAAGAGTCTTCTAGAGAAGGGATTACAGTTGGTTTTTCAGCCAACTTTAGGTACGTAGGGGAATCCCTATGTCATCGGTTTTCCGCGACATGGAACTATATTCTCTTCTCCTTCGTATTGTGAGTTCATTGATATATCGTATGCATAGTTTGGACATCGTAGGACATAGTTATGATGGTCGAAAAGTCGCGTCAGAATGCACTTCTCCGTCGATGATAGAAGTCGACCCGGGTTCTACTGTACCCGGCTCGAATTTCGTTGAATCCGGACTGAGTCAGATTCAAAACCGGATTGAATTGTCTAACCCGGATTCCTATTGGCCTGAATCGGGTTCGACTTTGGCTTGACTCGGACTCGGCGTGATTGTCTTGGAGGTGGACTGGCCAACCGGCCCGGGTTCACCATACACCCGGTCCGAGTTTGCTCTAGTTGAGGTGATTTTGATCGTCTCTAAACACAGCCCGGGTTCCACCCCGACGCGGGCCGAGTTCTGGGGACAGAAAACATAATTTTGGGCAATTTGTTATAGATAATTGAATAATCAATATAGTTTATGATTCTTGATCATCCCTGCTCATATCACAAATAGATCTGACATCATCATATCTTTCAGATTTGATTTGAAATTATTGTCATCATTATTTCATCAGATCGTGTGATTCATTATGATATTGATCTAGTAGTTTCCCTGAGTGGGTCTTTGTTTAACCTAAATTGAATTGTTAAATATAGGTCTTTAGGATAAATAAGATAAAAGATGGAAACCGCTGGGTCTCCTTGTTTCTAAGCCCTCAGGGCCATTATTATTATCGTATTGTATGGGGTAGATAGTGTACCTAGAGGTTTGAGACATCATCCTTTAGAAAAGCTATGGCTGTCCTATGATGACCATGGTCTTCCGCCATCACGAAACTATTGTTAAAGCTACTATTAGAGGGCGGTTTACCGTAGTTTGATCCCCTACTGACCTACATGAAAGAGACATGGAATTTTCTTTAATTGATTGAGCGTTCACTATTGAACTGAATAATTCCAAAGATTGAATTGAAATTTAAATTAAATTGAATTGAATCGAATTGAATTGAATCTTGGTCATTCGAATTTTGGCGTTGATTGGTTTTGCCTCTGCCTATTGAATTGAATAGAAATTGGTATTGGTCGATGACCTTATATATTGATAATAGAAAATTATTAAATTGGATAGGTGCCATAGAGATCAAGCATAGTTGATAATTGTTATTTATTGGTCCATTGTTTTCTTACCTGATATTCTTTTTTTGATTCATGGTCTTATTGATTTATTATTGATCTCTCCTTATATTGTCCTATCTTGTACTCTACGATTTATTGCTCCCTATTGATTATTGTTTTTTTAGCACCATTGATTTATTATTTATTATAATGGTTAGACCCTACGTATTGAGTATTTTTATACTCATGGGCTTTCTCTTGCATCTGGATTTATGCAGGTGAGATGATAGAAGATGGTGATGCAGGTGGTGAGGCTCATTGACAGGATTATTGCACATGGTGTAGAATTTAGTCCTACTAGATTATTTAATTAGTTTTTATTTTCCGCATATTTTAGTATGGTGGAGTTATGGACGTTTCTAGCTCCTTAATTTTATGGATTTTTAGTTATTGTTATTATTAATTCCGCATTTTATAGAGTTTAATTTTTGCAAGAAATTATTTATATAGAATTATGTAGCACATTTGGAATGACTCTGAGCACGTGAAAGTCACGTGGATCTCGGGGCGTTACAAACAAGATACAATATAGCCCCGCACAGAATTTTGGCCTCATAATCTATTCCCCAACTTCATTTTCAACAATGAAGTCAAGGTATACTAATTCTATATGGGCCACTCCACACTTTCTCATATTGACATGCTCTAAAGGCTCAAACCAAGCTAGGTTATATAGAATAATGTTATCAAGATAAAGAATAACAAAATTATTTTTATATTGTCCCCATACCTCATTCATTAACCTTATAAATGTGGATGGATCATTACACCAAACCGAATGGCATAACTCTCCATTCAAAAAGGCTTTGCCTAGTTTTGAAGAATGTCTTCCAAGTGTAAGCTTCATGTATTAGTGCTAGGCGATATCATGATCTGAAGTCAAGATTTGTGAAGTATTTGACATCTTGGAGTTGATATACTAGTTCTTAATTGTGATTTTGTTGAGTGCTCGGTAATCAATGCATATTCTCCATCTGCCATATTTCTTTGGAACCAATATCACATGAGATCCACATGGACAGCTACTCAATCTTATAACTTTTTGCTGAAGTAATTCTTGTATTTGTGATTTTTTTTTTCAATTTACAGCAATAAGTAATGAGACATTCCCAAGTTAAGGAGTGAGACACCATCCATTAACTCAATAACATACTCTATTTGGCAAGTATAAGAAATTCCTCTTGGTTTCATAAATAAACTCTTCATATTATTGCAACAGTTTCTTCATCTCATTCTTGTTGTTTTCACAAGTTCTTTGAAAATCACTTCTGAAAATTTTCCTTCTTGTGACACCTTTCTTAATAGAAAAACTAGCTCATTGCCCATAGCACTCATCATCTTCTTTACTTGTATAGTTATGGCCAACTCTATATATTTTGTTGGTCTCTTATCCTTCACAAGCAACTGTTAATCATTTTTTTATGAATCTATACTTTTGATCTCCTCGATAAAAGATGTCACCTCTATCAAACACATATGGAAGACCAAACATTACTTGGCTAATTAACAAGACTTTTCGATATCAAATTCTTTTAATTGCCTGAGTCGATGTTGACTTCTACCACGGATTGTTTTATTTGGATGTTTAGGTAGAAGAGAGCTTCACCATCTTCATTTAATGCAAGAGGTTTCTTTGAGGTAGATAATAGTCTCTTGGGTTCAGACCTTGGCTGCCTTGTCACGAGAGTTAGTATAGGATCATTCTGGTCCACAACATTTAGCCACATTGGCTCTCGATCGATTGTTTTGATTCTTCTTGACATCATGCTTCTAATGATCTGAAGTCAATTTGGGATGTGCAAATCAACGCTTGGACTCATTGTGTCATTCCTTATTGCAATTCATACACTAAAGAGCCTTTGGAGCCTCTATTTTTGCTGCTAACTTCTTCTTATAGTCACATCTTTCAAATGACTTTTGGTTTGGCTTTGTATCAGATGTGGAGTTCTTCTTGTTTGCATTCCTGGAGTACTTCCTTGGATGTAGGATCTTCTCTGTGATGGTACTCTTCCTACAAGTATCATCAATGTTTGTAATTTGATGTATTTGAATATGGTTACTTGCATCTTCTTGCAATCCACTCAAATACTTCTACAGAATATTTATATCTCCAAGTCAACCAGTAAGAATTAATGTTTGATGCTTGAACTTGATTGTGTAATCCTCTGAATACTGCCTCAAGTAATGTTAACGTCTTCAGTACTCCTTGAGGTAGTCAACATGGTAGAATTGTCTTTAATCAACTCCTTGAAAATGTTCTATGTCAAGCCTTGAAGGCCGTACATCTGCACATAAGAATTCCACGCATTGGTGCATCTGACTACATCTTCAGTCTTAAAAAGTCACCCACTCATTAAAGGTTGCACAACATAAAAGTATGAATCTAATTTGTCCAAACAAGAGTCGAGTTTCTCTCCATTTATCTCACCTTTGTATTATGAAATGTTTATCTTTGCCTCCACTTTAAATAAATCCATTCTCTTTCCTCTACTCATGATATTCTATTTTCACTATCTTTGCTCCCTTTGCATTCCTCCTTATTTCTATGTGTTGTTCTTCTCATTTAGGGTATATTTGGTTCAAAATTAGTAAGGATAAGGGAAGGGAATGGAAGAGAACGAAGGAAAATAGTTAATTTTGTTTAGATGACATGAATAATGAGAAGTGAGGAGAATGAAGATTTAATAATAAATTTATTTAGGAGATTTTAGTCCTCATATGTGTATTTATATATTAAGTTTGTAAAATTGTATATGAAAATTCATTTTAATTGTATCTTTCCTCTCCTTTCCATCTCAATTTGGAGAGGAAAGAAAAATGGGATATTGGATGAGAATGAGAATGAAGGGGAAAATCCCCTCCTTTTTCTTCTAACTTAAACTCAACATGTTCATGTCTTGACAATCAGGTAGTCACTACCTTTTGTAGAAGAAATTCATACGCTCGATCAAGAATCGGTCGTCCATTTCAAGTGGGCAAAATCACTGGTCATGCAAATTCCTTAGGTTTCCAATCAGTTTTCCATACAAGAATATATATAACATATACAATTTACTCCTAACAACATATATGATTAAGGTAAGTCTTAACATAATCCAATATACTTTATCATATGTTTTGCATTCAAAACTCTTATTCTATTTAACATCATCAACATCCTCCTTTTCAATCAATCCTGATCTATAATACAAGAATAACTTTTATGATAAATGATAAAATTTGGGTCGATCTATTATCAGGTAAGCATGAATCTATATTACAACAAACATCATTACATATAAATCAATCATTCACTCATGGAGGCATCCAAAGTAATCTTATTTCGAGCAGAAAGATTATAATTATATAACTAAACCCTAAGACATGAATTCTACCAAATATAGCATAGATCTTGAACTTAATGGGTTCCTTAGACCATGTAAAATTCATTTGAAAACTAGCACATGATCGAGATCCCCAAAACACGCATTTTTATCGATTTTCGATCATCCTTTTGTCTGATTAAGCTCTAGTCGTGTCCCCTTCTCCCTCTTTAGTTTCTTGTGCCCTAGCACCTTCAGATGTTGCCCCTATGTCCTCTGGCCGATATCACAAAGAAACAAAACACAGAAACAAAAAATGGAATGAAAATGAGGAAGATGAAGGGGGAACGAGAGTTAATGGGTATATAAAGTGGGGGTTTCATTTTCATATTCTCCATATCATGAGTAGAGAGGGTTTACAAATCCTCCTCTATTATGGAGGTGTAATGAAGGAAAAATCGAATCAAAATTGATCCTCTTGATCTTTTGTCTATTGCACTTAATAATTTCGATCGTCTGAAGGTTGTCGATTTGTCACAATATCAGGCGCTCACTCGTTCTATGGATTTGACGTTCGAAATCTGACATCAGCAAATTTAAAATTTTTAAATTTTTTATGAAATTTTTGGTGTGTTACACAGTATAAACTAAAACTCTCTCTATATAAAAAATTTGAGCACATTCGAAAAAGCATGGTGAATTCAGCAAGGAGGTATTAAATTATAAAATTCATAGGAAGAAGGATCAAGTTAATAATCCACGGTCATCAATTAATAATTATATAATATTAGTAGTAGTTGATACTAAATATAGAATGACTCATTTATTAATTAACGTTAAATAATATTTTCTTATATTTTATTGCTATAAGTACTCGGGCATGGGAGTTCAACTCTTATCAATATTAAAACATGTAATTAAAAATACTAATAATAAGTATAATTTTTTTATTTTGATTATTATATTTATAAGATTTTTGTATCTTCTTTATCTACCCACATTTAAGTATATCTAATATTGGTAATGCCTTTTTCTTAAAAAAATAATTATTCCCGTACTCTTATTTGAGTAGAGAGGGCCTTTGACGTTCCTATGAATCAATCTAATACATTGCAGATCTTAAATCTTATAAAGATCTCATTTTTTATGTGATGAATAATAAATATAAGACTAAAGAAGTAATATTTTAATATATTTTTATATTGTATGAATTCATGAGGAAGTGTCGATAAGTTTTATAAAATATAGATATAGATTTTAATCTAATGCATCTCACACCTTCACTCTTATAAAGTTCTTTCATTTTTTTTACTATTTATTTTATTCATGTTGTCTATATAGATATGCATAATATATTATTTATCTCGTAAATCATAAATGCTATTATTATTATTATTATTATTATTATTATTATTATTATTATTATTATTATTATTATTATTATTATTATTATTATTATTATTATTATTATTATTATTATTATTATTATTATTATTATTCATAAGGAAGTGACACATGATATATTTTACTTCTCTTGTCGGTAATATACATAAGATATATATACATAAATTCGTATAAAAATAATGTAATAGTATTTTATAAATAATTATAAAATTATTTATTTATATTGTATTACATAATAATATTTTTTTATTAAAAATTAGTTTTTAAGACTTATTATCATAATTTTGTTATAAAATATATCTAAAACACTTTTCAATAATTAATATAAATATGGCATTAAAAAATATTTTAATAATTTATTAAAGTATGTCAAGTATCTATGATTTGAACATGAGATGTCAAGTATCTATGATTTGAACATGAGACAACCTTGAGCACTTTCCTTTATAATTTTCTTTAGTTGTTTGAAATATGGTCAATATCAAATGTAAAACTAAATAATTAATATAAATAAGTATTTTTTTTATACATTTATTATTTTATTATATGAATTCATGAGTGAGTGCTAGGTAGCATATTCTTATCTTGTATCTTAAGTATATATGTACAAAAATAATTTAATATTGATATAAAGCTCTTATTCTATTTAACTCTATTTAAGCTCTTAATTATGTATCTTAATTATCACATGTTTTGCATATCAGTGCTCTTATTCTATTTAACTCTATTTAACATCATCAACATCCTCTTTTTCAATCAATCTTGATCTATAATACAAGAATATTTTTTTTATGATAAATGATAAAATTTGGGTAATAGATCACGTAAGCATGAATTCATATTACAACAAACATCGTTACATATAAATCGATCCTTCACTCATGGAGGCATCCAAAGTAATCTTATTTCGAGCAGAAAGATTATAATTATATAACTAAACCCTAAGGCATGAATTCTACCCATTATAGCATAGATCTTGAACTTAATGGGATCCTTAGACCATGTAAAAGAGGAAAACTATCACATGATACAGATCCCCAAAATACTCATTTTGTCAATTTTGGATCATCCTTTTGTCTGATTAAGCTCTAGTCACGTCCCCTTCTTCCTCCTTAGTTTCTTGCGCCCTAGCAACTCGAGATGTTGCCCCTATGACCTCTGGCCAAGATCACAAAGAAACAAAGACACAAAAAAATGGAGTGGAAATGAGGAAGATGAATGAGAGGGGAACGAGAGTTAATGGGTATAAAGTGGGGGTTTCATTTTCATATTCTCCGGATCATGAGTAGAGAGGGCTTACAAATTCTCCTATATTATGAAGGTGTAATGAAGGAAGAATTGAATCAAAACTGATCCTCTTGATCTTTTGTCTATTGCACTTCTCAATGTCTAAAAAAGTTTCAGTCGTCCGGTAAAACATCGATGAAGCTGCCGATTTGTCTAAAAAAGTTTCGCTCGCTCATTCTATGGATCCGACGTCCGAAATCCGACATCAACAGATTTAAAATTTTTAATTTTTTATGAAATTTTTGGTGTGGTACACAATATAAACTAAAACTCTCTATATATAAAAAATTTGAGCACATTCGAAAATCATGGCGAATTCAGCAAGGAGGTATTAAATTATAAATTCATAGAAGGAAGGATCAAGTTAATGATCCACGGTCATCAATTAATAATTATATAATATTAGTAGTAGTTGATATACTAAATATAGAATAACTCATTTATTAATTAACATTAAATAATAGTTTCTTGTATTCTATTGCTATAAGTACTCGGGCACGGGAGTTCAACTCTTATCAATATTAAAAACATGTAATTAAAAATACTATAATTATTTATTTTGATTATTAGATTTAGAAATTTTTTGTATCTTCTTTATCTACACACATTTAAGTATATCTAATATTGGTAATGCCCTTTTAAAAACATAATTATTCCCGTACTCTTATTTAAGTAGAGAGGGCCTTTGACGTTCCTATGAATCAATCTAATACATTGCAGATCTTAAATCTTATAAAGCTCTCATTTTTTATGTGATGAATAACAAATATAAGACTAAAGAAGTAATATTTTAATACATTATTATATTGTATAAATTCATGAGGAAGTGTCGATATGTTTTACCTTTTTTTTAATAATATATAAAATATAGATATAGATTTTCATCTAATACATCTCACACCTTCATTCTTATAAAGTTCTTTCATATTTTTACTGTTTATTTTATTCATGTTGTCTATATAGATATTAGGGGTGAAAGTAGTTCGGGTCGGTTCGAGTTTTCGGTCTAAAAAAATTAATCGCTATTTTTCAGATCGGTTTTTAAAATTAGAAAGACCACCCTAAAACCATTTTGGAAAAATAAAAACCGCCCTTTAGCGGATCAATTTTTTTGAGTGATTTTTTTGGAGCCCTACTTTTATATAATTATATTTTAAAAATATATTTAATAACTTAAAATTAATATAAAAATATTTAATTTTATATTAAATATAAAATATACTACTAAAATTTTAAAGTTATTAAATTAGAGTTTGATAATGTGATAGAAAAGTATGAAATTTTATACAAAAAATATTATATCTATAATAAAAGAATTAATGACATATGTATTAATTATATAAATAAAAGATCATAAATAAAAATCGAGCTCCATGGGTCCCTACGGTTTTTTCGGGTGGGTCCCTAATTTTAGCGGGTGGATTTTAATTTATTAAAAACCGTCCTAAATCATATATGGACCCCTAATTTTCGGTTTTTCGGTTCGGTTTTTTCGGGTCGGATGAATTTTTTGGGTTGGTCGGATTTTTCTTACACCCCTAATAGATATACATAATATATTATTTATCTCATAAATCATAAATGTATGACTAAATAAGTAATATATTAATACTACTACTACTACATAAGATATATATACATAAATTCATATAAAAATAATAATACTACTACTACTAATAATAACTACTACTACTACTACTACTACTACTACTACTACTACTACTAATAATAATAATAATAATAATAATAATAATAATAATAATAATAATAATAATAATAATAATTATTATTATTATTATTATTATTATTACTATTATTATTATTATTATAATTATTATTATATGAATTCATGAGGAAGTGGCACATGATATATTTTATTTCTCTTGTCAGTAATATACATAAGATATATATACATAAATTCATATAAAAATAATTTAATAGTATTTTATAAATAATTATAAATTTATTTATTAATATTTTATTACATAATAATATATATATTTGCTTTTTTTTATCAAAATCTAGTTTTTAAGACTTATTTATTTTGTTATAAAATATATCTAAAACACTTTTCAATAATTAATATAAATATGGCATTAAAAAATATTTTAATACTTTATAAAAGTATGTCAAGTATCTATGATTTGAACATGAGTCAACGTTGAGTACTTTCCTTTTATAATTTTCTGTAATTGTTTGAAATATGGTCAATATCAAATGTAAAACTAAATAGTTAATATAAATAATTAATCTTTTATATATTTATTATTTTATTGTATGAATTCATGAGGGAGTGCTAGGTAGCATATTTTTATCTTGTATCTTAATTAATTTAATATTAATATAAAGACAATTATATAATAAGTTTCTTGATATCGTATTGACTATTACTAATAATACTATTATTATTATATGATAGAACATTAATAACACGTTTTTAATAATTATCATAATAAATAAAGTATTAAAGTTTATTTTCATATTTTTTATTTAGGTAGGATTCATGCACCTTTGAATCGATCACGAGTAGACCCAATTCATCTCACTTTTAACCTTATAGCCCATCCATAATTTTTTCATTGGTGAATTTCAAATGTGGAACTAATAAATAATCCATATTCTTAATATATATATATATATATATGAACTTATATATGTGTAAATATATTTCATATATTAAAAATATTTTATTTGAATATAATATATGACTTCATTATCTTAATATGAATAAAACATATATCTAATATTAATAACATTCATTTTAACAATCAAAACAAATGACGTGTTAAAATTTATTGAATATGTGGCAAACTATTAAATTAGTCATTAATCATTCTTAGCTATGTCGCAAACTATTCATACATATGCTTCTATAGATTTTTTTTCATTTGGAAAAGTTTTCAATGAGACTAAAAATGTTTATGTTAGATATATATATATATATATATATATGTATATATATATATCAATTATTATTTATTTTATGGTTCTTATTGTTGTAGACAAAATGTCATTAATATATTTTCATAACATTTTTTTTACAATTCTTTAATAAATTTTGTTTCATAGGTGCCTTCGTAAGGTTGCTACTTACAAAACTTTACCTCTACTTATATATAATATCTTATTTATTATTATAAAATAATTAGAAGTGTATATTAATGGTGATAGCATTTATTTTAATAGCCAATGTAAATAATATATTTATTTTATTAATATTATTATTTGAGTATAAGTGACAAATTATTTTGGGTGTCGATCCGGTGACAGGAGGCTTCCGAAGCCTAAAGCTATCAGCACTTGACTAATTCAGAGTCGGGAAGATAAAATAGTACAAGTTAATTTCTTGGCCAAAAGACGACTTTAAAATTTGAACTTGGGACTACTAGTACTCAGCGAGCACTTGGGGCTAAGCTCAGTCAGCTGAGTGAATCACCATTGGTTTATAGGTGACAATTTTTTAGATGATCATAAGTCAATTCCATGTATCACATTGCATATATTTTTTAGCATTTGACAATTATTACATGTGGGACTAAAGACATACATGATATATTTATTTTATTCATATTGCCATTATAGATATACGTAATATATTATTTATCATATTAAATCAAACTTTTAAAAATTTGAGCATGCCAAGTGGTAGTTAACCCTCCTTATATATAATATAGATTATTGTAATATATGATTTTATTTTTTTATGCAACATGAAATTTGAAAGGGGCGAACGTGAAAATCTTTTTCCTTCAATTGCAAGATAGATATTAATATCTTTATGTTGATCCCAAGTTGGCACCCTAAAAAATTGATCCCTAAAATATTTAAAAAATTATTTTAATTATTTAACCATATTAATTATTTTTAATAATAGATTATATAATTATTTTCAATCATAAATGATAATTTAATATTCATTGTGATAGAACAATAAATAATTTATATGCAAATAATCTATTTATACTATATTAAAATAAGAGTATTATCATGCCACATGACATTCTCTCATAATTTTAAGAAAAAATACAAAGATAATCCTTTTTAAATTAACAAAGATTTATTATCATTCATGCTATAAATTTATTCTCATATATTTTCATTAGATAATTTATTTGAATGAGCATGTTGAGATAGTTAAATTGATAGATTTTTTTAAGCCTTTAAATCTATTTGATAATTCATATTTTATTATCTATTTTAATTATTATAAATATTTTAAGTTCTTTACATGTGTTGTGTATTTTTTTCTATAGTCATTTAATATTTTAAACTTAAAAGAGCAACTTTATTAAATTTTCTTTTGAAAACTGATAGCATATGTTGCATTAGACTACTCTCGTATTAGTATAACATGTAAATATAGTTTTTTAGTTTAAAACATTTTTATTAGATAAATATTTTTTTGTTTTTAATAAATTTATATTAATTGAAAATTATATTTTCTTTAAAATATGATAGAATGTCCCGGCATGATAATAATATCATTTTAATATGGTATAGATAGATTGTACAAAGGTAAATATTGGCTATTTATTATTTTATCACAATGAATATTAAATTATCATTGATGATTTAAAATTACTATCTTACATGTCTTAAAAATAATTAATATGCGAAAAAGGTTTAAATTTGAAATGCTTAAATAGTTGATTTGAATTTGTTACATTTAAAGTTGGGGCACCAACTTGAGATCAACATTAAAGTTGGAGTATAAATTTTAAAAATTACTCCAACAATTGTGACAACTTATGTTCAAGAATAATGTAATATCTTAAAAATTCATCCTAAAAGTTGAAGTCATTTAGAAGAATTTTGATGCACCACACCCGTTCGTCATGAGCACATTACAATGTAGTATAACATAACTTATAGCATAAAACTTACGGATTCAAATTAACAACATTAATCAAATAGCAACATTAATCAAATTAACATGTAACATAAAGTTACTAATATTAGAAGTTCATGAAACATCTTTAACATTAATGATCAATGGACATTATTTAACTATGTTAGAAACTCAAATTTCGAAATCTCATGTTTCCTCTTGCCCCTCCTCATGCTATACAACAAAGACGAAACATGCCAGCTCTATTAGTTACTGAACAATGATCATTTAGGCAGAACTGCTTAAGGTAGTTGTGCAAAGTTTGTTTTACTCAACTGCTACAAACTAGTTATGATTGTGCCTATCGTCAAGTGACACATGACAATCACGCATGCAAAAGGATCAATGGCGGTGGTTATCTATCACACAGTAAGCATCAAGCCTATCACGTGGGAAAGACCCCTAACAAACCAATTGCAACTAAGACTCTTATTATCACTATGTTGTATGCAATTGTGTCGTCATGAGCTCAGTTACGATTATCATTCATTCTTGATTATCTATATGGATTTAGAGTGCAAAACTTTTCAACTAGAATATGTAAACACCCAATATATTCTATGATCGTAAAATAGGATATTGCATAACATACTTATGCATTTATATATAGTAAAAAAAATGCACAAATGACATGAACTAGAAGATGATCATTTGCATGTCAAACATGACATAACCTTTTATCAACATATGGATAAACATGATCATTCATCAATCATCATACATGACCATATATAAGTTACTACCATGCTTAATCTTCATTTTTGCATCATATATTTTTTTGTTAGAATTGTTTTATAATCCATTAGACATCATCATTCATTAAATTCTTTTTTTGTCATAAGATATTTTGAAGCTAATTCTTCTTTGATTAATACTTTATCTTATCTTTATCATAGAACATATTTGACATTAATTTAATTGAAGAATTAAGTCACTATAATCACTTAGGTTGGCTAAGCTTGGAAGGCGCTATGTTCTATGCTCGTGCACACTTTAAGAACACACACACTATTAAGGGTGTGGGTATGAAAAAAATTGTTCACAAGAAAAGCGTACATACAAAGTGTAAAAAAATCTCAATTTTGATTTAATGGGAGATAAGAATACACTCTTCAACTTATTCATTATATATTTCAAACAATAAACATTAATGTTCCCCAATCTTTAGATTTTAGCTTAATTATGAATAGGCATGTATAATGTTATCTAGATGTATAACAATTAGCAAACAATGATATGTAATATGTATATTTGAGAAAATATGTTTTAAAATCATATAGGACCATTTATATCTTTCATATTGTGAAGAATGACTTCATAGCCAGAAAGAGAGTTATTTTTAGCATTTAGCACTCAAAATTTCTTTCACTGTCATGACACGAGTGCGAACCGTGAAGAGACTTCATCACAACTGTGAAGTGTTGTGTTTCATGAGTATGAGTGAGGTGCATTCTATTTCGAATTTTTATACTTCACGTCACGAGTGTAACATGGGTGATGATGCCCCCGAAGTGGACATCCTTATGATCATGAACATGTGAAAGGTTTTAGTAGTGACTTACTCATGACTATGACAATATTGTCACATTCGTAAAGTAATAATTCATTATGGTGAATAGTTCATCTACATGTGTGAGCAAGGCACATTTTCTCATCTTCGAATGCTTGCTCATTCTGTAAATGCTTTGTGGAGCACAACTCACCTCTACTAAATGGGCATATATGTATCAAGAAAAATGAAAGAGAAAATTAATCTTTTGACCTTTCGAAGATTTCAAAGTTTTCTTCTTCCTCACTCTCTTCTCCCTCATTTTCTATTGTTCATCCCGTCTATACCAAAATGCACACTAGAAACATCCATGTAACATCTAAAGTGATTTATACTCTTAGTGAAGGCAAGGGGGTCATCTTTCATAAAAGACAATAGCCATCCATGTATGTTGAAGCTCTGAATCTCACGATCCAAAAACTATCTTTGGATCAAACGGTATCAGAGCTCAAATTGAAATTTGTTGAGATTCTCATTATTCTCTCTATTTTCTCTATATAATGGTGAAATTTAGAGGAGGAAAGGACAATTATATTGAAGGAGAAGGAACTTCTCTTTTTGCAAAAATAGAATATTATTTAAATCAAAATACTTTGAAAGGAAGGATGATGCATGCATTTTCATACATATTTTACATGCATCATTTTGACTATTTTTAATAGTTTTTATCATTGCATGCATCTATTTTATTCTCAAGATCATTGTTTTTGAAGGTGCAAAATGATCAGATCAGAAAAGCACGCAAAACAGGGCATAAAGAGCATGTATGATTGAGTTCAAGAAGAACCCGAGCATACCCGGACCGGGTTGACATTAAAAACTAATTTCGAATCGATTTCCGTCCGAAAATAAAATCTGAACAGAACTCGGCCCGAGTTGGACCAAATCTGGTCCAAGTTTAGTACAATCAACCAAACTGATTGATGACTGTGATTTTTTGGCCAACTTTCACTCGAATTTGAACTGTGACTTCAACTCGAAATCCTAAAAGGTTGCCACCCTTATAAATAGGGATGCACCACGAACTCAAGGAGCATGCATTATGGATTTTGAAGTCCAAACCGCACCAGAAATGAGGCAAAGTTCTACTGTGCGTCACTACAAATCAATTGAAGAACTAGAGAATTCGAAGTTTTGGGCGATTGCTTGGACATAGTTTCGGTCAAGGCTTGTTCCAGATACGTCCACCACCATATGGGAGTTTGATTTATAATTTTTAATCTTTATTTTATTCTTCCTCAAATTTGATGTTAATTCTTCTAATTATGAATTAGTTTAGTTGCTAGAGAATGACTACGTTGAACCTCAGTTTTCTCTTAATGTATTTTATTATTTAGACGTCTGAAAACATGGTTATGATGTGTTTTTCATACTTTATCTAATTGAATAGTTTCTTACATTAATTTTATATTATTTTGCATGATAATCGCAAGAAATAATTGATCAATTCATGTCGGATTCTTCTTTGTGAAGAATCCCGAGCCAAGTTAGTACTAACCCGGGCTGGGTTCCTTTCTTATTTCTGTTGAGTTGAATTTTGTATATGACTCGAGCTGAGTCGTGTTAATTTGATATTATTGTTAGTAAATTAATTTTAATTGCTAACAATTGTGTCATTAAACGGATATTTACAACTTAAAGCATCATAGATAAAAGTAGATTAGAGTTGATCGAGTTTTCGACGTCTTTAATTTTACTTCTATTTAGGATAATTAGGTTCTCAAGTTTTTTAGTCCTTTACTTTAAGCAATTTTTCATATTAACACATCTTAATTCAGAGTATATTGAAGTGGATTGAGTTTTTAGCGTGCTTTGATTATATTCTTTACTAGGTAGTTAGGTTCTCAAGATTTTAAGTCCTATACCTTTATTCATTTATTTTCTACTAGAAGTTTATATTTGATTATTTGTTAATTAAGAAAATTCGACAGGGATACATTGTTTGAGTTCTAACTTTCTCTCACATTAATTAAAGGGCATCATTATCCCATATTGTCATCAATTTGAATCATTTATCTGAAATTAATTCTTGTTATTCTTTCAAATAATAAACTTAAATTAGAAAGATAAGAATCTAAATTAGTCCTCGTAGGTTCGACACTCTATTCACTCTTTATTATTTGATATGATCTAGTATACTTGCTAATATATTTAGGCTTAATTTGCATGCATCAAAAGGCCATGGATAAGGTGGATGCCAAGTTTGTGGATATTATGACAATTTTGAAGACTTTGATGGAGCAGAACTGTAACCATAATATAAACACTACAACATCCATCATCACTTGTGAATGTGCCACCTCCTAATCCATGTATGATTGGAGACTCAACCAACTATACTAATGATTTGTTTGGTTGGGGGTGAAAGGAGAGTAAAGAGGGGACGGGAAAGGAGGAGAACATATTCCTCTCGCTAGATTAAATGGTCGATCTGGAATTTCAAAATAGGAATATGATTGAATAGTCAATCAGAGATCTACTTTGGTCAATCGAGGATCATTGACTTGATTTCACTGGACTACTAGTAAAGTTTCAGATGTTCATGACCGTAGACATGACTTTTGAACAAGCAAAAAGATGAACCCAAAACAGACATCTGACCCTCTTATCGGACAACCCTTGAATGCATAAGAATGGGCTATCAAAACCTAAATGGTCGGCTGATGTTCAAGTACAGAACAAGCATCCGAATTTCTTTCGAGTGATCGATGCGTGCCAGAATGGACGACCACTCCCCTTTTCGAGTGTTTGATTTATGAACACATAATGAACATGACTTTAACTAATAATCATGATTTGATTAACCTCTGTCCACATGATTGTTCTTTCTATTATAATCTCATACAAAGATTTGGAGCCGCCTTCGCTCCCTACAATCTTAATTGGTCCATGTGATCAAAAGATAAGTTCATAATTAATAAAGCTAAAAATAAGAGTTATAATTGCCTACCTAGATGGAAGATTATTAGTTTTGTGTGAGGCACTTTACCTTATTTAAGAACGTTATCAGCCTTGTGTGAGGTCATCCTCCCCTTTTATGGGGCACTTGACACTGATCTCCTATTGACCTAGTGTGATTTAGGTAGTTACACATTTTTGTATTTGCAATGGTACTCCATAAAAGTGAAGAGCTCTTTCAATTCATAGATAAGATGAAATGAAATGAATGACTAGAATAGATGGAATGACTCTGTCCTTATTAATATGAAATAAAGTGAAACAATAATGCCTTTTCAAGCGAAAGATGACATGAAATAGATATGAACAAGAAATGAACTTTGCTTACTCTTGTTCCCAATATTAGATGATCTCCTTCATTCTTTTATATCTATTTAATATGTTTGTTTAATGCATATTTTGATGGATCATTTCTAGATATCTACGATCCATGTTGATTTGTGTGCGACGACTTCTGTTAAGATGGTGTGTGCACATGATTATTATTGAGTCTAAGTTGAGTCTTTTACATTATTGAGTATTATGTAATTGTCATGTATTATGTCATGCATGATATATATTATGGCATGGACTTTATATGCATAATGTGATGTTGGACATGGTGATGTACTTTTATTTTCCTTTATCATTTTAGCTTTCTTATTTTTATATTTAAGTGTTGCAATATTTTATTCTAAAGTCTTTCACTTACGTATAATTCTTATTGATCATCCGGATCAACGAAAGGGTAAAAAAAGTACTAAAGGTCATACCGCTCCAAGAGGATATTTTGCTATGTGACGAGGTCGAATTTCGTCACCGTAAACTATAATAGTAAATTATGAAGAACTTTATAGAAACTCCTCAAAAAAGTTCTCTAGAAATTAGATGGCCTTATTCTAAAAGGATATACAGTTCAATTTTATTCAATAAAATATACAAAAAGGTATTAGCTTTAGTTATTGTATCTCATGTAATCTATTCCTTCTTTTAATTATAAGATAATGGCCATGTGATTTGTATGATGTTTCCTAATTAAGAAAATAGTAATTAAACATATACGAGCTAAAAAGTCAAACTCCATTTATATTATAATTATGATTTATCAACTCTTTAACTTCCACTATTTTTGGTTATTTTGTAGCTTCCCCATTTGCACACAACAAAAGTGTCTATCAACTTTAATGCACACGCCTTAACTATCTCTTAACAAATTCATAGTCGATTAATAAATTACATGCTAATATGATGATGCCATCACATCATTGACTCATTAGTTAGACCTTCGGGATATTTGGAAGAGAGATGACATAAGAATAAATAATTTATTCTCTAATCGAGTTAAACACTAGTAGTAGTAGCAGTAGTAGTAATAATAGTAGCAGTAGTAGTAGCACTAGCAGTAGTAATAGTAGTAGTGATAGTAGTAGTGGTAGTAGTAGTAATAGTAGTAGTAGTAGCAGCAATAGTAGTAGTAGTAATAATAGTGGTGGTAGTAGTAATAGTGGTAGTAGTAGTAGTGGTAATAGTAGTGGTAGTAGTAGTAGTAGCAACAGTAGTGGTGGTAGTGGTAGTGATAGTAGTAGTGGTAGTGATAGTGGTAGTAGTAGTAGCAGTAGTAGTAGCAGCAGCAGTAGTAGCAGTAGTAGCAGTAATAACAGTAGTAACAGTAGCAGTAGCAGTAGTAACAGCAGCAGTAGTAGCAGCAGTAACAGTAGCAGTAACAATAGCAGCAGTAGTAGTAACAGCAGCAGTAGTAGTAGCAATAGTAGTAGCAGCAGCAGTGACAGTAGTAGTAGTAGCAGTAGTAGTAGCAGTAACAGTAGCAGTAATAGCAGCAGCAGCAACAACAGTAGAAACAACAACAACAGTAGAAGCAGCAGCAACAAAAGCAGTAGCAGTAGCAGCAACAATAGTAGTAGCAATAGTAGTAGCAGTAGTAGTAGCAGTAGCAGTAACAATAGTAATAGCAGTAGTAGTAGCAGTAGCAGTAGCAGTAGTAGTAGCAGTAGTAGTAGCAGCAACAACAATAGTAGCAATAGCAGTAGTAGTAGCAGTAGTAGTAACAATAATAGCAATAACAGTAGTAGCAATAATAGCAGCAGAAGCAGCAACAATAGTAGTAGCAATAGTAGTAGCAGTATTAATAGCAAAAGCAGCAGCAGCAATAGTAATAACAGTAGTAGTAGCAGTAATAGTAGTAGCAGCAGTAGCAAAAGCAGAAGCAGCAGCAATAGTAATAGCAGTAGTAGTAGCAGTAATAGTAGTAGCAGCAACAGTAGTAGCAACATCAACAACAGCAGCAGAAGCAGCAACAATAGTAGTAGTAGCAATAGTTTTATTTTGTGATGCATAATGTGATGTTGGACACGGTGATGTACTTTTATTTTCCTTTATCATTTTAGCTTTCTTATTTTTATATTTAAGTGTTGCAATATTTTATTCTAAAGTCTTTCACTTACGTATAATTCTTATTGATCATCCGGATCAACGAAAGGGTAAAAACAGTACTAAAGGTCATACCGCTCCAAGAGGATATTTTGCTATGTGACGAGGTCGAATTTCGTCACCGTAAACTATAATAGTAAATTATGAAGAACTTTATAGACACTCCTCAAAAAAGTTCTCTAGAAATTAGACGGCCTTATTCTAAAAGGATATGCAGTTCAATTTTATTCAATAAAATATACAAAAAGGTATTAGCTTTAGTTATTGTATCTCATGTAATCTATTCCTTCTTTTAATTATAAGATAATGGCCATGTGATTTGTATGATGTTTCCTAATTAAGAAAATAGTAATTAAACATATACGAGCTAAAAAGTCAAACTCCATTTATATTATAATTATGATTTATCAACTCTTTAACTTCCACTATTTTTGGTTATTTTGTAGCTTCCCCATTTGCACACAACAAAAGTGTCTATCAACTTTAATGCGCACGCCTTAACTATCTCTTAACAAATTCATAGTCGATTAATAAATTACATGCTAATATGATGATGCCATCACATCATTGACTCATTAGTTAGACCTTCGGGATATTTGGAAGAGAGATGACATAAGAATAAATAATTTATTCTCTAATCGAGTTAAACACTAGTAGTAGTAGCAGTAGTAGTAGCAGTAGTAGTAATAATAGTAGCAGTAGTAGTAGCACTAGCAGTAGTAATAGTAGTAGTGATAGTAGTAGTGGTAGTAGTAGTAATAGTAGTAGTAGTAGCAGCAATAGTAGTAGTAGTAATAATAGTGGTGGTAGTAGTAATAGTGGTAGTAGTAGTAGTGGTAATAGTAGTGGTAGTAGTAGTAGTAGCAGTAGTAGTAGTGGTAGTAGTAGTGGTAGTAGTAGTGGTAGTGATAGTGGTAGTAGTAGTAGCAGTAGTAGTAGTAGCAGTAGTAGTAGTAGCAGCAGTAGTAGCAGTAGTAGCAGTAGTAGCAGTAGTAGCAGTAGTAACAGTAGCAGTAGTAACAGCAGCAGTAGTAGCAACAATAACAGTAGCAGTAACAATAGCAGTAGTAGTAGTAGCAGCAGTAGTAGTAGTAGCAACAGCAGTGACAGTAGTAGTAATAGCAGTAGTAGTAGCAGTAACAGTAGCAGTAATAGCAGCAGCAACAACAACAGTAGAAACAGCAACAACAGTAGAAGCAGCAGCAACAAAAGCAGTAGCAGTAGCAGCAGTAGTAGCAGCAACAACAGTAGTAGCAGTAGTAGTAGCAGTAGCAGTAGCAGTAGCAGTAACAATAGTAATAGCAGTAGTAGTAGCAGTAACAGTAGCAGTAGTAGTAGCAGCAGTAGCAGTAGTAGCAGCAACAACAATAGTAGCAATAGCAGTAGTAGCAGCAGCAGTAGTAACAATAATAGCAATAACAGTAGTAGCAATAATAGCAGCAGAAGCAACAACAATAGTAGTAGCAGTAGTAGTAGCAGTAGTAATAGCAAAAGCAGCAACAACAATAGTAATAGCAGTAGTAGTAGCAGTAATAGTAATAGCAGCAGTAGCAAAAGCAAAAGCAGCAGCAATAGTAATAGCAGTAGTAGTAGCAGTAATAGTAGTAGCAGCAACAGTAGTAGCAACATCAACAACAGCAGCAGAAGCAGCAACAATAGTAGTAGTAGCAATAGTAGTAGTTGCAGCAGCAGCAGCAGAAGCAGAAGCAACATCAATAGTAGTAGCAGTAGTAGCAATAGTAACAATAGCAGTAGTAGCAATAGTAACAATAGCAGTAGTAGCAGAAGCAGAAGTAACAACAACACGAGGAGCAACAACAATAACAGTAGTAGTAGCAACAGTAATAACAGTAGCAGTAGAAGAAGCAGCAACGGGAGCAGGAGCAAGAGCAGAGGAAGAGGAAGAGGAAGAGGAAGAGGAAGAGGAGGAGGAGGAGGAAGAGGAGGAGGAGGAGTATTGTAGTAGTAGTATTATATATTTTTTCACAAATGAAACCCCTTCAAAGTTTTGTTCATTTTTATTTTGTTTTTCTCATTTCCCATTTCTTTTCTTTCATTAATCTCACCCTCCTAAATCAAACCTTTGCCCCCCAAGACAAAAGCCTCCTCCTTTTCATTCACGTGACTGTCACGTGTCCACTATCATTCCTCCTCTCTCCTTTTTTTTTTCTTCTCATTTGCAATATAAAAAAATATATATATACATATATTTATATGCGCATAAATATAAAATAGTTTTTATGATGAGTGTGTGATATCTCTACTCCACTTTTTTTTTGTTAATTACTCCCACTGTTGCCCGCATATATATAAATTAACAAAACTCCAAGCGCACCCTCCTCCTCTACTGCCCCATCTCTCTCTCTCTCTCTCTCTCTCTCTCTCCATTATTTCCGACGGTCTTCCAAACCAGGAATCCAAACCCACCCCCAGCTCCAATCGCATTCATCATCTCTCTCTGCTCCTTCCATTTCGTCTCGACCTCATAGGAGCCGTAGCCCTAACCCGAATCCCAATCCCAATCCCCTCTTCTTCCCCAAAACCCTAACGCCGGTGATGCTTGCCGAAGTCCCTCCGCCTTAATCCGGCCCCGATTTCGCCCGCCTTCCGCGCAGTTTCTCCCATCGGACGACCTCTCGGGACCCGATTGCTTCTCGATCTGCCTATGGACGCGAAGGATTCGGCCCCCGCCGCGGCGGCTGCCACCGGGAGCAAGGACGGGGCGGCCGGCGGGGAGGGCCGCGCCGCCGATGCGGAGGGCCTGGCCAAGGAGGCCTCGCTCCTCTTCCAGGGGCGGCGGTTCGCGGAGTGCGCCGAAATCTTGAATAAGCTCTTGCTGGTGAAGCAGAACGACGCCAAGGTCCGTGTTTCCGCTGCGCGTTGAAGTTTTTTTTTTTTTGTTTTGCTTAGGTGCCCGCTGGTGGTGGATGTTTGTTCTGGGTCGATGTTGTATTTCCTTTTGTCGAATTTACTGGATGAAAGTTTTGATCTTTCTTTTTTTTATTTGGTTGCCACATCTTCAAGTATTTCCTGAGGCATTAGCAGCGGTACCTTAGTAGTTGTTAGATCGGAACATATGATTGTGTACGGCTTATATTCTTTTTAAAACTTTGAATTTGTCAATCATTTTTCACATTCCTTTATTCGGGTACGCCCGAGCTTAAATGTCCTGAACCAGATTATATCGAGAGGTTACAAAGTTTATTAGTTCTTTGAGCTTAAAGCTATTAGCATAACGAGGAGGAGTTCGAATTTTTGGTAGCTTTGTGAGCCCTTCTTGGAAAAGATGTCTGTGATGATTAGTCATCTAACTTATGTCAGCTCCTCAATGCTTACTGAAACTAATGGGAAATTAAAGATTTGTCCACTTGTAGACCGAAAGCATGATATGTTTCTTTGAATTTCAATATGGTCTTTATAATTTTTTCATTTTTCTTATATTTTTTTATTTTGTTCTTCTCACAATAAATCCTGTTTAATTTTGACATGTTGAGTGATTGTTGCGAAGTAATCAATTAGCAGTATTTCCTGAGACCCGACAAAAAATATTGCATGCAAGCTGAAAATTATCGTGAAGTCAAAAGAAATTAGTAGTATGTTGTTAGATTTGTTTTTTTTGCAGAGTTAAGGATGATATAGAATTGTAGTCATCAGACAATTTTTTGCTTATTTCTTGTGTCTATATATTTTCATAACTCTGTTTCACCATTTCTTTTCATCCAAATAGAATAAGCACATCTTATATTTGAACAATACTAAACGCTTATGCATATCTAGGAGTCCAAAAGAAATGTTTGAGATCTCCTAATCTTGTGTAATCTGTAGTATCCATATATGATATATCCATCCGTTATTGCTGTTTCCTTCCTTATATCCATTTTGCCTCCGTATGGCAGGTGTATGTCTACCTGTAAATAGTTCATGTTTGTGCCATATGCTTGCCCTTATTTGCTTCCTATATGTTTTGTCAAATATTTGTTCCTTTTTTTCTACTCCTACCGTAATAACTGAATACAATTTTTTTGGAGATATTTCGTTTCTGGAAATCCTCTTATTTGGTCATTATTTCTGTTGATTCTGAAAAACCCTTCTTGATGCATTAAAAAATTGTCTGACCTGCATGTCTTTGTAACCAATTCAGTTCAACGCTTGTCATTTTCGAATCACCATATTGTTAAATGAATCTAGTTTCACCATAATTCTTAATCTATTCAATTGTGTCATAGCTGTATTTTTTGGTCTATATTTTGATGCCGTGTTAAAGGTCTGAAATGTATAAATGCTGAAAAAAGGAAGAAAGAATGCATCAGGGAAGTTCATTCGATTATTTATAATCGTTAGAACATATTGTTTTCTATACATGGATAACTTTGTAAAGCTAAATATGGTTGAAAATAACTGTACCCCTGTGTTTCTTTAATTGCCACTGGTCCGCTAAAGGCTAGAGATTTGACCACTGCCCCATCTATAAGTTTTCTTGGATTTAGGCACTCCTAACACCTCTTTTTATGCTCTCTCCTTTTTATTCTTTTTGTGTTGGTTGATTACTGCTTGTTTTTTCCCTTTTGTCGACATGTGATGCTTGTCTTTTGGCTTAGTTTTCGTAGAGATACTGTATGGTGGACATATGAAAAGTGTATTTATATGTTGTTGATTTTCTTGTAGTCAACATATTTTCTTTGTCACTCATTGGACATTTAATGTAAGTTATCTTCTTTGCCAATAACAATCTTATCAGAATTATCATTTTGAAAATTTTAGGTTCTTCATAACATAGCTGTCGCGGAATACTTTCGAGATGGTTGTTCTGATCCAAAGAAACTTCTTGACATGCTCAATAAAGTTAAGGTAAATTAGTTGTCTTCACATCTGGATCTTATTCTGTTTTCTATTTGGCGGACAATTGGAATTTGTGTTTTCAGATTTGCATGTGCACAATTGATCATCTACTGCTCTTTCATTGACTAATGAGATGGACCTATAATTGTAATCTTATGTAGGCAATGGCTAAGTAGTTTTTTCTCTAATTGGACCTCTCCTTTGTGGTTTGATTTTCAGTATTGTAGTCACCTTTTAGTAGGTTGAGATGTTTGAATGTAAAACAAAAATAACAGTCTGAATGAAGTTGCATTTACTAGTTTGCTATAAAAAGTTCTGGTTTTAGAGTGATTTTGCACCTTATGGCCAATTTTAGTTCTTATGTTAAATTTGAAACTTGTTCCAAGAGGACTTGGCAAGAGTCTCATCCCTTTGAACTAGAGACTGTGAGTAAAGTGTCTAAGTGTGGAAAATTGCACATGCTAGAATTGGCATTTTCGTTTGGTCTAGGAATGCTTGAAAAAAAAGAAGTACTGGGCCGGACAGTACTTAACCGGTCCGGGCGTACACGATTTAAATAATGGAAGATCCAATATTTCACAATTGTATCTAGAATAACTGGAAATAGAGATAGAGGCAGGCAAAAAAGGGATTTTCTTTGTCCTCAACGCCTCCTATTTCCAGGAAGCATATTGGCTAGTGATTGTGAGGTCCCAACATCTAGAACTTCTTCGGTAAAATACTTTTTCTATAAAATATTTTCTATTTTTATTTGTTTATAGAATATTTTTTTTTCAAATGAGCCACTTCAAATAGGTTCATTGCTCCAGCCCAGAATACGATTAATCCGGCATGGGCGACTCTGCGATTCTAGAAAAAAAGAAAAGATATGAGCTAACTTTTTTTAATCATATTCAAGAGAAAAATGTTCTAGAAAAATTCATAGAATTAGAGGAACTATTCCTATTAGACGAAATGCTAAAGGAGTACCCGGATAGAATATGCTAGGAATCCCTAGACATTATATTTTATTATCCTATATATAATTAGATATTTTCCTCCTTGTGTAATGAAGTATCACAATGCAGGAGCAAAGTGAAGCACTTGCTTGTGCTTCTGCCGAGCAAATTGAAACTGGGGCTAACCTTGGGAACAGTGCAGTCTCAGGACCTAAAGTAAATAATGCAGCATCTGATCAGTTGGCTTCTTTTGGTGGAGGCGGAGTTGTGTATGCTGAAGAGTTTGATACCTCGGTGGTACTACTGAACATAGTAAGCAGAAGCCATTTTTTACTTGATAACTAATTGAAAAGTGCTAATAGAAGATTATGATGGTTAAATTGTTAACTGTCATTGTCATTTCATGCTAAGTAGTGATCTTGTTCCCTTTGCAAGAAAAAAAGTAGTGAATCTTGTTAATTTACAGGCTATCGTCCTCTATCATCTCCATGAATTTGCACATGCGTCATCTGTCCTGAAACTGTTATATCAAAATATAGAGCCAATTGATGAGGTTTGTACCTTTTGAAACTTCACTTTACTTTTTGCTAGTGGACACTTTTTGCTGACTTGTTATTTTTTTATCTATTAAATTCTTATTTCTTATTCTTTACAGGCAACGGCTCTTCATGCTTGTCTTCTTTTGCTGGATGTTTCACTAGCTTGCCAGGATGTTGCTAGAGCCATGGTGAGTTGTACACTTGAGATCAATGCATTCTTTTCTGCCAAAAACAAATATCTTTTATGTTTTTTCAATAATTAAAAGCAACGAATAGTTTATATACATAAGACGTAGCCCTTGGTGCGAATTTCTGCATACCTTAATATTTTAAATGTTTGATGCATGCCTTTCTTGTGCACATGCTGTCTGCTTATAGGCAAGATATTGGATTTCACATGTAATTTTGGATCACCAAGGAGTTCCTTAGTGTTTCAAGTTGACACATCTCTTCCTGTCTGGCAAGAGGAAGTCTCATCATTCATTTTTTTTATGCATGTCAAGTCATTACTTATGTCACACATTTGTCTTCATCGAGTGTGATTATTTTAATTTTAGCATGTATGAGACGTATTGGTTGACTAGAGGTTCAATAAAAACTATTGGAATTCATGGATTTTCTGGTTGTCCTAGAAAGTTGGATCAATTAAGGTCTGTAAGTCTTTTGTTGTCAAATTTTGATCTATCTGGGATGGAAAACTATTAGATAAGAAAGTATTTGCTAAAGCTTCTATCTCATGTACACTATCTTCTTTGGGATCTGCAGCTTTTCGTGCTCATCTTGTATGATGCCTTTTCATGTACATCAGATCTGATCGCACTTACTTTTGTTTTTTTGTTTTGATAAAGGAAAGAATGTCTAAGATGTTTGTTAGTGATACTTGTGTTACAAATGTAGACATAACCAATGTTGTCAAACACGTAAAACAGACATGACACGGAGGGCCGGGAAAAAACGTAAATCGTGAACACGTAACACTGGAGTTCAAGCTGGTTGGTGTAAGTGGAGGAAAGCCACTGGAGTTCTTTGTGATAGAAAAGTACCCAATAAAGTTAAAGAAAAATTATATCGTACTGCTATAAGACCAACAGTGTTATATGGTAGTGAATGTTGGGCTATGAAGGGGCAACATGAACGTAAAGTGGGGGTAGCCGAAACGAGGATGTTGAGATGGATGTGTGGTCATAAACGATTAGATAAGATTAGGAATGACCATTTACGTGAACGAGTCGGAGTGGCTCCTATTAGTGAGAAAATGGTAGAGAATCGTTTGAGATGGTTTGGTCATGTTCAGAGAAGACCATTAGATGCGCTAGTAAGAAGAGTAGATCAAATAATCTGGAGTCCGATTAAAAGAGGGAGAGGGAGGCCAAGGCGGACACTTGGCGAACTAATAGAGCAAGATCTATTGGTGAATAATATACCGAAAGGTTTGGATACTGATAGAGCGGAATGACGTCGTATGATCCATGTAGCCGACCCCACCTAGTGGGATAAGGCTTTGTTGTTGTTGTTGTGAACACGTAACACGACACGGCCGATTCTACCAGATTCTTTTTTTAATATATTAATTAGCACAAAACTGAATATAATATTATAATAAAGCAAAATTTTCATCAAGTTATCAAATATTAAGCAACATGTCAAAGGATGATGGATCAATACCAAATTCCAAATTACCAAAAGTTCCAAGTCTGTGACTGGAACACTAACACATTCGTAACATTCTATTATTTAATCAAAACTCAAAAGTAAAACCTAAATCAAACCTAACTGAACATGCACAAATATAATCCTAATTTTTAACTTAGGTTTTAAAACACTCGATCGGCCTCTCTGCTGCATTGGGCGAGCAGGGAGACCTCGACGCCTCCCTGCTTGCGAGCGCAGGGAGACCTCGAGAGCAGGGAGACCCCCGCGCCTCTCGGGAGCAGGGAAACACTGAGAGGTGCCGAGGTCTCCATTGCTCACGCGAGGAGGGAGGGAGACAGCAGCAGGAGCAGACCGGCGACAGAACAGGACAGCGCCAGAAAAAGAATGGCGCGACAGAAAAAGAACGGGGGGAGAGAGAGAGAGAGAGAGAGAGAGAGAGAGAGAGAGAGACTAAAACATGGCGGCAGCGACTGCAACACACGGCGGCGGCAAGCCACGGAGAGAGAGAGAGAGAGAGACTAAAACATGGCGGCAGCGACTGCAACACACGGCGGCGGCAAGCCACGGCAGCAAGTGGCGGTAACTAGGGCATCATCGTTTTTTTTGTTCCTTATTGGCTTTGCGCTCACGTGGTCACACTACGTGACCCACTAAATCGGCGGCAAACAAAAGTTGGGATCGCTCGACCTACGTCTCGGCATGCGATTCTACGGCGTGCTGGCCGGAACCGATCCAGAGAAGGATCGAGCACGGTTTCAAAAGGTGGGATCGTAAAATCTTACATTTTTATGTGTTGGGACGCGATTTTGACAACATTGGACATAACATTGTGATGTAAAAAAAAATGACAAAAAAACAAGTTTTTACATGTTTTCACCACTAGTTAATGGTGAATGTGTGGTATTCAACGTCTTCTGTTACAATAACAGCAAGCATTTTTCCTTGTTTCATACAGTAATCTCTTCCATTTTCTTCTTTAATCTGACTCCTCATATCACTTTGCTTTGAGTTTACTTTTGTATTTACATTTTTTTATTGTTTCATGTTTTGTTGTTAGTGTCCACAATTGCCTTGTTTTTTAGTTCTTTTTTTTTCTACCTTATTTATCCTAGGTCTGCAGTTATTTTTGCTCTCAGATGTTTTTATTGATAAATTATTATGTTTGATCAGTCTTCACATTTGCTCATGATGTGGCTCTTGATAATATATATTTTTTTGAGGGAGGCTCTCGATAATATATGTGAGCTTCAGAATGTCTATGTTACTGTGGCTGAATTCAGCAATCTTGAAATGTTTCAGAATTAATTTTGTTTCATCTGACTATTAGTCTAGGGTTATTTGATCCTGGTTTACAAAGTGTGTTCAGTGTTCAGAGACCGATCTAGAAATTTTGATTAAAGGGGGCTAAGTTGGGTCGTGATGGCACCCTGGGAAATAATTTTCTTAATCCGTATCATTGTTGATAACATTTACACTCTTTTTGGCAAATTTTCTTTCTCAACAGTTTGTCAAAAGAAAATGGGAGTGATTAGTTGGTTTTAATAACAAGGTACAAATGTTAATGTATTAAGCATAGAATTTAAAATTGTGAAAAACAAATTACATGAAACCAGAGTTGGCAAGTGGAAAAGTAATTTACAACATGACAATATTATCCTCTCAAAAAAAGAAAAGAAAAGAAAATATGGCAACAGGATATGCCTACCAACAGATATAATGAAAACTATAATTGTTTGAAAACCATGAAAAGGAGAAAATGAAAAATAGATATATGTGCATGCATCCTCTAAAAAAACGATATATATGTAGACATGTGTGTTGTTTAAGTTCAGGTTAGGCACTTATTTTATTTCAGGCAATATCAGTACTGAGATCATTAGAAAATGTAATTTAACAATGTTCTAGGTGTACTTATGTAATACCCTCCAACTCTGCTGCTTTGTTTGCCTGTAGTTTGACATACATGTATTATGAGCTTGTAACATTTCAATTGAATGCAAGTTTTGTTCTGTAAATCTTGTAATGTTTCATGCCATATATTATTTTCAAGGATTTTGTACTGTAAATATTGAAGTGGAAGATTCGTACTTCATTTAGCACAAGTCCGACGATCTTATGTATTAGTTGATACTTTGTTGATTATTTTATTTTCTTAAAAATGCTTATTTCCTTCACTTTCTCTTTATCATTTTATTATTCTGTCCAGGATGTCATTCAATATCTGGAAAAATCTTTTGGTGTTGGCCAAGTATTAAATCAAGGTGATGGCAACACTGTGCAACATCACTCTAACCATCAAGGGTCTAAAGTTCCTGGTGCGAATAATGCTTCTGCTCCGGATGCCTCTGGTTCAGATTCAAGTGGCACCAATGTTCCTGAAAGTTCTCTGGCAATAACTTTATCAGATGAAACATTAGAGTATGAAACCTTGTATTCATCTTTAGATAATGGGTCTCGGAACCTGGGAAAACCTGTGTCAAATGACAGTTCAAAGTTGTTGGCTGATCAAACAGCATCAGCTGTTGATCTTAAATTAAATTTGCACCTATACAAGGTAAGATTGCTGCTGCTTACAAGGAACCTTAAAGCTGCAAAGCGTGAAATTAAGCTTGCCATGAACGTAGCACGATTTGGAGATTCATCTTCAGCACTCCTATTAAAATCTCAGTTGGAATATGCTCGTGGGAATCATCGAAAGGCTATAAAACTCTTGATGACGTCCAGCAATAGAACTGAGACAGGGATGCTAAGTATGTTCAATAACAATATGGGATGCATATATCATCAGCTTGGGAAACACCACCTTTCAAATTTGTTCTTCTCGAAGGCATTGAAAAATAGCACATCCCTTTGTTTTGAGAAACCTTTGAAGCTCTCTACGTTTTCTCAGGATAGATCTCATGTTATAGCATACAACTGTGGATTGCAGAACTTAGTTTGCGGAAATCCCTTGGCTGCTGCTCGCTGTTTCAATAAAGCCAGACTGATATTCTGTGATAGGCCAATTATTTGGCTCCGTTTTGCTGAATGCTGCTTGTCAGCTCTTGAAAGGGGACTCTTGAGACCAATTGGTTCTTCATCAAGGGGCGCTGAGGAGGTTAAAGTTCATGTTGTGGGTTCAGGCAGATGGAGACACTTGGTAATTGAGGACATTAACTCAGCTCTTGGGCATCAGGATTGCTTTGGAGAGGATGGTCTTGTTACTTCCGATGGCCAATATAGGCTTTCTCTTCCTTTCGCTCGACGGTGTCTGCTTAATGCTTTGCATTTATTGACACACCTTGGTGTCACACAGTCAACTCCTGTGCCTGAAAAAGATGATGATTCCAGCCAAGCAATATCCTCAGGTGCAAACAACTTGACAAACAAGAATGTATTAACTGTTGATGCAAAATCTTACAGTACTATATCTTCCTCAGCACCTTCTAACAGCAATGGTGATTCCAAAGAAAGCAAGGACACTCACAGCTCTCTTTCAGCATATAATGATATCTGCAAAAGAGAAAAGAACATGATAAAGCAGGCTGTCCTAGGAGCCCTTGCTTATGTTGAGCTGAACTTAGGAAATTCTGTCAGGGCATTATCTGCAGCAAAAGAATTAGAACAATTGCCAGATTGTTCCAGAATCTACTTATTTCTTAGCCATATGTATGCTGCTGAAGCACTTTGCTTGCTGAACCGTCCAAAGGAAGCTCTGGAGCACTTGTCCTTCTACATATCAGATAAAAATGAGGTTCAGTTTCCATACACTGAAGATGACAGGGAAAAATGGAGAATGGATAAAGTCGTTGACTGTGATGAACCCAACGGCCCGTCTACTATCAAAGTCAGTGTGGAAAGCACACAAAATATGTTGTCCTTGAAGTCTGAAGAGGCTCGTGGTGTGCTTTATGCCAATTTGGCTACAATGTATGCCATTCAGGGCAACCATGAACAGGCCAGCCAGTTAGTTAAGGAAGCCATGTCCGCATTGCCCGATAATCCGAGGGTTACACTCACTGCCATTTATGTTGATCTTCTCTTGGGGAGAAGCCATGATGCTCTTCTCAAGTTGAGACAGTGTAGACGTGTTAGATTCCTACCCTGTGCTGTGTCATCCAACAGCTCATGATATTTGTACCAATCCCTTGGTCGATTACTTTCCAAATCCTAATGAAATTCTTACTTGATCTGCGCCTTAGAGTAAATTTTGTACCATACAAACAAATAATCTTAGAATAAGTTTTCTTATGTAGGCTGGGACTGCAACATTGTCCAAATATGTGGTTGGCCACGTGGGTTTAAATAGTTTACTTCAGCTTCAAGTGAGGAACGAATGGTTCTTCTACGAGAAGCTATGGAATTTTATTCATTCAGGGACGATAGAGATACTAATGGCCTCCTACTTTTTGTCTGCTTTAACAGTTGAACAGTTAAATAGTTAAGAGCAATGTTTTTTTTGTTATATGATGAGAAGAATGGAACTGAGGGCTATCATTCTTTTTTACTGTTCATAACTATGTGCTGTATCTCTCTTAAACCATTTGTTTGTATCAAATTCATAATGTAAAGAACACTAATCATATCATGAGTTTATGGTATCATAATTTATCTACTTAAAGCATTTGTTTGCATCAAATTCACAAACTCAAGAAAACTAATCGTATCATGAGTTTATGGTATCATAATGTATCTACTTTAAGCATTCGTTTGTGTCAACTTTGTGCAGTTTGGCAGCAGCTTTGGATGCGGTGTGGTATCATATAGTCTTGTGCTTTTTCCTTTTTCAAAGCACAAAACTAAATTTTAAGATATCTTAGAAAGTTATCCTCTAAAAGAATTCATGTTTCAAAATGGTCCGGTCCTCTACTCTTGTCCCATTCACATTCTGCAGCACATTCCGCATATATTAAAACATGTGCTGCAGCTGTAACTCCTCTTTTTCAGTCTTAACTGTTCTACAGCATTTTTTTTCTAATTAACAACTTATACTAAGTTCACTATAAGAAAATATAGAATTTTCGACGCCATATTTTCTGACAAGTCCAAAATCGTTCGCAATTTTGTGATAGATATGACAATCCTTCCTAACTAGTGACGACCTGCCGGAAACTATTTAGTGGCTCTCATTTTCTTTTAGGTACTTGTGGCGGGATAAGAGCCGTTGAAAATTTCAAGGGTCTCTGCTTTTGAAAATTTCGATGGTTCGTTGTTTGTAAGAAGTTCAAATTTAATATTTTATATAGTAAATTATTATAATGTTATAGTAACATTTTTATTGTTAATGTTTTCGAAGGTCGTTGCCGTTGGAACTTTAGATGGCTTCATCGTCCGTTGAAGGTTTCGACGATTAAATTCATTGGAATTTAAATTCAATATCTTACATATTATATTATTATAATATTATAGTGATAGATGATTTATACAATGAAGAACAATTATTCGATGACTTTGATAATGACGATATCAATGAAGAAGAAGAAGCTAAAGTTGAAGATGATGGTGTCGATAAAAATAATTATGAAAGTACTTAGATGAATATGAGTCATGTAATAATTTTGATAATGATGATTAAATTCATCATTAATGTTATGTTATAAATATGTTTAGCTATATTGCGTATTCAATCATATGATATTATTGAGTAAGTAATTTATGATTATTGTAATGTTTTTCAAATGAGGAAAATATATATGTAGAGCATTTGATGTAGAGCAGGTGTAGAACACTCATTTTATTTATTAGATTAATAAAATAAATATATATTAAATTAAAGTATATGTTAAATAATAAATATAATTAAGATCAAGATCATCGGATTATTCGATGATCATGATTCAAGTTATTTTAACAAATATGATTAACTCAACTATTGTAATTTATTTAGCCTTAGATGATATTTTTATTATTAAATTATCTTAATAAATATATTTCTTCATCTAAGAAGTATATGATTAATCTAATCATGAATTACAATTATTAAATTAATTAAATAATGAGAAATAAGCGCTTTACACTAAGGTGTAGAGCAGGGGTGCTCTACATATTCATTAACCTCTTTTTAAAATATAGTTTTGATGCATCCACAAGATGTCTCCAAGTTACTGGACCTATAGTTGTTGTTTGACGGGGTAAGAAAATAACTACATTTTCCTGTACATATTTAACGGAGATATATTTTCATTTACAATTATTTTTGCAGGATTATGAGAATCATTCATATATGATATTTGATGTTTTATAAGTATTTTTATTGGTAATAGCATCCATATATACAAAATTTTGAAACAATGCTTTTGCATTATTTTTTTTCTTTTTCATAAACGCCTTGAATATTAGGAATTGATTCTCGAGTTATATATATCATGTAGTTCAAGAAGATGCAACGCTAAATGTAGCTAAGTTTCCACTTACTACTTAAGAAATATTACATTATAAAATAAAATTTCTTTTCATTTTAGTAGTTTTGTTATAAATTAAATTTGTTTTTTTGAGTACTTCTTGATTACAAATGTTTCGTTTCATGCCTAAGAGAAAATAGTAAGGAGAAAGAAAAGGCCCCTCCACCTAAAGAATAAAGATAACGAGAAAGAGAGAACACCTAGACCTCCTATTTGTATTGTGATGAGATAGTCTACATGATGCTCATTCTTAGGATGATGACTCTGCAGAGGCTACTTCATTATGAGGTATTGTTGACATTGAAACTAGAGATAGAATTTCGTACGAGTTGCCAACGGCCTACACGAAATTTTGCCGGGATAACACGTCCTGTCATGGACCAAGCTTGAGCACGATGGCTGGGTGGGCCTAGGACTAGACCATGTCGGGCTGCCCAGCATGATGTTGGGCACGGCTCGGTATGAGCCCAATGAGCACGGGCCTGCCTAACGAACACTTTTTTTTTAATTTTTTTATTACATTTTTAAATTTTTAATCATATATTATAACTATATTATATATAAAATAAATTTTATTATGAATCTAATAATCATAATATAATATATTATTATTTTGTCACGTCACAACCCATTTTCCCGTGCATGGACTATGGGTTGATCGGCTTGGTCACGACTTGACATGATCCATTTGTCCATCTCTAGTTGAAACGTAGTTGCTTGAAACATAAGTCAATATGATTGTATTTTTTTTTAAATTTTTTATTACATATTTAATTATAATATAATACCTCTACATCGAGACATCAATATAAAACATACAATCATATGGTCATTCCGGGTAATTGTAATAATAATATGAAGTCAACACTACTCAATTTTATTTGATTTTTGTGTAGGTTTGTGTCATTAAAACCGGATGCAACTATTTATACTAAAGTAATTCATCAAAGATATGATCAATCACGATCTACATGGAGAGAGATTCCTTATGCCCCAAGACAATTTAATGAATTTCATATTTGGATATGATGTCAATTTTTTATATTAATTTTGGGTTCAAACAATTCTGCAATTAATTTTAAATATTTATTGAAAGGTGGATGTGTGGTGGCATGCTGAGCAGATGTGGAAAACATTTAATTTTGGGTGTTTAAAAAAATTATTTTTGCCTTTATCAAATGCACAGATTACGAGACAAATGCCCAATTGGATAAGTGAAACTAAATCGAGTTATTATCTAAGTGGTCCATGTACTTAAGGAAAATCGAGAATTCGATCAAGGAGCTTGCCTACACGTCAATGATTGCATATCCACATCTACTGTGCAAAAGGAATGCTATGCTATATTTTCTTTCCTTAATTTTTGTATTATAAGTTTATTGAGTAAATATTACTAATGCTTTTTATATTTTTATATGTTTCTTTAAATTTAAGGAAAAAGAGTTGGATAAAGAACTAACTCAATATAGAATTTTCTTAAGAACCCATGAAAAAGCAAATGATGAATTTGATTATTTGCTCGAGAGGCATATGTAAGAGATACGTTCAAAATGTTTAAATTTAATTTTTTAATTAAATATTTGGTTATATTAAAAAATTATAATAATGAAATTCAAGAAGAATTCAAAACTAAGAGAGTCAAACATATTAAACAAGCTATGCGACAAAGAGTGGCACTGATGAGTATCCAAAAACTCTGGATAGATAATGTTGTTGTGAAAAAGGGTCGCGTGTCCCATCTTGGATTGTTTCTTAACTATGTTGATGTTGACTTTGGGCATAGATTGATGTCTAACTATCTTAGTCAAGATTTGCAATCACTTTTGGATGAAAGAGATACTATGTAAAAAAATGCTTTACGTATCAGCAACCATCGATGTAATAAAGACTGTTAAGATCAAAATCTTATATAAGACGGATGAGGGGTCATAAGATTGAAGATTGTAAGGTTGGATTCAGAATAGTAAGATCCTATTTACTAATAAAAATATATTTCTTGATAAATTTTCCCCATTTAATGTTAAATTATACCTTACTAAGTTATTATTTTTATCGATTCTTAAGCCAAATTGTATTAAAATATATTTAAAATGAATATATATATATTAAAATTCATATAAATTATTAATTTATTATCATAAATATATTTTTAATTAATATTTAAATGATTATATTAATCATATATTCATATGAAATTGCATAGGAATAGATAAGATCGTAAGATTACAAAAATTAAGATCATATTAAGATATTACACATAAGACTCTTAAAATAAGATCGTAACATTGTAAGATCTTAATATGTAGATCGAGGTCGTGACAACCTTCAATGCAATAACAGATGCAACAACAACTATAACAACTTTAGCGACAATGACGACAACAAATGTTAAAAGCTTAATAAAAACAAATGAAAGTGATGCATGGCCAAGAAGATGATGAGGAGAAGGATGACAATGACTGGTAGTTTTCATATAATTATTTAAAATTTGTAGAATATTCAAATTTAATAATAAAAAATTAAATTCTTATAAATTAATGTAATTTTAATATTTGTTATATATACATACATATTGAAGAATTTATAATTTTAAATTTAAAATAATTTTGATTTTTCATAAGTAAATTACTTAAACTTATGATGGATGGATTTTCTTTCAAATTTTCAAATAGATGTAGCCATTGGAAACTCTAAAGGCCATGGCATCCTTCAATATTTCCGACGAACAAAATCTGTTGAAAATTCTGAAGGGCGTCTCAATGGATTTGTCCATCGGAACTTCCAAAGGTTGTGTCAGGCGTTTGAAACTTTTGGGAGATGTCATCTTTTGCAACTTTTGAGAGGTTTATTTACGATGGTTTTATCGATCAAAACTTGCAATGAATTTTATAATTCACTGAATAAACTTTGTGATGAACATTTTTCAAACGGTGTTTATCTGTCAAAAGATCCATCGAAAAATCAACTTTTCGACATATTTAGTGTGATTTGGCGAAAAAATTTCTCGCAAATAGAATTTTTTTTGCTATAATTAAAATAATATAAAGAAGATGAAAATTCTCATTTTTCTCTCTTAAATATTATCATTTTCTCTTCACTCATTAGATTTCACCACATTAGTTTCAATGCCATTATTTTATAATATTTTTTCTTGCTTTTAATTTTTATATAAAAATGAGGTTTTATCTGTGTAAAAATTATGCAATGAGCACACTTTATTTTGAAATCTTTAATTGAAATAAACATTGTATGTTTAACTTAATTTTATGATTCTAAAATTATTATGTTTTTATATTTCTTTACATAACTTTAGTTTAACTCATTTTATTGGTGTAATAAGAAAATTCTAAAAAATATAATTAGTTAAATTTAATGATTACCGTAAACTTGGTTTGATTATTTAATAATTTTTAATATATGTAATGCCCTTAAGATGGACTCTATCACATGATAATAGAATACGTCTCCCAGACATTATAGAACATTGCTTACATGAGCACTATTTATTTTGATCAAAACAAGAAATTTGACTAGTCAACAAAAATAAATATATTGTTGGAAAAAGGCAAACAATTTACTAAAGGAGACATAATAATCAAATAGTGTGAAAATCTAAATTAGTCACAAGGAGATCAAGTAGCATAAATCAAATAAAACTTGATGAAAAAGGAAGGATTTTTAATATATTAATTTAACATCATGTGCAAAGCACACCATGAGCTCAATTTGTCATGTGTGCCATCATTATTTATAACATTAAATAAACAAAAAAGATGAACGTCTCATGAGAATTGATAGTATATAATAATATGAATTAAAAGTAGATAACATTATTAGAAGAGTAACATCATAATCAATGAAGTACAAGATCATAGCAGGAGACATGTAATAATAAGATTACATTATAAGTGTAACATGAGAAGAGTAATAATAACACCAATCATAATCATCTAAACCATAAGAATATGTCATAGTCAATTGTAAGATTTAATAATAATCATAAATGAATTGGTATTATCATTGTGCATCCACAATCATCAGCTGTAAACGATCATTTATTATATTTCATTATGTTCCACTTATTATGGAGTGTCTTTCAACTTTAGAGGGTAGGTGAGTGTCTTTCCCTTATGGTCCAATGATGAAACATTTTTCAACTCTTTATAATATGGATTAATGGAGTATCATTCGAATTGTCAAAGTTGATTGTCATCAACAGAATCATAAAAAAATTCATTTAAAAATTTTCAACTTTTATCTTAGTTAATCTACAACTATCTTTAGAGTTCAATTATGATAAGTCACTTGATACTATGATCAAAAGTATCATAACCATGATAAAATTATAAAAAGAGCCATGTGAAATCATATTATGAGCACATCATATGATAAGTAAAAGTAGACAAGATTATAATAGAATATCTTGAGTAGTTGATCAAAATGATTAGGACAATGATAAGATTGCGATAATGAAAATTAAGATTATGATAAATGATTTACATAATCGCCATAATAAATAAGGTGTTCATCATTATGATTGTTAGTCGATGACAAGGACATATGATCAATCAATAGGAACTACAAAATCATCACTAATCATTGATCAATAATGTTGGGTATGCATAAACTAGGGGTGTCCAGCGGGTCGGATCGACCCGCAAACTTGATGACCCGACTTGACAGTTTGGGTTGAGTCAAGTGGTCGGGTCGGACCCGACCCAACTTGACCGGAGACTCGAATTTTTTATTTGGTTTTATTTTTTTTAGTTTTCATCTTATGTTTTATATAAAAATAAAATAAATATTAAAATAAATATTTTAAATGTGTAAATAATATTTAAATGTTTAACATATTATTTTGTGCTTTATAAATAAATATTATATAATAATTTTTATATTAAATAATAAAAAGTAAGAAAAAATTTAAAAAAAGAAAAAAATGGTGGTCGGATAATCCGACCACCCGACCTGAACTGGGTCGGGTTGGATCGGACCCAACCCTATTTGGAGGGTTGATCCGACCCGACCCGATCAAAATCTGACGGGTCGGGTCAGGTCCGGGGTCGGATCGGGTCAAACCCGACTCGTGAACACCCCTAGCATGAACATGTTTAATTTATAGTCAGTAAATAAATTATAACTTCATTGTTCAACATCACACTCCATTACTTTTGTTTTTTTTAAACTAGTCAATTAGAAGGTTTTACACATAAAATTATCATATCCAATGTCAATTGTCCTAAAAAAATTGTATAATAATCTTAATTCTATTTTGTTTTTACATCTTAATAGATGAGTTTTGTTATAATTATAATTTGTTCTATGAAGATACTTTTTTAAAGATTTCAGTTGGTTTGAAAAGATAATAATGTATTTTTATATATTCCTAAATTTCCAAAATTTTAAGTTACTAATACTATTTTTGAATGATTTTAGAAATTCATCTCCAGCATTCGATTTTCCTCATTAGGATTTTATTTATAACTCTGATTGAGATAATTCTTATTTCTATGAAAAAATAGACTTCAAGATCTTTTTTTCATAATTTTGTATGACAAGATTTTACCAAAAGATTCTTAAAAATAGTTGCTATGAAATCTAAACACAAAGAGAAAAAGTCTTTTTGATACACAATCTCGTACATATAAATCACCTAAATTTGGTCACAAAATAATTTTATCATGATTTATTTTATTGAAAGATTCATATTCATGAATCCTCTCAAGGAGTGACAAGTGAATTCACAAAAGTAAAACCTATATTGATGTTGTTTCCAACATATTTGATTTCCTTCTCAATTTCTATAACATCTCTCCTTCGATTTGGCTTTGTTTCCTACTACTAGACATTTGAGTGCGATGGGAAAGATGACAAAAATGAGAAAATGCAACAATTAAAAACCCTAATTTTTTTTATCATTTAAGGGAATTTTGCACCATTAACCCGTTTGCCATCCCACAATCATGATAAAATGACCGCTTTACCCATACACAACGGAATACTTTAAAAATTAAAATAAATAGTGACTTCATCTCAAAGGGAGACTTCATAATACTGAACTTAATATGAGTCATAATCGCACTAGCAATAAAATTCATAAGCATCTCTAACATCATCATAGTCTACTTAACTTAACGTAAAATGTGATCTTGGCTTTATTTAACGCTAAGCCATGTGCAACCATGCCATCATAAGCCGAGCCATCATCCATTACTTAACCTTGGTTACCTGCACAAATCTAGAGTGCATGATTTTTCACATGATAACCTACCAAATGATACTACATGCGATGCATCTATCATTATCATAATTATATAAACATGTAAACATGCATTCCATAAACTATATCATGATCCTTATATGACATCACAATGTACATATCATTCTTGACATAACATGAATTGAAACATTATACTTAGGATATAATGTCTAGGAAGAGGACTCTCCTCCGCCCATCCGCGCCCGTCGGATGGAGATCCAATGGGCACTTTTTTCTTTCATTGTTGAGGGGCATAGATCTCTGGTTCAGGCCAGTTTTCACGAAGGAAAAAAATGAGGGAGGGGCGGTTCGGCATGCTGAATGAATGAGTGTGCATGCCCGACCTGGCCCTCGATGTCATTGAGCTGCCCCCTGCGCGTCCACCGGCACTGCCATGTCCATGAACACCTACTGCAGCTCCAGCAGGCTCCTTTCCAGCTCCGCCGCCGAGTCATGCCGCTCGTTGATCTCCGCCACCATGTCCACCGGCACTGCCATGTCCATGTAATTTGTTTGTGGTTTTCGTTTTTAACTAAAAAAATCGAGCAAAGTAAAATCTAGTCGTTACTAAATCGATATGTGCAAACATACGAGGGATCATTCTCATGGAGGAGACTTCGGCGAATAGATATTGTTTCCTTAAAGATTACATTCGGATGATGACACTTAATGGGTATTTTTCATTCTCATGAAAGATAACCTTAGATTCTCCTACTCTCGTATTTGAACCAAGTAGATTCACCAACAAGTGATATTAAACTGAAAGTTCGTAGAAATTCTCTCTCGATTCATTCTACATAAGGAAGTGAAAACAATAGTTACAGTTCTTCTTTTCTACAGTCATGTTAACCTATCGGCTCACAGCATGCTGTTAATCGACATACACTCCCTTCTCAGGAAAACATCGAGTGAAGAAGAACTTGCTGTCACAATGTCCACGAAATTTAGCATTAAGATCAAACATCATGAAAGCTCATCATCCGAATCAAATACAAACATCAAACTGAGTCTAAGAACGACCCTTCAGCCTCGAAAGCTGATTACTTAGACATAATGAACTTAAACTTCAAGCTAATAGAAAAGTTAATGCGGCAAGATAATGTGTGGAAATGAAGGCATAAACTAAAATGAATGTTCATCCTGCTCGTCAGAATGACCGAAGATGATCCTTTCTTCATTGCCTCCCAGCTCTTTCCTTCCCTTTCTTTCTGGTGATTTCTCCTTCCAAAAAGCCCCCCCCCCCCTTTTATCTTTCCTTCTAGCTTTTCCTTTTAATACCCTCTTTCCTCTGGTTTTCCTTTTTTGATCTTTGCCACCTGTCTTCACTAATCCTTTCAATCGTTTGATCTTCGACAGGTGTCCATATGAGGATTTGTCCTCTTGATTCCCTATTATCTCATCAGACTGTGTATGCAGATGGTGCTACCTGTCTTGTGGTCCAAATTGGTTTGATAGGCTGCGCGTTCCCCCCTTTTTGCCACGTCCGCTTGTCTTGCCAATCATCCGATAGGGGCCACCTGCACCTATGCGACAAATAAGGGAATTATAAGCAGACATAAAGGGAATATGCAAATATAGTCTGAAAAGTGATCAGATGGCTTGGACTGTAAAAAAAAAATGGGGTAAATGTATATAGTGTGAATTGCTTTAATTCATTATCAGGGAAAATGTGTCACTTTTTCCATGTTAAAATAGGTATAAAATACAAGACATCAGCGGAGCTTGATGAACTTTGCCTTCTTTAGCGACATCGGCATCCATGCGGGCGCGGAGGGCGCGCATGAAGGATCCATCGTGCAGGGTCTTGCCAACCTCGTTGGATGCACGAAGGCCGCCCTACAAGCGCTTCACCTCCTCGAGCTCGACCTTGGCGGCCTCCACATCCTGAAGAATTTGTCGAGGTTGGTGTTGCCAGGACGAGAGCTGATCTGTAACGCAACTCCCCTCTGCAGCCATCCCAAGTGCAAAAGCCGCTTTGACTTCACAATCGATGTGGACGAGCGCCCCCGCTGTCGATGCTGCAGGGGAAGTCGTACAGGAGGCACTACCGACGATGCCGTTGTCACCACCGTCCACGCCGGAGGAAGCTCAAGTTGCGACGGCAATGGCGAGTGAGGACGAGGATAAGGAGCAAGATCAACTTTGAAGAACGGAGCCCACACCCACCGGGATGTGATGCCATCGAGTTCGCCTCCGCTTGGCAATCCAGTGGCGTTGTCGGAGCATGACGACATGGAGTTCAAGCGCTATGCCCGCAAGGCGGCACAGCGTGTCATGTTGCCCTCAAAGAAACCTGCCCCTTTTGATCGCGTCCCAAATCAATTATTACCTGAATCGTGCCTTTCCTCTAGTGAACCACACCTCCCATCTAGTGAACCCCACATACTAAATGCAGCCGTCGGATCCGCATCCGACGACCGCGGATAGAGGGAGAACCATCCTCCCCGTTAAAGGGGGAGGATATATATGATATCCTTAAACTTAACATACCTTCTTAACTTAACCATTATCTACAAGTATCATAGAATGAGAATATACATTCATCACATTTCTAAACATACATGACAAATACATATCATTGCATTTCATTTTTATTGTCATGTATATCCTTGGAGTTTCTTCTCTTTGATACTCATTGATTAACATCTTTAGTTCTTTACTTTGCATTTTCTCAGGGTTGCTTTATAATGCTTTGGACATTTTTTTCATTCTTCATTCATTCTTTATCATGTGAAACTCTGAAGTGGTATTCTTCATCTTTCATTTTCATCACATAATATCATCATCTTGACTTTCATTTCATATCATAAGACAAATTTTAAGGAACACACATCATAATAGTGAAAAACTTTATTCTTAGCCATCTTTATAAAATACACACTTTTTTATGAGAGATTTTGTTCTTTGGGAAGGATGTACATTGATGCATGACTTTAATTCGCAAGACTTGATTCCCTTGAAGTACATACATAAGTGCATGACCTTACTTTTTATTTTTACTTTGTCATAATCTTAACTTTCTTTCTTTATCATAAGATATTTTGAAGTTAGACTTCACTTTCATTCATACTTTATCTTATAACATATATGATATTAACTTAGTTGAAAGAATCATGCCATCATCATTACATTGACTAACTAGATCACATCCTTGGGAATACACGCATTATAATTGTAAGAAAATTTATTTCTGGTAGGAACCCACACACTTTTGTTTATGAGGGACTTTGTTCTGCAGGACTTTACTTTGTGGGACTTGGTATCCTTGAAGTACAAACATAAGTGTAGGACTTTTCTTTTCATTTTTATTTTGATGAGTGACAATAACTTATTCTTCGACTTTAGAATGCATTATGCTTTTTTCAATACATCAACCATTCACATCAATTATTCTTCATGTTTTAACCTAATTACGATTGAACATGTATTGCGTGTATCTAGGTGTGATATACAAGCATCAATCATTCACACATAACATATATACTATAGAACATACATTTAGTATATCATAAATGATAATTTCTAGTGGTCACGACCGTGAAACATTGGTCACACCTTTGACAACATCTATCACGATTGTGAAATATCAAATCACGATCATGACAAAATGTTTTTTGGTCACATACATTCGGTCATGGCTGTGACGGCCATGATAACCTTGTCAGACTATGAAACTTGGTTTCATAGGTGTGACTAAGGTTGATTTTCAGCCGATCTTTTGCCCTCTCGATCATGATCCTGACTAAGGCAGTCATGATCGTACAAACATCTAGACCACTCGATTTTCTTCTCAAAATTTCATATTTTTGAATGGAAATCATTGGGATAACAAGCATATTATCATCGACAATTTCTAAGAACATTCACAAGCATTCAAGAAGCATTTAGCATGCATGAAATCATAAGTATCATGGCATCACTAGGTTTTTTCCTAAAGCATATACAAATCGAAATCTAGGGCATGAACATCATTTCTATGGTATATAAACATATGGATCTATTCCTTCTTAACTTTAGATTTGTGTCATCAAATATAATAAAACTCTATATCATCACCTAAAACATATAGATCTAATCATTAAGTTCATATAACCCTCAATCATATTCCAATATTTGGACAAAGTGTCCCCAAACTCTCAATCCATTACATGAATATTATTGATAGTTGAGAAAGGGGTTTGGATCCGCTTTCACTACAAGCAAATGCATCAAATAGCAATGAAAATTAGCATCGCTAGATTGACACAGACTACGTCAAAACAGTGATGCATTAGCGCTACAAAATATGTTTCTCTCAATAGCATTTAATTAGCATCGCTATTGCGTTTCACATTGTCGACACCATAGCTGGTGCCCACTCGATGCTAAAGAGTCACTATTGTTGCGTGCACAAAATGCAATATGCATGATAAATATGCACAGAGGGGGCGCCGGCCCCCTGTTTTTTCCTCGCCACGCACGAGGAAGTCATGAGGGGGGCTGACACCCCCCTTTCCCTCTTCACCAGCCGTGACGGAGAAAGGGGGGCACCGACCCCAGGGGGCCGGTGTCCCCTTTCCCCCTTCGCTAGTTGCGAGGGAGAAAGGGAGCATCGGCCCCTCTTTTATGCTTCGCTGACCGCGAGATAGTGAAGGGGGAAGGTGCCCCCCGCCCAGTGCCAATGGAGAAGGGGGGTGCTGGCCCCTGCCCACCGCCGCATGGAGAAGGGGGCCGTCGGAGCCCCTTTTCATTTTTTATTTTTATTTTTAATATTATTTTATTATATATTTATATGATTTTATTATTTTTTATGACATGGATGAAAGAGAAACAACGATGTGGCAGCCACGTAACCTAGTCAATTGGAAAATCTACTATCATTGGTCAAGTGGATGAATCGCATAATGAAATCAAAGTTGGGGGACGTTCTATATATTTTTTTTTAATATAGATAGTGTACATATATGTATAACATGTATAGTTAATTTAATTTGAATACATACATCTATATATATACACATTTCAACATATAGATTGTAGATACAACTTATATATGATATCTTAATTATCTATAAAATATATTTTTTATCTACTTAATAATACAAATATTAAAAATCAATATAAATGGAATTAAGTGATATCATTTTTTGAATAATTTAATTAGAAATTTTAAATATTAAAATTAGTTTTATTATTTAGCATCACTGTAGAGACACCATGGATACGCAAGAATAGTTGGCGTCACATTAGCATCACATTTGTGTTGATGCTAGACTATAGCATCGTATTAGAGTCTCCTTTTTTGTGATAGTAATTTATGGTGGAAAAGCATCAGATCAGCCTCAGTGTCACATTCATTGAAGACGCTAAAAAATTCACCCATAATTCCCCACCCCTCTTTTCATTTTAACATTCACATTTGTGTTGATGCTAGACTAGCATCGTATTAGAGTCTCCTTTTTTGTGATAGTAATTTATGGTGGAAAAGCATCAGATCAGCCTCAGTGTCACATTCATTGAAGACGCTAAAAAATTCACCCATAATTCCCCACCCCTCTTTTCATTTTAACATTTTATCGTCGAACGCTACCTTAATCTTTTCTCTTCTGTGCCAATTTGGTTTCGCATTAGTCCTTATTGAGAGACGTAAAAGTTATCTTAAATTTCTAATTTCATATTAACATTTTACTTCGTTTGTCATTGTTGTCTGCCCCTCCACCATCGTCGCTCCTCCATCGTCATCGCTCCGACATCCATTTGATTTGTGCAGTGATGATTAAGGTACAGAAGCTCGATGGGAAGGCGAAGGTGGAGCTTCAGAACCAATTGACGGAGCTCAAGAATGAGCTCTCCCTCCTATGCGTCGCAAAGGTTATCGGTGGTGCGCCCAACAAGCTCTCCAAGATGTGAGTTTTTTTTGTTTCATCCCCTCCTTTTGTCAAAGATATGGTTTCCATGTTAAAGTTTAGAAATTTGGCATCTTTGTAGCAAGGTGGTGAGATTGTTGTTCGCCCGTGTGCTGATAGTGATCTCGCAAAAGTAAAAGCCTGTCCATCGGCCCTTACCCCCGTCCTGCCCTGATGCGGGCGGAATTTAAACCCCCGCCCTGACTCCCGTGGGTCTTGAACATCCGCGAGGACCGATTCCCCAATTCTTTTATTAAAAAGTGTGAAAAAAGTAAAAAAAAATATTTACATGATATTTATACAACCATAAAATAAATAAATCATGGTTACAGACAACATAATATTCAAACAATTCGAATGCTAAAACTAATAATTTTCTTATTACATGAAAAATAGCAAAAAAAAAACAAAAAACTCTATGTCTAGTCATTCGTTACGCGTTTGGCCGAACTCTCGTTATAGGTCGTTCAATCACACGTCCAGCCGGCCGTCGTCGCGATCATCACCCTCCTCTCTTGTTCAGTTGTCGTCGCGAGTGCTGCCTCCTTTTGCATCCAGTTGTCATCGCGAGAGCCGCCTCCTTCCATGTCTAGCTGTCATCGGTGAGCGCCGCCTCCTTTCGCATCCAACCGTCATCACGAGGGCCGCCTCCTCCCGTGTCTAGCAATCACTGACAAGGGCCTTCTTCTCCATCTCGCCACCCTATTCCGAGCGTCGTGACCCCTCTTCCAGCGATCATCGCTGCCGCCCCATTCCGAGTATCGCGACCCCTCCTCCTCCATCGTCGTCACCACCTCGTGTTTCACTGTCTCCTGCTCCTTCACGACGACCTCGCCGCCACTGCTGCCCTTATGCAAAGCACGTCGTTGTCGCCTCCATCATGGCTGCCACCCCTTGCAGCAATGGGGAGGCTAGCTGCCCTCCCATGCACAGGCGACTAGTCATGCCTGCTGGCTGGCAGCAATGATGGCCGTCTTGGAGGGGATCGTGAAGAGAGAATGAGTCAGGGTTAAGAGGAAAAGGAGAGAGATGGAGTAGAAGAAAAAATGGATCTAGGGTTTGTTATAATATTTATATAAAAGGTTTGGATGGTTGAGATTTAGTAGTTTTGATGATCATATATAAAAAAATTTAGGACGTGGGTTCGGGGAACGATGGAGCCCCAATCCTTGAATATAGGCTCGGGGGCATTATGCCCCATCCCCACCCCCGCGGGGTCAAAATTCTCTGAAGTTGGGGCCCTGTTCGAGGATTCTTCGTGGGCCCTGCAAGGGGCGGAGGACATTGCCATCCGTAATCCCACTCGACCTACCAGTTCACTTCCCATTGATGTATATACCTTGTGCTTGACATAATGACAAAGAAAATAATAGTGTCGACTGAGAATTTCATTATGGGTTTCTTGATGTTTATGCGTAGATGAAGAACCTTATAATCCTTATCAATTGTGACTTCCATTGTGACTTTTTGTATTCGAGCAACCATAACCTTGTCAATTTTTTACAATTGAAGTGTGATTTAGTCTCAAGAATATATTACTTGTCACATTAGTCGACTTATTCACATACATAATATCTTCAAAGTAACTTGATGATTGACATGCAAAATGGCTGAATTCAGTATCTATAATGCAATGTAATCAAAAGAAATTTCATGACTGATAAGCTTGCATGTCACATAAATGAAAACTTTTCTCATTGGATTAGATGTGTATTCACTACTTCAATGCTGTAAAACCCGACTCGAGCATCGACCCGGATTGATCGATGGGTTAGGTCTGATCAGTCGGAGGAATATAATATATGGGTAAAATTGGTATACATATATTTTATATTACTAATGATAATGTACTTTTAATCACATGACTCAGAACACAATCAAAGAAATTATGATGTATGGACAATCATATTCAATTGGCACCCGACTTAGGAGCTAAGTTGAAATATTGAATGTTTGATGTCCTCGATCATCGGAATGCTATCATTTCGTCAAATCTTCCACCCACCATCAAAATTCATTGAAGCCGCCGGGTTGTGGTTGAACTATAGAAGTCAAAATGACATGAGCAGAGGCGATAGGATTCCGATTCAACTATTTAAGTTTTGACCATTTAAAAAAATTAAAAAAATATTGGACCGGCCGGGTTCCTTGAACCCGGCAGTTCGGACGGTCAAACCCAGGTTTTGACCGGGTCAATATGGGTCAAAAGGTCGGCCGGGTTTCGGCCGACCCATGACCCGTTTTCCCTCCTAGACCGGTCCGACCGGCTGAGCTGGGCCGAGTTTTACAGCACTGCTCTACGTAGAAGTATTTATAAACATCCAGTGTACCACTTTAGAGTACGGAAAGCAGTTAAGGACGGCCAGAAGATTGCATTTTACTCCTTTGATATTTTGATTTTTTTGCCTTATGTTGAATGATGGCATTTTATGAAAATTGCCAATCTAAATTTCATGCTTATAACATATGTTTACTGATGTCTTCTAATATCAACAATTATAAAAAAAGGTACTTCCTTGGTGGACCAAAATTGACATCTAGGAATATTTCATCACAATATGCAATCTTTTTTTTTATCAGTGGAAGTGTAGCTTGAACTGTTTGTTGTAGGTGACTATGTTTTTCTCGGTTCATCTAAATAGTATCCTCAAATTACAAATATGTTCCATGGATATATATATTTTCAGAATTTACTACTAAGTTATAAGGAAACTTTTGTTAGTTGAATGTCTTATTTGCACAATATTTTTTGTTGATATCATAAGATGGCAGGCCTGCTGATATAATAAGAAATGCAGCTTTTGTTGTAGGCGTACACAAGTTTGTTATAATCTTTTTTGCTTCTTCCATCTTTTTCCTATATTAGCTCTTGTTATTAAAAGGGTAAGGGTGCTTTCTCACAAAATAAAAATAAAAATAAAAAGTAAGGCTGCATACTATGCTAGTAGGTGGAAGGGTTCCTATGCTTTTGCAGGGAGCTTCAATATCTCAAACCTATGACCTCTTGGTCACTAAGGGGATACAATCACAAAGTAGGTGGTTCATTGGAGAGTCATCACAATTACATGATGGTGATCAACATGCGCCCCATATTACGCTAGGTTAACTTTTGTGTATTTAACTTATCTTTTACATGCAACTCAAATTTTAACTATTTTGTTATGGTGACAATAACTACACGCCATCGAGACATGTAGATGTGCCGCGTCATATTTATTACTTTTTAATTTTTTATCATGTAATTATATTAATCATTTCTTATTTTAATGATGATAATTGATACACTATCGTGGGACAAATAGGTGGATCGTCACATTCTGACACCCTCTCAATTGGTGGGCTGGCATCATCATACGGTGACGATCGGCTTGCCACGGACCGTGGGAGGTGAGAACTTTAGTGCATGTATCATTTAATGCATATATTATTTATTTAGTTTAAGTTGGTATTACACTAATGATTTATTCTTCAGTAGTGTCTCTTGATCATCTCGGGCCTTCTCAGCCCATCCTAGAGGATGATTCATCTTCGTCTGAAGAAGAGGGATTGTGCGATAATGGAGTGGTTACTGTGAATAATATTGCTTCACTATAAGTTGAATAAGTTTTACAAATTTTATTATAGTTCATCTTATAATTTGAAAAATAATAATTTTTTAAAATTGCAGGACTACTTTTTATCCCACTTATACCGTGCGAAATATCAATACTCTTGTCCTTGCCCACTTGCCGGAAAGGGCATGATCATGAAAGGATGTACCAATTGAAGTGAAGGATGTCATTTTTTGAATGTTTCTGGTATGATTTATGTTATTTAATGTTATATAATTTATTTTATATTATTTATAAATGACCAATTTTCATATTTTTTAGGATTCAAATTAGTTTCTTTTGAATATTAATTTAGGGATGATCCAAAGAGATTTTGAGGAAGTGGCTGTGAAATACCTCCAAAATCATTTATATAAGTTTCGTAAGGACCTCACGTCCGCCGATCTTAGTATTGAATAGGACATACATAGATGCCCGAGTCATATTACACTCCTAATTTGAAAGTCCCTTTGTAGGAAATAGTAAGTAAGTTTACATTTGAATTATTTTTTCTTAATTTATAATTTTACAAAGTCTAAGTATTTGATGTTGATATAGGATGGATGAAGAGTGCTAGAGAAAGTGATGATATGAATTTCTTACTCATTATTGTTAGGGTAAAAGTATGATTTTCTTGATTAGGTTGCAATTCAATAATATGAAACTACATTTTAACATTCTACTTGCTATATAAAGTTTTCATGTCATCTTAGTTCTTTTGTTGAAATTTTGTAAAATTTATAAAATTTTATCTTTCAACAGGTGCCCTCACCTCTACATGCATGGGGGCTACCTGGCATCGACGAGAAGGAGAAGTTGATTTGGCAGATAAAGACAAAATGATAGCTGCCATTAGGCGTGCACATGTAATCAAGACAAATTTTGCATAAAGGGATAAAGGCACTAGGACAAGTGTCACACATCCACCTGCCTGATGAAGGAAAGAGAGATGAATTAAAGGAATCAAAGAGATAAGGTGGTGGCTCGATAGTTTTCGTGCATGGGATGGTTAAACAAAAAATAGATGTTGTACAAGGGACACATGTCAAAGATCCGATAGTGGATAGAAGTGATGTTGGGTGCTGGGATATAAGAAGGAGAAGAATGTTGCTAATAAAAAAGCAGGAAATGGGAGGTAGCATTGAGGGGCAACGTGAGAAGCCAACTGAGGTTAGAGGAGGCCAACAAGGAAGGAGAGAAGCCACTTTGGAGAGGAAGTCTCGATTCAGCTGGTGCTGAGGTTGTGTTCCTACTATTACATGCTACTATGTTATGCTTTTCTTACCTCTTTTTTATTGTTTCTTCTTTAGTTTTCTCTGTTGAACAATGCTTAGTGTTAGGATGATGATATTTTGTGTTGTAATCCCCATAGTTATGCATAACTAATCAACCATCATAGTTGGAGAATTTCTTGATGGGATCGAACTCTTTGGTTATGTCACTTATGGATCGGATGCATATTTGCTTGATCTACATTGATTATTTTACTTGTTGGATTTCATCTTCTTTGTTGATATTTGATTTTTCCTCTATGCGGGGAGCATATGTTGTCTTAGCATCCCAACAGGGAGCCGAGAGACCACTACAAGAAAATCATCGATTAGTGACACAGCAATATAGACTCCAATGCGTCACTAAGTTAGTGGTAAATACCATAGCGACGCATTAGCGTCGACTTCGCGCCACAAGCTTCGCGATGCCATTTCTTCGACGCTAATAGCGTCAACTTCGTGCCTATGGGTATGTCGACGCAATTACCGTTGAACGGTGAAGCTAATGCGACACTATAATGACGCGAAAAGTGTCATCATGAAGAGACAACATGCATCGCTACTCCGACTCTAAAGGGGTGCTAAAATTGTCGACGCTCATCCAACGTCGAGTTGGCATTATGTTGTGACGCTAATCAAACGCTAATGTGGCGCTATAATTCATTTTTCTGCGTCGCTACTGCGATGCTAATGTGACGCTAAGAACAATATGTCCACCCACAGATGATTACATTACAATGGCACTCCATTCAAATTACATTACATTCAAATCCACAAATAATTGCTATTTTTTTTTTACATTATAGTTGAAGCACCATCAAATTACATTACATGTACATATACATTTTCAACATATACATTTTCATTATATCAAATTACATTACATCACATATACATTTCTATTACATCAAATTACATATATCACAATTAAATGATCTAAGTCCTACAATGACGAAGTCTGCGACAGAGAAGATGGGCCACCGGTGCATTGGAGGAGGAGGAGGAGGCTGCGGTGGCGAAGAAGAGGTGGAGGAGGAGGAGGAGGAGGCGGCGGCGGTGGAGCAGAGGTGGAGGAGGAGGAGGAGGTGACGGCGGCAGCGGCGGCGGAGCAGATGTGGAGGAGGAGGAGGCGGCGGCGTCGGAGCAGAGGTGGTGGAGGAGGAGGAGACGGGCGCGTCGGAGCAGAGTTGGAGGAGGAGTAGGCGGCGGAGACGGAGAAGAGGAGGAGGAGGAGGCAGCAGCGTCGGAGCAGAGGTGGTGGAGGAGGTGGCAGTGTCAGAGCAGAGGTGGGGGAGGAGGAGGCGGTGACATCGGAGCAGAGGTGGAGGAGGAGGCGGAGACGTCGGGCAAGCATCAACGGAGGAGGATGAGGAGATGAGGATGAGTGGTTAAAAGGGGAAATGTGGTGTTCGGGCAGGCAGAACCGTCCTATTAAATGAAAGGACGGTTCGGATTCGTTCTTCGACGAGCACACGGATCACCATTTAGCGTCGCAAATTGGGCGACACTATTGCGTCGCTAATGTGGCGCCATATTAATTCAATTCCGATAGATAATTAATTCTGAAATATGTGAAATAGCGTCGCAGATTAGCGATTTTGAAATTGCGATGCTAAGTTGGAATATATCGTCACATTGGCATCGACAGTTTGAGGCGTTAAACTAGCGTCACAAAATGGTGAGGCTATTCTGACACTAAAATGGAGTAGCGATGAAACAATCGATGCCATTGGGAAGCCGTTGTGTCGCTATAGTTATTCGGCGCTAATGCGCCGCTAAAGTACTATAAAGTTATTAACTATGTATATATGTATGTATATATGTAGTATATATGTAATATATGTAATATATATATATATATAATATGTATGTGTATGTGTATATGTATATATGTATGTATATGTTTATCAACGTTGTCTAAAAAATTTGAAAGTCATATGTCAATCAAATGAGGTCATTCTAAGAAGTACCAAGATGTCCGATTTTCAAGAAAAGTAATTTTTAATATTTTTTAAGCGCACGAAGAAAAATAGAGGAATACTCTTTTCAAATTTGGATACAAAAAAATTCTAATAAAATCAGCATTTCTAAAAAAAATTGAAAACACTATGTCAACTAAACGGGACCGTTCTGAGCACTTCCAAAAGGTCCGATTTTTTAGAACACACATTTTTAAATTTCTTAGGTGAGACGAAAGTTTTGAGGAATTTTTATAATTACAAAAAATATATATTTTGAGAATCGGAGGAAACGAAAAAGACGTGAAACATGAAATGCCTATTTTTTCGTAGCAATCCGATCTAAGACCGCGGAGAACCGATCATTTCTATTCCAAAATTTTGTCCATTTTATTGATTTTCTTTTGACCTCCGATCGTCGTGATTCTTATGCGGGTGGACATCTCGTGTCAATCTCTATGAGTCTATAATTTTCTTTCGACTAATTCCTGCTGGACTCACGTCAAAGACTGTCGGAAGACTTTTTTCCTAGGTTCTTAAATCTACCGTATGACCTCCTAAAATCATAAAAAAAAACTGAAAAATCTGTGTTGCTGTGCTCTATGAGAGGTATAAATTTTGTGATGATCCAACGGTCGGATCTCCGACAATTGTCATTTGAATTTCTTAAAAAATGAAGAAGCATTATTCCTTTGATTTTGAAATTTGGGAATTAGAGTATAATGCATGTACAGCATGGCATATTAACTTTTGTATATTATATAATAGAATAATATAGTATAGCATGGTGTATAATATAGTATAATATAGTTTATTATAGTATATAGTATAGTATAGTATATAGTATAGTATAGTATAGTATAGTATAGTATAGTATAGTATAGTATAGTATAGTATAGTATAGTATAGTATAGTATAGTATAGTATAGTATAGTATAATGTGGTTAGTATTATATAGACTATATTAAAAAGAGCGTAAAAGATTTAGCATCGACTATACTATATATACATTATATATGATATTAGCGTCAACTTAGCATCACGGTTACAGTGACGCTACGCAGTGTCTCATGCTTGCGACGCCAATGCAACGCAAGAAGCCAGCGCTAATATCAGCTCTTACATTCCGTTTATTTAGTGTCACTTTGCTTGTGATGCTAATTTAGCGTCGCAGCCCTGCGATGCCAATATAGCGCTACATCTGCTGCGTATTTATTAGTTTTCGCGCGTGATAATAACGCCGAAATAGTGTCGCTTTGGCATCTCACTTAGCGTCTACTTTTTGTGACGCTAATGCGACGCTATATGGACGCTATAGAGAGGCATTTAGCATCCCCTCTTGTCGACCCAATGACGGTGCTACTGTGACGCTATTAGCGTCAATTTAGAGTCGTGCAATGTGGCGACACTAATTTACATCGCTATTTGGCAGTTTTCTTGTAGTGGACTAGTTGGTTGCATTGGAGTAATCAGTTGGCAGGTCACTCCAACTTTAGATTGGCGGGTCATTGCAACTTTAGATAAACTGAGAGGTGGAGCTCATGGGGGAAGACTCGATCTTATTCTAAATGCTTAAATCTATAATTTCCAAGTGAAAGCGGAGAAACTAGAACTTCCCTAACATGAAAGTGATGGGAACCTATATTTGATATTTAGGTGATTTGTTTTAAATCTCTCATCTCTCTTCTTGATATATGATTTCTCTTTTTTCTACAATGAGATTCTGAGAAGGGAATATATTACTGGATAGTTTAGCAATGATCCAAGAGGTTAGCTAGCTGTATTAGGGAAACCAGCCAATAAGTTAGTGGAGATTGGGCTCAAGCCAACAGGGGAGAGCTCAGGGGAGTAGTCTTATATGTGCTTGAATTTGCAATCTCGAAGCGAGAGTGGAGAGGCTGAAGCGATCCTTAATGCAAGAGGAATGGGATCCATTTTCGAGTTTTGTTGATTTGTTTCACATCCAACTAAAGTGAATTTCTTAAGCATAAATAAATAATTGATGTTAGAATTATCTAGCCTTGATAGTTAACATTGACTCAACCTTGGCTTTCTAAGTCTATTTTTAACATTTAACTTAAAAGCTAAAAAAATACACAAAATGAAAACCATAAAATTGTGATGTTCTTGAAACATTGATTTCAACAATCCTAGTTTAGTTCTTTTATCGTCGAAATCAGATTCGCTTCTCTCATTGCTAGAAAAGTTTAAAAATAAATACAACATCTCTCTTTGTGGTTTGACCTATACTGTACTACGATGAAAGTTGTGCGCTTATGGCCTGAGATGTATATGTTGGGATTTATAAGTTTAAAAAAGTTGTCTGTAAGAATAGCTCGGGAAGCTAAGTACCCCATGAGAGCACATATGTCTAAGATTTTGTCAAGTTAGCCTTGAGATACTTTCATATTTTGCAACACTCAATCCCCCAAAAAATCTTTATTTCACATTACAACAAACTCACATAACATAAAGTTTTGCAGACAACATTAGGGGACTTATTTCGAAGCAACTTTCTCAACAGCCGACTCTGATCTTGCATACTACTCAAGTTTTCCCTATGAGGTCAAAGACCGGTACGTGTGAGGGATAGCATGGATGACGATTATGATGTAGGATGGTAGAAATTTTTGTAACTCTAAACATAATTAGTTTTGTAAATTTAGATTATGATAATACTTATTTTATATTATTACTTTTGTTATGATTTAATTTAATTTGAAGCATCGTATTTTATCTTATATTGTTATGAATGTCTAGAATGCATATATATACATACATACATATTATATATATATATATATATATATATATATATATATATATATATGTGTGTGTGTGTGTGTGTGTGTGTGTGTGTGTGTAGTATAAATTGTATGGGGAGGAAGGGAAGAGTAGAGTTGTTAGGTGAAAATGTGTCTAATTAGCGTCACATTAGCACAGTTAGTATCGCTAAGTATAGCAATTAGCGTCTCCATATTGTCACATTAACGTTGTTAAGCTAAAACATTGTCATTTCATTAGCGTCGTTGTAGCGTGGCATCCTCGTGTCAAAACAGCGTCACAACATAACGTCGTTTTAATGTCACAATAGCGTCGTGAAAGGTAACTATGACTTTTGCGTCTGAGTAGCATCACAATGGAGTCGCAACATTTAGGGTCACTTAGGCGTCGAATTTTGCGACACTAATTAATAATGTTTCCCGCAAACTACAAAAAGTGTCACCATAGCGTCTCGATAGCGCCGCCTATTGATAGTAATGGCATTGATGTTTGGTGGGCATGATTCCGATGCTATTGGGGCTAGTTGTGTCACCAACTGTGTGGGGCTATGCTAATGTGTTATTACAAGTTTTAGCGAGACATTAACATCACTTTAGAGACACCATATGTGTGTCTCCAATCGACTTATTTCTTGTAGTGTTTACATACTTAAACTTTGCTCTCTTTCATCTACATGGATTTCTTTTCTCTTGTCCATGTCCTTTTCTCTTTTGTCATTCTCTTCCTCGTTCTTTGATTTCTTTCTCCTCAAGTTTTAGGATTGTAGCCATTGTATGATATGAGATAAATAAAAAAAAAGAAGAGATGAGGAGGTTTGAGAGCCTTGATAGAATCTAACCAAGAGTTTCTTAGGATTTTCTACAAATAACTTAAATGCTTTTATTTGAAAATTTGGGTTGTTAAAAAAGACCGAGAAAGAATTTAACTCATTTAAGAAAGAGAGAGACAATTTGTTAGGATGACAACGACGAACTATAAAATAAAATAAAATAAGAAGAAATAATATATCTCATTTAATATTTAGTGTCTTTTAAATGAATTCAGTGAACAAAAGGTTGAACTTAAAATAGGTAGTAAATGTGAAAATAGGACACCTGATTTTTTTGTCAATGGCGACGAAGTTGGAAATGCATTTGTGCAGAAGAAAACAGAAATCATTCACGGGCTGGAAACACCAACCAATCCGTATGGATCGACTGCATGTGTTCCACACATGGCCTACCTCCCATCTCTCTCGGGGGGGGGGGAGAGAGAGAGAGAGAGAGAGAGAGAGAGAGAGAGAGAGAGAGAGAGAGAGAGAGAGAGAGAGAGAGAGAGAGAGGGAGGGGGAGGGAGAGAGAGAGAGAGTAACACATGGCCGGGTTAATATGGACGTAAAGTGCTTTGGGAAACTGCAGTTGCGTGCAGAAGTTGCCGGCGCAGTTGCTGCCGGGTAATGTTAATTTTGCTGCGTACTGCTTCAATTTATAGCTAGTTTAATACTACGCTTTCCTGCATATATCTGCATGCCATCAGCAATTTGATCTTTTATATACGAACGACGACTACGATAATTAACATAATTATATATTTTCTCTTACCAGATACTAAAAATTTCTGTAAGAAAAATAATCATCATACTAGCTACCAAGAATTAATATACGTTGACATATACATCAACCTGAAACTCTTAACATACAACAAATTAATTCCATGTGAAACTATAGATCAATTAATTTAGAGTGGAGATTGAAACCCGACCCTTTTACACACACACACACATATATATATATATATATATGCACGATCGAAATCGTCATGCATATATGCTATCTACATCTATATATATCCACTGATACTGCTGCTGCACATAATTAAGGATCGCATTATATACCAAACACGAGGGGTTGTGATTCATTAATCCCAGAAAACAAGACTGTTTTCTCTAGTAATTGTCATACAATGCACAAACACGTACATAACAATCAACACAACAAAACACACACAGAGACTACACAGGTACGAACAGACTGCATGCAATGCATGGGCGACCAGCAAGATGCGAACAACTACGAGGTGTACACATAAAAAAAAGGTTACGATTCAAATGCACTTGAAGCCGTCGGGGACGGACTTGCCGCAGGAGCTGACGAGCAGGCTGAGGGCCACGGACCACTCGGTGGTGATGCCGAGCACGCTCTCCTTGATGGTGGTGCAGAGGCACGCGGCGGCCTCGGCGTCGGTGAGCCCCGTCAGAACGGCGCAGCACTGGCCGCCGGCCGGGGCACCTCCAATGACCAGGCTGCCGGTGCCTCCCAGCAGGTTCAGGCACGCGCCCAGCTTGAGGACGTCCCGGGGGCAGAAGGGGTTCGGCGGCGCCGTCTTCGGGGGGACGTGCCTCGGCACGTACGGCGACGGCTTCGGGTAGGTCGGCCGGTACGACGGCTTTGGCAGTGTCGGCCTGTACGAGTACGGCGGCGCGCTTCCGCCGGCGGCAGTGCTGCAGAGGCAGAGGAGGAGGAGGAGGAGAGAGAGGCAGCTCTTCGTGTTAGCCATTGAGTAGTTCTTACTGCGATCTACTACCTCTTTGTGTGGCCTGCTGCTTTTGCATATATATATTGCAGCTCATAAAAACGAGTAGATCTTAATTTGTTTGGACGTTCTTACTTTTATTTCTTTAGTTTTCTCCACGACAGCTCACTTTTCTTTTTTCCATATGGCTAAAAGATAAAAAAAAGGCAACATGAATCTCACTATGTGTGGGTAGGAACCAAATAATAATATGATTCTTTGGTCCACACGTAAAATCACATCATTACATCTTACCCAAAAATAAAAGATCATACCATCACAATCAATTAATAGGGCTTAGAGGATGTACGTGATGTCTAAATTATTTATAAGTTATTTCATATATTTCCACATTTAAGAAGCAAATAATTGAAAAAACATGCAAGGTTTATTTTGATAATTTATAAGTGAGAAAAACAAAATAAAAACTATCTATACTTATATTCTTTGAGTTATAAATCATTTTGTCAAAGTAAGTAGCATATTATTATATGCTTAACTTTTCTTAAAATATTTTTACTACATAATTTTCATTTTCCTCTCTCATTTTTTCCTTTTTATTTATGTTATCTTATTAAACTTTTTCTATATTAATTGAAATTTATAATAGATTATATCATTATAAGGTTTTTGTTTATGTATTATGTATAACTTGAAGTAGTTTTTGTATTTACATAACTAAAAAAAATTAAATCTTTAATAATAAAAATAATTTACCAAACATTTTATTATTAAAGAGTACATTATTTATTATTATCAATACATTTATCCAAACATGAAAAAATTTTATTTCTTATCAGCTTCATCACGCATGCTTATCAACATTACATTTATCCATATTTTTCTATAAATTAAGTTAAATGGATCCATAATTTTAAACAAAGTTCCCAAAATTTACATGTAAATGATCATTATATATATATATATATATATATATATATATATGTACACACACATAGGCAACTAATGCAGTCATATTTAAATATTTTTTTAAGGAAGAGTTAAAGACTAAAATGACTCCATATTTCCATATTTCGTAAAAATATTGTCGTTAAGAACAAATTAGTGACTGAATTGGAACACGTTTAGTGCACCATCTCGCTAACCTAACTAATAATATAATGACAAGGAGGCAAAAAAGAAAGGTCCAATTCATTATAGAGAGGCTTATGAGTTGACACATAAGAGCAAAAAGACAAAAAATTATTACCGACTACTCTCATAAAGTCTATGTATGTTAGCAATAAAATTTTATTTTATTTTTTAAAAAATATTTGTCTACTAACTCATTTTTGTCTTATTTCAGGAAGACCATTGTTCTAAAGTGATTGAGAAGTATAGTGAAAATTCAGATACACAACCATCACTCAACAATTAGGGAACAACTACGGAAGGGTCTCATCTATTAGGTCAACCATGTTTGTTGGGCAAAATGACAATGATTCGTTCTTTTCATCATTTGCGTAGGATGGTAAGATCATTTTAAAGATGTTGGCGATGTCATGGATGATCGCATGAATAATGCATTTTGGAACATTGATGGATAGTTACCGTCAGTCAGGAGGAGCATTTGAGGAGATGCTCAAGCGACTTTTGATTAATTCAATAGATGATATTGGACTGAATACTTCATCATCTAATATAAGAAATAATTGATGATTTGAGTTACTTGCTAGGCTTTCTCATTATTTTGGCTTGTGTTTTGAGATATGTTGAACTATATGGATCTAAATTTGAGAATTGTTACATTGGTTGTTATTTTATTAAGTTGAACTTATAAAACATATATTATGTAAGCCTTTTGCTACTTTCGTGATGAAGAATGCCATATTTTTATTTTGGACTTCATGCTAATGTTGATTATGATGTATAGAGATTTTTGTTATATTGGTTATTGTATATGTGTCATTTATATTATTGTACAATTAATAAGTTAATATAAGCAACTACTATTGTGAAAAAATTATTACTAATTTGTGACCGATTTAGGATGATTTTGAGACAATATGCAAATTGTGAAAATCAATTATGATAAAATTTAGCTACGGTATAAGGACAAATTAGGCACACAAAAGTTATAGTTGTTTTACCATTGTAACATTATAGTTACGAATTAGTGATAGATTAATTACCAATTTTGAGTTGTAGTAATTGAGAGTTGCCACAAAACAAGGATGAATTAACGATGCAGCACACACAATTAGCTATGAAAATAAGGATAAACATTTTGGTCCCTATTAGCGACGAGCTTGATGTGGAGAAATTATATATACTTTTCATATATGTTCATCATGCATTTATCTCATATTTTGATATGTTTTCATTCTTGAACGCATGCTTTATTGTTGAAATACAACATTTATGACTTCTCCACGTCTATCTTATGATTCTTGAGGTATTTTACTTGTTTTGATTATTTTTCATATAGAAATCTCAGCCGGCAAAATATGGAGGAACACAGTGGTATTCCCCCAACCCAGACACTTAAACGAATTTGAAGGCAAACGACGCAATTCACCAGTCAAGTTGTCTAAAGCAGCAAATAATAAAGAAAACATGCATTTCCACATCAGCTTGGTAAATTCCATTGCACAAGAGGAATGAAGCTTCCTCTACACCTTTATGCGCAGATGTGGACAACAAAAGGGTTGCTGGAGCAGTGGACAGGTGACAATCTAATAGGTAGCCAGCTATGAGGACCACAAGAGAGATTCCTTTTTGTTGGAAAAAATGGGCAGTGGCAAGGAGAAGGGAGCCAACCATGAAGGACCATAAAAGCATATTTTTTTGGCTCGAAAAAGATGGACACGTGACAAGCTAAAAGAAGACAACACGAAGGACCACAATAGAGATTTCTTGTTGCTGATTGATTCTGGATAGGTGACAAACCAAGAGGCAGGAAGAACCGCAGGCATCTTCTTTGGCTGGAAAAGCTGAAGAAGAATATGACAAAGTAGCTGAAAAGTAGTGGACAGGTGTCACAATCCCTTGGGCTATAAAAGCACAAGAAGACTGTTGAAGGAGTTCCGTTTTTGGTTGAGTTTGGATCTTTTTTGTTGCTGAAGGAGGTTGGAGAGAGGCGGCACTAGCAGCCTCCTTTCTCCCTTTTATCTTTTATTTTTCTTTCTTCTTTTTCTTCTTTTCTAGTTTTCGTAATCGTAACTAATCAGCCAACTAGTGGCTCCGGGATGTTGATCCTATGACTTTCGTATTCTATTTTTGTTCTTCTTTGATGTTTTGATGGCTAATCGAATATCGTGACCTTTCTCTCTTTTAATGATATTCATTTTCTATTCATGTTATGTTGTGAATCTGTGTTTTCTGGCAGTTGTGTTTGAATTGAGATTTTGAATCGTCTTCATCTCGCCCACCCCCGATCATAGAGACATTCCAGGCTCTGTGTGATCACACACAAAGATATCTAGCACCTGATGCGTAAAAATAGGTAACAATTAAATTGCTAGCAAATGCACTTCCATAAAGAATACTATTAATTTAATATCTAATTTTATAAATTAATAAGAGAGGAAAAACATAGGATTTTGAAAATAGGTTATGTGATATAAAGTAAAATAGAAAAATAAGATAATAATAATAAAATAGGATGATGGTGTCGAAGTAGATCTTAGGATAAAAATTGCAAAGGTAACTTGTATGATCCACTGTTATAATAAATAATAACTTCAATTCCTATGACGGATTAGGACCATCAAAAGTAATGATTTATCGAACTATCTTAATTTCTGTAAACTTAAAAGATTTCTAGCATTGAGTAAATCTCCTAATCAACATAAAACTAAGATGCATGAAATTGTAAATCCTAAACTAATAATTATCCAATGTTGGGTATAATTTATTAGACCACAGATAATCAAGTATTGCGTTGAATTACAAAATTTTCGTTATGATTGAGTTAACCTACAAATTAAGATTTTATTTTCTGAAAAGTATTATGCTCTAAAATTAATCACCCCAAAACTATTTTGTAATCTAACATTAAAACAAGATATTCTCGGAGAATAACCTTAAAAGCCACAATCATAATAAAAAGAAATTTAAAAGATAATTAAATCAATTAATAATAGGGTCCAAACAATTTTCCCTTATCAAATAATAATCTCCTAAAATAATAATACTAAAAATATGGAGTTCATTCTAGAATTGGAGAGAGAAACTAAAGTCAAAATAATAAAATAAGAAGAATTACACCTAGATAAAGTACGTGCACAAATGGCGAACCACCAGACTTCAGATAGAAACGTTGGCTAGCACCCTTTCTTCAACCTTAGGCCGCACCCTCTCCTCTTGGTCACAGCCTGCAGCGCTTACGACTCTCTGTGTAAGAAACATGAACTTCAAAGCACTGATTGGATTGATGGTTTCTTCCTCTATTTATAGGTGTGGTTGAGGTCTCGAGCTCATCAACTTTCGTCCATCATACGACTAAGTTTAAATGTGGAAAGATAATTCTCTATGTCCTTCAAATCCCAGCCAACAATGATGATAAAACTTTGGTTGATGATAAAATCTTACCCCTTTGGCGCCTAATGATATCTCCTCCTTGATTCTCAGCCACTAAATGTATCATCGCCTTGGTGACGATGCTACTTGGCACCCAATAACTTATCTTATTGACCGATAATACTGATCACTAGCTGATCACAATAGATTTTTAACTCATTTTCTATTCAATTCACCCATATCGAGCCCTCATTTTGCCTAACTTTTGGCCAATTATGCTTGGAATGCATGGATTGTGATAACTAGTTGATCTTTCTCATTTTATACTTAATTCCATGTGCATAGAGGTTTTGAAATCCTAAAATCCATAAAAATAACAATTCTATGCTAAGTTATCATTTTTTGGGCAAGTTATCATTCCAATGTGCAAAGTTATCATTTTTCCATTTGAGCTAATTTCTAGTGATTATCTTGCCCTAAATCCCATGACATCATGAATTAATAATATTTGGATGATCATATTTCAACTTGTGCAAAGTTATCATTCCATTTCACAAGTTATCATTTTTGAGTGTCAAGTTATCGTTTTAGGGCAAAACAGTCATTTCGATGTGCAAGGCTATCAATTCTGCATAAAAATATTAGGCAATCATTATATTATTGTCCTAACTCCTTGCTGCTCTGATTTGATCACATTTGGATAACCACAACAAAAGTTACGACAAATTATCATTTTTATGGTGTCAAATTATCGTTTTTGGCACCAAAAGTTATCATTCCTATGAAATCTTATCCACATTTGATTTCTGACCTCATTCACTTGTCATCCTAATCCCTTTGATGTCTTCAATGCTCTGAATCACTCATATTTGGACAATTTCCATGGTATATGCAAAGTTATCATTCCGGGCAATAAGTTTTTATTAAACAAATAAAGTTTTCATTCCTGCACAACACCAAATCTTATTTGACAATAGAGTTGACATTACTTGCTGTCCTAATCCTTATTTGTTTAAATCTTATTTGAGGACTATGATGCTGGCTGTTTTGGGTCTTCTAGCGGGTATAACAAGGTTGCAAAAGGTGAAAAAGGAGGGGACCACTGCTAGCTGTCAAAAAGGCATCTGATTTCTGTTGGAATCTCAAGACCACTAGACAGGTGGCTTGAATCAAGAGAAGGGAACATTCTGATGCTGATCAAAGGGTGCACAGAAGATATATATAAGCTAAAGAAACCCTGAAATCAAGGGGGGAGCCTCCATATGGAGGGCTGCTAGACCAGAGCTGAAGGAGGGCTGGAATGCTGCTGAAGTGCTGCTGATTTCTGTTGACAACCTTCAATCCAGGATGAATTACTTTTGTTTTTCATTCTATGATGTATCTAACTTTGTAATTATGAGGAGCTAAATCATATGTCTCTTAGGATAGGGTAGTAGTCTAGGTTAATTGTGGATGGATATAGACAAGTCTGAATTCCTGCATTGATTTCAATTTTTGTTTCCTGAAATCTGTTTGATATGAATCTGTTTCTTGTCATTGTAAGGTCCTGATTGTATCTACAACTGAGAAGTTGTCATTTGATCTAATCTTGTTCAGAAATGAATCAAGAACCAATGCCAAGTTCTAGAAGTAATCCCAATTAGAAATCTAATTTCTTACTATGATTTCTGATTTCCTGAATTGTTCAAATCTGTTTTCTATCATTGTTGAGTCCTGATTTAATTGATAACTGAGAGGTTACTTATGGTTTCATTCTTGTTCAAAAATGAATCAAGAAGCAATGGTGTTTCCAAGTTTTTAATCCCTGATTTATTGCATTTTGAATGCTGATTTCTGATTTTCAATCCTGAATTCAAATCTGATTTCAAAGGATCTTTGGGATTGTATTTTATCATTGTAAACCTCTGATTTTATTCCATCACTGGAGGTGATTATAAGGTTGTCTTGATGTTCAGAGATGAACCAAGAATGCAATGACAATTGTTGAATTCCCATGTGTAATTAGGTGCTGATTTCATCCTATCTTTTAGTGAAAATGTGGATTTCATTTGAATTTGTAGCTGAGAGGCTGAATTAAAATCCTCTTGTAATTTAGAGATAAACCAAGAAGCATTTGCACTAATATTGGATTGATTTCATCCTTGTTTAATTGATTGAAGCATTTCCCTCATTTTCAAAGTGCAATTGAAAGTTACCATTCCATATTTCGCTATATTACTGAAATTCAGCAAAGGGACTAAATTTTGAGCTTCATGTTGACTTGATTTCAGTGAGGATCTTTTCTAATTCAACTTAACTAATCAATCATATAAGAATATGATAATTAATTCTGGTTTATATTGCTGTGATAACAGCCCATTTTCAAGTTGAGTTAAAATTGGCAATATATTGATAACTTGTTCCATTCCATCCATAATTAAGTTAGATGAACCATAACTTAATTATAATTAACCCCTTGAGCCTCTAGTTTAGCATTTATAATTCAGTTTTCATAACTTTTCAAAAATCCAAAAAAAATTATCATTTTACCCATTTAAAGAAATCGATTTTAACTTTCTTTCAATTTCTTGGAATTTTAACTTTAGTTATGGCTAATATAGATTGTTTAGGTAGTCTTAGGCTTCAAATCACTGTGGATACGACATTTGAGTAGACTACAATTGACTTGTATACTTGCAGTAAAAAGTGAATTAGTGAGTTAAATAAAAAATTGGAAAATATGAAATTTGACCCTAAAATCAGCAAGTTATCACTACACCCCTCAATATCACTATCAAATACTCGAGTCTTGGTTAAGGATAAATGCTTCTTATAGCATTGGTGCCCGTAAAACTCCTCTTGATAGGGATCACGACCAATAATAGCCTCGATATGAGTTTTGCGCCCAATGATAGATAGGATTTTGGTGAATGATGGTGAGTTTGGCCCCCAGTTATATCTCTTGCACCTGATAAGACTCCCCCTTGGATATGATTTCGGCGGATAAACTCCTTTTGCAATTGATTCTCGACCGATAATGACTTGGCTCCAAATAATTCAACTTGATAAAATCAATTGATGATGAACTTAGCGCCTGATGATTAGGTAAATTTGGTGCCTTGATTGAAGTTCGAAATGATAATCCACTTAATAATCATATACTCAGCTTTTCCTACAAAGATAATTATAAAATATTAAGTTAATTGATTCAAAATTAAGATATTTAAAGAATAAATAACTAGACTCAATAAATTTGGAATTATAAATAAAAATGACATAATAAACGACCGTATTGAGCTCGGCTCAGACTATCCTAAACGGGCTCAAAGTGTGTGCATGATTTTTCCCATCCTTTATTCACCCCATCATTGCTATTTCTAATTTTATTTTGTTTCTGAGAGTTTCTGCCCAAGACGAAAAGTCTTTAATCCTCCTTCGTCGTCAGTGACCCAAGAGGGCGGATGACGAATGAGCTATATCTAAAGAACTCTCAGTAATACTGAGCTGTATTTTCGAATTGATCTTTTCACCCCCTCCTTAAATAATTTTAACGTTCTTTGTGACATCTATGTCCTCTACGTTCTACCCGGAAGGGTTATCTTTATTTCTCTGAGGTGGATGCAAGTTGATCGTAGTTATATTACCCTCAGTTTATTTCTTTAGAACGTTTAGGTACGTTGTCACGAAGTCTTAGCTCAATCAAAAAAGGAAAGCTTGTTTTATAAATCGGAGCATCATGCATGAGAGTGACGATTGCACCAGTTCTATAAACCCCCTTCACATGTACAACACATACTTCTTGCAAGCACGAGAGTGTCGCGGACAAGTCAAGTGATCCTTATCACGATGTTACCCTAATACATACGTTAAAGTTTAGAGAACGTAAGTTCCAAGTGAAAACATTCCTGAGGCCTAGTGTTTAGCTACATTGATCTTTGACTACTTTAGCATTAAAAATTCATAAAAATTAGAGTGGTCTTATTTGCTATGATTTCTAGTTTATAGTATTTCACTTTCTTATTTTGAACAACACCTATAGACTTATGTTTTTCCTTCAAATAGTTTGATTAAGTGTGAACAATTCGACTTTGCCTCTATGGATTGACCCTCAAGCACTACGACATGCCGTATACTTGTGATTCTCGTAGTAATAGTGTAGTGGATTTATAAATTTTAAAACTTCATTTGACATTTTTCTGTGATTAACGATATGCACACTTTATGCGAGTCAAGTTTTTGGCGCCGTTGCCGAGGACTAAGTCTTGAATTGTCTCATTTGATTCTCTGTTTTGGTTTGACTAATTCTTGTTTATAGTCACTGCTTATATTTCATCATGCAGTGAATATTTGTTTGCTTGTAGTTTACCTTTTTTTTTGCTTAAAGTAAATGTTAGCTTTCTGCATTTTTCTTTTCTTTACTTGCTTATAGAAGCCTTCACTTAGATGCTATAGTTGTCATCTTCAATATTCTATTCCTGTAGTTCATATTCTGCACATACTACAAAGTACCTCCTGAATTTTTATAATGCATAAACATTGGTGAATCGTGACTTTATATTTTAGATTTTTAATTTCATGTTATGCATTTATACTACAAAGTGTCTACTCTGTTTTCATAGTGCAGAATCTTGTTGAACATTGTTGAACACACCCTGTTGAACATGCTAGCTATTTCCAATTTTTTGATCTCTAATTGCTAAAATTGTAAATAATTATACACCTTGCTGAAATTCCTGAACTTTCATTCTTATTTTCTGAACATTGTTGAACCTGAAAGTTTCTTGATCCTTGAGTGCTATAAGCAAATTTTTTATTCCTAATATCTTGTTTAAATTTTCAGCTTTCAGTTTCTTGCACATCTTAAAACTTGCACTCTAAGTTTCTATTGTGTAGAACATTTCTGAACATGTATCTTGATCCTTAAATGTTATTATTAGAATTCTAATTTCTGATTTCATATCTAAATTTTCTGCAATCCTGAACTTTTATTGTGCATAAACATTGCTAAACATATCATGGAATGTTTTCAGATTTTATATTTCCAACTTTAGATTTCATATTTTCAGATTTCAAAATCTCTACGCTTATTCAATAATTCTGAGCTTCTTTGTTGTTGTCATTTGTAGAAATATCACTAAGAATGCCTACTTTTAATCTTTGAATGTTTAGATCAGATTTCAAATATCATATTGCATATTTCGAATTTCAAATTTCAGATTTGAGATTTTAATTTTCCATATGACCCTAAGTTCCTATTGTGTTGAAACATATCTAAACAATGATTTCCTTTGATCCCTAAATGCTCATATCAAATTTGACATTTCAAATTTCTAGTTTGGTCTCATCTTTCAAAATTCAGATATCAAATTTCAAATTGTGAATTTCTGCACCTACTCAATCAACTTTCTTGTGAGTTTCCATTGTGCAAAAACATTTTAGATTTTAGAAGTGATGATTTGTATGAATTCAACAACCATTTAAGCACAACTAAAATTGAGATGGATTAGAATTTCCAAAGCTGATCACCATATGAGCAGAATTCTTATCATTCAAGTGAAGTTCCAAATTCTGTGCAAAGTTCAAACTGAAACATCCTACAACTTCTCAAGCCTATTGCAACTAAGTACACTCCTACATTCAGCATGAGCCATATGGGCAATTTCACACAAAAGATCACAACAGTCAATAGAGTAATTAGATTTTTTATTCCTATGCCCAAGATCTGAATCCATAGAATTATCAAGGCCTTTTACAATGGCCAGCACCATTATCCTGCAACTTATGGTCAACATCAAATGCACAATGTATACCCCCAGTTGTACACTCAAGTGGAATCATTTCTTCTAGCTGAATTTAAAAATGTCATTCCACTTGATTTTCAACAACAAGGCCAACCAGCAACATCTCTGGAAGAGCTCAAGCTGAAAACTATGATGCAAAAATTGGTAGACCAACAAAAGAATCAGAATGAAAATATAGAGGAGATATTTACCAAGGTGGAAGGTCTACAAACACACTCAAGATCGTTAGAGGTTCAATGTCACCAAAGCATTTCTCAAAACCTTCCAACACAATCAGTAGTCCCACCTGAAGAAAAGTCCAACGTGAGGCTGATGATGGAAAAGTTTATTAAGCTACGTAAAGTGCATAATGAATCAATGAGGGTGTTAGTTTAATAAAGTTGAAGGTTTAGCAGTTGATAGCATAATTTTAAAGAAACAAATATTTCAGTAATCACTTGACACTTTTTCTGAACCAATTGAAGCTAGATCTGAGGAGCAAATGCAAGACATTCCACTTGAAAGTGAAAGACAAACTGAAGAACATAAGCTATCTATAGCTAAACATTTCATTGTAATTCAAAATGAAGAAGTTGAAGAGTTCAAAATTGATGTTTCAATGAAGAAGTCTGAAAGGGAGGCAACAACTCAACACATAGAGGTCATTCAAAATGAGAACCAAGACTAACTCCACTACTGCCTCAAAATGTCCAAAAGCTGAAAACACATTCTGCACAATCCAACAAAGGACTTTGCAAGATGAGAAATTTTAGCCATGCAAGATAAAGTCTACATGGAAGAAATGCAGAAACCAGAATATGAAGAAAGTTGCCTTGTAATTGAAGACAAAGATCAGAATCTAAAATTTGAAAAGATGACTGCACCCGCTCTTATAAAGAGACAAATAAAAAAATGGTTGCTAAAACAAGATGGAGATCCTAGAGAAGCTGAGGAAGGATTTTTTAAGGAGCACAGACTCTTGAAGAGAATCATGCTGAAACTAAAATTGAACTACTCAACACAAGGCTCAAATTGTTTTGAATAAGCTCAATTTTGTTTGGTCCAAACTATTTAGAGTGAAACATGAACCGACGACTTTTGTTTTTGACAGAGGAAAAGATGTCTAAATCTGTTGGACATCAAATGAAGACCAGCCAAGCTGAAGATATGTGTTTAAAGTTATTGAGTCTAGTCTAAGACTATAAACAATGATGCTTGTTGGGAGACAACCCAATCTAATAAGTTCATTTTTATTTTTTCTTTATTTTGCGGGAATCAAGCAGCCCCAACAATCGCTAGGGAGTCCACCACTTCTGATGAAACTACTGACAATTACTCAACTGCTGCCAAATATAGATATGCCACTAATTTCACACTCTCCTCCTTGTCAATTTTAAAACTATTACTTATTATCAAACATGGCGATGATCAAGTATTTTTCTGTGCAGGCAAAGAGAGTAATTCACTGATCCACATTTCAGTGAGTGCTAAAACCACGAAAGAACAACTAAAGAAACAGGCATCTGTCCTATGCACTCACCTTCCCTATGCAATAATTTAGTCTCTCCCAGTTTAACTAACACTGAGGACAGTGTTGAGCTTAAGTTTTGAGAAGTCCAATGGCATATTTCTTTGAATCTAACTGTCATTATTTTTCATAGAACATACCATTGTGATTTAATTATAATTTTTTATCTTTTTGAAATTCTAAAATTTACCATTGTTGCCAAAGTTTTGAAATCTGGCACTGTTACTAAAGTTCTGAAATCTTTTCAAAATTTTTCTGAAAATCTATTTATGGTAACTTTCAAAATCCCACTTAGACTTTTGCAAGTAATCAATCGCATATTAGAAAATATTATGCATGACATTATTGATCCTATAGCTTTCATGATTAATCTGTCTTGAACATTCCTAAAGTAAAACATAATCATATAAATGACCTTGACCTGAAATCAAAGCATATGACATGTTGACTGACCCTCCGCGTAATCTCATCTAGGATCTTGTACTCAACTATTTATATGATATTAAACTATGATCTGCTACAATGTAATAAGAGTAAATTGTATAGTTAGATGCCTTCATTTCTGCTCTTCTCTTCTTTTATATATTGGTAAATGTTTTTGCTCTTTCTTTAATAAGTCCTAAGTGCCTCACACGAGTATTCTAGGAAGGAAATGTGGGGAAGCCTGTGGGCAACTTTTCTATCTTCAATAACTACTCCTATGTCATCTCACTTGGGAAAGATAAGAGTATGCTATACATGGCATCATTAGCACCCAAATTGAGTATTCTTAAAAGAAAGGCAAGGAAAATATTGAGTGAAAACTCTTTTTTTTTATTTTCAGTTTTCCAATATACAATTGGTGAGAAGGTTGCAGAAAGAAAAAAGAAAAAGAAAATAAAGGCAAATGAAAAAGATAGTTTGTTTAATAAAGGGTCATGTAAGTGTCCATATATGTGCAGATAATCTTTTAGAGTTAATACATGTTATGTGAATGTGCATGTTCTTGTGTGAGATTATGTGTATGCTCAACCTGCAGTGTGGTTTCATTTGACACCCATAGACACTTGCTTCAGTGATTTCTAAGTTAGGGGTTAAAGGGCCTTAAATGTGTAAATGATGTTCGGATAGGTGAAATGCGAAGGCTAGGAAAATGTAGTGTTATGCATAATGTGATCATGAAAACCTAAAAACTTTTGACCCTAAGTTCCTAATTTTGCTTGAGGACAAGCAAATGTTTAAGTTTGGAGAAAGTTGACGTGGAGAAATTATATATACTTTTCATATATGTTCAACATGTATTTATCTTATATTTTGATATGTTTTCATGCTCGAACACATGCTTTATTATTAAAATGCAATATTTATGATTCCACATCTATCTTATGATTCTTGGGATATTTTACATGTTTTGATTATTTTTCAAGTAGAAATATCAGTTGAGAAAATATGGGAGAACACAGACGTATTCCCCCAACTAGACACTTAAACGAATTTGAAGACAAATGACGCAGTTCACCAGTCCAGCTGTCCGAAGCAGCAAACAACAAAGAAAATATGCATTTCCACATCTGCTTGGTAACTTCCATTGCACAAGAGAAAGGACGCTTCCTCTACACCTTTATGGGCAGATGTGGACAACAAGAGAGCCAAATATGAAGGACCACAAGAGAAATTTCTTTTTCCTAGGATAAATGGACAGATGGCAAGGAGAAGGGAGCCAACCATGAAGGGCCACTGGAAAAAGATGGATATATGACAAGCTAAAAGGAGACAACTAAGGACTACAACAGAGATTCCTTGTTGCTCGCTGATTCAGGATAGGTGTCAAACCAAGAGGCAGGAGGGACCATAGGCATGCTGGAAAAGCTGAAGAAGAATATGACAAAGCTGGAAAAATAGTGGACATGTGACACAATCCCTTGAGCTATTAAAGCACAAGAAGGCTATTGAAGAAGGAGTTCCGATTTTGGCTGAGTTTGGATCCATTTTGCTGCTGAAGGAGGTTGGAGAGGAGGCTACCCCAACAGCCTCCCTTATCTCTTTTCTCTTCTATTTTTCTTTCTTCTTTTCCTTCTTTTCTAGTTTTCATAGTGACTGGGGGATGTTGATCCTATGATTTTCATATTTTGTTCTTGTTCTTCTTTGATGTTTCGGTGGCTAATCAAATGTCGTGACCTTTTTTGTTTTAATTATATTCATTTTTTGTTCATGTTATTGTTTTGAATCTATCTTTTCTGGCAGTTGTATTTGGATTGAGATTTTGAATTGTCTTCATCTCGCCCCCTGATTGTAAGGACATTCTATGTTTTGTGTGATCGTACGTAGAGACATCTAGCACTGATAAAATGATTCTCTATTTGGTTTCTTCGGCTTTCTTATAGCTAGAGTTGGAGGACTCAAATTACTATCGTCTTGCATCCTCGATTGTAGGGATATCCTAGGCTTTGCGTGATCGTACGTAGAGACATCGAGCACCGGCTATAGTGATTCTTAGTTCGAATTCTGTTTCGCGTTAGCAATGGAGGTTTTCTATTATCTAGTTTAGACAGCATGCATCCTCGAGTCCGAAGCCCGAGAGGGACGTGCACATTCTAAGGCTCCGGCAATAAATGATCGTATTGAGCTAGGACGCAGACTATCCTAGATGGTCAAAGTGTATGCATGATTTTTCTCATTCTTTATTCCCCATCATTGCTACTTTCAATTTTCTTTTGATTTTCAGAGTTTCTATCCGAGGGTGAAAGTCTTTAATCCTTCTTTGTCGTTGGCGACCCGAGAGGGCGGATGACGAATGAGCTATATCTGAAGAACTCTCAGTAATCTCAAGCTGTATTTCTGAATCGCTCTTTCTACCCCATCATTAAATCATCTAAACGTTCTTTGTGACATCTCTGTCCTCTTCGTCCTACCTGGGAGGGTTATCATTTTTCTAAGGCGGATGCAAGCCAATCGTAGTTGTATTTCCCTCAATTTATTTCATTGGAATGCTTAAGTACTCAGTTGTCACGAAATCTTAGCTCAATCCAGAAAGGAGAGCTCGTTTTATAAACTGGACGAGAGTGACGATTGCAACATAGATTTCCTGCAAGCACGAGAGCGTCGCGGACAAGTCGAGTGATCCTTATCACGATGTTACCCTAATACACATGTTAAAGGGCATTCAGACATTTTTTTATCCTAAATGAAGTTCAGAAAATTAAGTTCCAAGTGAAAATATTCCTCCACCCCTAATGTTTAGCTACACTGATCTCTATCTACTTTGGCATTAAAAATCTGTAAAAATTAAAGTAGTCTTATTTGTTGTGATTTCTAGTTTGTAGCATTTCACTTTCTTATTTTGAACAACACCTATGGACTTATGATTTTCCTTCAAATAGTTTAATTAGGTGTGAACATTTCGACTTTGTCTCTGTGAATCGACCCTCAAGCACTACAATGACATATTGTATGCTTGCGGTTCTTGTAGTAATAGTATAGAGGATTTATAAATTTTAAAACTTCATTCAACATTTTTTTGTGATTAACGATATACATACTTTATGTGAGTTAAAACTATTAGCGAGCGTTGTCCCAAAGCCATAACAAATATGATGCAGATAGAATTAGCAATGGTACTAGCTACGGATTGCTCCGTAGCTAATCGATCGAGTTCTTGTATGTATAGTTCCATGTAAGCACCCTACAATCCCACCATATTAGTTGTTGAGTTGAAAAGGGTGGATGGGTTCAATCCTAAGACCTCCAAATCACTCTACTTTCAAACTCCTGCACCTCTCTCTATGCTAAGACACGATTACCCCTATACCTCTGCGCTCCCTCCCTCCCTCCCCCCTTTCTCTCTCTCTCATGGAACCATAGCCATCCCTCCCTTCTCATGGAGCAAATAGACTCTAACGTCATTTACCAAACAAAGGGTTCAATATAATACATGCATATAAATAAGTTAGGATAAAGTTGTGACTCAAAGGCCTATATGTCATACATGGTTTGACTTAACACAAGAGTTTGATAATAACATAAACATAATAAAAGGTGTAACATAAGATACTTAGGCTCACCGATGCGACAACGACATATGCAATTGTCCACCATGAGCCCACTATTGTTGAGCCTACATCTCATCGTCTACACAGACCTATATGATATAGGAAAGACTCTTCCGTTAAAATATATTGATACCTATGCATGTTATAACTGTATCCCATAAATTCTATATGAAATGCATATGCAATTGCATCATAACATAGTCAATGTATCATGCACGCAATGAAATACATCAAACACATGCATCCTACATGTCAATCATCATGACAAGATAAGAGTTTGCATATAATATGAAAACTTAACTTTAAAATTGCATTATGGTATCTTAAGCATAAAACATCTAATGACAAGGGACATACATTTATTGCATACTTAATGATACTTATAGTTAACTTTTCATTTTTTATATCCATGACATTGCATCATCATATCATACAACTTTCACTTCGTCGACTTTATTTTCATCTTGTACTTAGGATAATTTATTATCTTGATGATAGAGAAGAACACGCTGATTAATCGAGTTGGCTAGCTAGGTCATAAACTTTGTTTCTCGATAACTTTGTCTCCCTTAACCACTACTAGTGTAAACTTACCTCTAAAAAATTGTCTCCCTTACATCATCCTTGATCGAGACTCCATTGGTGTAGACATCTTTTCATGTAATTATCACATTACATTTTGTAGGCACAATCATATTACATTACAAACATGTTGCACATTTAATCTAATTTACAATTGTCCATGCAAGTCATGCGTAGGCTAGAGCAATATATCAATCAATTGGTAAAATAATTCTTAAACATAATCACAATTAGGAAAGTGATCCACTAATGATAGAAGAATAAACATAAGTTAATACATCTCAAAACCAATTACTATTTATAGCCCAACCCAAAAGCCCTACGGTTGGCATTAACCCATGATCACTTGCTGATCACTATATGATTCTAACCCATTTTAGATGAAATTCATACATATGGAGTCCCACTTTTGCCTATTTTTAGGCCAATTATACTTGGAATGCAAACATTGTGATAACTAGTTGATATTCCTCATTTCGTACTTAATTCTATGTGCATAGAGGTTCTGAAATGCCAAAATCCATTAATATTTAAATTCTATGCCAAGTTATCATTTTGAGGATAAGTTATCATTCCTAAGTGTCAAGTTATCATTATTTTGAGTGAACTGATTTTCAATGGTTTTCTTGCCCTAAATCCATCATTATCATGTATAAATCATATTTGGATAGTCACATCTCAACTTGTGCAAAGTTTTAAGTCCATTTGAACAAGTTATCATTTTTCAAGTGCCAAGTTATCGTTAAAGGGCAATTCTATCATTTCGACATGCAAAACCATTAATTCTGCACAAGGACCTTAAGCAATCATCTTATTATTGTTCTAACTCATTGCTGGTCAAATTTCATCACATTTGGATAATCAAAACTCAAGTTATCACAAGTTATCATTTTTAAGTCATAAGTTATCGTTTTTGGGGCACTCAAGTTATCACTCCTTAGGAATCTCATTCATATTTGATTTTTGACCTCACTCACTTGTCACTCTAATCAATTTGATGCCTGAAATGCTTTGAACCACCCATATTAAGACATTTTCCAATATTTCCATAAAGTTATCATTCCGGGCCCTTGAATTCATTCATATCGATATAAGTTTTCATTCTTGCACAATACATAATCCCATCTGATATTTGAACTAGTTACCAGCATTATCCTAATCCTTATTTGTCAAAATACTACTCAAGAGCTTTGATACTTGCTGTTTGGGTTTTTGTAGCAAGAAGAAAAGGTGACCAAAAGGTGAAAAAAGTAGGGGGGACCATCTACTTTTTCTGCACAAAGGTACCTGCCAGCAGCTGGAATTTCTGCAGGTGGACAGGTGGCTTAATCAGGAGGATTAGAACATTCAGATGCTGATCAAAGGGTGGAAAGGAGTGATATAAAAGCTGAATTTTTCTGGAGGAGAAGGGGGCTGGTCATTCAAGGGTTTGAGCAAAAGAAGGAGGCTGCTGCTGCTGCATTTGCTGCTGCTGGATTTGCTGCTGCTGGCCGAGAAGCTTCAAAGAACTATGATTTGTATCTGTTTCTTATCCCATTTGATGTCAAATCTTGTAAATATGAGGAGCTAAACTCCATTTCTTCTAGGATAAGGTAGTAGTTTAGATTAGTTTTGGATGGAAATGGATTCGATTAATTCTTGCACTGAATCATTTGCTGATTTTCAGATTTTAGAACTATTTAGAGTTAGTTCTTGCCATTGTTGGATCCTATTGTAATATATAGCTGAGAAGTTATCATTTGATCTATCCCTAGTTCAGAAATGGATTAGAAATCAATGTCAAGTTCTGAATTCCAATTTAATTGAAGTTCTGATTTATGAAATTTAGATTTTCTGGTTTCTATTTTTCTGAATTTCCTGAACCTAAACTCCTGAACCTTTGAATCTATTTGCCATTGTGGATCTGATTAATAGAGCAACTGGAAGGTTGATATTGTCCCAAATCTTGATCAGAAATGAATCAAGATGTTTGACATTCTTTATGATTCAAATCTGTTCTTTGTTCCTAATCTGATTTTAAAAACTGAATTCTGATTTCCTGATTCCTGAATTTTCTAATTTTTGTGGATATCAGAATCTGTTCTTCATTTCTAATCTGGTTAATTGGGTCATTGGAATATTGTTATTGCTCATATCTTATTCAGGAATGAATCAAGATTGTTTGGGCAATCATTTGACTCAAACCAGATTTTTTCACTGATTCCTGAATAGAAATCAGAATTCTGATTTTTCTGATTCCTTATTGGAATCTATTTTTACCAATTGAGACCCCTAAATTATTCCATTCACTGATAAGTGAACTTTAGGGATGTCTTGTAGTTCAGAGATGGGTTAAGAATCAGTTGGTAAGTCAGATTTTCATTGGTTTAAAATTCTGATTTCTAAAATACTGATTTCATGGTTTTTGGTTTCCTGAATTCCAAAATCTGATTCCCTGGGCTTTTGGATCTGATTGTCATCAAGGATTAGATTAATTGAATAGTTGAGAAGCTAATATTTGTCCTGATCTTATTCAAAAATGAATCAAGATGTTTGACAATTTAGAATTCAAATCTGATTTTTCCAAAATTTGATTTCTTAGTTTGATTCTAAATTCTATTTTCTGATTGTTTGAAATCTGATTTGCCAATTGTTAATCCCTATTTTATTCAAATCACTGAGAGGTGTACTCTAGGAATCTCTTGCAGTCCAGAGATGGGTCAAGGGGCATTTGGCAAACTTGAATTCCATCAATCCACATTGCTGATTTTTCTGAAATGCTGATTTCTGTTTTCTCATTTAATTAACTTAAGATTTCCATTGTTAAGACTCATTTTAATCCACTACTGAGAGGTAGTTTTAAGGTCATTCTTGAGAGTCAGAGATGACCCAAGGAGCATTGGATAATCACTAAATTTCCCATTAAAGTTTGAATGTCTTTTAACCCCAATCAAATAGAACTTTGTGTGGATTTCACTTTTCCTTGCAACCGAGAGGTTGATTTTGAATCTCCCTTGAATTCAGAGATGAATCATGGAACACGAGTGCTATTATTGGGTATATTTCATACTGGTTTAATTGATTGGAGTGATTCCATCTTTTTATGATTGCAATTGGAAGTTATCATTCCAAACTTCCTTGAATTGCAAAAATCAACATTGAACTTTCTTTTGAGCCCAATGATAACTTGATTTTCAGTGAGGACCCTCTTTTGATTCAACCTAGCCAACAACTATATAATCATATATTGCTTAGTTAGAGGCCAAGTGAGCTGTGGGAACAGCCATTTTAAAGTTGAATCAAAAGTTGGATATTTAATGATAACTTGTTCCATTCCATCCTTAATTAATTTAGATGAACCCCAAATCCTAGAAGAACCTTCCTCATAGATAGTTGAACCTTTTTAGACTTCATTCTAGTGTTTATAATTCAGTTTTGATAAATTTCCAAAATCCAAAAATCTGTTATCATTTCACTTTCCATAAAAAAAATCTATTTTCACTTCCCTTTGAAAATCTATTTTTAGCCATTAAAGTAGAACGAATTTAGATTGTTTTAGGGTGCCTTAGACTTCAAATTCTTGTGGATATGACAATCTGAGTCTACTACAACTTATCTGTGCACTTGCAGCTAGTGAGTTGGGAGACCAAAAATTTAAAAATTGACCCTTTTTCTTAAATTTCAGCAAGTTATCACTACTCAATCCCAAATATCACTATCAACCCACTATGGTATGCTCATAGAGTTATTCCCGAAGGTTTAATTTGGAAGTGTGAGCATTTTTGTGATCCATTATATGTTATCACAGTCGTGAAATGCCTTATCATTGGTTGTGACTTGTTGGTCACAACCCGAGTGAGTGGATGAATTTTCGTTCAAGTGTGTTGGCTTGTGATTTGCTTTCATAATTTTTTTCATTTGTAATATGGATGTCACGCGCCTAGAAATTAGTTCTTTTTTGCAAAGAATTTCGTGGTTTGTAACCTTCTAATTTACAGTGTTCACAATGGACTCACCTATAGCTAAAAAGAAAATGTAACTGCATCGCTCGACTCATTTCATGGCTCATGATTTAATGTCATAGTTCGTGAAATTGGCCTTTTTGTTCATATTGCATCATGATCCACACATATTCACCCTTATATTATAATTAATTGTAGAGTCCTTACATCACACTTTCAAAACATTTTTATAATCAGAAATCATGACATAAGCATTCATGAAGAAGTATATGGTTCACTCTAAGATTATCAAGATGAATAATAGAAGAAATAACAAAATTTTAGTTGCAATTGTCTCCGAAGAAAGGTTGCTCCTTATACCTCAATTCAAACATAAAATTATAATCGAGGAAGAATTAGTGTTTGAATAACCTCAAACATACCTTAGAATTCATTATAGAACTCTAGAATCCTATTTTTCCTTTACCTTCCTATAATGATTTTTTCCCTTTAACTTCAATTGATGCTACAACTCATTCTTCTTCCTTCTTTTATTTGCTTGAAAACTTCGGAACTCTTGCAATATTTTGGGATAGCTGATACCTTAGGAAGAAGGTTAGGGAGAATATGATTTTAGCGTACAATTAGCCTTTAATACTTTGACTTAGGGATTTTTAAGTATTTAATTTAGGGCCTTCGGTTAATGGGTTTTTGAATTTAATGAGCCTTTTGTGAAATTGGAGGTGTTATATTTGGTCTGTTCTCATACAGAGATCATGTCATATATGCATCACATATCATGCTACATATTTAAGTAGATATTATCATACCTATCTATATTAAGCACAATTGGATTTGATATTGATAAATCATGATATTAGTTTACTTAAAATAATGGTTCACTTATTTTTACATCCAATATTGATTTCAAATATGATGACATTTTATATAAGTAGTATGATACTACCTATTTAAGTAGGTAGCATCTCCATTAAATTCATATATATATATATATATATATATTTCTACATGTTAAATTAAAAAGAAAAGTTTAGATCAAGTCGGAGATGATGCATGGGCAAATTTTACTAATTGTCCTCCAACTTTATCCATTTTTTCCAACTCTATACTCTAACTTTACTTTGTATCTAGATTACCCTCTAACTATTAACTTCTGTCACCAACTATCTTTTTCACTAGGTATAAACATTTACCGATCATTATGCTTACGTGACAAGTCATTAAAAGCTAAATAAAATAATATAAAATAATAATATTTATAATACAAAAATAAAAATGAAAGAGTGTAGTCACCGATGTGTGGGGCATCGCCCCCTTTTAGGAGTACCGGTGAAGTGGGGGGATTCATCGCCCCCTCTACGAGGCAAAGGGGTGAAGCCCTTCGCCTTTCACGTCACCGACGCACATGGAGAAAAAGGGCGAGTGTCTCCCCCCCTCCCCCTCCCCCCCCCCCCACCTTGCGAGCTCTAGCACGCGTGCAACATTGGCACGCACAGAGAAAAAGGGGGGCCTCTAAGAGCTCGCAGATGGGGGACGACGCCCCCATCCCCTTTTCACGTCATCGACGCGCACAGAGAAAAAGAGGTGTTCCCCCATTTCGCTTCATAGGTGTGCTTGGAGGGGGGCGAAATCCCTTGGCGCCGTTGATTGTGTAGATGGGCGTCGCCCCTCCCTCCAAAGCAGATGTGGCCGTCGGAGGTTGATGTGGCCTCATTTTATTTTTTATTTATAATATTGTATTTATTTTTTAATGACTTGCCACATAAGCATAATAATCAGTAAATTGTCTATATTTCGTGAAAACAATAATTAGTGAAAAAGTTAATAGTTGGATGATAGCTTGATTATAAAATAAAGTTCAAAGATAGAGTTGGAAACTGAATAAATTTCACCAAATATCCTTCTACTTTGAGCACTTTCCTAGTGTTATCCTCAAATTTCACTTTGTAACAAACCACCCTCCTTCTTTTAACTTCTTTCACCAAATGCCCTCTTCACCAATGATTGGTCGTTTCTCGATTAATCTGCCGGCGTGGCGCCCACACAACGATGTTCTCTCTCCTTCACACAAATAATTTACTAATATGCCAACATTAAAAAATAAAATATTATTAAAAAAGAATAAGTAAAAGTATGAAAAAAATGACGAATCGTCCTTGCTAGGGAAGGGCGCCGCCCCACCGGTGTGGAGGACATCGCCCGACATGGGTGGGGGGGGACATCACCCCCCCCCCCCTATACGCCGACGACGTGGCCGAAAACGGGGGCATCGCCCCCCTATGTGTGTCATCGGCAGCGAAAAGAGGGGGGATGACGGCCCCCTCTGCGCGTCACGGGGGCAAAAAGGGGGAGGGGCGTGACACCACATGCTTGCGCATAGTCGGCGACATGCAAAGGGGGGTGTGCCCCCCCCCCCCCCCCCTCCTCCTCCTCCTCCTCCTCCTCCTTTTGCCAGTAGTAGGAGGGAAGAAGGGGGCAACGTTCCCCTCTGCGCATCGCCGCCAACATGCAGGCAGGGGGCATGGATCCCGGCCCTTATTTGCTCTCTGACAACTTTGGCAAAAGGAGGGGGCATCATCCCTCTCTGCGCGCGAAAAGGGGAGGGGATGCCCCTTTCTTGCATGTATCAAATTGGAGGGCATGATGAAAAATCCAATCCCAAATCGATTCATTATTTTTGGTGGGATCAAATTCAAATGAGAACTTGATCACGAATTAGCTATGTATCAAAATTTCAAACCTAACTCAATCAATCCGACATTTCTTTTAAATTGAACTAATAATTTAAAGTTGGTTATTTTCTATTTTGAAATAATATAATTAATATTAATTATTATAAATAGAAATAATAAATAATATGATGAAGGTCGGACGATTCTTTCGTTAAGTTAACTCAATTTGATTCAAATTTGTGATGGGGTTGAGTCAATCTCGCACGTACAGGAATCAATGGTGGTGACATTGCAAGGGAATCAAGTGAATGAATTAATAATATTTGATTTCCTAGGGAGATTGTGAGATTAATTTAAAGTAAAAAAGTATCACATTTTCGCATGAAGATAAACAACAAATGGGTGTGGGGATTTGATGAATGTTGGGCACGCGTGCTTTATTTACTATTCTCTCCCTCCCTCTCTCTCTTATATATATATATATATATATATATATATATATATATATATATATATATATAATGAGCAAGTTAGGTAGGATTCCATGTGGGCAAGGGCATGCCCACATATATAATTATTCAATTAAATTAGAATACTTACTTGTTTGTTATTTTTAGACTCAATAATGTAAGAAAATTAAAATTTTAAAATAAAAAAAAATTATGCTTCATTAGTCAAATTTAAGCTCGTGAGATTTTGATCTTCAAGTAATGATATTTGACACTGTGCTACACCCTTGTTTCCACTTGTTTGTTATTTTGATTTTAGCTCTTAATTGCTATTTACGATGCGAGCCGATAATAAAATTTGAGCTTGTCTACCGGTTTCAAAACGAATACTCTGATTTGCCTTTTTCTTTTAAAAAAAGGATTCATAAGAAGAGGAGACTCTTCCCTTAATTTATATAATCTGTTCGTTTTTTCTTTATTTTGCAAGCTTATTTATTCTTTAGTTTAATATCATATTATGCACTGAAATGAGTTAATTCTGAATTTCATGTAATATTACTGATTTTCATTAAGGGTAATTTGAACTTTTTATTCAAACCCTCATAATTTTTTCCTATATAAGGCCTCTTTTCTCTCTCTTTCTCTCTTGAATCCATACCTTGACAGCTAGGGCTTGAGGAAAGAGAAAGAGGAGATCAGGGAGAAAGAAGAAAAGAAAGAAGAAGAGGAAGAAAGAGGAGGAAGATCTAAGATCAATGTATGTAAAAGGGATCCAACCCCTTTCTCTCCTCTCAAAGTTTTATGGATTGGATTGAGAGTAATATGGCATCTTGCTCCTATTAGAGATTTGTTTGAGGAATTTATGAGTTTTATCATATCTGAGATTATTTTCTATTGATTCATGATTAGATCTAAATGTTAGGATTGCACAATTTAAGTTGCATAATCTGTCTAAATTCGTGATTGTATTTGCAATAATTATTCGGTTAAGTTTTTCTTATCCAAAAATTACAAATAATATATGGATGGAAAGCCCTCGAAATCTAGTTTTCATAGAAATTGGTTTCATATGATTTGAAGGTATACAAATAGTTATGATCCAAACATCAAACTAGCATCGTACTGTCTTGAGAATTCACGACTGTTTTATAATTATTATTTGGATAGGTTTTTCTTATAAAAAATTATAAATAATATATGCCCTCGAAGTCTAGTTTCCACAAAAATTGGTTTCACATGATTTGGAGTTGTATACAAATAGTTATGATCCAAAAATTGGACTAGTATCATTTTGTTTTGGGTAATAGCGAGATCAAATTGTAAAACATGTATTAAATTGGAAATACTAAATTAGGGTTTGAAATTTATTCCCAAGCTAAATGCTCGTGTTATATTTCTATGAAAATTAGAATCATCTGAAAAGGACAAGTATAAGTTAAATTATTAATATTTTAGTGACTGCTGTCAAAATATTATGCAGAGAATAAATTCTGATAGTTGTATGAATTTTTAGGAAAAAGTCTTAACTCTTATTAATGAATGAAAATTGCAGGTTTAAATGTGTTTTATGATGCATAGATGCTAAGAGATTATATCTGAAATATTATGTTTTAAACTATGTTTATTAGAATTGAAATCTCAAAATCGAGACTTTCGGGTGGAAGATCGGACTTCCAGGACGTTGGCACGGTTGTGCCAAGTCCCAGAACGATCGTGATAGATCGAAAAACTGATTTATGTTATATTTATATTATTTTTAAGATATTTACTATTATGTATTACTGATTGATGATTGTATATGTAACTATATACACGAATTGCATGGACAACCGTAACTAGGTTAAAATATGAAGATTGAGCGACGTAAATTATTTGTTGATTGCAAAGCATAATGAACCCAGTTGTGGATGATGTTACATGTCGACCCTCTATGGCCCTTTATCGGATAATTATCCGGAATGATCGTTACACACATCGATAACGGTGTGTCATTCTGATGTCACCCTCGGGTGAGAGTCAGAATGATCATTACATGCATCGGAAACAGTATGTGCATTCTAATGTCACCTTCGGGTGAGAGGGGAGCATTAGCTCCTAGGTCTAGCTAGCCTATTGAGAGGGCAATGACATAAGTCCCAACTATCGGAAGATATAACATTAATAGAAAAAAGTTTATGATCGATCGAATGAAATGATGTCCCACGAAAGTGGAAGTTGGGTTATAAAGCAACCCCGAGGAAAGTTATGGAATGATGTCTCACGAAAGTGAAAGTTCAAAGGGTTATAAAGCAACCCTGAGGAGAGTTATGAAGGCAATGGATATGGTAAGTGCATCCCACTTATATGCCTATAAATTGAATGAATGATTGATATGAATGTTCATACTTTATGTATGATGATATGATTACATGTCTTCCATGCAATTACTTATGTCCATGATGATAGAATGATGTTGATGTTTGATACGTAGATCATATGTTAAGACATGACATGCATATTGTTTATTTCCTTTATATAAAGATGATGATGCATATCATGTAGTATCCTGTATAGGATCATACCATCGCATGTATGACCTTTACATACTCTAATCGGGGAAACCCCTGCATCCTGAATCTGTGCAAGTGGATAAAGTTATGGATGATGACAGCTCAGCTCATGACGAATAAGATTGCACAATGATCTAGGATGTTAAGTGTAACGTCCCCAAAATTCGGCCCTAATTTAAACTTTTTTGCCGAACCCTAGGCGACGTTCTTTGACATTGACATGACCGAATTCATAAAATATTGCAGCGAAAACATAATAATAATAAACATAAACAATAATATCGTGAAACAGTGAAAGACTTCATAATAATAAAAAAACCCAAGATACATAAACTGGCCCATGGGCCTAATAGGCTCTAACGTATACCAAATAGAGGATTCATCATACATAAATGAGTTCAAGTGGAGTACATGACTCAATAAGAGGCCCATAAGCCATACATACTTAACCCTTATAAGGTTTCATCATCATGACATAATAAAAGTAAGATAACTTGGGCCGTAGCCCGACAGACCCATTTGCAATGTCGCTGTCACGAGGCTCTCGTCGCCGAACCTAAGCGTCCTTTATACCTGTACGAATTCATGGGGTGCAGGAGATTTCTCTCGTTAGAGTATGTTGAGGCCCATGCATGCTATGATCTTATAACATGATTCTATATGTCATGGCATATGCATTTCACCATCATAAAACATAAGTTAGATGCATGCTATGAGCTACATACGCATACAATATGTCATGTGAGCATATCGTCATAGCAAGATGAGATAACATGTAATATCATAATCTTTAAATCATGCATATCATAACTCATCATCTTACTTATCATTATGCTATTGCATATCATATCTTATCATCATACTTATTATCATTATGCTATTGCATATCATGATCTTGTCTTACTTTACTTCATCATCTTTATTCATGACATCATATGATGTGACAAGTGGACATTGCATCCTCATAGGTGCCTTCTTCATCTTTGTCATCTTTGTCTTTATGTCCCAAGTCATTCATCACTCTTCTTTGCATCTTTTCATCTTTCATCTTTATTTAGATATTTTATTATCTTATCGATTGAGAAGGATAGTGGCTGATAGGTCATAATCCTCCCCGTAGGTCTTTATCCTCATCCGTAGATGAGGTCTTATCCTCCCCGAAGGTGAGGTCTTATCCTTCCCCGAAAGCAAGGTCTTTATCCTCCCTGTAGGTGAGGTCTTTATCCTTACCCGAAGGTAAGGTCTTTATCCTCATTCGTCAATGAGGTCTTTCCCCACCCGTCAGTGGGGTCATAGGTACCCGTCCCGAGTCATAAAAATGTCACTCCTTCATTAATCCGTATTTTAATCATGTTCATCAATACATACAATCATTCAATACATGTTGGATATTTTAATCCTATTTAAGGTCATACAAACTTCAAATCATGCTAAGTGTGGACATTCAATCATAACCAATCATCTTCTAGTATCGGACGACCATTTTGGGTAACGGTCGACCCTTGGTCTTATATCGGGCGACCGGTCGAATTATCGGTCGACCGTTATGGTCTTCTCGGACGACCGAAATCATGTTCCGAGTCATCCGCTAATCACAGAATGTGATGACTCTCTAAAATGGACAATCGCTGGTATAACGGTCGACCATTTTGGGTCCTTTGGACGATCGAAACTGAGCTTCGGTTCGTCTGCTAATCACAGAATGTGATAACTACTTAAATCGGATGACCGATGGAATATCGGTCGACCGGTTCGTGACTTTCGGATGATCGAAACAGGGCATGCGATCGACCGCTAATCACAGAATGTTTTGACTACACATATCGGATGACCGCTGGGATATCGATCGACGTTACATAACTTTCGGACGACCAAATCAAGGCGTTCGGATGTCCGCTAATCACATAATATGTCATCAAGGTGAGTTAGGGTAATATTTTAAGGTATATGCATACATGGGCTTGGGTCTTGGGCTAGTGTGGCTAGGCTTTAGTTCCCTTTCTTTTTTTTTCTTTTTACTTTAGGATATTACAATCTACCCCCCTTAAATAAAAATTCGTCCTCGAATTTTAGTAACTCTTAAATTACTCACCGAAGAATTTCAAAAACTTCTCTCGCATTTTCTCTTTAAGTTCCCATGTAGCTTCTCGTCCTCTATGATGATTCCATGCCATTGTGACCATTGGTATGCTCTTATTCTTGAGATGCTTCACTTGATAAACTATGATCTCTATTGGTTGTTCCAGATATGTCAAGTCTTCTTTGATATTCGGCTCCTCGATCCGAATTACATTTGCTTCATCATGAACATATTTTCTAAGCATTGATACATGCAAGACATTGTGAAGTCTTGCATAGGATGGAGGTAGTGCTAACTTGTATGCTACTTCACCAAGTTTCTCTAGGATTTCAAAAGGTCCAATGTATCTTGGTGTTAGCTTTCCTTTCTTACTAAATCTCATAACACCCTTAGTTGCTGAAACTTTAAGCATTACATGATCGCCAACTTCATAAAATTTTTCTCTTCTTCTCAAATCTGCATAACTCTTTTGTCTACTTTGAGCCGCTAACATCCTTTGCTTGATAAGCTCTACTTTATTAACATACATATGGACCAAATCTAGTCCAAGATATCTTTCTTCCCCGATTTCACTCCAACATGCCGGAGAATGACAAGGCCTACCATATAGAGCATCAAATGGAGCCACATTGATACTTGAATGATAACTATTGTTATAAGCAAATTCCATCAAAGGAAGATGGTCATCCCAATTTCCGTACCAATCCAAAGCACAAGCTCTAAGCATATCTTCAAGTGTTTGGATTGTTCTTTCACTTTGACCGTCGGTTTGAGGGTGGAATGTCGTGCTAAAATTCAATGTTGTTCCAAATGCATTTTGGAGGCCTTTCCAAAATCTTGAAGTGAACCTCGGATCTCTATCCGAAACAATAGATGCTGGAATTCTGTACAAACGGATAATCTCGTTCATATATAGTTCTACCATGCTTTCCATGGATTGACTCACCTTCATAGGAATAAAGTGAGCCGACTTCGTCAATCGATCAACTACGACCCATATTGCATCATGTTCTTTCCGGGTTCGAGGTAATCCTATCACAAAATTCATGAAGATAATTTGCCATTTCCATTCCGGAATAGGTAAAGGTTGTAATTTACCACAAGGCCTTCGGAGCTCAATCTTGACTTGTTGACAAACTATGCACTTGGCTACATACTTGGCCACTTTCTTCTTCATGTCTTCCCACCAAAAGTTTCTTTGCAAATTTTTTAACATTTTGGTACTTCCGGGATGAATTGAGAATTCGAACTTGTGATACTCATCCAAAATCTCTCTTCTTAATGCCTTGTCCTTTGGAACCCATAATCGGTTCTTGTACCTAATTGCACCATCTTCACCATACTTGAAGTGATTCCTTTCTCTTTGACACACATTAATCACCCTAGCGTAATCCGGGTCCCTTCACTGAGCTTCAATAATTCTTCTCACCAAACTTGATTCGATCACATGATAAGTCATACATATGATTCTTTGGCCAAAAATGCTTGGGGCCCATTGCACTATGCTTTCCACAAGATTCCACTTGTGAACTCTTAAACATCCAAGTGATCCTTCCCATTTGCGACTTAGTGCATCGGCAACCACATTTGCCTTTCGGGGGTGGTACAATATAGCGAACTCATAGTCCTTAAGGAACTCGAGCCATATTCTTTGCCTCATGTTTAATTCTTTTTGTGAAAACACGTACTTCAAGCTTTTGTGATCTATGTACACTTCGAAATCTTCGCCATACAAGTAATGATGCCATATCTTCAATGCGAACACAACCGCCGCTAGTTCCAAGTTATGAGTTGGATAGTTGACTTCATGCTTCTTCAATTGTCGAGAAGCATATGCAACCATCTTGTCATGTTGCATGAGTACACATCCTAGCCAAGTGCCCAAGCATCACTATAAATAACATATCCTCCACTTTCCGAAGGAATGACGAGGATTGGTGTCGTGATAAGTCTTCTTTTTAACTCTTGGAAGTTTGCTTCACATGCTTGTGACCATATGAACTTCTCGTCCTTTCTCGTCAACTTAGTCATAGGTGCAGCTATCTTGAAGAAGTCTTGAATAAATCTTCTATAATATCCGGCAAGTCTTAAGAAACTTCTAATTTCCGTCACATTCTTTGACCTATTTCAACTAGTAACTGCTTCAACTTTTGCCGGATCCATAGCCACTCCATGTCTTGACACTATATGTCCAAGAAACATCACTACTTCAAGCCAAAATTCACATTTGGAAAACTTAGCGTAAAGTTTATTTCTTCTTAGGGTTTCCAACACAATGTGAAGGTGCTCTCTATGCTCATCCGAGCTTGATGAGCAGATAGGATGTCATTCACAAACACTATCACAAACTTGTCCAAATATGGACGGAAGACCATATTCATCAAATTCATGAATGCGGTGGGTGCATTCGTTAGTCCAAAAGGCATAACCAAAAATTCATAGTGTCCATACCTTGAACGAAACACCGTTTTGAGAACATCTTGTTCAGCCACCCTTAATTGATGGTAGCTGCTTCTTAAGTCAATCTTTGAGAAAACTGACGTCGTCGATAATTGATAAAAAAGAACATCGATTCTTGGTAAGGGGTACTTGTTCTTCACCATGACTTTGTTGAGCATTCGGTAGTCGATGCACAATCTTAACGAACCATCTTTATTCTTGACGAAAAGTACCGGTGCGCCCCATGGTGAGACGCTTGACCTTATGAACGCTTATCCAAGAGCTCTTGTAATTGAGTCTTCAATTCATGCATCTCTGTCGGAGCCATTAAGTAAGGCGGCTTTGAAATGGGCACGGTACTCGGGAGTAGTTCAATATTGAACTCAACTTCCCTTCTTGGCGACAATCCCGCAATGTTTTCCGGAAAGTCATCGGGATATTCCCTCACCACATCCAAGAATTCGAGTGCCCTGGATTGTGAATCCATCTTGATGACACTTGTTAAGAATTCTCTTGCTCCTTTCTTAATCATCTTACTTGCTTTGATTGCTGAAATTAGCATCTTGACTTCTTTGGAGGGAATTCCTCGAATCATCGTGGGTTTAACATGATGATCACCTATAAAGATTTTCTTTTCTTTACAATACATACGAGCATCATTATAGGATAGTCAATCCATTCCTAAGATTATATCATAATCTATCATAGGAAATAATATAAGGTCACATGGAAAGTTCTTCCTATCTATTTCTATAGATACATTTGGAACATATCTTCTAGTGACTATCATTCCGGTTGGAGTCACTACTTCTAGTTGACAATTAGTTACTAGAGGTCTTACTTCTAGCATTCTAACAAATGCATGGAATATAAAGGAATGAGTTGCTCTCGAATCAAAGAGAACATTTGCATAGTGTCCGGCAATTAAAATATTACCTTGGATCACATCGTTGGCTTGGTTAGCTTCCTCAACTTCCATGACAATAACTATTGCTGGAGCTCTTGGTGGGTTTGCAACTCCTTTTCCTTTGTCTCTATTGTCACCACGTTTCTCTAGGCAATCTCTTATGTAGTGGCTCATCTTGCCACATTGCAAGCATGTCCCGGCCTTGAAACGATATTCATCGGTATGAGTTCTCCCACAAGTGGAGCAGGTGGGTCTTGCTTGCTCCATCTTCTTTAGGGAATGATATGGTGCCTTCCTTGGGTTATTTCCTTCGTGTTGCTTGATTGCTTTCCCTTTAACCATCATCTTTTTCTTGTACTTTCCTTCATGTTCAGCGGCAAGTTCTACCGCGTCCTTCATAGTGGTGCAGCGACCACTCCTCACCCAAGGTTGCAGGGAGTTAGGCCATTGATGAATCTTTTGGTCCTCCTTAGTTCATTGTCATTGAGTTCCCCATACTTTTCCAGCCTTAGGAAGGTGTTTAAGTATAGGCCAACTGTCATGTTTCCTTGGACGAGATTCAGGAACTCGTCCCTCTTCTTTTTCTTCACGTGGTCAAGAAAAAAGTGAGCCTCGAATGCTTTCACGAAACTCTCCCAATCAACATCTTCTTCATTTTAGAATGTAGTCTTCAGGAGTGCCTTCCATCATGCCTTAGCTTGTCCACAGAAATGATGCGTAGCATACATCACCTTGCGGTCTTCGGGACATCCCATGACTTTAAGGATGTCCCCTATTTTCTCAACCCAAGATTCAGCCAACTCGGGTTCTCCTTCCCCATCAAACTTGGGAGGTTGGAGTTCCTCATCAACAATTGCTTGTCTTGGTGGCATCTATATCCACAATTAAATAAACATAACATCATCATTAGCATGAGTTAAACATGAAAGAACATGTACCTTTAGGTTCGGTGGCACTTCATGACGATTGCACATGAACTTTACACTTAGATATTTTAGCCAACCTATGACTTAGACTCATAAGACTTAAAACATAAGAGCCAAACTATGGCTCTGATACCATTTGTAACTCCCAAAATTCGGCCCTAATTTAAACTTTTTTGCCGAACCCTAGGCGACGTTACTTTGACATTGACATGACCTAATTCATAAAACATTGCAACGGAAATATAATAACAATAAACATAAATAATAATATCGTGAAACAGTGGAAGACTTCATAATAATAAAAAAACTCAAGATATATAAACTGACCCATGGGCCTAATAGGCTCTAACGTATACCCAATAGAGGCATCATACATAAATGAGTTCAAGTGGAGTACATAACTCAATAAGAGGCCCATAAGCCATACATACTTAATCCTTATAAGGGTTCATCATCATGACATAATAAAAATAAGATAACTTGGGCTGTAGCCCGACAGACCCATTTGCAATGTCGCTATCACGAGGCTCTCGTCGTCGAACCTAAGCGTCCTTTATACATGTACGGATCCATGGGATGCAGGAGATTTCTCTCGTTAGAGTATGTTGAGGTCCATGCATGCTATGATCTTATAACATGATTTCTATATGTCATTGCATATGCATTTCATCATCATAAAACATAAGTCAGATGCATGCTATGAGCCACATATGCATACTATATGGCATGTGAGCATATCATCATGGCAAGATAAAATAACATGTAATATCATAATCTTTAGATCATGCATATCATAACTCATCATCTTACTTATCATTATGCTATTGCATATCATATCTTATCATTATGCTATTGCATATCATGATTTTATCTTACTTTAGTTAGTCATCTTTATTCATGACATTATATGATGTGACAAGTGGACATTGCATCCTCATAGGTGCATTCTTCATCTTTATCATCTTTGTCTTTATGTCCCAAGTCATTCATCACTCTTCTTTGCATCTTTTCATCTTTCATCTTTATTTAGATACTTTATTATCTTATCGATTGAGAAGGGTAGTGGCTGATAGGTCATAATCCTCCCCGTAGGTGAGGTCTTTATCCTCATCCGTAGATGAGGTCTTATCCTCCTCGAAGGTGAGGTCTTTATCCTACTCCGAAAGCAAGGTCTTTATCCTCCCTGTAGGTGAGGTCTTTATCCTTCTCCGAAGGCAAGGTCTTTATCCTCATTCATCAATGAGGTCTTTCCCCACCCATCGGTGGGGTCATAGGTTGGGTATCAATTGGTCTCGAGTCATAAAAATGTCACTCCTTCATCAATCCGTCTTTTAATCATGTTCATCAATACATACAATCATTCAATACATGTTGGATATTTTAATCCTATTTAAGGTCATAGAAACTTCAAATCATGCTAAGTGTGGACATTCAATCATAACCAATCATCTTTCAGTATCAGACGATCATTTTGGATAACGGTCGACCCTTGGTCTTATATCGGACGACCGATCGGATTATCGGTCGACCGTTATGGTCTTCTCGGACGACCGAAATCATGTTCCAGGTCGTCCGCTAATCACATAATGTGATGACTCTCTAAAACGGACGATCGTTGGTATAATGGTCGACCATTTTGGGTCCTTCGGACGACCGAAACTGAGCTTCGATTCGTCTGCTAATTACAGAATATGATGACTGCTTAAATCGGACGACCGATGGAATATCGGTCGACCGGTTCGTGACTTTCGGATGATCGAAATAGGGCATGCGATCGATCGCTAATCACAAAATATTTTGACTACACATATCGGACGACCGCGGGGATATCAGTCGACCGGTACATAACTTTCGGATGACCAAATCAAAGCGTTCGGACGTTCGCTAATCACATAATGTGTCTGCTCTTGCAGAACGATTGACGAATAAGGAATCGGTCGCCCGTTCTGAGACGGCAGACACTCGATTTTTACATGATTTCTTTCCAAATCTTTCATACATTAACATCTTGAACACATATTGACTTCCACACATCATATGAGGCATTTCTTAAAATTCTTAGTACACTAATCATGATACATAATGGGGTTTCCACATAAAGCATCTAATCATGTTATCACACTTATGAATGTACATGAGCATTAAACAATTCATAATGAGCTAACATAGGGCACAATGAACATTATAATTCTAAACATGATCAGCAATAGCACAGTAAGCATAATAATATTACATCAAGCACCTTGCATTCAAATCATGATTAGCAATAATATAGTAATCTAATGAAACATGAAGCAAGAAATGCTCATTTCCTAAATCTTCTTCTAAGAACAAAGGGTTTGTTCTTTAATCCCTAATCCACATAATCAAATATCATTAGGGGGAAGATTAGGGTGGTTGGATCCCCTCAACATACTTTGATTAGCTAAGCTTAAACTCTAATTTTCTTTCTTTAGTTTTGACAACCCTTTCTCCCTCCTAGCTACTATTCCCGAGCTGCTATAGTGATTAGAGAGAAAGAGATGGTGAGGATGCTTGCTATGAACCAAAGGATAAACAATGGGGACTTACTGTAGCATTAATGGAGCCTTCTTCTTTTGCTGGCCGTATGAGTGAACAGGGGGAGAGAAGAGGGGATCATTGTAGCAAAGACATGAGCTTAGGGGTGTTGCTTTCAGCTGATAGTGGGGGTAGGTGAGTTAGGGTATTATTTTAAGGTACATGCATACATGGGCTTGGGTCTTGGGCTGGTGCGACTGGGCTTTAGTTTCCTTTCTTTTTTTTTCTCTTCATTTTAGGATATTACATTAAGAGTTGATTGTCTTAGAGTCTTTTGACTACGTTTGAAAGCGATGTTTTGGACTATGATTTTAATATATTTTATTGGTTAACGATGACGGTTTAAATTCTATAACATTATTGTTTATATTTTACCGAAGTCTTCCGCTATGTTTTCAAAGGAATTATTTTATCTTATTTAATGGATTTATGCTTCCGCTGAATTTATAAAAAATTATATTTTATTATGATTATGTGATGGCGAATGGACTAACACAGCCGAATGATCCAAATGTCCTCGACAAATTGGGGGTGAAATTCGGGGTGTTACATTTCAGATGTATATATATATGTGCATTCATTTTCTTATGCTCTCACATTTGGCTCTCATCACCTGATGGATTTAATATGTGGTAATTATAAGGTTATTTTCTTTACTAACACTTAGACATATTTTTTCTTTATTCATTAGCATGAGAAAGCGGCAACAAACATGTTATTGTAAACAGTTCTAGTTTAAAAAAACATTAAATATTCAAAATTTATTACATTTTATTGCTCCGGTTAATGAGAAACAAAAATAAAAGTGAAATGCTTACAGTAAGAACAAAAGTTTATATTTGTATTTTCCAATAAGATATTATATAGGGGGGTATTTAAAAAAATAGGAAAGCAAATAAAATTGGGTATATATTTAACAACTTGCTATTTTTTTATATTTTTATTGCTATTGGGTATGTGGAATTATTAATATAAAGGAAATACTTTATTTCGTATAGGTTGAATGAGTGATGTATGCAAAAAAACAAAATATTTTAGATTTTTATTTCGTAAATTTTTCTATAATTTGATCATGACATGCATCACTTTTACTCATTTATTATCGTGATTCCGGATTTAATCATTCTCATTACCAATATTTTAATTGTTACTTGATGAATTTAATTTTTGTAATAATTTTGCAGGAAAAGTCAAATTAGGAAGCTGGCTGAGCACCACATAATATAAGACCCCAATCTCATCTACTCATTGAATTAGATCATAGTCAAGATTAGTTAAAAACAAGGCGCCAAATATTAAAAATTTTGAGGGGCCAAATATGGAGATCAATTGAATTTATCAAGCCATTATTGGGCAAAAATAAAGAATTGGAGTTGTTAATAAAATCACTTGGCTTACATAGTGTCAAGTTCTTACTACAAGAAAATAATGTATCTGTAACGGATACTTCTGTCACAACATAAGCGTATTCCGTCACAAACGTTCTTTCATGATGAACTTATGACAATTTACGTCCGTCACAGATTTTTGACCCACAAATTGTGTTGTGACGATTTTTTGTTGTCACAAAATTATTTGTGACGGCTACTACCGTCACAAGATTAAAAAAATTCCATCACAATATTTTGATAAAATAATTAATAAAATAAGTATTCCGTCGCAAATGTGATAATTTTATAACGGATTATTGACTACTAATTTATGACGGATATATATTGTAATAATTTTTATGAAAGATTTGTAATGATTAGTTGTGATCATTTGTGACAATTATGATTGTGATAAACTTGTGACAAAATTTTCATAAACATTTTGTGACAAAATTATGATAATTGATTACTAGTTATTTTGATGAAGTTTTGATGAAACTTTATGCAATTTATTAGTGTGATAAATTTATTACAGACTATTTTTATGAAACATTGTGACAATTATGTGACAATTTATTTTCTAAATATGCTACTATACATAAATAATTATACAATAAAAATCATATAATGCAAGGTACTAAAACTTCCATTTCTAAACATAGTAAAGATCATATAATTCAACATTTGTAGTTAAAATATTCAAAATATTGAATTCACTACACGAGTTTTGATTATCCAAATTTAACAATGAACTCTCCACATAACAAAAACTCTCCACACAAGTAAAACTGTTGACTAGCAACAACATATCATTGATATTCAACATTCATATCGACATTTGCATTCAACTATTTACATATATGTAGTTGAACAAAAATAAAAAGGAGGTTAGGTCTAATATTCCTAAGACGTGACTTCCACCTTTGCCACCAAGTTCAAAGATGAGCAAGTCAGGCCCTTCATCAACTCAACTTCAAATGCTCTCGGTACACATTTTTAATTCTTCTGACTAGTGGCAAGGTAAAGTGTTATGTATCCACGATCAACTTTCATGCCTCCAATACTTCCAGTTCAAGATAGTGGTTTTCCATCCTAAAAAATAGTAAGATATAAATATTACATGCATGAAAAACAAATAGTCAAATTACACATAACATACCTGGTTTTATGGACTAAAGAATATTAATCTGGACATACCTGGTTCTAGAAATTACACAACAACAACAACAACAACAAAACCTTATCCCACTAGGTGGGGTCGGCTACATGGATCATACGACGTCATTCTGCTCGTTGATCCATGTTCTTGCGATTCGGCAGGGTTTTACACTGACTGTCGGGATCTAACACAACCCTCCTCCTTTATCCGGACTTGGGATCGGCTATAAAACATAGGCGAAGTTTAGAAATGTGGTAGAAAGCATACCAAAATTTGACATTTAAGATCAGCTTCTGAGTTCGAACCCACTTGTTCTAGAAATTACACATAACACATTAATCTGGATGCCTGCTGCCTGCTCATAACTAAAGAATTTGACTGCTGAATTTGGGACTATACGTGCACAATTAGTACCATTGCCTTTGAAAAGTCCATGAAATTCTTCAATATTTCATATATATAATATATATAAATATTTAAGGCCTTGCATTGTTCCATTATACTTGATACTAAGGCCTTGCAAATATTTAAGAGTTGTGTCAATAGACATAATAAATCATAATTAAGAAGTTTAGTATAAGCAATTTATTTCATAAACCAAAAAATAGGATATACTTTGCATAAGCAACCTTAACTCACAAGACCAAGAAAGCATATCTAGCAATTAAAGACATAGCAGCAACTAACCTGAAGGAATATTTTTAGACGCCCACGAGACCTACAAAATGGATACATAAGTTAAAACCAGTAATTCATTTATCAATATATTTGAACTTATATTGCTATCATCGTTTCATAAGAATGAAATGCAGAAGCATTGTAGGTTTAGTGCCAAAGACTTAAAGTACAAAGTTGGCAATATTAAAACTACAAGCCCCAATAAATGACTTTGATCTGTAAAAGTTGACTCTTATTTGTCTTATCCTTAAGCTGATAGATAAGCTTGTATTGCTAAACAAAAAATGCATGATTAAAGAAAACAATCTAAACAATTTCATACACACGTCTTTATTACTCCAATCACCAGATTATAAATAATGCACTAGTTACTCTACAACCAAGTAAGCACATCCTTTCAGCTATCAGCACAGTACAAAAGCAATTCACACTTGATACTTTGATAGGCTTCCTAGAAATTTTAATCTTCTAAAGAAGTTGCAACAAATATAAGCACAAGACTAGATCAGTGAAATAAAAAGGCATCACGGCATGAATCAAATGAGATGCTAACATACTTAAAATGAAATACAGTAAGGAGGGGGAGGGTGCACTTGGATTTCAGTAATTCCCATTTAAGTAGCACAATAAAGAAAATCCAGTGAATCTAATCACCAAGCAATAGGGCGGCCAGTGGCAACTTTGTGCTCGACTTCCTGACTTCTGAGCAGAGAGAGAAAGGTGTTTCAAAATGCCTGCAATCCCATTTCCCATAATGACTGTACATTTGGATTCTTCTTAACATAAGTTCTGTGGCTAAATATTTGGACACAAAAATCCTGCCAACATTTCTCCAGAACACCACCAAGTCCCACCAATGAAGACAGAGCCATAAATATGTGTACTTCACATTCCTTTTGCATCCGTTGTTAAAGGTTTCCGCCCATTTTTTGCAGACAAGGATTACTGACAACCTGGGAAATCAAGAGGCCATGAAAATTAGAACAAAAGGAAGACACATCAGAGCTCAAGAATTTGTAATTGCATGTATATGATCATAATATATAAAAATTAGCAAGACTTCAATGCAAATCTGTATAAAAATCTTAAGCAGATTTTAATCAGGACCTAAAATGAGGAACGAAAAACAAATAAAAATCACTTGAACTTAATGAGTCTGCAGCCATCAATGACCTTGCACTTAATGAATCCTCTCAGCAATGACCTTGCACTATGGGCATCTCTGCCACTTGAGATTGGCAGCCAACTCGCTGAGCAGCATGTCCCCCCTCATTGGGGCTTCGGATGTCCTCATTGGGGCTCCGGACGTCCACATAGTCCACGCTGTGGTGCCATGGCACCATGCTCGAGCACAGAAGAGCCACTCATAGTGCGGCCACTTGGCCAGGCACGAGCTCGTCTGTGACGACGCAGTAGAACTTGTCCACAACCATGGACTCGCACAGGGATCGGCACCAGCGCTCAAACGCGTCCCATGGATGGAAGTACTGTCAGTTTCCTGGATCCAGCATGCCGCGTCGGCACTCCGGCTAGGGCATCCGATCAGGATCACGACGTCGTGGACCGACACGTACTGGTCCGCGCAGAGGGAGGAGAACTGGTGGGCGCAAGGCTCGACATCGATGGCCGCCCTAGTGAGAGAGGCGGCCGCCGAGGCCTGTCTCCACGTGTGTGGTGGCTGTCGAAGCCGCCTCTCGCTGCCGAAGTCGATCCGTCCGCGCCGGCGTGTGCGAGAGAAGAAGACACGAGGAAGATGAGGTCGACGAACGTACTTGCTTGTATAAGAAGAGGATTGTGCATTGGAAGCTGCCTCTCGATGTCGAAGCCGCGCTGAAATCTCGGCGTGTGGGAGGGAAGAAGATGAGGGGTCACGGACTGCTTGTAGAAGAAGAGTATGCAAAAGAAAGAAAAAATAGGTTAAACTAGGATTACTTATACCCTAATTATTATTACGGTAAAAACAAAAGCTTTTTCGACTTTTTTTTGGTAGACAAAGTTTTTATTTTAACTTTGATCTTAAATAAAAATAAACATTCTCTGTTTATGTATTCATTATTATTTATAAAATAAAAAATTCAATATATATTAATTCCTAATCAAAGTTTTAAACTACGTCATTCACAAAATTTATCTAATCATTAAAAAGATAAATATTAAAAATTGAAAGCTAAGATATTTGTTTATCTTTTATTAATGATATTAATTCTTGAAAAATAATATTAAAACATAAAGTATAATTAAAAATTTTCACTTTTATTTTGAATCTTAAAATAATAAATAATAATAATATTAGAGAAGAAACAATATCCACTGAAAGACGAGAAATAAAATAAAAAGAAGTATATTTTCTAAACATCACTAATACTATTTTAAAGAAATTTTTTATTTGACCCATTAATATCTTTAACGACGAGATAAAAGTCATTAATTCAAATACCAGTTTGTGGACTGATTTTAACCTTGTAAATTAATAACTTGGGAAGATTCCTAAATTATCTTAAGAATTTTAATTTATCTTTTCGGGTTCACATATTTATCCTTAATTTATTTTCATCCTAAGACCAACTTCAACACCATTATCATATATTTATCTTATTTTCTTTATTTTATTTTATAATTACAAAACTTATTTTCAAAAATCCATGTTTTTCCTCTCTTATTAATTTATAAAATTAGGTATTGAATTAATAATATTTCTCGTGGGTTCCACACTCTTTACTCCTTTTTATTATATTACTTGAATGACTAGTGCACTTTCTAGTGATTTTATTTTGGTACATCATTTTACGCATCAATTACTAACAAGGAAAATGAGTTAGTACATAGGAGGACAGTTATAGGTTGGCGTGTATGTATCAACTATCGCAAACTCAACGAAGCAACACGCAAGGATCACTTTCTTCTCCCATTCATGGACCTGATGTTGGAACGAGTAGCTGGACATGGTTTTTATTGTTTTCTGTATGGTTATTCAGGATACAATCATATTGTCGCGGCACTTGAAGATTAGGAGAAAACAACTTTCACTTGTCCATACGGAACTTTCGCCTATCGAATGATGCCCTTTGGACTCTGCAACGCACCAACAACATTTCAAAGATGCATGATGGCAATATTTTCTGACATGAAAGAAAAAATTCTTGAAATTTTTATGGACAATTTCACCTTATTTGGCAACTCATTTGATAATTATCTTGAAAATTTAATCTCTGTCTTGCAGCGTTGTGAAGAAACAAATCTAATACTAAACTGGGAGACATGACACTTCATAGTGAAGGAAGGCAATATCTTAGGGCATAATATTTTCGAAAAGGGAATCGAGGTAGACAAGGCCAATGTGGATGTAATCGCAAATCTATCCCCTCCCACATCTATAAAAGCGGTCCGAAATTTTTTGGACCACGCTGGATTTTATAGACGATTTATCAAGAATTTTTCAAGATAGTCAAACCACTCACCAATCTACTCGTCAATGACACTAAGTATTTTTTTATTCTGATTGTATATTTACTTTTACTACATTAAAGGAGAAACTTACTTCTATTCTCATTATTGTAGCACCAGATTGGAGCCTTCCATTCGAACTCATGTGCGGCGCAAGTGATGGAACCATTGGTGCTGTATTAGGACAGAGGCGGGATAGAATTTTTCGAGTCATCTACTATGTCAGTCGAATTCTAACTCCAACATAGATTAATTATGCCACCATGGAAAAAGAACTTTTAGTTGTCATTTTTGCTTTTGATAAATTCAGATCTTATTTAGTTTGTACACAAGTTGTGGTTTACACGGATCATGCAACTATAAAGACATCTCATGTCGAAAAAGAAAGTCAAACCGTGACTACTCAGTCGGATTCTTCTTTTACAAGAATTTAACATGGAAGTTAGAGACAAGAAGGGGATCGAGAATGTCGTTGCTGATCATCCGTCTTGTTTGGAAGCTACCCCAATTGAGGAAATTGATATACTTGAAGAATTTTCAGATGAGAAAATCTTTTCCATCAACTCTTATGATAAAGTAAAACTAATTGAGAGTTCATCTTGGTTTGTTGATTGTGCAAATTTTCTTGCAGGAAATTGGCTTCCTACAGGATGGATGTCACAACAAAAGAAGAAATTCTTTTCAGATTTGAAATATTACTTGTGGGAAGATCCATATCTTTTTAAAGTTTGTGCAGATCAAGTAATCATACGTTGTGTCCTTGAATCTGAATTCAAAAGCATCCTTAGACATTGCCACACAAGGAAGGTTGAGGCCACTACGACCCCAATCAAACAGCTGCAAAGATCTTGGAAAGTGGGTTTTATTGACCCACTATTTTTAAAGATGTATATTTTTTCTATAAGTCGTGTGATCAATGCCAAATGACTAGTAACATCGCCAAACTTCATGAAATGCCCCAAAATAGTATGCTATATTGCGATATTTTTTATGTGTGGGGAATTGACTTTATGGAACCTTTCCCTAAATCATTTCATAACGAGTACATTTTGGTTGTTGTAAATCATGTATCTAAGTGGGTAGTCAAGTTTTTGAAAAAGAATATTTTTACTAGATATGACACACCTAGAACTATCATAAGTGACAACGGCATCCACTTTTGTAACGAATTATTTGTAGGGCTTTTGACGAAAATTACACATAAACTCAGCAGTCCCTATGATGCGTAAACATGCGGTCAAGTTGAAATATTTAATAGGGAAATAAAATGCATTTTAGAAAAAATTGTGAATTCTTCTATGAAGAAGTGGTCTTTAAAATTAGATGATGCTTTGTGGGCCTATCATACTGCTTTTAAAACTCCTATTGGAATGTCTCCATATAGACTTGTTGAATTAAAACATAAAGCTTATTGGGCTACTAAATTTCTGAATTTTGAGCCTACAAAAACAGGGATGGAAAGGTTACTCAAGCCGAACTGGAAGAATTCTGAAGTAATGCTTATAAAAATAGCAAAATATATAAGGAGCGCACAAAATATTGGCATGATCAACGCATATAGACTAAAAATGTTCAACATGGTCAACAAGTTCTCCTATATGATAGTAAACTTAGACTTTTTCCAAGCAAACTCAAGTCGAGATGGACGGGCCCATTCCTCATAATATCATCGTCACCTTTTAGAGTAGTTGAAATTTGCACCATGGACAAGAAGCATAAATTCAAAGTCAATCGACTTCGTCTTAAACACTATCTAAGTGGTCGAATTTATTATCCTCATTAATCCATGAGTATGACTAAATCAAGTTGAAGACTATAAATCAGAACTACTCTATCTAAGCTTTATTCTCAAATTTTAATTTTATTTTTTTGTTATATATAAAATTTCTTTTTGACACGGCTCGCGAGCCGTGTCTTCGTTACCAACCAACTTGCTCATTGCGTAGAATTTCAAATTTGCATAAAACGAAGCATGCTTAGAAAAAATGGGCCATGAAACTCCAACGAGTGATTGCGGACAACTGCCAAGCACTTAACAACACAACCCACATGTTTAAAAGACGAGCCGTGTTGTTCCTCGAAATCATACTAGTGAAGAAGTCAAACACGGGCCGCGTCACAGTAACGCGGTCCGTGGTGCTCCGAAATTTGTGCACCCGCCACCTACCTGCATTTACAACACGGCTCGAGTTGCCTATAAAATGTCCCGCGTCCGATCGTCCTCACATCCGCACTCTGGTCATCTTCCACATCTCCGGCGAACCACCGTCTGAACCATCTTCGATGCCTCGCGACAACCTACGGCCGATTCCAATCATCACCGGTGTAACGCCCCCAAATCACACCGCACCACTTAGAAGAATACACTTCGAGAACGCTACGGGTCATCCTTACGTGTACATCATGTTAACCGAAAATAAGACTTTAAGTGATCAACTCAACATCGATAAAAGCGGAAGACTTAATCATCATTAGATAATAAAAGGGTATAACGTCTTAATAAGCAGAAGACTGATAAATAACTTTATGTAAGTCCCAAGGAAAGCTAGTACATCAAATTAAATGACTCAAGATACTCATGTGCAACCACCTACAAGCTCGATCTATCACCGTTGCCCACCTTCATCATTCTGACCAGGTTATGCATTTAAGAACATGCAGAGGAAAAACCTCCCAATGAGTTTTGCAACTTAGTATGAAAGTAAGATAAATATCATCATAATCTCAAATATCATCATAATCTCATGATACTAGACACAAATCATAAGAATATCATCATCGTATAAAAAGAAAATAGACATCATCATCATATGGGTAAAAGAAATCCTATAACTTGACATATGGATAGAAAATTCATAAATTGTCATCTTCATGAGATCATAAGATCAAATATTAGGATAAATCATAATAAATCATCATAAATGAGACAAGAGCCAATTATTATGATTATGAGGTCGTCATCATATAAAGAATCAGGAGAGATAATTGTATGAAGATAGAAAATAATGAATTGAATCATCTTCTTTAGATCATATTAATAATAGATCAAGAGATCATGAAAAGATCATTATAAGTGTGACAAGAGCCAATAATCATCGTAAAGAGATTTTATTATTAATATACTTCATCTTCTTCATCATCTTATTATTCATCTTTGACTTATAATAGGGTATATTTCAATTCACGGGGAGGCCTGCCTCCTCAATCCGTCCATCATCATCATAACGGGCAAAGTCAGTCCATAACTCATCGTAGTCAGCCCATAACTGACCGAAGTCAGCCCATAACTGACTGAAGTTAGTCCATAACTGGTCATCACTAGTCCATCATAAAAGAGCTCTCCATTTAGCAGTTTCATCTTTTATCTTGCAGCTTTTAATTTATCTTTATTATGACATAAGGAACATAATTAAGAATTGGTCATCATAAGAAAGGATCAAAGAATCAAATTGATCAACGGTCTTAATCATCATCATTATATAAGACTTAATCAGTGCTACAAAATACGATCATGGAGAGAAATCAGATGTACATAAACATCTTAACATCATCATAAATAGATCAGTTTTTTATGGATATAAATCGGTGTCATCACCGATATGATTGGATATAAATTAAGTCATCATAAGTAAATCATAAGGTCATGAATCATGTTGGACATCATTATTAATAAAGACATAAATAACATAAGTATCATCATGACTTAGATCAGTATTAAGTACATAAATCATGAGTCAAAAGATCATAAAAAAACATCTTAATAGTACAGGAACTCGGGCCGAGTCAGGTAGAAGCAGACCCAAGTTCATCGGACAACGTTCTTGAAAAAATAGGGTTAAACCCGGGCCGAGTTTGAGTCACACTCGGGATGTGTCGGGTCGTCGTCGAGTTGGGGCGGCCGTTGCGCCCGACATCTTCATCGTGTGTGGAACTCGGGACAGGTCATCATCAACCCGGGCCGGGTTCGTCCTATTGTAGAGCTCGGAGAGTGCGGCAATGGCGGATCAGGCCGTGTTCACATAACTCGGTCCGGGCACATCCTAATCCGGGCCGGGTAAGGAGAAACCTGGGCCAGGTTCATCTTGCGGAGAAAGACTGCGTCGCGCAGTATGTTTTTCGATCAACTTTTCAACTATGGCCGGCATCAATAACATCATAATTCATAGCACTATAATTAGGGATCAAGTAAAGCATGCTTCAAGTCTAAAATCAAGATTCTATGATGAATCTACCATAATTCCATACCTTATTAGTTTATGTCCAGAAATTAATCTGCAGTCTTCTTCTTCTTCTTTCTCTTCTTTTCTTCCTCTGTCGGCTCCTCTCGGTTCAAGCGTGCGTCCGGTGAGTCTCTTGTTGACGACGGCAGAACAGAGACGAAATAACTAAGGGACGCACAAAATAGAGGAGAAAAACTAGGGCTAGCTCGTAGAGAGAAAATGGGCTGATTTATTTGATTTGACCTCATATTTATTAGGGAGAAATAAGAGTTGTTGTTGGATTTAAATTTCTTTCAGATTTGTTTCCAACTTATCTTCCTTGATTTGGTTTTATCTTTATTCCCTTTTTCTTTCTTTTCTCTCTCTTCTATCTGATTTGAATGCTTAATTTTATCTCTTTTTTCCAACGAATCGGGCGTTACAACCGGCCTCCGCCGACACTCATCTCCGTCGACAAACCCCACCGGCCGTCATCTCCGCCTCTATGGCCGTCACTTCAATCACCTCCGTCGACACTCATCTCCGTCGACAACCCCTGCGGCCGACGTCTCCGCCTTTGTGGCTGCCGCTTCAATCGCAGACGTCGTCTGCACCCGCCACCTTCTTCTTCTAGCCCTTTGTCGATCGCAGTCACCTACCATCGACATCGACCTTCTTTCAAACTCCAGCGACAAAACTTGCAGAAAAACGGATCGCGCTATCTAAACGCAGACTATTTTTTGCATACTAATACAAAACCATTTCTCAAGGAAAACGGTCCGTGTTTTACTACAGACACCAAAACACATCGTTTTCCTCCTATGTGGCCCATTTTCTCGCCATGGCAGCGCCCCGCGCAGTGAGCATGAATTTTGAGAAGGTTGGATTGGATGCCCCCGAGCATATCATGGTACCGAGGACTCCATATGTTGATTACAGAAATGGGGATCATGTCCGAGCCTTGAAGAGGCTTCATCGAATGGAATCATCGGCCACCAAATTTGATGCATGATACTAATATTACTAATGATATTCTGATTCTTTTTTGACACATAGGGATAGAGTTTATACTGAAAAACTGGCCAATATATGATCGAGTTGCTTTGGAATTCCTGAGTTCATTTCAGATGACGCACACAAGAGTACTAGTGCAAATATTTTTCATGATGTACAATGAAGCTACACCATTGGTATGTTTGAATTCTATGAATTTTACAGTTTACCAGTGAGTGAGAACACCCCTGACACCTTAGCTTTTGATGCTACATCTTTCTAGTTTGCTATCACTATTGAGAATAATCTTAACTTAGCCCATACTAAAGCCAGTCAGATTCAGAATCCAGTATTTCATTATATGCATCGAATTTTGTCTAACACTATTTATGGAAGAGGTGATAGGGAAGGAGCCGGTAATGAAACAAAACTTTTCTTTTTATGGGCTATGATTGAAAATGTGCAGATCAATGTTGGCGCATATTTGACTCACAACTTTGAAAAACATTCTAAGAAAAAAATGGCGCATTGTCATAAGAGGTTTGGTCACACCCATTGCACGTCACTTTAATTTATATTTAGAATGAAATGTGGTTAAAATGCTTCATTCCTTGATCGAAGCAAGACAGTTTATATGTGACTCATCACAGTGAGGAATAACATATTTTTCTTTACTTTTAGAGGCAGAATTGACAAGATAAGATTCCATGTGCAACTCGGGCTAGAATTACACCTTTTTGATAGGGCTAACTGATTATATTTCCCACATTTGGCCATTCCACTTGACGACGAACCAGTACCTAGCCATCGCAGGATGGTGCAAGACCTTCACAACCTCCACAGATGACTTAGACAGTTTACCCATCGCCTTCTACATCAGCTCCTTTTTCTACTTCTTTCGACTTTTCTCCATGGCAGACACAGATAGATGCTATACAAACTAATTAGACGATATCATTTATTAGTGATGAATCAATTGAACCGCATGCAAGTTGCAGCACAAGAGGATCGAGCACTACTTCATCGCCTTGTAGAGGATGTCGCCAGGATAAATCGAGATGTTCTTCAAATAGTCCGACACCACCAAATTCCTATAGATCTAGTTGATATCATCTTTGGACCTCCACTTCCACCACCTCCACCAGAGTTTGATTAGCAGGGTTGTGTCTTTCACTCTTGCTCTTTTGTTGTGTCATTTTTGTTTTTGATGTACACAAACTCGTCCGGCTAGCTGAAGTTCGGGGGTTGCATGCATTTTATGTTTCTTGCATCTTTCCAAACTATAAAGAAAAAGATATCTCACACATCACTATTCACATATTGTTTTTTATTTTCTTGTTCTTAATCGAAGGTTTCAAGAAGATCTCTTTGCTTATGAAATTCTTTATGAATTTTTTTTTCATTTATCACCTTAGTATAGGGTTTTTGAAAAAAATAGTTGGAGCTGATTCAAATTATTTTGCTTGGTCTATCTGTTACTCTCTTTTCAATTTTTTCAAAAGTAGTCTTCTCATTGAATAAATATATATTGAGCGAAAAAAACTTCTAAAGAAGTTAAATAAAATAAAATCTTTATCTCTGGCACCTTAGTATGTTCGGGCTATTAGATCTGTTAGGGATTTTTGCCTCACGACCTAAGACCAACTGATTTGAGATCCGTCGATCGAAAACCTGTTACATGAACTACTTTGAGCAAGATGGAGGAATACTGAAAAAAAGCTCATTTTATATTTATAAATTCAAAATTAAGACTTCTTTTATTTATATAGTTGAGACTAATTGTTTATTGATTTAAAAATATGTTAGCATCATATATTCTTTGAAGCAGGGATCAATTGGAAAGATAAGAGATAATTTGACAATAAATGAAAATAAACAATGATAAGAGAAAAGTATTAGTATTTTGATGAAGATGACATCTTATCTTGAATCTTACTCGAGGACAAGTAAATATTCAAACTTGAGGATTGTGATGCATGCTCAATTTTACATATTATCTTGCACTTTTATAAGTTAAAATTGGATGATCATGCATCAATTTTCTATTTTTTTATGGCAATGTTGTTTCTTTTTTTATTGTGCGATTTTCACGAAATTTATTTGACATGAACATAAAAAAATGGCCCGCGTCCATATGACATGGGCCGTGTTTATCCAAGTTGCATCAAGTCAACACGGATCGGGAAAATTCTGCCACGTGTTAATTAAAACGGACCGTTTCATTTCAACACGAACTGTGTCGGATAATGCTGCGAAGATTTCCTACACGTGCTATTCATATCGAATGATTTTTTAAGTCGAGATGTGATTTGCGTAATCATGACATTAATCAACACGGCGCATGTCATTAATGACACGGCGCCGTAATATGATTTGCGTAATCATGACATTAATCAACACGGCCCGTGTCATTAATGACATGGTCTGTGTTGACACCCAGACTTTTGATCACGACAACTATAAAAAGACCTCCCATTGCACTCCAAAGGGTATTAGAAAACATCCATTTTATAGAGTCCTATGACTACTTTGTCTAGAGTCATAATTTCTTGCTTATCTTTTGTACTCTAATTTTTGGCATTATGATGTTTAACTCTCCAGTAATGGATTAGTCTTTCTTTGTTGATTTTACGTTGTTGAACTCCACTGTTATTTTAATGAAAGATTATTTTTCTATCTGAATATGAATGTTGTGTTTGAATCGAATGTCTTTTTTTTACGTCTTATATGATTAGACTTATTCGGTTGAGGAGTCTTTGAGATGAATTGAATTAATTTATATTTTAATCCTTAAATAATTGGAGAATGATTTGGTTAAACTTTCTTTAAATATTTAATTGATAAAAAAATAGGACATCTGGTTAAAGTCCTAATTTATATTTCACTTATTTTCCATCAGATGTGATTTTCCTACTTGATTTAATTAAAAGTAGAGAAATGCTCAGTAAAACCAACATTTCTCCTACTTATTATCTCCTTTTCTTGGATCTATTTTTTTTCCTCTTATTATCACAATTCTCTTAAAAATTTCTCATCTAATAAGAATTAGAGATAAAAGTCCTCGTGGGATCGCTATCTTTTTACTACTTGTGCGACCGATACACTTGCCGTATTATTTTTCTTCATAGAAAAAATCGCATCACCTGCATGCAATTCTAATTGATTTATTGTAATTACGACAGCCACACTATTCATGCACTTGAAATCTTCTCGCTCTTCCGCCTTTTGATGAGAAGAAATTGCCTTGTCATATTGGTGTACAAAATCAATTAAGGACGTATTAAAATTCACGTAGCCATAAAAAAATCATTGATACTTTAATATCTTTGAGTTGTGCACATGTCTGTTGCGAATACATCCTTCAAATAAGTTGATGCTCAATTATGCCGCTTTTCATTCTTGAATATCATATTTTTCTTTCAATAACAACCAAGTTTTGTCAAATTCTTCTGTACTTGAAGACACATGAATCCATAATCTAATTCAAAGCCATCTTGAGCATACAAATCATGAAGATTGGTCATTGCATTTTTTTTAATATGTCATGTGCAATACATGTGGTGTGTATTTTGAAACACCTTTTGAATCCCATTGGACATAGTGATATCTTCATATGTAATTATGCATATAGGATGTCTTTCATACATACATTTCAGCCATGTTTCAAATAATCACACAAATGTGTTTTCTATTTTATCGGCTAATAAAGCAGAACCAAATAAAATTGATTGCCTATGATGATTTACACATGTGAAAGGGGTAAACGACATGCACAACTTGTTCGTCCTATATGTTATGTCAAAACTTGCCACATTTCTAAATGTGCAATAACTATTTCTTGATTTTTAATTTGCCCATAAGACACTCCTTGCCATGCTACTTTCATCAACTTCCCATTCAAAGACAAATCCTTCATCATGATGCATTTTACTTTAAAAATATTTGATGACACCCAAATATTCTTTCCCAACATTATTCTTTTGTGTCTTTTTTAAATGGTCCATCACGTCTTAAGGCGTAATCAATGGATCACCAGAATAATTTATGACTCTTGCAATTGTACTCGAACTCATCCCAACATCATGTAAGTTTTTCATTATTCCCTTAGAAGAATCCACAATTATGTTGTGTGAGTGTAATCTTCCGACCTTTGTCAGAGTAGTAAGAAGATGTGTGTGCTCTTCTTTAAATTTTTTTACTTTCCACATTCCATTTGTTCTCATTGCAACTTGCAAGCGAGCTTCACAACCAAAACGAACATCTCTTCTTTTTTTCACTTGCTTTTCCATTTCCTTCTCAATAATTTCCTTGTGCCCTTCTTTTGAATATATGAGCAACCTACTAATGACTTCTTTTGTTCTCTTATTCTTTTCAGTACAAGATATTCTCATAGAGAATCCAATGACTTTAGCATACCGACTATAGTATTCATAGGCTTCATTTTCACTAACAAAGATCATGCCCAAGTATGTTAGCAAATACTCAAAGACACCAGCTGTTTAAAAATAACATTTAAACATTTGTTACTCACAATTATATACCTTAGTTGTGTGTCAGATAATTCTTCAGATCCTACTTGTTGCAGATTCATTGAATCCATTGTAGTAGCCTATTTAGCACGATGAACAAGCAAACCAAGTAACATAAATATTTAAACTTGTATACACTAAACTAATGTGGATTGCAGAAACTATGGACATCCATTTTCTATGCTTTCGAGAACTCAGTTACAAATCAATGTCCTACATACATACAACATTCGATTGTAACAATGATAAACAATTGATGTCTAAATCAGCGATGGATGAAAATCGCTCAATTCTTGCTAAAATAATGAATGAAAAGCGCTCAACTCTTGCACACCTCTCTCGTCTAGGAGCGGTGAGGGTCCAGGCGGTGTGGATGGGGCAGGCAGCGTCGGGCAGGGCAGGTGGCATCAAGCAAGGCAGGTGGCATCAAGCAGGGCAGGTGGCGTCAAGCAAGGCAACGTTGGACAGGGCCATGTTAGGAGGCATCGACATGGTGCCATGGCGCAAGAGATATCCAACAAGTCGAGGTGGCGACATCGGTGTCCAAGTCAAATAGAAGGGGTTGTGGGAGAAGAAGATCTTTCATCCAAAAGTAAAAGGAAAATGAGGGAAAAGATAATGGGAAGAGAGGCGAACCTCTCTCGTCCAGACCGGTGGCTTCATCGACATGGATGCGTTGGTGTCGTCATCTAGGGTTTTTAAGATGCGTGACTTCGACGGTGGCTTGTGTCCTTCGTCATCGACGTGCGTGGGCTCTCTGAGATGTGCTTTTCATCATCGACGAGCAGCAAGCATTGCAAGTTGCATCGCTTGAGGGCATTCCGATGGCAGCTTTCGTTCGAGGTGGAGAAAGTAAAGAGGGAAAGAATTTGAACGATTCATGGTCGCTCAGAATCAAAAAGCAAAATTGGTCCAAAAAATTAATTAAACCGAGAGCAGTACCCTAAACCAAAAATGAACCACACATTTTTCTTCAAAGAAGGGAGATCCATCTTCAGCCCAGGCTCTAAAATGGTCCACAAGCTCCTTATACCTAAAAAAATATGGTTCTAAGCCTCATAGCACATAGAGTTTTTTTTAATGGAGAAGAAGAATTAGAAGAGAATATGCCAGCTATGTTTCAGGAAAATAATAAAATTGTAACATTTTATAATTGAAACATGGGGTGTATTTTAATTTAAGACTAAATTATCCTTCCTAAAAATTCGAGTTGTTACATATCAATCAAAATGGCAGGGCAAACGATGTGTTGGTTGGCCATGTTTGTTCTTCACAACTTGATTTTTTTTTTCTTCAAATTTTTATTACATAAACCTTAATCATTGGTCGATTGAAAAATTTCAACCCATTCCAATTAATGACTCGAACTTTTTCATTTTATTTTATACATTTTTGAATTAATTTCAAGTTCATACAGTATTTAAAATATAAAGTTATCAAAATAAATATAAAATTATTTAAATATTAAAAACCCTTTTTATATTTTAAAATAAATACTAATTTATTTTATATTAAATATTAAGAAAAGAGAAAAAAAAGTAGTCGGAAGCCCAAAATCATGTTGACACAACTATTTGATTTAATCGAATGTATTTTGACCCCTTCAACGCTCCTAACAAGAAAAAATAATAATATAAGAAACATATATAAATTTTATTGGTGACAATCGAACGATTCGAACCCAAAATTTGTTATTAGAAAGATTATGACGTCATAACTAAGCTAGAATTATAAAATGCATCACAAAAAAAAAAAGAAAAAAACAGGCTAACTAATCATCCCAAATGGGCCAGACCAAATTGGTGCCATCGTCACAAGGAAATGGGCGTCGGCCCGATAGATGTTCAAAACCAGCGACGTCTGCCACTGCCAAATATTACTGGCTTTAAACCCTTTCAACGTTTTCCCCTTCTTCCTTGCCACGAGCTCTTTCTACTGCGATCGCCCCTGCTTCCCTTCGTTCCAAACCCTAGACGTCGAATGGACAACCATAGCGCAGAAGCGTCTCCATCTATTGGCGGAGGAGCAGGACCTGCTGGCGCCGCTACTGCCCCGAACTCGATCCCCTCAGGCGATGACACCGTCTGGGCGGATGCTTCACGCTTCATTGAGGCCGCCTGCCGAGGTACCCCCGAACTCGAAGTTAATGTTTGTTTGGTTCCTGCCCTATCTTTCATTTCTCTTTCACGTATGATCCGAGTGATCTTTTAGTAAATTTATTCATCATCGCGAACAAAAATTCGTCTTGGAAACGTTTTAAACACTTCATTTGTGGTTTTGTTTGCCCAATCGGCATACAATGCGTTTTCAGCCTCTCTTTGTCCGAGATTTTATCTTTTTGTAGCTCGCTTGTCGTGATGGTCAATTCTGTTGATCATGGTAGATTTGTATGCAAGAAACGTGGTGCGTGTTGAATCATAATATCACCAGCTACAAAATTCCCGATAATATGTTGTTTCACTTGTTTGTTGATTTGTTTTTTTTTTAAAACTGTTTGCATTGAGTGAACCAGTGAAGGAAAATAAACTATAACATGCATGCACATTTTTAAAAGTTAAGGATGTGATTTAACTGTGGACGAGAGAGTATCTTTATGCGGAATGTTTGGTCTTCAGCATGCCTCATGCTTGTCATTTTTATTCGTAAAATCTATGCATGATGGTCTCTTAATTTGCTGTTTTGTTAACAGAACATCAATATCTATGCATTTTTAGTGTTTTGGGGCGTTCTTTCATACTCCACATTTGTAGATTTACAGGATGGTGAACTCATACATGGAGAGAACTTCAGTCTTTTTGCTGCTATGTCTGCTTTGGAGGTATTGAGTTCTTTCTGCAAAGTTTGTATTCTTTTTCCCTCATGATGATAATGCCTAATAGGATCGTCAACTGAACTAGGTTGATAAAAGTTTATACATAATATGCGAGATTTCATTGAACATCTGAGTGTTCAAGCCATGAAAGATGCTTTGTACATGAACACAATATTGGTTTAAAAAGTCATTAATATATGACATCCACATCCTTAAAACCAAACGATGGAAAACAAGTGCTAGAGTTTGGAAGCTGACTCGTAGTATCCTGAAGGACGTGAAAGCAGTAATAAACACTTTTTCTAGTATGAAAAAGGGGATGTTCTAGAGGATAAGTGCCCCTAGACATCTGAATACCCCCCCACAAGCAAGTACCCCTACTTCACGGAAAACTTTGAATAAGTTTTAACATTTATAAAATCTCAACACTAACACGACGAGACTGCAAGTATACAATAGTCAATGTTTGAGGTTCATCCCAAGGGAGAAGGAGCTGCCGTCCCTTCGTGAATTGCTTTGTCGAAAAACGTGGAGAGAAAATTCAAATAAGAACAATGACAAGGAATAAGGGAAAATGGTCTAGCTTCAAGGTAGCTGACTACATTAATTTTTTTTCGTTTTTAAACAAAGTGAGGAAATCAAAGGACATGAATCTATATAGCAGGATTTGAATTTCAATGTGATTCGTTATTAAGGCTTACGGGGGAGTATTGCTTCGGGATTATCATTCTTTAGACATTAAAAACTGGGAATAAAGCAGCAGTAAACGTTCCTGTGCAGGTGTATTCCACTCTCGCACATCCAGTGACGTGTAGCACTCTCATGCGTACCGATCGCAGGACTCACTCACGCAGGCAATCCTTCAGAGCTATTTTGCATGTGCTCTTGCAGAGGCAAAACACTCCTAGGTGCCAACTTCCTTGGTGGAGGTGTGGGTTGACACTCCTTGCGCTTCTCGACTCAGGGAACCTCAAGATGAAGGTTGGGATTTGACCAACCTATGGGCCCGTATCGAATCCCTATCTATGATGAGTCCCTCTCAGGCAAGGTCCCTTTCGTCAAGCAATGGTGAAATTAGTTCATGAGACTTCAGACAATTAGCTCTAGATACAATGAAGCTCTAACCCTTTGTGACATCCATAATTGTAGCTCAGTCTTTGCGCGGCCTCTCGGCCCACTCGTAGAGACACGAGGAATAGATTTCCCTCAAGGGTTGGATGCCACCGATTCGATAAGTTCCTAAGCGAGTTCATTAACAAAGATGGAATGAGTTGAATGACAATGACGAAAAATCCAGGAGCAACATGTGTTCACCTCTTGGTGTACCCGAAATGGTGCACCTTATGGCCTTTAAAATGTTCCTAAGTCGTCGTCCTGCCTCTCGGCACGCATTCGATGCGCAGGTCGTCAAACACCCTCTACAGAAAAGCCGGAACGAAAAACTTATCACCTTGCTAAATCAGGAATTGGAACAGAAGTAACAGGAAACCCGATCCACCATGTTGAACAAACTCTACTTCAGCCCACGCCTTTCGGGATATGAGCTAAATAGAGGATTAGATCTCCCTCTCGGTCATAGTGAGATGGATTCCTCAGCTCCACAAAAACACATTCAACAGTCTAAGTAAAAATCAGAAGACAGCGATGCAATAGAAGTGGAAAATAAGAAGTCAGCATGCTGGATGTCATAAAACCAACAGATATAGTAGAAAATAAACATCCCGAATCAAACTCTCCCAGCCCCTAGCTGGCTGATTAGTTACACATCGATAAGTAGAGTGACACAACACTCAAAATCATGCACTGTTCCATCGAATGATAATGTTCCCAGAAAAAGAAAAACTCTTCTTATTCTCTCTGCTCCTAGCCGAAGCTCCTCCTCTTATACTCTCCTCCAATGATAGATCATTCCCCTCCTTTTGTTGCCTTTCTGCCCTTTCTTAAACTTCTCCCCTCCAGCTGTCCGGTACCTTTTTCCATTTTGTCTCCAAAATGTCCCTAGGAAGTTTCCTCTCTGCCACTGGTGAAGGGGCCCCTGGCACAACCTCTTGTTTGCTGTTTGGACCGGCTTTATATGGTGAACCGGTTGTGCTCTTTCGTTTAAATCACCCGGGTGGCAAAGTGGGGTCAGATGTCGATCAAGTGCCCTTAGCTGCTGCCGAATGTGTGTTGCTTCTTCGGTGGTCGGTTAAAATTCCTGTGGGGTGGGGGGGGGGACTTCTCAAAAAAAAAAAAAAAAAAATTCCTGGAGGGAAACTAGGCGCCAGAGAAGTGCAATTAAGCCTTTGATGACAAATATAGAACAAATGTGGAGAAATCATGAAGTTTGCGAATTCAGAGAAGAAACATGCATCCTAAGCTGACAATAGTCTCTTGAAAGCTAGACAGGGAGATTTAATTGGTGAAACACAAAAAAAGATCAAAGAATGAAAATGCAAAAAGATATCATTTCTAAGTTTTAACTGTACTGGATTGTATTCTGAAAACCACAGAAGAAACCAGGTATAAGAAAAGAAGACTTGCCATTTTGAGAATAGATTTTTGCTTCAGAACCTTTGCTTGAGGAACAAGAGAGCTTGGACAAAATAATAAGAGAAAGGGATATAACCTGAAATAAATTTCTGATCTTATTTATACCATGGATGACTACAAGAATTGCGAGGTTACTGTTTGTCGTTTTGCATGTTAAATTTTGTCTTCATGATGCAGATTACAGTGATATTGGCATGACTACATGAAACAGGATATTAATCCAACTTGAACAGTACCTCTTTTTGGCTATTGTTTGAAAATAAATCTGACAAAACAGCATACTCTTAGCCCTAAAACCAGTGTTCTCTTTCCTTTATTTATGGATGGAAGGTGGCTGAAAGATGTAGTTCAAAATGAAATTTTATATAACTGATAGTACATGTAGTACTGTCAACTTAACAACACCATCATGCCAGCTTGAATCTGAAGGTCGGTAGTAGCAAGTGGGATCGGACGTCTACCACCCAAGAAACACACTCACATCATCATGGGGAACTCCCCATTCCAATGGTGCCAGCCCTGTACCTGGTAATCCCTGCCTGTGTCGCCACTAGGGGTGTTCACGGGTCGGGTTGGACCCGACCAGTGAACAAACCCGACCCGACCCGACCAAATTTGGTCGGGTCGGTTCGGGTCAAGGGGCTTTGTGGGGGCAAATCCAACCCGACCCGGTTCGGGTCGGGTTATCCGACCACACAATTTTCTTTTTTTTTTTTAAATTTTTTTCTTACTGTTTTTATATTTATTTAATATAAAAAATATTATTTAATATTTATTTTAAAGCATAAAATAAAGTTTTAAACTATTTAATGTTACTTCTGCACTTATAATCTTTTATTTCAATTTTTTAAAAATTTTTAAATCAATTTAAGCTTAAGTTTAAATAAAAAAAAGGAAAAAAATAAAATATCGGATCAACTCGGGTTGGAAAACTCCAACCCGTACCCGACCTGACCCATGGTCAGGTCCAGTTCCGACCCGACCCGAACTGGTCGGGTCATCGGGTTCGCGGGTTGACCCGACCCGCTGAACACCCCTAGTTGCCACTGGGTCATCCACTTTTCCTCATCCTTCTGTCACCCCTTTTTCTACAGAAGATGTGATGTCTGCCGCCGAAGTCACATCAGGACAGACACGACACCACATCAAGTGTCTTTGCAAGGGGCACTTTGCTAGGTCATGCTCTGCCCACTCCGGTGCTTGCCTTGTGGCAGGGAGGGTCACCTGTAGGATGGATTTCCATTTCCACTATCACTGAGGAGGAGCATCGAAAAATCCAGAGAACGACAAAGGTGCTGCTGGTTCGAGCATAGAGAAAAGAGCCTGTACCTAGGCGTAAAGCCAAATTGTCCCAACTATCAGAGGGTGATGAGCTTGTGATTTTCATACGATGGTCAGAAACCATACAACATGTTTACCTTCTTCGGGAGATGTCAGGTGGACAATATTGTATACCACATGTTTTACCTTCTCTTTTGCCGCGCTCCACTGGAGAGCTTTCACTTGTATATGATGTTTCTTTTCGGTGATATATATATGTACATGGATGATAACCAAACTGGTGATCATCCTTTTTCCTCTAAAAAAAAACCATACAACACTAGTCTGAGTTCCTGCAGACGTGTCTGATCGGTGTCGCCTCCAAGGAGTAGTTGGACATGTAGTTTACATGGGCATCCCTGCTCGCACTCTTCGGGGTGGCAACACCTTTACACTTATCTCGTGTCTTAGGCCGCCTTTGCCTCTTGCTCCTTGGTTCGCTGTGGCAGTGTGAGGGCCTCTTGTCTGCATCACTCCTATCGGGCGATGCACACATGACCTGACTGCAGTCACATTCCTTGGAAGGCATCCCGTGATGTTTAATCAACGCCAAGATGGTGGGAATAATCATCACCTCATTTGGTGAACTGTTGTCCAATGGTGAAGCAAACATCTCCACTGTAATGGCAATCATCACTCTCATCTATTGGCCAATGCAATGCTCCATGTGGGATCAGAGCGGTGGCTTGTATGCATAGAGGCAAACGAGGTCGGAGGTTTTTTTCTTTTTTTGAGGGGGGAAAGGATGAGCACCAAGTTAGGGTGTCATCTGTGTATATGTATCACTGTGGAAGGGAAATGTACAAAATGTAGGCTCCCAAGAAGAGAGCAGCAAAAAAGAGGAAAACTGTCATCACTATCCAAAGCCCCACTCCCGAAGAAGAAAAGAGCTATGGAGTACAATACTATCCACCTGAGTCCTGTCCCCACAAAAAATAACCCGGTTGCGCTGAAGCCAAATGGCCCAGGCACCGGCCAAGAAGGTCGCCAACGATGTCCTCCAATAATGTCGTCTGCTGCTACGAATTCTGAGTGACTGCCAAAATGTGTCCGGTGACGGGGGTAAGCCATCTGTCATCCTCAGTCACGCCCAAACCTCCCGAGATACTCTGCAGCCAAAAAATAAGTGTGCGAGGTCCTCCCCTGCCTTGCAACATAGGACACAGGACGTGTCAACAAGAGGTGTCCACCTCGCCCTGTACTGTCGAGTGAGAATCCTATGGTGCCGCATAAGCCAAGCAAAAATCTTGACTTTAAGTGGTTGAGAGGAGATGAAGATACAGGCTGCGAGCAGTAAATGTCTTATAAATTCACACCCAGCCATCAGCCCGGGAGATGTCCGGCCGAGACGGAGCAATCCGCCGATGAAGCGCCAAAAGCTCTGTAATGCGTCTTTAAAAAAGGGCCGACCTAAAGGTGGGTGTCCACGACCCAGTGCCCGGACCACCGGGCTCAGACCACGCCTCTGCACTTGTTAGGGGGGGTGGATGCAATGGCCGGGAGACTGATGATTGCTTGGGAGACTGATGATTGCTTGGACCACCATACAAGCGCCAACAATGAAGAAAGTCGTACAAAGGATGACACTACGTGTACGGGGAGAAGAAAAATGCCAAGCCCCAGTTTCTCCCTTCACTCACAATTTCCACCAAATCCTGAACTGCTAACTGAACCTCCCTCCCCTCCTAAAGTTACCGTGGTCCAACTTGAGTCCCAAAAGTCCCCTAAGTTGGCTCAGTCCATGCCAAACCCAAATCAAGAGTCCTTGAGGCCTTGATGCGAGGGCCAATCCCACCTAATCCAACTACGCCTTACCCTAGAAAATCAAGTCTGATCGATCCAAATTCCCACTCCTCACTCGCATCTCAATCGAACTTGAGCAAAACCCATCCCAGAATCCCCTTTATGCCTCACCCGAACCAGAGCCTCAACCAACCCAGCACTCCAGTTCCGCGGCACCACCTGACGCAGCGGTAAGGGATTCGGTATAGGAATTTAAATATAGCCAAGAGCAAACCCTAGGCCCGATGAACGGTGTTCTATTACACCGTGCAAGGATGCCTTTGTTACGCTTGAAAGATATGCAGAAAACAAATGTCGATGTCGCCGGTTCAAACGGACGATAATCGACAAATAAACTAGCAGGAATCCACCTGCACCTTAGAAGAAATCCAAGGCCAAGATCGTGTGCACACGAACTCAAGAATTCAGAAAACTCTGAACTGGAACTTTAATTAAAATAGATGATAATGTCTTTAACTCTTACAAGTCAGGCCAATATATAGGGATTCCCAACTAGCAATACTATTAGCACTAAGACTCCTATAACAAAAGGAAAACAGAATCCCACCAGCATTAGGACTTTTATAACCTAACATAATAGGAAATAAACTAATAGAAAATAACAATCCTAATAGCATTAGGACTCCTAAGAAAAATAAACTAAAAAGCAAATAACAATCCTATCAGCATTAGGACTCCTAAGAAAAATAAACTAAAAAGGAAATAACAATCCTATCAGCATTAGGACTCCTAACAGATTCTTCAAATCTGAATCAAACTAAGTTGATGACCACTAGAATTCTGGACAGCAACAGAATTCTCTTTTCTTCTCAACAAGATCTACATCAGGCTCCCCTGCTTGAAAAGAGCTCGACCCCGAGCTTGGTAATAGCAAACTTGACGGATGGTACATAAAGAGATCTGAAACATTGAAGGTAGATGAAATTCCCAAGTCTGCTAGCAGGTCGATGATATAAGCATTATCATTGATACGCTTCAAACCTTTGCAAGGACCAAACTTCTTGTTCATTAATTTATGATAAGAATCCTTGTCAGCACGCTCCTTATACTTAGCATTAGATTCTTCCAACTTCTTCTTGGTTTCTTCATCGATATGTTGGATACGCTCAGCCATATTGTCAACAGCAATACTTTTGCGCAAAGTTTCAGGTAAATTGATGAGGTCTACGACCTGGCGAGGCATTCTACCATAAACAATTTCAAACAGTAACATGTCATCCAATCTAGAAATTGGAAATCTATACTTGATTGTGATCTTGTTTATAGCTCTACTATCAACACATTCTCCATGTGCCATCCTTTTTTGGTACAAGGAGTGCTGGTACTGCACATGGACTCATGCTTTCTCAAACAAATCTTTTTTTATTAATTTATCCACTTGATCTTGTAAAATCTGATTTTCTTTTGGACTTAATCGGTAGAGGGGAAGGTTTGAAAGACTTGAACCTAGTATTAGATCAATATGATGTCGAATGTCTCGCATGGGAGGTAATCCATCTGGCAATTCTTCAGGAGTAATGTCTTTGAATTCTGAAATTAAATTTTGAATTGCCTCTGTAGTGTGTTCTTGATCTGGAGGAGCCTCTCCTATGCACATAAGTGTATAAGCCTTTCCACGGTCTTTTACCTCAGAAATGAATTCATCTGCCCGTTCAATCAAGTAGCCATTCTTCAAGCTATTTTCTTTAATTACTGATTTATGCTGTAATGGTAATAAAGAGATGCATTTTCCGTCTTTAGAAAACTTGTAGATGTTGTCTCGTCCTAAATGGGTTGCATTAATATCAAATTGCCAAGGACGACCCAAGATGATGTGGCTTGCATCCATATCCAATACATCACATGTGACCACATCCTTATAACTCTTGCCAATTGATAAAGATACCTTACACAATTGTGTAACTTCTTTGTTAGTGCCTTTACTAATCCAACTAACTCTATATGGTGAGGGATGATGTTCTGTTTTCAATTCGAATATGTTCACCATTTTTTTTGAAATTATGTTTTCAGAGCTCCCATTATCACTAATGACTTTACAAAGTTTACCTTTCACTGTGCAACGGGTTTGGAATATTTCATGTCGCCGAGGGTCCTCTTCTTTCTTAGGCATTAATAATAGGCGTTGCACGACACTCGAGAGATGTTCTCCATCTTCGTCTGCACAAATTTCTTCTTCAATATCATATTCATCATTAGCCTCTTGATCATTAGTTTTTTCTTCATCCTCTATTATTCGTGCTGAATGGAGTGCTGGACGTTGTGGGCACTCATTGGATCGGTGACCTAATTATCTACAACGATAGCAAACAATAGAATTGGACTTCCCATATGAGTTAGAAGTCCTCTTAGCATTATCAGCACCCACAGGTTTTGATTTAGAGCTGGCTAGTAAGCTTTTGTCAGCACTTTCAACCTCTTCAATTGCAGGAAGTTTAGATGAATTGCATGCACTTGCCATCTTACTAGTCTCAGCAGAACGAAATTGTGCCTCGGCTCCTCGTTCTAGTTGACGTTCAGCAATTTCTGCCAAGGTGATTGCAGTGGCCATGGTGCTAGGAGTCTGCATCCCTACTTTGTCTCTGATGTTAGACCTCAAACCATTTAAGTATCGAGCCACTTGTTGTGGTTCTAGTTCAACCAGGTTGTTGCGAGATGTTAGATGATCGAATTCCGCTGTATAGTCCCGTACTAGCCTTCCGCCCTGTCTGCAATTTTGTAACTGTTGGTGTAGAATCTGTTGATAGTTTGTTGGAAGATATCGATCCCACAACATTTGCTTCATTTTCCTCCAACTCCGTATTGGTTGTTTATTTTTTTGCGCTCGCAAAGACTGAATTTGCTCCCACCATGCAGATGCTCCTCCTTTTAAACGATATGCCACCAATTTTGCTTGCTTATGTTCTTGGATTTCCATGTCCTCAAAGAATCGTTCGACCTCCGAAATCCAATCCAAAAAGTCTTCAATGGGTAGATGACCGTTGAAGTGAGGTAATTCCATCTTCATCCTAAAATCAGATTGTCTGTGTGCAAAATTTCTTCTTGGCTCTTCTTCACTATCGTTGTCAACCGAAGAAGTGGCTATTCGTTGTCGTCGATTTTCTTGGGTTGCTTCTGGTTGGACACGTGTGTGAATAGGATCTTGATTCGTAAGCAATTTTTCGATGGCAGCAGTAAGGAGATCTACCTTTGCTTCGAATCCGTCAAACTCTTTTCTACTTAGAATATCAGCCATGATTTCTTCCTCGCTCTGATACCACTTGACGCAGCGGTAAGGAATTCGGTATAGAAATTTAAATATAGCCAAGAGCAAACCCTAGGCCCGATGAACGGTGTTCTATTACACCGTGCAAGGATGCCTTTGTTACGCTTGAAAGATCTGCAGAAAACAAATGTCGATGTCGCCGGTTCAAGCGGACGATAATCGACAAATAAACTAGCAGGAATCCACCTGCACCTTAGAAGAAATCCAAAGCCAAGATCGTGTGCACACGGTTTTCTGAACTGGAACTTTAATTAAAATAGATGATAATGTCTTTAACTCTTACAAGTCAGGCCAATATATAGGGATTCCCAACTAGCAATATTATTAGCATTAAGACTCCTATAACAAAAGGAAAACAGAATCCCACCAGCATTAGGACTTTTATAACTTAACATAATAGGAAATAAACTAATAGAAAATAACAATCCTAATAGCATTAGGACTCCTAAGAAAAATAAACTAAAAAGCAAATAACAATCCTATCAGCATTAGGACTCCTAAGAAAAATAAACTAAAAAGGAAATAACAATCCTATCAGCATTAGGACTCCTAACAGATTCTTCAAATCTGAATCAAACTAAGTTGATGACCACTAGAATTCTGGACAGCAACAAAATTCTCTCTTTTCTTCTCAACAAGATCTACATCACCACCCCATCTGAATTCGGCAGCCTCTCATCCGTCCACCATGATCTTCATCCTCCGGCGATCAGTTACTTGATAAAGGTTCACCTGGAATGTTCACCATGACCTCTGAAGTTTATACAGTTACTTGATAAAGGTTCACCTGGAATGTGTGTGGTTTGTGGGAGGTGGACAGATGTCAGGTCCTGGGATGCTATATCTGAGAATGGGGTCTGTATATTAACTTCTTTAAGGAGATGAAGCACCTGGGGTGTACTTCTGCAATGTGGGAACAAATTGGTGAGGCCAAGATTATGGCCATACGACTGTTCTAGGTGTTGGCCGTTTTAGATGACTGCCTGACTGGATGGACGTTTGACTGCTTTGACATACTGCAGACTTGGCGTGAGCGATTTACCATCGTAGTGCATGAACAAAATTGCTTGGATGACTACTGCCAACTTCTCTCATGTGTCTATGGACCTCACACGGTAGCTTTGTGGGATGAGATGTCGGAGGAGCTCAGCATACCAAGTACACACATTGGAGGCGAGATTATTGAGTGGGGGCCACTTCAATGACACATTGGACATTGATGATCATCCGATCGCGAGATGTGTCATGGATGCAGGGGTGGAGGGCTTCTGTGACTTCATGGAGGCACATTTGTTAGTGGACTTTCCATCGACGAAGTACTACACATGGAGTACAATGCCATTTGTGTGCAATGTAGACTGGACTGATTCCCTAGTTCACTTGAGCTTGCTGAGGCACACTAGACGATGGATGTCAAGGATCTTGAGAGACTCTTTTCACACCACACTCCATTCATGTGGGGGCCCAACGAAGGGCAGACCACTAGATCCTACTGTTTTGAGAGGTCATGGTTACTATAGGAGGGCTTCAGTTAACTCTTGGTTGAGCAGTGGCAGGTCACCCCGACAGATGGTTCTGTGGCTAGGGCATTTGCAAGGAGGTTGGATGGCCTTCACATTTTCCTCATGGGGTACTGGAGATCAGGTGGACTATGACAAGTATTGTGCTGAGGTCCTTGAGGCCATTTCTTGCTTGGACCAGGCAGAGGACTTGAGGGACCTCATGCCCAAGGAGGTGACAAAAAAGGGAACATCAGGAGGTAATGTAGGTAGAGAACAAGATGGAGATTTAGTGGAGGCAATGATTTCATTAGATCTGGTTGCAGGAGGGCGATGCCAATACATGGTACACTTCCTCTAAAAAAAATGGTTCTTCCACGTGTACGCAAGTTGTCATCGGAGGACTGGACTAGATTGGTTGAATAGTGGTGCAGGGGCACACGCTCATTGGATACATGCAAGTCGGAGATGTTGTTGTCGAGGCAACAACATCTCCGACTTGCCTCGACAACATCTCCAACTTGCCTGTATCCAATGAGCCAATAGCGATGGTTCTATCTTTTAGGTCATTTCAGATGATGAGCTCTCTCTGGCACTATCAGACCTCAATGGTGAGGGCTCTTCTAGCCTAACTGCTTCCAAATTTTTTTCTACAAGGTGTTTTGGTCCCTACTCAAGGAAGACACCATGTCAGTTGTATTGTGAATTTGCATACGAGTGGATTACAAGTGGCACACTCGTTCAGGCCTTCCCTAGCAGCACTTGCGTTGAACCCAGGGGCTTCAGTTTTGGATTGCTGGATAGGCGGCTCCTAGGACCCACTCTTCCGAGCCGGCCTATCGAATTACTGATTCTCGGAGCTTCTCATCCTTCTAGAGAGGATAGTGGGGTACCACCCAAATGGAGTCGAGGAGGATAGCTGGTCTCTTGCAGGACACTTCTCTACACGATTAATCTACATACACCTGTTACTGACGTAAGAGCGACTATCTTTGTATACGGAGATTTTGACGACCCTTTAAGGTTAAGATCTTCGCCTGGGTTTTGAGGCGCTGCAGGAATTTCACATGAGGATACAGGCGCGATGGGCACCTGGCTTGGATACCACCTACCTCTTATGTGAGGGATCAAAGGAGTGTTTTGTGGCTGCCCTGTCATGATGGAGGTATGGTGGCGGGTGTGCCGGCTGGACATCGTTGCTTCAACATTGGTTTTTTTTTAGAGAGCAAAGGATGATTACCATTTGTAATCATCCATTTTATTAAAGGTTGTTATATTGCAAAAAATGTACAGACAAACTTAGTCCTTCATCCACTCATCCACTATCTTCTCAGCCATTGCTACAATGTTCTCAACATATAACCTCTCACGTCTAAAAATACAACCGTTGCGTTGGATCCAAATAGCACATAAGAAAGCAAAGGGGCCACCCGACGCCTCCTTGTACTGTACACTTGGACTCCATTTTGGCTCCCACATCTTGTTCGGAAGGAGTTCCAAAGCCGGGTTAATGTTTGAGGGGTAGACCTTGAGGATCCAAATCTTTGCCACACCTCTTGCCGTCACGCATTGAAAGAAAAGGTGATCAATGTCCTCATCCGCTGCACCACAAAATACTCAGGTTGTATTCGCCTCGGGAACCCATCTTTTCCTGTAGTATCGTGTTGGAAGTCTTCCACGTCGGAGCAGCCATGCAAAAAATCGTATTCGTTGTGGAATCCGTAGCCTCCAAATCCTGGTGCAGTCTGTCCGCCATTAGTTGAATGTCGTCCATGAGAAGTGTGTATACTTTTTTTTTTTGAGAAGGGAAAGGATGACCACCAGTTTGGTTGTCATCCATGTATATATATCATCAAAGAAAAAACATCATGTACAAGAGAAACACTCTCCAACAAAGAGCGACAGAATAGGACAAAAAGATGCTAGTCAAATCCCCCAATCCCGAAGAAGAGAAAACATGTGATGTACAATATTATCCACCTAACATCTCTCCCCACAAAAAATGACACGGTTACGCTGAAGCCAGATGGCCAAAAAAGATGCCACCGAGGGTCTCCAGTCCAGGCTCTGTCTACGTCGGTCCCTCATAGAACGCCATAACTCATCAGCTGACAAGGGAATGCCGCCCATGCTGCTCGTCCTGGCCCAAACCTCTCGAGATACCCGGCAACTTAAAAAGAGGTGGGCGATATCCTCCTCCGCCTCGCCACATAAGACACAAGAGGTATCCGCCTGCGACGCCCACCGCGCCCTATAAACTCTGGTGAGAATCCGCTCCCGCCGCAGAAGCCAAGCAAAAACCTTGACTTTCAGTGGCACATGGGAGCGCCAGATGAGCCTGCAATCTGCTCTGAAGTCATCTGAGTCAGTGGTGGCTGGAAGGAGCCGAAGGTAGATGTTGCGTGCTGAGAAGGAGTCAGCTACCCAAATCCAGCCATCTGACCGTGTAGACTGTGGACGAAAAGGAGCGATCCTTTGATGAAGCGCCAATAGGTATGAAAACCGCTGGTCAGAGAGAGGGGACCCGAAAAGGGGAGTCCACGAGCCGGTCCCCGAGTCCCCCATCTGAGACCAACACTGAGCCACAGATGCGTCAGGGGGAGCTGCCCGAGCATGTAAACGTGGGAAGGCGTCCGCCAGAGGGCCCCCGGGAAGCCACTCATGCCGCCAAAATGAGAAAGCCTCCCCAGAGCCAAGCGATGGAATCATAAAAGGCCGTAGCAGGGGAAAGAGAGCCGCCACCCCCTTCCAAAAGGAGGAGGCGCCACGGGGTACGGTAGGCCTAGTAATCCATGAGAGATCCCGGTCATAGCATGTGAAGAAAACCTCCCTTCATAAACTATTCTCGGGCCCCATGATCCGACCCACCCACCGAGCAAGGAGTGCCCAGTTGGTGCATCGAAGGTCGCGGACGCCCAGACCGCCCTGAGAGATGGGCCTACATATGGAAGCCCAGGCCACCATGTGAACCCGACATGCAGGGCTGCATCCCTGTCAGAAGAATCTGCATCTCAAAGCGTCAATCCGTGATAATACTTGTGCCGGCATGCGGAGCACTGACATGAAATACGTTGGGAGAGACGAAAGAACATATCGAAGTAAGACCAAACGACCTCCGCTGGATAAGAGACGAGAACTCCAGCCCTGCAGGCGATGCTCGAGCCGCTCAATAACAGGAGTCCACCTCCTGGATGAAATATGTCGATCTGAGAGAGGGAGTCCAAGGTAGGTGATAGGTAGGTCCCCAACGGGTGTACGCAGCTCAGCCGTGCATCGCGCGGCCTCCTCCGTCACCATGCCAAAAGGAATGAAAGAAGATTTGACATGGTTAATCTGTAGGCCGGAAGTCACGCCAAATAGCTCCACCAGAATGGCCACCCGTCTGGCCTCCACCTCTGACCCCTCGATGAAGAAAAGGCACCAGCCCGCCGGCGAAGCCACAAACAGACCGGCTGAGCATGCCTCCTGAGTACATCTGGCGAGGCCGTCAACTGCCAGCGTGAATAGCATGGGCGCAAGAGGGCACCCCTGACGGACACCGCGCTGTGGCTGCACCCAGCCCCTTGCCATCGACCCGTTGACTAAGACCGAGAGAAGCGGAAGTAATACATCGCTTCATCTAAGCAATCCAGGTCGTAGGGACCTCACCTGCAATGAGCACCAAAGGAAGGGCCATGAGAGAGAGTCATAAGCTTTGGAGAAGTCGACCTTCCAGAGAAAGGCCCGGCGACCATCGCGATGCCACTGCGCCAGAATCTCCGAAGCCATGGAGAAGCTGTCCGTGATGGATCTGCCCTGGATGAAAACCGACTGAGCAGGGTGGATGAGGTCCGGAAGCACCTCTCGGAGTCGATTAGCCAACACCCGAGCTAGCAATAGGTAGATGGCATTGGAGAGGGCGATCGGCCGAAAGTCTTCAATTCTGTCCGCTAGCGTCCGCTTCGGCAACATGAAGAGTAGGAGATGGTTTAGGCGCTCGATGCCCCGGTTCCCGCTGGAGAACTCCTGGAACACCGCCATAACATCCTCCCTCACCACAGGCCCGAACTCCCTGTAGAAGAAAATTGGAAAGCCGTCGGGACCGGGAGATCCCTCGCCATTGAGGTCGTGAAGCGCATCCGTGACCTCACCCTCAGTAATGGTTTGCATTAGCATGAAAGACTGATTATCAGTAAGACAAGAAATACCCCTGGGAGACCATCTCCAAGACGGTGGAGGACGCCGCCTGGAGAAGTCCCGGTGGAAAGAAGTGATGGCGGTCCCGATGCGGTGGTGTCCCGTGATTTGCTGCCCCATGACCTCCAGCTGGTCAATCTGATTTGCCCGCTGTCGCGAGCTCGCGTAAAGGTGGAAGAAACGAGTGTTGGCATCGCCCTCTCGGAGCTAGGTCTGCTAGGAGCGCTGTCGCCACTATATCTCCACCAGTCTGTCCTCCATTTGGATAGTCAACTGTGCCCGTCTGCGGTGGGCCACCTCATCCTCCGTAAGATGGCGGGAGTCCTCTCGGTCAAGCTGCGCGATGACCTCTAGAGCCTCGGACCTGCGAGCCTCCCGAGCCGCCCGGATCTGTCTTCGGCGGTCCTGAAGGAAATGCCTCAAATTGTGTAGCCTGGCAGCGAGAGTCCGTGCTGCCGAGTCAGAGGTCGCAACACTGTGCCAGTGCTCCGCCATCGCCTGTCTGAACCCCTCCTCGAGCCATGACCGCTCAAACCGGAAAATGGGGCGTAGGGGCTGACCGTCTCCAGACCGCCACAAAAGGGGCGTGTGATCTGAAAAAGGGCGATCCATGGCCTGGACATCAGCGAGCTGGTGTGCCTCCACCAACTCCAAGGAGCCAAGGAATCTGTCTAAGGTGCCGCCGTACTCCGCCAAGTAAATCTGCAATTTGTTGCCGGGAGGTCGGACAAAGAATGCGAGTCAATGAAGTCTCTGAACTCCACAGCGCCAGAATCTCTCCCCTGTCGTTGTGGGCCGATTGTCTATGTCCAAAGTGACATTAAAATCGCCCCCAATTAGCCATCGGCCATCCGGAAGGTGGAGGCGGGCCGCCGATAGCTCCTCCCATAGAATTGACCGAAGTGACCCGGAGCAAGGCCCATAAACACAGGAGAGGAGGTAGGAGGCCCCGTCCAAGCTGCGTCTCAGGTGAACCGTCATCGAGAAGCGAGCCAACAAGGCATCAACCAGGGTGAACAAGTCGGCCCGCCATCCGATGATAATGCCCCCTGAGTGGCCCACCGAGCTGACCGAGATGTGTTGGGTCAACCGAGAACCGCCGATCTGCTCCCACATTTGATTAGTACATTCCATGAGTTTGGTCTCCTGAAGGAAAACCACATCAGCCTCCCATGCCCGAAGGTAGCGGCCAAGAGTTTGGCGCCTCCCCACATCGCCGAGGCCGTGGACATTCCATGTCAGCACCTTCTTAAGGAAACAGTGGTCTCCCCATGGGTGGGCGACCCTCGGCCCACAATTTGCCTCCGCCTGAGGCCATTCCGGGCAAGCACCAGGAAACGCTGAGGGGGGCAGTGCACACCCAATGGCATTCGATGGACGTCAGGTCCTGTACGGGAGTGTCGACTAATGAGATGGAAACCCGCCCGGGCCGCCACCTCCTGAACGTCGGCCTCCTGGCGTCCAGGGAGGTGCGGCGGCTCACTGACTGCCCGCCCCAATCTCGACGAGGCGGTAGACGCCGTCGAGGGGGAGAGGTTGCTCGTCGTGGTCCCCCGTGTCCCTTGCGTCGGGAGAGCGGCGGCGTTCTCCGGCGAAGGGGTAGTGGGGTTGGAGGCGGCGGTGGCGACCCGACAGTGCCGGCGGCCATAAACTCGTGCCAGGCGCCGCTGAGATGGTTGCGGTTTCTGGCTGGGGCATGGAGGTGGGGAGGGGGTATGAAGGGGGACTTGGTGTATGGGGGGAAGGTTGCCGCCGGGGATGTCGCCGGAGGGGGGTGCAGCTGTGGCGGGTCGTGGGGGACGAACGGGTTGGGATTGGCTGGCGGATCGGGTTGCAGAGGGGCCCGGTTGGGTGTCGGGTCGGGATGCAAGAGGGCCGGGTTGGGTTGTAGAAGGGGTAGGGGAGCGGGTGTGAGAGGTTCGCCCGGGTCGGGTGGTAAGCGTCCGGGTCGGGTTTGAAGTGTGGGCCATGTTGGGGGAGAGGTGTCGCGGCTGGGTTGGCAGGGAAGAGGTTAGGTGGCGCTGCATGGGGTGCTTTGGGGCTGACGTGGAGTTGTTGGGAGAAGAGAGTGGGCTGTTGGGAGTTGGTGGGCGACAGCTGTCGCAGGTATATGGATTTGAAAAGGGGGGTGTCGCCGTACGATTCAGCACGTGGCCCAGCCACCGGTGGCTGCGGCCGAACGCCCGGTAGGGCAGAGCCGGCGACGACGTCCGCCCACGAGGACGACGGACCAGCACGTCGGAGCTTCAGCAGGAAGGAGCTGGAGCCGGCACATAACGTGACCGCCGGAGGGATTCGGGCGCCATCCTGCAGTGCGACTTCCACCGAGACAGCCGAGAGGTCGGGCGACCCCATCGCCGGCAGGGAGATACAGGGCTTCCAAGATTGCGCGCGATGGCCATGACGACATCCGGCTGCAAGAGGTGGAGGGGAAGACCGATGATGTTGATGACCGCCCTGTCCGCCGGCGGAACGGAAGTCGCACCGTCGTCTTCTTTCCAGGGCCGCCACTGGACAGATGGATTAGGTGGCGCCGCCGGCAGGGACTGCCGGAGACGGGAACAGGAAGCCATATGGATTGTATGGGCCAACATTGGGAGCGGCAGATGGGTGGGAAGTGTTTGTTTTCCTCCCCCCGGGTGGCGGTCCTGTGATTCATGGAGGAGGATGTGTCTCATTTATTTTTTGGATGTATGGTATCCCGAGAGGTGTGGTCCCAGACGAGCATCGTTGATATGATTTCGCCAGTTGCCGATGGTTTCTGGCAGGCTATGCGGGGATTGGGCAGACAGAGACAGAGATGGAGAGCCTCCATGGCGACCTTTTTGGCCGGTGCTTGGGTCATTTGGTTTTAGCGCAACCGGGTTATTTTTTGTGGCGAGAGATGTCGGATTGATTGTATTGTGCATCACATTTTGTGTTTACTACGGGATTGGGGTTTTGGATAGTGCTCTGCACCTTTTGTATGCTTCACTTTAGCCACTCTCCGCTGGAGAGTGCGTCACCACATGTATATGATCTTACTTCATAGTGATCTATATATATACTGATGACAACCAAAATGGTCCGTCATCCTTTTTCTCAAAAAAAAAAAGAGGCACCCACAGCGGATGAACACTGTGTTTTGTTGAAAGAGGTGGAGAGTGAATGACGCTCGGGTCACTTTTGGCAGGAGAGATGTCTTTTTGTTTTGAGTGCCACCACTTTTCCTGTTTGTTTTGGGAGCGGGGTTAGAAGAGAGATTTTCTGTCTCCTTGCTGCTCTCCTTTGAGAGCCTACATCTGTACAATATTTCCATTCCACAGTTATATATATAGATGTGTGGATGACAACCACAACTCTGGGAGTCATTCTTTTTCTCCTCAAAAAAAAAAAAAAGAAGTGTGTATACTTTAGTGACAGAAAATTGACCAGATGACCAAATCCATGAGTCCTTCCGAGAGCTACTAGGCGATATGCCATCCAACTGCCCCATTAGAGCGAGAAATTCCTCCACCCTCTGGTCCGAAAGAATAGCATTGAATTGTGGAGTCCACACACCATTAGATAGCAGATTTCCTGACCGGCAGCTTGCAACCCTGGTGTTTTTATCCTGGCTGATAGCATATAGTCTTGGATACAACCTAGAGAGAGGAGCCCGGGTTGCCTAGGAATCTTCCTAGAATCTGAAATCATTACCAGGTCCCAATGAAGATTCAAAGAATGGACGTAATCTTGGCATCACTGACACAACACTCCTCCAAAACGCAGAAGAGCCATGTTGAGCTAACCCTCTTTCCTCCCAATTCAGTGTGTGACCATAAAACCAAAAGTCATCACCATGATCCATGACCTGGGTCACCCATTTTGCAAGTAGTGCCTCATTCATTTCTTTCATTGATCTGATCCCCAATCCACCCTCAGAATATGGCCTGCATACATCAGACCATGCCACCAAGTGAAGGCCTCTACCATTGATGATTGATTTTCGCCATAAGAACTTCCGACGGAGTGCATCTATGCGCTGAATCACCCCACAAGGCATTCTGAAAACTGACATAAAATATATTGGAATAGATGACAAAACTGATTTTATCAAGACCAATCTTCCACCTCTTGAAAGAAGCCTCAAGCTCCAACCTTGTAATCGGTTTTCCACACGATTCACTACAGGATTCCAGTCCCGAGCAAGGAGTCGACCGTCTGTTAATGGGAGACCCAAATATGTAAGAGGGAGTGGACAAGGACACATATACATGGGCAGACCAGGGATGGAGGCCCCTGTGGATAACAACCATGGCAGTCATGTGAGCTATTTGGCTACAGCGTAACCACACTTTTTTTGCAAGAGAATGGTGTTACGTGCAGAATATTATCCAGCATGTATTGTTTTTTTATGAGTAGTGGCAATGTCCTATATTATAAGCATCATTTGAGTTGTTCTTATTTAACTATGCTGTGGCTCATCAAGGTAGTTCCTGTACACATAAGCAAACATTAGAGCAAGAAGAAAATTAGGTTGGAAATTGCACTTTGAACTTCCTTTTTTTTATATTGTAATTTTTTCATGGAAAACTGTACTAGCGAGTCATGGTCTGTCAAATCTGATGCCCTTAAATTTATTTGAACTGTGTGCGAGTTTCAGTCTTTATTAATTTTTATTATATTCGTTTTTTTGTAGATAATGGACCCCAAAATGGATTCTGGGATTGAAAATAGCGGTTATCACTCAGTTGAAGAGGCTATAGAACATAATGCTGCTCCTATACCCCTCAGTTTGAACACGACTCTTGATGTTCAAAGGAGTCTTGATGTCATGGATCATCTTTTTTCATGTGAGGTACAGAAATAATGCTTGACTAGAGAATCTTTTGTGATTTGAAACTTTTCAAAATGATGCACTATTTTTTTTTGCAGGCATCGTGGCACCAGGGTCAATCACTTGGACAGACAGTATTTTCGTGCATTTATCTTTTGAAGATTGAGCACACGGCTTCACATGCCTTGTTGCATTCCTATTGCAGAATTATGCGTACTACTTGCAATGCTGTGATCTCTGTTGTATCGAATGCTCGTACGCATGAGGTATACTTGTGACAGTGAGTATGCTTGTTGTTAACATTATTTGTGGAGGGCCATACGTTACTCTCTTTAGTGAAAAACTGTTTACTCTTTCACAATCTTAAAGAGATCTTTTGTTGTGAGTTCATTTCTTGCTGGCTTTTAAGTAAAAAGAATGGTTTTGAATACTTTGGTTGAGTGAATAAAGTAATATGATCCTGACTTTATTCTATGAACTTGAGGATTGATGAATTATTGGTTCTCTAGAAAGAACTCATAAGATGATATGATCAAGATATTTTCTTTTTATTTTCAGTTTCTTTTTTTAATCTAGAATCCCTTGATATCCTTTGATGATTGATGGATTTCTTTATACGGACCAATATCTTTTAGTGATTTCACGAGTCTGCCCAATTTTGATTTGTTGTCTTTTGACACATGCCAAGCATCTATCCAATCACTTGCCATTTTGGAACATTGAAAAATGTGGAAATAGTTCATGCTCACGCATGCTATACAAATTAGCTAGTATTGATGGGCTTGCATGAGGAAATCATATTAGTATCATACTAGCAACGAAATGTAGATATGTGAGTACAAATTGGCTTAATACTACCACCTAATACTACCCTTCTTTTGATCTTGGATTTTGACTCCTTGAACCATGCAAGTAAACTGTGTATGGATCATGGTGTGATTAAATGTGTTATGACAAATTAGATAGAAAACACAGTGGGGGATCATAAAGTGGAGGAGATTACAACTTTCAGACAGAACTTGAAAGATGTTGATGATTCGAAGTATAGCTTGATAAACTCAGAATCCATCGAGATAGAAAGTCATACAAATTTTTAAAAGAGTTGGATATCAATTGAACTACCAATAATGAAAGAGTTTATGCATATTCATAGGCATTGTACAATCAAATCTGAAATATTCTAAAATCGGATAAGAATAATAATTAATAGGATATATCTTATCTATCCTATATTAGTCTCTCTTTTTTGAAAAGGGTTCGACCCGCCAACTCTAAAAATTAAATCCAGAGGGTCATTCTTCACATTTCGCAACGGTCTTGTTTTCTTTTTGAACTTATCATATGAATCATTTAAATCGAGTAGATTGTAAAGTAGTCCGAAATAATAGAATATTGAAATGTAATATGCAAAAAATAAAATCTTTGGTATCAATTGTGAAGCATTTGGAGCAAATATTCTTTGTTAGTTGACGAATTTAACCTCAACTTTTCATCCATCTCTGCAAAAATAAAATCTTTGACGTCAATTGAAACTATCGTGCATCCACATAAACTTGAATCATTTGGAGCAAATATCTTTTGTTAGTTGGCGGATTTAACCTCAACCTTTCATCCATCTCTTTAATATATTTATCTTTTTTTGCTAAGAAAGAAAATTCATAGTAACCAAGTCTTCAGTGTTAGCCTCTTGCAACTCTTCAATTGGAGCAATCACAACTTCTGAGGGCAATTGATTTTCACAAGATTGCACATATTCTGAAGGAGTCTCAGACATTTTATTGATTATATTCTTCAATAGTTGTCGAACTTTTTCAATCAAATTATTGATGTTCTCCAAATGAACTTGCACTTGTATTAAATTTTGCCTCTCTAGTTGATGTTTGCTTGATTGCTGAAAAACAAAATAATGATATGGTGGAAGGAAATAAATATTGAACGGGTAATTTCTTCAACCTTTGCCATGTCCGGATAGGCTATTTTTTATGATAGGCTTGAAGACTCTTGTTATCTTTCCACCATGATAAAGTTTTGATTGAAAATTTGTTGGCAACTAGTTTAGGTTTTGGATGATTAACATTCTGGTTAATCATCCTTTTTCCCACCAAAAAAAAACTAGTTTGGCTTGTTGATGCTATGGAATACCCCAATAAATAAAAAATTGATCAACTGTAGAGATCCAATGTAAAAATTTCTTGATTACAAAATAACCATCAATTGAAGGGTGGTTCTCTTCTCATTTTATAAAGGTCGACAAAGAAACAAAAAAGAAAAGGATAAAAATACTAAACAATGCTAAAAAGTAACAGGTAAAAGAATATCACTGTTGGACGTGAGGAAACAGATATTTAGAGAATGATTCTTATGGGATGAGGTAGTGGGAAGAAAAAATAAAAAGTTATGTGGAGAGTTTAATAACTAACAACAACAATAACAAAGCCTTATCCCACTAGGTGGGGTCGGCTACATGGATCATACGACGCTATTCCGTTATATTCGTTGATCCATGTTCATAAGATTCGATAGGATTTTACGCTGGCTGTCGGGGCCTAACACAACCCTCCTCCTTTATCCGGGCTTGGGACCGACTATAAAACATAGGCGGAGTTAGAGTTTAATAACTAAAATAAAAGATAAAATAAATGGGTAGGAAGGTTGTTATAAAAGTGTCAAATGATGTGATGGATAAAAAGTGGGAGAAACAAATGGTTGGTGGGTTTGTTAAGAAAAAAAAGAAATGTGACGAAGATATAAAAAAAAAAGTTATGGGTGACAAACTGGTAGGAGGGAAAAAATAAATAATTGATTGTTTCTTTCTTTTGCATGATGATGGCTTGATAAAGAAATAAGGTATTGGCACCAAATAAAAATAATAAAAGAAAAATATTAAAAAGAATAAAAAGATGAGTAGAGAGGTGAGTATTGATGCAGGGAGGGGATTATAAAGTGGAGGAGATTACAAGAGCAAAGTTTTGGAAGACATTTAGATGTGGAGGACTACAGCAACGAATGCTATATGGAGAATGTGATGTTGAGGACTACAGCACGTTGCTGTGGAGGACTACAGCAACGAATGAGTTCTATTCAAACTGTGTAACCAATAATTGAACTTGTACATATTAGCCTACAGCAATAAAATTGAATGATTGCAAACATGGCAATCATCCTTTCCCCTTTCTAAAAAAACACTTTCGAATGAGCCCCGAAAGAGATTAACAGTTTAAAGCATCATCAGTAGCTATAAACTCGCAAATCACCGAGAAAGAAAACATAATTGGATGTCAATTGAGCTGCCAATAATGAAAGAGTTTATGCCTATTTATAGACATTTTATAATCAAATCTGAAATAATATAACATTTAAAAAGATAAAATCAACAATACATAAGAATGCTAGTTGGCAGAATCTAAGTAATCTAAAAATCTAGAAAGATAAGATAAAAATAATAACTAATATAATATATCTTATTTATCCTACATCAATATCTCTTTCTTTCTAAGGGTTTTTATACTTAACTGAGAGACTCACAAGTGTATTTTTAGGGAATCAAGTGAGTTTGAAGATATATGTTTGAGGATTGTGTATGAAATACCCATAGAACCATGCAAAATGTTTGATTGAATGGAAATCTAATTAGCTTGTCGAACTCCAATAACTAACCTCTAGTCAAAGAGTTGAATACAAAGAATAAATGTGAAGTTAATTGAACATAATGCAGCAAAGTGCATTTTAAGATGGATACTATGATCTATACATGCTAATCAATGCGCAAACTGGAAGATGCACCAGTCCATTGATTTTGCCTCAAGTTACATGTTAAAACATATAGTATTGTGATGTGCCTTTTATTATTGTACCCATTGTACCCAAAGTTGTGAAAGGAAAAAAAATGAGAAAAAGAAAAATGGGAATGCAGGGATGTACTGGTGTGTCACAATCTAAGTCTTTCCTCATTAAGATCCTCATGCAGCACTTAGTTTTTTTCCCTGCTTGGAGAGGCTAAGTCAGCCTAGGAATACTTAGAGTGTTTAAGGAAATGATGCCTCAGTCAATTTCCGCACATCACAACAATAATGATAGCAACACAGAAACAATATGGGGAAAATGCTGATTTATCCAACTGTGCGGCATTTTGACAAACAAAATGTGTTCAAAAGCATCAAAGGAGTTGGGGCAGTTACAATTGACACATTCTGCATCCAAACCCATTCTAATTCAAATGTCTTGGCCAAAAACCAATTCCCTGGCTGCCATTTATCAATTTGCATTCCTGCTTGGCGCCCCGCATCACCAACTGTTGTCGGCATGGTGTTCGCTTGGTGTGCATGAGTTATAAGCGCCTCCCCAGAATGATCCTTCTTGCCTTGCCATGGCATGTGCTGTTTGGATCACACTTTTCTGTTGCCACATATGCCTACTTACCTGTGACGACGCTCAAGTCTATGTCTCATCTGTCAATGCAATTACTATCTGCCCCACCTAGTATGTGCTCAGTGTCATGCGTCAACTTGACGGGCACTTGGTGACCACCCACCTGATGCCTTTAGCTGTGCGCCAAAAAATGCACCGGGTGACGCGCCAACCCCTGCCGTCACCTGCTTAGCAACCGCACACCTGGTGCTCACGCGATGTTTCCAATGGTTGGAAGTTTTCCACCGCCATTGTTATTGACATCCCTTTATATTGGGAATCTACTTGTGCCCAACCGCCGAGGGTTCTCTGCCATGCATATGCTCCAACGGCTTGCATGTCAAGACTCCGTCAATCATTTATAAGGTAACTGATCACCATAATTATCCACCGATTGCTTGCTACCTGCACTATGCACCCATGCATATCCCTCCTAGCACTTGTGCCCTACACTTTCACCACATCATCCCGCTGTCTGCTTGGCCATCACCGTACATACTCACCACATCCATATCACGCTTGTGCCATGTCCATGCTGCACCTGCTCCACATGGCCTGGCCTTGGACATTATGATTTCGCCGACATAAGGATCTATGTGACCTTACTTGGATGTGTGTCTTGATGGCTATGTCCTTCCTGCCCACATGCGGACATGTCCATGTCTTGCCTTGGCCTAGGAAATGAAGGTTAGAGTTTATTGTGATATACTCTTTTTTGCTCATAGTGAAATTCTTTCGGTGGTGATTTTTTTTTGTGAATGTTTTTCTTTTGTTCACACTAATCAAAAGGGTTTTACCACACTAAACATGTGTTAAGCTTTTCTTGTTGTACATCATTGTTTTTTATTGATTATTTCCTGTTATTTCCTTAGCATTCTATGCCCAAGAAGTATCATAATTTATTTAACTCGAAACGTAATCAAGAATGCACTACGTAACATCCCCGACCAGTACGTGATATTATTGGCTTTGGGTCTTGGCTCAAATGGTTTTGTGAAAACGTGTCATGCATAGACAATGCAATGTTTACATATATACTAAAGCATTCATGACTCATGCATGTGGGACTAACCCGCAACATGCTATAGGCATCTTTTCCCTTTAGGGGACTTGACGTCCTTGTTGAGTGACCACACCCCATCATACAGGTCTTAAGCCTTGACTTGCATGGTTTCCCAAAAGGCATTTTTTTAAATGAAAAGGATGGCTATCAAACTTATATAGGACCGAGAAAACAACAAAAAGGTCATGGTCAAAAGAGCAGTATCCCTCACTCCACTCTCTCATAAGAAAATCTATGTGATGGATAATGTTATCCACATAACAAGGTTCCCCGCAAAGATGGTGTGATTCCGTTGAAGCCATATAGGCCGCACTACTGCCATCGCTGTTTGCCATGGAAGTCTCCAACTCTGATCCCTTGCCACACAAAAGTCCCACATCGACCTCCATAACGTATCCAGTGTGGATGCATCCATGCCTACCCGATGCACCCGTCGCCAAACATCACAAGTAATTGGACACTCATTGAAAAGATGGCTAATGTTCTCCGCCGATCCACATAACACAAGTAATATCCGAGCCTGGCACCCATCTCAGCCCAAGCACTCTGATGCTTCTCAACAGCCAAGCAAAAATCATGACCTTAAGGGGCACACGGAACCTCCCGATGTGCCCACAGTCTGCTTGTAAAAACACTGTGAACTAGACTCTCCGGTAGTAGATGAATATAAATAGCCCGAGCGGAGAACTGAGCGAAGAGCTACACCCAGCCATCCTCTTTGGAGCCATCTGGACGGTAGGCTGAGGTACTCTCTTACCAAGTCAAAGGCATGTTCCCATTTATACAACATACCCATCATTAGTCCATGTGGGAAAAACCCAGTGCATGCTCTTTGCACACTTGTGTGTTTTTGGGAAAGATGCAAAAGGCCTGCTTTGGATTTTTTCCACATGGACAAGCCATGGAAGCCATGCCAAGTATAAATTAGAACATGTCTTCGAGTTGGTAGGACACTTTTTGAAAAAAACTGTGCGGTCAAGGCCCAAAGTGGATAATAAACTATGCAAGTGTAATAATATTACACAATTTAACTCATGAGTGATTTTATAGTAATCTTATCAGGACATTGCAACAACTCTCTTGTATCATCTTACTTGTTCCTCTCATGGCATGTCTCAGATTTCTTTAGAGTTGTATTGACATTCTATTTTTTTAATTATTGGGATTATACAGTTCATGCTATTTTTGTTTAATATCTTACGCATATTTGATTCTGGCACATATTTCAAATTTTGTTCGGTTAACTGAACTTACATGATTCTTATTTCAATGATGGATTATTATTAATTTTTCACTTATTTTGTACCAAATTTATTTACAAAGTTCTCCTTAGAGGTTATGGCATATTCACAAATTAGAGCTTAAGTACCCTCACTTCGCAGGAAGAAGATCTTTTCACGATGGCGTATGGTTTACCTCTGAAAGGGGATGGTGATGAGAAATGCTTGTCAATTTTAAACTCGGTCGAAGAAACAATTTCTCGCTTACTGCGAGCTTGTAAGACCAATCCATCTAAAAAGAAGCTATTAGAAGGTAACTAAAGTTCATCCTATTTTTGTCTAGATTGGAGTCCTATGCTTTATATTTGTGTATGATATTTCTGAGTGATAATTATGAAATTTGATTCTAATCGCATTACCATGATGGGACTTAAATGCTTTTGTCACCTTTGAATTGCTTCATATAAGCCTGTATATGACTTTTTGCCTATAGTACACACGATGTCTTAACACAATATCTTAGATCCTTAGTTATCCTTTCCTTTTCAAAAACAATATTTTATTTTTAGGCAATTCTACTATTGTAATTAATGTTTATAAGTGTCATTCAAAGTTATTGTTTATAAGCAATTTGTTTCTCTGTTAAGGTTTTGCTCTGTACATTGTTGTTTAATTTAAAGTTACTAAGTAGATTTCATAATAAAATTACTGAAATATGTTGCTAATTTAGATAATATCTTGAACATCAAATTTTTGGATGTCACTTGGGATAATTCTTCTACAATTATTATTCCCTTAAACACACTCCTACGTTTTTAAAATGTTTGCAGATGTTGAACCTCTACAAGCAGATCCTGATTTGGAGGAGGGTTACTGCAGATCACTTTTGTGCCGCTTACGTTTTCGTAAGGTCTTATCCTGTGTTTCCTCCACATCATCGAGTTAAGATATATATAGTTTTTGTAAAGGAATGAGTTACCATATACATTGTTTTTTTTCCAAAAAAGGATAACAAAGCTTTCATGGAAAATTAAAAGAAAATAATTTGCCATTTTTGCATGCTTGATCTCTTTTAAGCCATATTTTTAATCTATGTTAGCATATTCTTTTAATATCTCGAAATTGGATGAAATAAATAATTTAGTTGCTGCTGGAAATGAGAATTTCTCTAAGCTAGTGTTGGGAGATGGTTAGTTTTTCTTTTTAACCCATTCCCATTGATTTCCTTTCTTTTTGTCTTTTGAGTGACATGTAAATTTCCGTCTCTCAAGTTTTAATACACCATGAATAGCTGCACAAGTTTGGTAGCCATCCTTTTTCCTCTGAAAAAATGAATTTCAAATATTAATATCATTCTCACGTGGAGTACCTCTGTTATTATGTGACATTTCGTTATATGGTGTTGATTTCAGGTTCCTACTTAGCATTCTATATTTATTTTTACTCATTTCACCATCACTTGTTTGATCTCTTTTAAACCATTTCCTGATATTTTGTTAACATACAATGTCGTTGAAATATCTCAAAGTTGGATGGAGACAAAGATTTAGTTTTTGTGACAATTTCTTGAAGTCATGGAATACTGCATTTTGAATAATAATATCATTCTCACATGTTTGATGCTTTCTTCCTTGTAACCTTTCCTGTGAATTATTAAGATGTTGACCATATCACACTTTCAGCATTTTTATCATGCTCTGATGTGCATGAAGAAACCTCAAGGAAGAGGTCTCGAGTTGGCTCAGAAACATGTAGCTGCATGTATATCTGAATTATCTGGAATCTACAATTCACACCAATTCCTGAGAACATCTTCTTCTGTACATTTCCAAGAAGACATTGAAGTCAGCACTACTGCCTCTGGTTGCAAACCCATTGGTTTTGATGCTAGATTAAATAACAGGTTGTCTGCTCCAACTCCTCCACGTGCAACACACATTCTTAGTTGGAAAAAGGTAATAATCTTGTAATAGTGCAAACCTTGTTTCTTGTCTTTGGAAATCCAAAGGCATAATAAACCAAAGTAATTTCTGATGTCAACTTGTACTAAGCGATGCACAACCTTGTCTGCAATTCCAGGCTGTTCAATATTTTGAGAAGCTTCTTCAAGACCTCAATGTTATATGTGCATCCAAGATAGACCCAGGTCTTGATGGCGTGCTACAATTTGTTACACAGTTTCAAAAGTCTCGACCCGATTTGGTTGCAAGAGCCCACCTCCAGGTACTTCAATTGAATTGCTCACTGTATCAGTTTGGTTATCTATGAGATGTGCATATCTTTACCTACCCAAGAATCTAGTTGTATTTGTGAATGGTGAGAGGATTTGATAGTGACAATTCTTTATGTTGGCCAGGTTTCAGATATACCAGACGCATGTTGTGATATTTTTCTTGAGATTCGTGTTAGAGTTTTAGTGTTGGTGTAAAAGATAACAAGAATGTTCAAGCTTCAATTCGAGTAGTTTTTTAGCTAATCTCCTTCAATTTTCTTGGTCTGCTAGAGCAACAAGTTTTTGTTAGTGTGATCTGTGATGCATACTTATGATTGACATTTCATTATGGTAAAGCCATTGATCACCTTTCCCACAAGAAGACAAAAAAAAACAGGACAAAAATATGCCTTCTCATTGCAGTACTGAAATTCTGATTTCTAACACATTAGTAGCTGGAATATTTCATATGGTTGTATTACCTGGTCAATGTAAACATTACATAAATACACAAACCATGTGGTTATGATCTTTGATGCTTGGCTACTTTCAGATGTTCTAACTGGAAGACTTCCATTATTTTTTTCCTGGGAAAGGCACCATAAGTACATGTGGTAGTAATGAATGAATCATCATGCACAAACCAAGAGTAATCAGACATCAAACTATGTTTTTGTTTGCTTATAATAACCAAAGTTTTCCAAGGAATGATTATAAGCACCATGATGTTCGTTGATAATGAGAACAGACAATCTTGACATGTCATCAATGCTTTCGTAAAAATAAAAATCAATGCATGGTTATAAACTTATACAACTTTAGTTAGTTTTACGTCTCTAAATTTTTGTTCATTTTCTCCTTATGAACATGATAGTCGATATAGACGTGATATCCTTCTATGGCATCTTAGGAATACAATATATCATCTCTAAGTGAAGAAAGAGCTGGATGTGATTTTTTTTTTAATGAAGGGAGCTGGGATTTGAACTACTTTTATTAAACAGGTCTTACTTATCCAAGAGGGGAAGCTTTATGGAAAGGATTTTTTTCATGACATGATTTGGACTGCCCTAGGATTACCAGAAATTACAAGGGAGGATGAATTTAAGAAAAATGAATTCATTGTGCAACTTAGCCAGGTGAAAATTGTTCTGATAGATTATTGTTCTTGAACCACGTTCAAACTTTTAATGTTATTTCTTTAGCTCACTTATTAATTTTTTTTTTGTGAAATTCACAATCATGCAGCTAGTTGTCAACTTGCTCAAAATACTTTGTACAAACACTTCATGGCAACGACGCAAACTTGGAAAAATACTACAAGACTGGAGTATTGTATCCATACAGGTGTTCCTTTCATTTTATTTATTTTTCTCTCAAAACAATTTCTTGTCTACCTTTCAAAACAAATTATTTTCTATCTTAGTACCATATATTTTTTTTATGCATGAACAAATTCCAACTAAAAGCTGAATTGAATACTTCAAAAACTTGTGCACTAAAAAAAGATCACTTAGATGTTCAAAAAGAGATAAACAAAACCACATGCTTCTGAAGCATCTCATAATTACATTGAAGAATCCTTTATGAGATTCCATTATGCATAAGTTGGACTCATGAAAATGAATCAGCTAAACTCCATGTTCTATGCTTAGCTAAAAAGGGAAAAAAAATCCTTGGAGCATGGATACCTGTCCTTTTGGGATAAAAACGAGGATAAATATATACCTGTACTATTTTGGAGAATCAACTGATAGGTTTGGCTTCCCTACCTTCATCCCCCATTGCAATTACTACCATAAAGCTTAAATGCATGTATCTCTTCCTAATTACCCATGATATATGGTTTTGGCTGGACTTCTCTTTAAGACAGTTACGTCCAAGGTCTAATGAGTTTTGGATTCTTTGGTCCTGTTATTGTAGGATTCTTATTCAAATTAGGATTGGATTACTCTCAGAATTATGTTATCTTCGAACAATTATCTTCCCGATGGTAACTTAGTCAAATCTTTAGAAGATGCTCCTGCTTAGGGCTGAATTTAATATGACGGAAATTAAAGAATTTCTGAGTTGTAAATCAAATGATGTAGAATTAGGCCAAATTCTTGTTTGACTAGGAAGAATAACTTACAAGGGCCTTATAACTTGTGGTGTCAGTTCTAAGAAAAAGGTGTCTCCATCATGGTTATTGAGGTTGTCAAGATCTCTTTCCTACCTAGCATTGAGGAGCAAAGCCATATAATCAAATTAATAATCATTAATATATGTACATACATTTTGTGTCTCCATCATTGATATCAAGTTTGTCAAGATCTCTTTCCTACCAAGCATTGAGGAGTGAAGGCCGTAGAATCAAATCGAGGATCATATAAGTACTATGTACATACAAATGTGCATACCCACACATATATATGGATGATAGCAAATATGATGTTGTTCTATGCTCAGCCATGAAAATTCAGTCTCTTGGGGGGTAACTAAATCATGGAGCTAAATTATGTTGGAGTTGACGTGAGTGACAAGGGTACATAAAAGAGATGGTCAATCATGTAAGAGACTTTGATTGGGGTTATGTAGAAAAAGGATGAGCTGCTAATGTAGGATCAGTAGGATCTTGCGATTTGGGATTGAGATCAAGATCCTAAGTTTTTTTTTTTCATCTCTTAGGTGGGAGTGCGAGTAGTTTCCTCCTAGTAAGATATTTCAGGATTGGAAACTTGCCAACCAATATGCAATCGGAAAACACTAGTTAAAATTTATAATTATATCCCTCTCAAAAAATTACAATATGTATCTGTATGCAACAGGCAGATTCTACAAATCAGGATTACAGTGAGGTTCAAAGTTTGTGATATAGATGGACCAAGTTTTTAGCTCTTATTCATAGATAAAATTTAATCTAAACTGTCGGATGATTGATTTAACTCCGCCTATGTTTTATAGCCGGTCCCAAGCCCGGATAAAGGAGGAGGGTTGTGTTAGGCCCCGACAACCAGCGTAAAACCCTGTCGAATCTCATGAACATGGATCAACGAGGCGTCGTATGATCCACGTAGCCGACCCCACCTAGTGGGATAAGGCTTTGTTGTTGTTGTTGTTGTCGGATGATTGATTTACATGAGCAAGTCAACAGCTGTTACACAAACACGAACCCATGTTGAAACTAAGACATTCGGAGTAATCTCATGAAGGTGAAACTCATTGAGACTTTACATAAACAATATGCAAACTCACATCATATCCTCTTACATAATATGACGAGACATGAAATATCACCTTCATTGTGGGGCTGCTCATGGGTTGTTTTTCACCTAAGGTCTTCTAATATTGTTTCAACTGAAACATTACTGATGTGATGGCTCCAATCATCTAGAAAAAAAATAGTTGAACTAACTGTGCATGCATTGTTCTACAGTTGGAGATGGCTTTCAAAAAAGAGTATGGAGACATGCTAAATGCTAGTTTTGATGAGGTAAGCTGTCAATTATTTCTTGAGGTTATAGTCTTATGTTGGTCGCAAATATACTCATGTTATTAACTATGCAGAATTTGTGTATGAAAGCTTCAAGAAATCTCCTTATATGGACAGAGGAGTATACCTATTGGATTGCATCTCGGTTTTTGACATTGGGATTTGAGCTGGAACTATATGCTCCTAATGAGTACTGCATGGTGTACTGGTACATGTATGTCATATTTATAAAGCTTGTGGAGAAAATGCAAATACGGACAGCTGTCAACCGTGACAATAGTAAGTGACAAATTCGCTATGAAATGCTACTTGTCTTCAGTACAAAAAATAACGTTCGGCTATGCTCCCTAAAAATTATGCACTTCGCAGAAGTTATATTATTAAGAATCCTTCACTTATTCACAAAAAAAGATGATACCTCCAAGAATGTTTTTCTTTTGTGATTTTTACTGGAATTATGCATACTGTTGTCCTGATATTATTGCTTTGAAGCAGAAAAAGAAAGTAATATGGGATTTCCCTGCAGCCTCTTTTATTTTGCATTCCATTGATAGAATAATTATATTTCTAACCACTGATTTCATATGTTGTAATGGCTAACTTTGCATATTAGGTAGAATGTGTTCCTTTCTTCCTCAAGTGATCTCTTTTCTTTCATAAAAATCCACTGCAACGTAATATTCAATTAGTTCTTCTGTAGTTACTATAGAAAACTTCGATGAGTGACTTGGGATCTGTATTAACTATAGTTCCTTGGGTGAACATTTATCCTCATCCCTCTTACTAACTTCATGTATAGGCTATTTTTCTCTCTCAAAAAAATGTTTAGGCTATTTTTTCTGGTTTAGTATTTTCAGGCCAAACAACAGGAGTTCCATTGATATCTACAAACTTTTATCTATGGCAAGTACCATGACTCTTACTAATTATGGATTTCTTCTCGTAATAAGCATGAATTTTAGTGCCAGTCTGGTCATCTGACATAGAGCAACTATCACACTACATGCTACAGTTCTTTTGTCATGGTCATGGCCATCATTTCAAGCGATAGATACCTTTCTTTTGCGGGGGTCAAGCAATAGATACCTGATAGACCAACTACATAAGGGCATCTTTTTCACTTGATAATGGGATAAGGTTCTTTCTCTCAATTGTGAAAGATCTGGAGGTTTTCAGTACAATTTACATTCTGAGCGTATCATTCGAGCATACAATTCTATGTAATGAAATGTTTACAGAACTGCAAACAAAGGGTGCTACATGACATAGCTGGCTTGCTGATGCTTTAGCATGCCCCATTCTTTAACACATGCCAAAAGAAAACTAATAGAAGAGACTACAAGAAAATGAAAAAGATATCTACCATAGCCAGATAATGAGAGCCTATTTGAGCCACACTTATTTTTTTGTTATACTACATTGAGGTTTGCACACCTTTGTAGATTAATATAATTGACATGGATACTAGCGAAGACACCCTAATCATTATTCTACTTTGATAAAAATGAAACAACTTGAAAGATTGAAGATCTTGCCCTTTGGCGGCACAGATCTATGTTGCCATACCATGTTTGTGTGGTGAAAGGGGATATTGAGTACCCATGCATGGGTTGTTAAACTTTAAGAGTCATACAACTTGTAAAAGTCGTATTATGATCATGGTGACAATTATGATCAATAATTCTTTATAGTTTTTTCACGTTTAATATAAAAAGTTGTTTATGTTAATGATATGTTAATATTTAAATAATGAATTTATTTATTAAATAAAATTTCGAGTTCATAATATAATTTTATGTTTTAAGACTAAGAACGCAATCAAGGTTTCATAAAATTTCAAACTTGGCAAACTTAATGACCATATTGGATCTCAGCTATGCTATTTGGGTTCATTGCCACCTTGTACAAGGTCCATGCCTTCAATATTGGCCTCGTCTTTCTTTGCACGGCTTGTCTTAAATATTGATGTGTAAGTGTCGCTGGTCACTTGTCAGTTGTCTAGGTAAGCTCTTTCTGTTGAGCACTGGCAGAAGTCTTGTCGTGTAGATTGCCATTGACTGCTTGTTTGGGATGATTAGCTCTTGTGCTGGACAGGGAGCTGTGTAGACGTGGAACAGGCATTCGGGTGATTCTCCGAAGGGTCGCAGGTCTTCGTAGGGTATTGTTTTGTAGGTTGTCATCCCATGCTTTAGGCAAAATGCCCCCGGAGAGGAGATGGGAAGAGGGGGGGGGGGGGGGGGGGGGCGTCCCTCCCCGTTGCACGCGGGGGCGCCTGACCTCCGGAGGGAGAGGGGACGCCCCCCTCTTTTCTTTTGTTTTTAATTTTTTATATTATTTTAATGTTTTATATAATTTTTATTTTAAATTAGATGCAAACGACTGGGAAATTGGCTATTCCTGGGTCGAAAAGGCATTTTGTGAAACAAGTTAAAAGATGGAGAAAATAAAATTGAAGGATAGCAATGGGAAAACATCAAAGTTAGGGTTATTTAGTGAAATTTACCCAGCATGGGGCTAGTCGTGATGGCACAAATTTTTTTTTCTTATTTTTTATTGAGGAAAGGATGGTTATGTAGATTGGCTAGTCATCAAATTTGTATTAAAGTTGCAGAAATGTACACAAGTACGAGATGTAGAGAAGGTAAATTTTAGAACACGAGAGCTAAACTTGTTCACTTTTCCCTAATTGGAGAGAAGAGGTATACTTAATTTCTTCTAGTATTGAACAACAATGTCGCTTAAAAAAGAGCAATCCCCCAAATGAGTTTTCTCTTTGAATGGTAGGGGATTTAGCTTCATGTCATTGAAACCATATCCTTATGGGAGTACAAAAATCCATGTATTGGCCAACTCATCATCCTGTTAAATATCCAGATAAGATTGGACAACCTCCTAATCTCAAACTTATGTGAAAAATTAAGAATTTTTTATATTGAATCTTGGTGGCTATAAGCCTATATGCCTGCTCAGACCATTGATTATGCAACATTTTTATACAATTCTAAATTCCTTGGTAACTATGTAGAAAAACATTTGATTGACATTTTAACCTCATCAAGCAGACCGTAAGAAGGGAAAAAGGAGACAGGATCATGCTAAGGATTCAGGAAGAGAATTTGCAGTTTCATCCTCAGCCTTATTGATTCGGTGCTACATTTGTCTTGCAGAAGGACTGACCATGGTTGGTTTCCATCTCCAGTGACTTATGAATTTGAAATTTTCCTAAGAAAAATATGTTTGTCTCCATCCTTACAGATGATGGGTGCTCTTACTAATGAGTGCAACGCCTTCCAATCACAAAGCCCTTTCAATGGTGAAGAAGAGGTAATCATAAATTTTCCTTGAGATTGATATCTGTTACGAGACATTTACTCAGATATGTTGTAAACAGAGATTTATACAGCACTTTGAGCTCCTGCTTAAAGCTCATATTCCAGAGCATGCTTCGTACTACCTATTTAAGGAATCGACGAGTTATGCATGCATACCAGTGAGTTTTTAGCATTGCTTTTTTTTAATATTCAATATCCGTTTTTTGTATGTAGCTCTAATGGTGCTTGTATGATATTTCAGAATATATTAAAACAAAACTGTTTTCAAGAAGCCCAGAAAATTGCAGCATCTCTTAAGGGAAAATTTGCTGGTGAAACAGAGAAGCTTCTTGAACTCCGACAGATCGAGCAGGTTGCTGAACGTAACCGAATAGCTTTAAGTGTCATCAATCAAGTTGGTGCAAATGATCCATCGCTCAGGGTCTCATTTGAGTTCGTGCACCACCCATTCTTTGCCGTTGCTGTGGTCAGGAGATCGTAAGCCATGCATCTTTTTGGTCCTGAAGTCCAAATAAGAACATTGCAGGCAGAGTCGGAATAAGGATTCCGCAGCAATCGATTTATAGTGTTGTATCATTTCAGCCATCAGCATGATTTATCAGAAGCTCCAAATCGACGGAAGCATCATCGGTGCAAAATGGAATCTTTCCATTTCTCGTTTTTTTCCTTTTTATTTTTATCATTTTTCATATCGTTTAGTAATCTATTGTATCATCAATTTTGTTTCTTATTCATGGCTCTTGCTTCCCTTTTTTTGTTTGATCGTTCGTATTTATGGCAATACCGGAACAGGAAAAAAAGGTAATGTTTGGTTTTAAAAAGCTCGTTCTACCCAGCATGGCCTTCCATACGCAAAACACAAATTGCAGGATAAAATTTCAATGAAGGTTAAACCATTGCATTTTGTTCTAATTTGGTGGTTCAACTTCATTACGTAAGCATCGTAATCAGGATAGTTCTCTGAACCACTTGTTACGTGATCATCATCCTATCGATTAGAATATTAATGTGGCTAACACGTCGGCTTTTCCTTGTCTTTAATATTGTACAATGTTGGAATAATGAAAAACTAATATAATATTAACAATAACAAAGAATGCACACAGACCGACAAAGCGACGCTGTCGCTTTGTCGCTTTTTTATTTTTATTTGTGTGCATATTTATAAATCGATGAGTTGATCATCACTTGGTAACAGAACTGGTGTCGAAAAGAAAAGTAAAAGTTAGAAGGATGCTTTGTATCATCCTGAAATTTCATTTTCAAATTTTGAGGGACAATTAGGTCATTTGATTGCGTTAGTTCATTTGTTATTATATAATTATAATAAAATATAATTTTTAATTAATTATAACGAAAATATAAAATAATTAAATGAGATAGAATAGCTCTTTAAAACATCAAAATAGTGTTATGGAATTGAGAAAATAAATATAATAGTCATCATTAAAAGTTAAAACATCTTTAAAAAATATAGTCAAATAGGCTTAATGACACATGATTCAATTAAATTTAGATTCTTTTTGTGCAATCTTGTTTGTTTGCTATTCGGGTACTTGCACGGATCCAAGATGTTGAATTTTTTTGTTTAAATAGAATATTATATGATATGCATCATCATATTTATATATTAAGAAGGAAACAATATGCATGTTACTTAGAGTCCGTTTGGCTTAGCTGATACAGAATAATTGATAAGTTGAAGTGTTAATAAGTATTTTATTGGCTGAAACTTATTTTTAAAAATAAGCAGTTACACGTTTGGATAAAATTACTTATATTAATAACAACTAACTGACTTATTTTTTAGAAAAAAATAAGCACCCCTCCTCCTACTTGTTTTTTTTTACTTATAAGTAGATTTGATATCTCCTTATCAGTCAAAATTTTAAGTTACCAAACGCTGAGATTTTTTTAAACTAACTTATAAGTGGCTTATAAGTTTAGCCAAACAGCCCCTTAACATATGATCTATATGTCAATCATTAACATCAATCTATCAAAATACATTCATAAATATTAGCATGGAAAACATGTAATCATATTATTATACATATAGTATGAAAACATTCATAACCATTAAACAATTCAATTCATAGGCATATAAGTGACACTTATCATAACCATAGCGTTAATAATTTTTTCAGGATTGCTTCATAATCCTTTCAAACTTCCATTTTCGTGGAACATCATTTATTTAATCGATCATTGGCCCTTCTTAATGTTATATATTCCAATAATTGAATTTTATGTCGTTGTCCTCTCAATAGGCTAGTTAAGCCTTGGAGACAATACTCCTCTCTCGTCCAAAGGTGACATCAAAATGCACACAGCGTTGTCGATGTGTGTAATGATCATTCTGGATAACTCTTGTCCGAGAGCGACATCGGAGTGACACACCATTGTCGATGCATGTAACGATCATTCCGGAAAAAATCCGATAATGGAACATAGAGGGGCGACATGTAACATCATCCACAACTGAGTCCATTATGTTTGTCAATCAACAATCAATTATGTCGCTAAATTTTCATGTTAACCTAGTTATGTAGGAAACATATACGTGTATCTAGGTTTTTATACAATAGGGCTGAGCACGGGCCGGGTCGACCCGCTCGACCCGGAAAATTGGGAAAATAACTTGTCCCGTGATTAGATCCGGGCTGGGATCGGGACTCTTGACTTGAAAATCCGCCGGATATCGGGTCAGGACTGGATCTGCAATGCAGATACCCGACCCGGACCCGGACCCGACCCGATATGAACCCGTTATATAAACCCACTCTCAAACCTCTCCTCTCATTTCAATCTCACTCTTTCTCTCTCCCACCTCTCTCTCGCCCACTCCCTCTCTCTCACGACGGCGGCGGCGGCACTCTCTCAAGACGGTGGCCCTCCCCTTCTCCTAATCCCCTCTCTACTCCGGCCGCCTGGTGCCGGATCGGCCACCAGGTGAGCTGATCCAACCGCGAGGCAGTCGGATCGGCTCGCCGGATCGGCTCGTCTGCTGGCCGATCCGGCCTACCAGTGGCTGATCCGGCCGTCTGGCGGCCGGATCGGCCTCCGATCGTCTGGGCGATCGGATCGGCCATCGTCTGGCAGCCGGATCGGCTCGCCGGGTGGCCACACCGGATCGTGGCCGCCAATCGCGCGGTCGCGCGTCATCGATTTCCGACCGCAAATCCGGTCTCATTCCCGGATGGCCAGGATCGGCCCGGAACCGGATCCGGCCGGGTCTAGATCCGGTACTGGGTCGAAATTTTTTTGACCCGGCATAATCCGAATCGGGACCGGGACCGGGTCAGACCCGGTCCCGAGTTTGCTCTGCCTTATTATACAATCAACAAACATCAACACATACTATTAATACCTTGAAAATAATATCTAAATATCATATACTCAATATTTAAGTCGGTCATGATCGTGACGAGTATGTCATGCCCGTGACCGTGAATTGGAACATCCTCCCACTCATCCACGGTCGTGCATGGAATGTCATGTCCGTGCCGCGCCCATGTCGTGGTCGTGCCTCAAGGCAATACGATCGTGTGCGAGACCGATGCCGAGCTCATCGAATCAGTCTTTCGCTCATGGGTGTAACGGGAGTCATCAAGGCTGTGACACTGTCTGTCACGGTCATGTGCGAGACCTTGTTTTGCAGTAGATTTTCAACCTCGCGCTCATGGGCATGACGGGAGTCGTGATAGCCGTGAAGCATCCTGAAAATCTGATGCCCAACTCGATTTTTATGCCAAATTCGATACAAAATTTTGGGGAACGACTTTAAGACATTAGAAATGATTCATGCATATTTTCTTTGCATCATAGGACCATGAGAACAACAAAAATATGATAAAAACATGCAATTGAAAGATCAGGGTGAAGAACATGTTCATTAACCCATAAGCCCTAACAATGTAGGCATGAACAGGAGTATATCTAATAAGTCTAATGCAACATCGTTTCAAAATTCACCATCAGTTTGTCTACCAAAAAAAGATTGCGTTCATTTTGGAGGTATGACATTCTAATTTTGTCTGTCACCAAGATTGACAGACAAAACGTTGGTTATGGTGGGGTACTTTTGTTCATAAATCTACTTCAGTGAGTTGTACATAAGGCCATGTTTGAATGCTTTGTAGAACCATACAAAATATCTTAAACCTGTATTTTGAAAAGTGAATTACACTAACCGAAGAAAAAAAACTACTATGTGTTGGGGTTCTTACTATGCGAACCCGACAAGGAGAAGCAGCGAGTCCGACGTCGAATAGGAAACAAAATAAACAAAGTTGTTTATCTTATGAGATGGCCAACAATCCGACGTGAAGAAGGAAAATCAAATCGAGATGAAGACATCTTCTCGAACAGCTATAAAAGGACAACATCCTTCATGCTATGATGGATACACAGCGCCGCTGACTAGAACATACAGCCACCAAGAGAGAGAAAAAGAGAAGAGAGAGAAAAAACTTTGGGGTTCATTTCGGGAACGAGTTCTTATCCATTCTCAACAAAACTTTAGACATTACTTCTCAGCAGCCTTCTCATCTATTCCGGTGAGATCGTTCTGAATTCTATCCTCAGTTTCGAGAGACATTTATTCTATGGTATCCAAGATTAATTCTTGAGATTATTATTGTTATCCTCTTCATAGTTCAGAGAAGATACTTTGTAACCTACTATTATTTCATAGTGGAAGATTTCCTTGCTCCTGTTGTTTTTTCCTCTCACCTTGAGGGGTTTTTCACGTTAATTTTCTGCGTCTTTGGTCTGATTTAATTCCGCTATATTATTGTCATCATCCCGTTATTATTGTGCGCATTAAAAAAGGAAAAAGAAGATAATTTCGCAACTATCAGTTCAGCCTTTTTTTTCAACAGTGGTATTAGAGCCTGGTCGGAAGCGCATATTATAATGGAGGAAAATAATTCCCCCAGTCGGATGCTTGTGTTCACAGGTACAAATTATTCTATCTAGAAACCTCGGATGAAGGACTGCTTAAATTGCAGAGACATTTATGATCCAATCAAAGGTGATGCTGCAAAGCCCGAGGACATGGATGATAAAAAGTGGGGGAGGACAAGACCAAGACAGTCGCACAAATCCGACAATGGGTTGACGACAAGGTGTTTCATCATATCGCAAATATCGATGAACCCGACGAAGTGTGGAAAAAATTGTAAGAAATGTATGAGCGCAAATCACCGCAGAAAAATGTGCTATTGATGAAGAAACTTGTTAACCTGAAGTACAAGGATGGTCACTTTGTTACAGAATATCTTGGCAATTTTCAGGAATTGATTAACAAGTTGTCCTCAGTAAACATTGTGTTTGAAGATGAGATCCAAGCACTACTATTACTGAGCTCATTACCTGATAGTTGGGAAACGCTCGTTATCTCTCTGAACAACTCTACTCCAGGTGGACAACTATCTTTAGAAACTATCAAAGATAGTTTGTTTAATGAAAAAACGAGAAGGCAAGAGCAGAATCTCAACAACAAAATAGAGGCATTCATTGTGGAAGATCGTGGGAGAAATAAATAGAGAAACTCTCACAGCCACGATAGATCAAGATCAAGAGGCAAGTCGAAGTTCAGGAAAGAAGTCACATGTTATCATTGTGGCAAGTCAGGTAAAACAAGATCCATTTGGTATTTCTGCGTTTCTTTTGCGCCATTCATGGTATCAGAGCTTGGTTCAGGTATGTCTTTCATGGGGTAAAACTTTCAGATAGGGGCCTGACGGCCTCTGTACTAGTTATTCTCCTGAAGATTGGTATTATGCATTATGATTTTTTTTATCTCTATAATTCCTGTTCTAAATTGTATGGCATACGAAATTGAAATTATTATTGTTTACAAGGACAAACAATGGTGTTCATAGCCTTATGACCTTAGTATCTGTTGAGGATTTGCATAAACAACCGACGCAAAGTACCCGTTTAAGGCAAAATATGCCGTTCAGGGGAAAACTGGTTGGGAATGTATGTCCAAGAGTCAGAACTGGTCTAAGGATAGGCACTAATTTAGTCCTAAAGATAAGAAATCCGTTTCAAGTGCTGTTAATTAGAACGGGGTAAAAAAAATTACCAATCTTCAAGAGGGAACTAGCACAAAGCCCAAAGTAACCCCTATCATCTCAAAGAAAAGACAGCTTAACCAAGTTTATGTCCACAAGAAATTTTTGGGAACAAAAGTTCGAGGAATTCAAAACCTCCCATACTTTAGAGAAAGCATCACTTGAATACTTAGATCTTGCACTAATTGACAAGGTATCCAAAAGGGACCTTGGTCGCAACCTATCCATCTTGTGTTACAGGACTGACCTTAGCAACAAGGTACAACTCGCCGCTATCCACTCCAGCTGTGACAGGGTGGTCAAAGAACTTCGTGAGGACAATATTAAGCTCCAGGAGAATCTCAGGGCTAGTAAGGCAGCCATCAATCAATTGACGACTGAAGTAAGGAATCTGAAGGAGGCTGAGGATATCATTCAGAAGGAAATCCTCGGGCTCAGAGGAGTTCTCACGCGAAGGAAGCCTTTATCAAAGGAAGACGTCGAGACACTAGTCCTCAGGATATCAGAGCAACCAAAGATCATCGAACAACAGACTGAGGCACTCGTCAAAGAGCTATCTTCAAAAGTCAGCAAAGTTGAGATCCTGATCCATAGACTGGAGGAGGCGCTCCTATCTTAAATGAGTCTTGCCAATTCAAAGGCAAGCACAGCATATATAGAAGCACTACGCGCCACCAAACAAGATTGGGACAACGCTACCGGATTTACTGAGAAATCAGATAATCCAAATATCGCGTCCCTAACAAGGCAACTCAACTCTATCATCTTCCTATTAATCCGTTGTGATACAAAGTTGCTGACCTTGGAAGAAAGAATCCTACAGATAGAAACAAGGGTCAAGAACATTGAAGCAGCCAAAGCAGCCCCTGCAATCGGAGCCGAGCTTGAAGCACTCACACTAAAGCTCGGCAGCCTCAAATTATCTACAAAGGAGGCTGGAGGCAACCTAAAGGTCATCAGAAATCCCTACAACATCCTCAGATCAGTCAAAGATGGCCACGAGGGGAAGCATACTGGGAACTAATGAATCCAGTACCATCACAGAACCAGGAAGCTCTCTAGTCGAAGACCAAGTCAGAGACTATAGAAGGACTCAAAGAGCCAGGTATGAAGCCACAAGAGTTGCCAGAAACATAGGCAACATAGGAAGGACAATTGTTGGAAGGCAACCAAGGGAGCACACCCTGGCCCTCCTGATGAACCCGGAGACCGAGCTACAGAGATCCATGCAGGAAAGAGCTCGGACAGTACCTGCATAAGTACTATATATGACAAGGCGTGATGACATCCATCATCGAGTGTACCATCACCGATCGGAAGAAAGAATGTTGATCCTTAAAAACAGCCAACAAGATAGGACGTTCATCCCACAGGAGTCCTATACGGCCTTGACCAGGGCAGGTATGGAATACATCCACCTGGGTGTATTACAAGTAAGGTTCCAAATCCTACATCGAAGATATGCCGGCACCATGGCATTCCTCGTATTTAGAGACACCCGATGGAACGAGGATGACCGCAGTATTATCGCGGCTATGGAGGTTGATCTGGCGGAAGGCAATCAGTTAATCTATATCATTCCGGACATCATGATGACGATACGGGATTTCTATCGTCATATTCAGATATCAATTCGAACCAAGGGATATGACTCATGGGAAGGAGGAGAAGCCAACCTCTTAATCACCAGAAGCATAACCTCCAGACTCTCCAACACTCCGAACGTGGGGTTTGCCTATAAGATTGAAAGAGTGGCAGAATATTTACGCTCTAAAGGGGTACGAGCGATTGATGCCACCAAATACTCCGCAAAGCCACATCTCGGCGGCGAGTGGACATTAGCACCATCCTCAGTCGCGATACCAATGCAACCCGCCAGGATGAGCACCAACGTCCGATACGACGACAGCATCTCTATCGGATTTGGTGACTATGAAGTATCAACCTCATCCAAGCCTCCGCAGTATAATCAGCATGATGATGAAATCAACTCTGATGAAGAGCACACCATCGCCATGCTCACAGACGAAATCGACGAATGGGCTCAATTGGCCTTTGAATCCGGTATTGATCTCACTAAAGATGTTCCCTCAACACCATCTTCCCAAAGTTGGGAGGGGGAGGAGGAAATTATCTCTCAATTCCTCCGAAATCTTGAAGAATCAGACACCTCCAGTATTACAAGTGTAAATATAGCAATGATATCTGATTATCCGGAGCTAAAGAAGGTAGCGGAACTAGTGAATTCGTCTGTAACAAGCCAATACAGACCACCAGATGTGGACATGGTAGGTCCAGCAGGCTACGCTCCAGCCACAACACAGCAAGGATGGGGAAGTTACAAGAACTACCCCTCAACCTCGGGAAGGAACTTCAGGTACAAAAACTCAGAAGAATTCTTCGCACTCCCATCAGCTCAGCAACAGAATGGGTCTATGCTGGTACTCACGCCCAGCTATGATCCTAAGATCTTCGAAAGATGGGAATCCACCACTCTTAACCATATGGCGGACAAAGGCTTTGCCACATCCGAAGATAAGCTGATCTATATTGAGAATCTACTCGGAGAAACAGAGAAGAAGACATTCCAGACCTGGAGAATGGCGTACCCTGAGGAGTACGAGCAAATGAAGCAGCAAGCGCTGGGTGGGAATGGTACCCAAAACACCATCTCACAGATTAGAAGAATCTTCTATCTTGAAGACCCAAAGACTGGAACAACCACATCACAAGACGCAGCATATAAGGCCATCAAAAGCCTAATCTGTATGGACATGAGCGGGATCGCTATTAAGAGATACATGGCGAGCTACATGGACCTAGCAGCAACAACTGGAAGAATGTGGATTTCATCGGAACTATCCGATGAATTCTTTACGAAGCTATCCAACGGTCTTTGTGACAGAATATCCAAAGCCTTCAAGGAGAAGTATCCGGGCAACACTATTGGGCTACCGGCAAGGATCACCTTCACCCAAAACTACCTTGAAGAAGTATGCAGAGAGGCGGCATACCAAAGGTCTTTAAAAAATTTGGATTTCTGTAGAGAATTTCCTGTACCAGGGTACTATAAAAAACCCGGGTACAAGTATGGAAGAAGGAAGACCACCACCTATAAAGGGAAACCGCACAAGACACATGTAAGGATCGACAAAAGAAAACATCTCAGAAATAGGAAGTGCAAATGTTATGCGTGCGGAGAAGAAGGGCACTATCATCACCAATAATGTAGGCAAAGCATTATTGCCCTCCCACAAGGTTCATTGTGCGTGACGCAGCATCGCACCCAGAACCTTATCCCTTATCAGCTTTATGACCAATAATGTAGGCAAAGCATTATTGCCCTCCCACAAGGTTCATTGTGCGTGACGCAGCATCGCACCCAGAACCTTATCCCTTATCAGCTTTATGAGCTGGTACAATGCTACTTTACTTTCCCACCGTTGAAAGTGGGCGAGGGCATCTCGTTACCCTACGCTGGTTAGTGCCATCCAGCGATGCGGGTCTTCTTTTTCTCGTCTTTGGCCACTAGGGGCTGTACTCATTATCACTTGGGTTCCAAGGTGCCTCATCTTCGAAAGGCTGTGACCAGTCTTCATTTATCCTTGCTTGGACGTAGTCTTCGAGATGGTCATCCCACCACCAGGCATGGCAGATATCTTCTGCGCACTTCCAGAAATCTCTATTTGGATTTCTCTCCGTTCTTGATGTTTTAATGGCCGCGGGTCGTCCACAGTTACACCTTGGATAGATGCTCCTTTCTGGATCTCGTGCTATGGTGAAGTATATTTGCTCAAATTTCCACAAGGCGAAGATTTCCTCAAGTGCTTCCTTTTGTTCTTCGTCCTTTAAATACATAATAACAATCCTTGATAATGTATCAGCCAGGATATTATCCTTCCCATCTATGTGCTCGAACTTGACTTGTACTCCTAGCCCTGTAATGAAATCAGAAAACGTTAACCAACGAACCCTTGAGGGTTTGTTTTGGGCGATCTTGGAGTAAAAGGATACAATCGCCTGGCAATCTGTTCGAATGATTATCTCCCTTTTGTCAAGATAATAAATTTTGAATTTATCCAGGCTATGAATGACCGCCTGGATTTCCGCATCTATTGTGCTTTTGATGGGGCTGAATTTCCCACTAGCATATGCGCACACCTTTTCAGATGCCTTGTTCTGGCCAGAGAGTTTCCATTTACATATACCTCCCCATCCCTCCATACAACCGTCTGTCTCTAAGATAATAATGGCTTCCTCATGTGGCAATTCCATTTCAGGTAGATTTTGTACCTGCTATTTCACCTTGCTGACCAACGCCCAGTCTTGTTTATTCATTTTCTTCTCACCGGTTGGTGAAACTTTTGAGTAAAGTGGGCCTAGTGTTTTACCCAGGCCTGGGATGTAGTTTCTTGCATAGTTGAGAATACCTAGCCAGGACCGCAATCCTTTTGTCGTCTTTAGGTCGTCTTCTTTGAATTCTGCAACCTTTTTGATTATGTGTGGCTGCAGCTTGATTTTGGATTGCCCAATTGTGGCGCCAAGGAAGTCTACCTGACTTACTCCTATTTTCATCTTGGTTGGGCTTAGGACTAGCCCATTTGCCTCGCAAATTTCCATGAACTTATTCAGATGTTGGATATGTTGCTGCGGGGTTTCAGAAAATACCAGAATATCATCAATATATATCGCAATGAATGCTTCGGTTCCTCGAAAGCAGTTATCCATCTTGCGTTGAAATATTGCTGGCGCATTCTTCAGGCCGAATGGCATCACCAGCCATTCATACAGTCCATCGATGGCCCAGAATGCCGTCCATGGAATGGAGCTTTCTTCCATTGCTACCTGGTGGAATCCACTTTTAAGATCAAATTTTGAATATACCTTGGATCGTCCGAACCTTTGTATTATGGTGTTGATTCCTGGTAGTGAGTACTGGTTCTTTTCCGTGTTATCGTTTAATCTTTTGTAGTTGAAGACCAGCCTTTCTTTTCTCCTTTTTTCTACACCGGTCTGAGGGTCGACCTCCGTCCCAGACTCAACTATCATGGCCGTCGTTCTATGCTTACTTGTTGATGGCCTGATGACTTTGAGTTCCAGAAGCTTTTCCACATGCCTGCGCATTTGCTCCTTCATCTTGGGCGGACATGCTTTAACGGCATGTCTTCAATGGTTAACTCAGGATTTTTAATTTCGAGTCGGCATTTTACCTGGTTTTTGGCCCAATGTTTTAGGGGCTCCTCCCCTATATATCCGAGTTCCTTTAGCCTTCGGAATGTTTGAGAATCTACAATCTCCCTGCTGATGTAGCCCTTTTCCTGATCTGTCAAGGCAATGTCATAATATTCATCCTCGTTTAAATCAAGTTCTTCTATTGAGGCTACCTGGTATGCTTCCCTCTGGGTCTGGACGTTTGTAACCAGCTTATAGAATGTGATTACGTCCCCTTCGATTCTTACTCCCCCTTCCAAAGCCCTAATAAAGTTGCATCCCAAAATCATGTCTATCCCTTCTGAAAGCGAGATGTCCAGGGCGAATGTCCTTGGGGTTCTGAAGAATTGTTCCCCTATCCACAGCTTCCCCTGTTTCACTATTTTTGAGGCTTTAGAGATTGAGTTCATACCTCTTAGTGTTATGTTTACTGGGGAGTCTTCTAGGTGGGAGCTGCTGATCTTTGCTTCCCTTACAACACAGGTCGTTGCTCCTGTGTCCACGATTGCATTGAGGTATTTAATTTCTCTATCTACCTCAATTCCTACCTTGACATTATACAACCCGTTATATTTTGGGCCCGATCTGCTGGCCATAGAGAATGCCTTCTCATCTTTCTCAGTGAGCATGGATAGCTTTTCCTGCTGTAGCCATTTGATAATCTCGTCCTTTTTTCTTAGCTCCTCATCCTTTTGCTTTAGGAGGATGTTTAAGAGCTGGTTCTCTCCTTCCAGGTCTTCTAACCTTCTTTCACTTTCCCGATCGATTTCCTGTACTACTGTTGTGGGCAGTCCTTTTGCTTTGAACTCTTTTATTTGCTCCAAGGCCTGATTTAGCTCCTCAATCAAGGCCTGCTTTTCTTTCTCAAGTTTCCCATTAATGTCACCCAGAGCTTTGGCGATTTCTTTCCACCTTGGCTCTTCGTGTTGTGTCGAGAAACTTCTTTCTCTTGGGATTGTGATATCAAAACAATATTTGCTGCATAAGCAACATATGACCATTTGGCAACTGGCACACTTCATTCTTTCTTGCATTCGGGCTTCCAGTTTGCACGCCCTACAAACTTCTACTCATGTGGTATTGAAATCCCATGAGTGAATACACTCATACTCTTTCCTCGAGACTCTGACCTGGGATCTCCAAGTTCCTGCTTTGCCAATTAGGGTGTCTTCTTCTATAGAAAATATCATGGCTAGATTTTCCTGGCCATCCTCGCCTTCAGAAAGGGAGTATATGTCGGAGACCTCGTCCTCGTCTTCTCCAACTGAGACTATTTCCTCGTCTTCCTTGATGGCTAAATTTTCGATGATATGCACCCTATCTGAATACTGTTTTCTGTTTCGACATTCGCTTGCATAGTGCCCTTCTTCTCCGCACGCATAACATTTGCACTTCCTATTTCTGAGATATTTTCTTTTGTCGATCCTTACATGTGTCTTGTGCGGTTTCCCTTTATAGGTGGTGGTCTTCCTTCTTCCATACTTGTACTCGGGTTTTTTATAGTACCCTGGTACAGGAAATTCTCTACAGAAATCCAAATTTTTTAAAGACCTTTGGTATGCCGCCTCTCTGCATACTTCTTCAAGGTAGTTTTGGGTGAAGGTGATCCTTGCCGGTAGCCCAATAGTGTTGCCCGGATACTTCTCCTTGAAGGCTTTGGATATTCTGTCCCCAAGACCGTTGGGTAGCTTCGTAAAGAATTCATCGGATAGTTCCGATGAAATCCACATTCTTCCAGTTGTTGCTGCTAGGTCCATGTAGCTTGCCATGTATCTCTTAATAGCGATCCCGCTCATGTCCATACAGATTAGGCTTTTGATGGCCTTATATGCTGCGTCTTGTGATGTGGTTGTTCCAGTCTTTGGGTCTTCAAGATAGAAGATTCTTCTAATCTGTGAGATGGTGTTTTGGGTACCATTCCCACCCAGCGCTTGCTGCTTCATTTGCTCGTACTCCTCAGGGTACGCCATTCTCCAGGTCTGGAATGTCTTCTTCTCTGTTTCTCCGAGTAGATTCTCAATATAGATCAGCTTATCTTCGGATGTGGCAAAGGCTTTGTCCGCCATATGGTTAAGAGTGGTGGATTCCCATCTTTCGAAGATCTTAGGATCATAGCTGGGCGTGAGTACCAGCATAGACCCATTCTGTTGCTGAGCTGATGGGAGTGCGAAGAATTCTTCTGGGTTTTTGTACCTGAAGTTCCTTCCCGAGGTTGAGGGGTAGTTCTCGTAACTTCCCCATCCTTGCTGTGTTGTGGCTGGAGCGTAGCCTGCTGGACCTACCATGTCCACATCTGGTGGTCTGTATTGGCTTGTTACAGACGAATTCACTAGTTCCGCTACCTTCTTTATCAAATCAGGTGTTGGTAGAGTTCAAGAAATTTCATGCCAAAGTCGAAAGAAAAATTGGCAAGAAGCTCAAGTGTATTCGAGCAGATAATTGTGATGAATACAGAGGTCTGTTTGAATAATACTGCAACACCTGTGGCATCAAGCTTGAAAAGATAGTTCCCAAGACTCCTCAGCAAAATGGTGTTGCTGAGAGGATGAACAGTACAATTGAGGAACGTGTCAGATGTATGCTTCTACATGCTAAGCTATCGAAGGGATTTTGGGGTGAAGCAATGATGATTACAGTTGAACTGATCAACCATTCACCATCAGTACCTCTCGATGGTGACATACCTCTGAAAGTCTGGTCAGGGAAGGATGTTTCGTACAAACATTTCAGAGTGTTCGGTTGTAGAGCCTTTGTTCACATTCCAAGTGATGAGCGGTCAAAGCTTGACAGCAAATCAAAAGAATGTATATTCCTCGGATATGGAGGTGAAGAATTTGGCTACAGACTTTGGGATCCTGTTAACAGGAAGGTTAATAGAAGCAGAGATGTTGTATTCATGGAACATCAAACAATTGAAGATCTGTCGAAGGACAAATAGTCAACTACCTTCACCGATTATCTAGCTGAACCGAGTTAGTTGACGTGCCGGTAGAAGATGACATTGCTCTAGAAGCTGATCAAGATCACAGTAGCAGTGAGAGCAGCTCATATAATTCAGATATACCTTCGGATAGTCAAAACAGTGATGATGAGCCACATGTCGAGCATGATGCACCAGAACAAGAACCTCAGTTGAGAAGATCGAATAGACAAAGACAAGAATCAAAGCGGTACTCCCCGACAGAGTACGTGTTATTAACTGAAGGGGGAGAACTAGTATGTTATCAAGAAGTCTTGTCACATGAGTAGAATGATGAGTGGATGAAAGCCATACAGGACGAGATGCAACAGAATAACACTTACAAACTGGTGAAGCTTCCTAAAGGGAAGAGGGCACTCAAAAACAAGTGGATGTTTCGATTGAAGAGTGAAGAGAATAATCCACACCCAAGATATAAGGCAAGGCTAGTTGTCAAGGGGTTCAGTCAGAAGAAAGGAATTGATTTTGATGAGATATTCTCACCAGTGGTCAAAATGTCATCAATTCGAGTGGTTCTTGGATTAGCTGCTACCAAGGACCTGGAAATTCAATAGTTAGACGTCAAGACAGTTTTTCTCCATGGTGACTTGGAAGAAGAGATTTACATGGAACAACCAGAGAATTTCCAAGAGAAAGGAAAAGAAAATCAGATGTTTAAATTGCAGAAAAGCTTATATGGACTCAAATAGGCACCTCGTCAATGGTACAAGAAGTTTGAGTCATTCATGATGCAGCAAGGATACAATAAGACCAGATCAGATCATTGTGTCTTCGTGAAATATTTTTTACATGATGGTTTTATTATCCTGTTGTTATATGTCGATGATATGCTTATTGTAGGTCGAGATAAAAGCAAGATTGACAGGTTAAAGCAGGAGCTGAGTCAATGTTTTTCCATGAAAGACCTAGGCGCAGAAAATAATATCCTCGGCATGAGGATCACCCATGACCGAGAGCAGCGCAAGCTATGGTTATCCCAAGAAACATACATCAATAAAGTCTTGGAGAGGTTCAACATGAAGAACGCAAAGGCAGTTACATCGCCACTTGCAGGTCACTTCAAACTGAGTTCTAGACAGTGTCCGAAGAGCAAAATCGAGAAGCAGAATATGAGAACGTCTCATACGCATCTGCAGTTGATAGTCTGATGTATGCAATGGTTTGCACAAGGCCAAACATAGCATATGCAGTTGGTGTGGTGAGTCGATTCCTATCAAATCCTGGTAGAGAGCATTGTGATGCAGTCAAGTGTATTTTCAGATATCTTCGATGCACGTCTAAGATATGCTTATGTTTCGGAAACACTGAGCCAGTGTTAGAAGGATTTACTGACTCTGACATGGCAGGAGACATTGATAGTCGAAAGTCAACTTATGGTTACTTGATGACATTCGCAGGAGCAGCAGACTCATGGCAATCCAAATTATAGAAGTATGTTGCACTATCAACGACTGAAGCAGAATATATCGCAGCTACTGAAGCAGGCAAGGAAATTCTGTGGATGAGACAGTTTTTGAGGGACTTAGGTTTGACGCAGGAGAAGTATATTATCCACTGCGATAATCAGAGTGCGATACATCTGAGTAAGCATTCTAGTTTCTACTCTAAGTCCAAGCACATTGATGTCCGGTATCATTGGATTCGCGATGAGACGAAGAAAAAGAAATTCTTTCTTCGCAAGATCCATACTGACTAGAATACGTTAAATATGATGACGAAGCCTCTAACGAGAGAGAAGACTGAGTTCTGCAGGGAGCATGCGGGCCTGGTGGATTCCTTCGCATAAATAAGAAGGGAGAGTTTGTTGGGGTTCTTACTATGCGAACCTGACAAGGAGAAGCAACGAGTCCGACGCCGAATAGGAAACAAAATAAACAAAGTTGTTTATCTTATGAGACGGACAACAATCCGACATGAAGAAGGAAAGTCAAATCGAGATGAAGACGTCTTCTCGAACAGTTATAAAAGGACAACATCCTTCATGCTATGATGGATACACAGCGCCACTGACTAGAACATACAGCCACCAAGAGAGAGAAAAAGAGAAGAGAGAGAAGAAAATTTTGGAATTCGTTTCAGGAACAAGTTCTTATCCGTTCTCAATGAAACTTCAGACATTATTTCTCAGCAGTCTTCTCATCTATTCCACATATTCCGGTGAGATCGTTCTAACTTCTATCCTCAGTTTCAAGAGACATTTATTCTATGGTATCCAAGATTAATTCTTGAGATTATTATTGTTATCCTCTGCGTAGTTCAGAAAAGATACTTTTTAACCTACTATTATTTCATAGTGAAAAAATTCCTTGCTCTCGTAGTTTTTTCCTCTCACGTTAAGGGGTTTTTCACATTAATTCTATGCGTCTTTGGTCTGATTTAATTCCGCTATATTATTGTCATCATCCCATTATTATTGTGCGCATTAAAAAAAGAAAAAGAAGATAATTTCGCAACTATCAATTCAGTCTTATTTTTCCAACACTATGGATAGCCATATAAATGCTACGAATTCTAGAAAATATGTGTTTTACTATTACGTTTTTGTACTGCAATTTTTATTGTCATTGAATATTAAATTATTGTATTATAATAATCATAATAAATTATAGAAAATATATTTTTTTCAAGCTCAAAATATATTACGTACCTGCTGTATTGACCATGTTGACGCGTGATCAAATAAGGGCCTATTGGAATCGTTTCGAGAAATATATATCAACTTCTTAACGCTTTCATTTATAAATCTCAGGAAAAAAAATCAACATTGGGAGTGTTTGCGCATTTACTGATTCCTAATAGTGAATAAAATATTAATCTCTTTAATATTGTAACCTGAAGAATTATCATGAAGTATACAATAAAAATATCATTGTCACTAAACATTATAATAAAAAAATCTTGGATCAGTCAACATTAATATACAAAAAATATCAATTACTTGTGTAACTTATAATCTTATACTGATATGATAAATATAAGATGCTGATTAGTCACCATTCGTAATTGTCGTTATTAATTAATTAATTAATTAATTAATTAATCTTAATATTATTATAGGGTCATTTTAATAATAATGTTTTTGTCAATATCTAACTCTAAATTATAAATTTGAAAATTTTAGTCCCTAAACTTCATCAAATTTAATAGTTATGTCATTCCATTAAATTTCCAAAGTTTTGTTAATTTCTCTTTTAATAGTTCTGTAATGTCATTTTTATCCTTACTTCTTAATTGACATAAAAATATTTTAAAAATAAAAGATAATCAATATGGATAAAGATATAATTTAATATCATATCTTATGCAATATTATGCTCATGTGAATATTTTTATTTTTTTATAATTTTTCTTATATTAAAAGGATAATGGTCAAATTTGCATTCCATAAATAATAAAGAACAACTTAATAAAATTTAATAGAGGAACGTAATTGTTAAGTTTTGACAAGTTTAAGGACTAAACTTTGTAAATTTATAGTTTAAGATTAGATATGAAACAAATATAATTGAGGGAGAGAAAATAATCGTATATTATAATTAGGTAGTATGTTCTTGCATGTGAAGAAAAAAACTAAAAAAAAAGTGCACGTAATAAATTTGCTTGTGAACTTAAAAAACAGTAATTTTCTTGTGAGCTCAAATGGAGGTGGTGAAAAGAAGAAAAACAGGAATATTTTAGAGTTAAGATCAAATAATAGAGGTGGATCAAAATAACTAACACCACTTTGTAAGAACATTATTTGGAGAGAAATATTGTATTATATTAAGCAAATACTTATTTCTTGCCACCGAGATCATTATCTTTTTCTTTCTTGTTTTTCTGTTTGGTGGAAAAGGGATTTTGAAACAGATGAAAATTTTAGAAGAGGATGATCGAAAATACTTTTTCCTTGGGTGATAAAGTAATTTATGTTTTCCTATCACAAAATTTCATGGCACAATAAAATGAAGTGGTTAATTTGCATATTTAGGTTTGTTTTTTTCTTTGACGATCATATTTCTAAAATTTTCATTTTTTTTAAGTCGTCTGGATATCGGTATTTTATAAATTCCTAGCCATTTTCAGGGTTTCAGTGACTATAATCGAGATACATTGGCATTTCTAGATAAAATTCTTCAAAGGTTACTTTGTTTTTTGTGTTCTTTGATTCTTTATTAGAAAATGAAAATGCTTGGTTTAGTTTATTTTCAAAGATTGTAAGAACATATAACTTCTGTAGCATCCCAGAATTTTTCATAAAAAATGAAATTTTAAAACATTAAATGCATCACTCTTAAGTGTGAAGCCAAATTAAAAATTTGACTTCTCTTGGGGATTGAAGAGACGCAGAGTTCCCCTTCATATTCATGACTTTTTGGGAATGAAGACACAAAGCCCCCCTTCATATTCATGACTCTTGAGGATTGAAGAGACACAAAGCCACATCCATCCATCTTCTTTATAAACCCCACACCTCTCATTTGCACCTTTCCTTTCATCTTCTCATTTTCTTCTTCCACCATTCTCTTGTGTGTGCTTTGGGCTCAGCCATAAACCATTGGAGAGATCCCTACTGGCGTTGATGGTGGAGGACAAGGAGGAAGAAGAAGGAAAGACTAAAGCTTCATCCACCAAAGAAACAACCAAGACTGAGGCTAAAAGGTGTGTTAACAGAATCTGGTTATAAGGTTACTTCAACGTATTTTAGCATGTTATTTAAGGACTATTTGGGCTTAGTATCGTACTAGTAAATGGGTAGTATAGCGCTCTAGATTTCTATGATTATATGCATGCCGAATTTCAAGTTATGATGTTTAATTTTGTTAGTCGCATGATGAAATGATTGCTGCCCATACATGCTATATGTGATGAATATTTTGATATGATTATGTACAAGATGACATGTATGCTTACGATAGTAAATGACTAGATTTTAGAGTTATGATAGTTGGCATGCTTAGGGATATTTTCATTAAGGTTTGATAGCACGAAATAACTTACGTTAAGGAGATTTGATATGAATGGATTTTCTTTGATATGACTCATGGAATTGATAATTATGAAATGATCACCATAGTTGCTGAAATGTTGTGCATGATCACATGAAAAGTATAAGCATATGATACAAAGATAAAGATGATTATGATGCTTTGATGTTTATTACGATGCATATGATGAAGTTATGGATTATGAATCATGCCCACATGTTTCTGTCATGCTAGATAATATTAGACATAGTTTAGATTAATTGTAGAATGTTGTATTTCAAAACACTAGTTGAAAACTTAAGGATCCCACCATGACTTGTAGTTCTGCCCAGTAGGAGCGGTCGACTGATCCTCGGTCGTCTGTTATCAACTCGGCAGAGGCTAGATGACTATCGAAACAGACGACCGAACTTCTTTTGGGCGTCCGCTCTGATATTCTGATATTTACATTGGGGAATGACTCAACTGACTGAATGATTTTTGTGCGACTTGGTGAAAACGTACGATCGGTGGACTTTCGAGCGAAACTCGTAGTTTTTGTCCAAGGAAGAATCGGACGACCGCTGATCTTTCAAACGTCCGATTCACGCCCCGCCTTGGAAAGGACAAGAGATGTTATGATCGGGCGAGCGCTCGACTATCGGGCGCTTGATGAACCTATGAACAGGACGACTATTCGACTTTCGGACGTCTAGAAGTGGACAGAGAATGACATGACTCAAATTACAAGAATATGCTATGATTTGCTCGTGCCCATACGATTATTCTCGCTCCCATAATTATGAACATCAACATGGAGCCAATCTTGCTCCTCAAAGTCTTGATTTATTCTTGCGGTTAAAAGATATGTCAACAGGTTAATAAAGATAAAAGACGAAATGAAGGAATGTCATGCTTACCTAGATGGGAAGTTACGACAGCCTTGTATGAGACACTTCTTTTGAGAAGTTATTGATAGCCTTGTGTGAGGCGATGTTGCCGCCTAGCGCGGGGTCATCCCCATTCTTACAAGTGTTGCCGTCTAATGCGAGGTCATCTCCATCAATGGATGTTATCTCCAAGTGCGAGGTCACCCCTCCCCTTTTAGGAGCATTGCCGTGGCACTAATCTCCACCGGCCAATGTTATGGCTAGGTAAATTAAACCTTGTGTGCACATGACATATCCTAAAGAAGTTTAGAGCTCTCCCAACCTATGGATAAGATGAAAGACGAATGAATAGACTATATCCCATGAACATGAACATGAATACGAACATGGAATGAAAAGAAAGGAAAAGAATTGAACAATGAATTATATACCTTTCCAATGGAAAGATGAATGCTCTCGTGAGCCATGTGATTGACCATCGATGATGACTTTTTCCAATCATGGTCCATGCATGAAAAGAATGAAAGACAATGATATGATATTATTTATGAATTTCTATCATGCTCATACTTTCTGAATTATCTTATAATTTATATGTTATCACTTTTAGCCTTGTGCTGACGGGAGGGTTCTCCTCCTCTGTGTTGATTCAAAAAGGTACTTGATTTGTCATGATCGATTGCTGTGTGTACGAAGACTCCTGCTCGGATGGTGTGTGTGCACATGGATATAGTAGTTGCTCTTTACTATTTTACATTATTGAATTGTACGTGAGACCTACATATACCTTTGTATTATGGCGTGGTTCATGGACACCTTATATGTCATAAGATGTACCTTTGATATTTTCTAGCTTTCGCACTATGTATTTGCATTTATGGACCCCTACCTATTTAGTTTTCGCATTTATGTTATAAAAGTTATATATTATATTGTCTAAGTCTTTCGCTCATGTGGCACCCTTCTTGACCGCTCTAGTCAACGAAAGGGTCAATATGGCAAAGAAACAGAGCATTGAAAATATCTCTCCGAGAAGTGTCATGTGGCGGGATCGAATTTTGGGGCGTTACTATTTCTCAAAGGAATAAGTTTATAAATGGAAATAACTTCTCAAAAATCAAGTAGTGTAAAGCTATGTTTGAATAGCATATTAACTCATAAATTAGCACATAATAATGTCATTAGTACATATGAATTAATGATTAGTTATTAGAGGTTAAAAATTTAATCGAATATAAAGTGTGAGAAAAGGGTTTATATGTTATTTTAAACAGTACGGATTATAAGTCAACGTAATTTATTTTCATCTTAAATATTTTAAAATTAAAGAATATGCTGATCAAATAGAAAAGCCAATTTTATTGCACCCATGGTTGAGAAGGAATTTTCTAATCAAAGAAATTATAAATGATGAAAATCATGATAATTAATAACGTGTGTCACATATTTATAATAATTTTATTACAAGGAAAAGTAATTAATGAAAATATAATTTTTTAATATATACGAAAAATAATTTTTTAGATGCTAATTGTAAACTCAAAAATGTGTTTTAGAATGCTTTGGAGCTTTGACTTGGCCAAAAAGTTATTACTCAATATATAAGCTACTTTTAAGACATGCACATTAGTGCCCGATACATTATTGTCATTTAAAATGATAATATAGAGTTTTTTTAGAGGAGATAATATAGAGTTTTTAACTCGATTAAATATTTACTTTTGCTTTGATCATTTTTAAAAAAACCAAAGGTTAAAGGATAAAACATTATAGATTATTTTTTTGACAAAGTTAATGTTTTTATTATTAGAGAGAGATTTGATTGATGTTTGATATTAGCAGATAAATATTGAATTATATATTTACTAAAAATGGCTTGATAAGTGTAAACATGAACAAACTGAAAGATCTTTTTTCGATATAGAATATGAATTAATTTATGTAATCTTTTCAATAACAATTTATTTTTTTTAAAAAAATCATCATGAAAATGAAAAGAAAATTTCAATTAATTCAAGTAAATAAAATAAAATTTTCTTAAGTAAAATTAGAGGTGTAATTAAGTATGATATTTAGAAAAATGAATGAGGATCATTAAAATATTCAACCTGTAATTTCTAACTCTTTTTATGTCAATTGAATTAGTTTATAGTATTTGGTGATTGGTCATCTAACCTTAAGCGAGGCGACAGCGATTGACAAGGCAACGACGAGCCGATGGCGATGCGAGGGTGATCGGCGAGGCGAGAATCTTTCTCTCCCTCTCTCGATTTCCGACGAGATTATGACGAGGGCGATTGGCGAGGGCGACCGGCAAGGCGATTATATTAAATGTGATATATATATAAACATATATATATATATATATATATATATATTTTTTCGTTATCTTAAATGCTAAATAATGCCCTACGCGGGATATATAGTTTACAGTTTAATGGTCGGTTATTTATCCTATATATATATATATATATTATCTAAACAAACTTTTTGTTTTTAATTTTAATATCACATTCACTATTTTATTGTTACATTTTTATTCTCTCTCATTAACATAAATAATATTTGTCTATACTCCATTTAAAATTAAGCAATGTTTTACTCATTTTCATGATAACGTAGTATTTATTTAATTTTAATATGATTTAATCTGATTTGAATAAAATAAATACATGAGTTCATGCAATATTTATCAAGAAATTAAATTATTACTATTGTTAATCAAATATCATTTATTAAGAAAGCCGCCTGAAACACTTAATTGCTTGGCAAAATCTCATTTATTTTCCAATGATGAAAAAAAAACCAAGAATAGAACTGTGGTCTAAATGTCATGTAATATTCGAAACTTCGATATTATTGTTCATAACTTGAAAACAGTTTACTGATATATTTGTAATCATAAATTGGTCATTAGTTGCAACATTAGTTCCATTATCATGATTATTCCTAATTAAGTAAATTCGTCAAAGAAATCAAAATATGGCACGCCAAAATAAAAAATATATACTGGCAAATAAATGTTTAACTTATATGTATTATAACAAATATTTTAGTAGGGTTAATAAATATTATTTTGGCGCAAACTAATGTCTAATTGGACCAATAATATAAGTGTGTTATTTATTTGAATCGTTGATCAACCTACGCTACGCTCAGCATTCCTTCTGGAAATGTATTAATCCCTTTAGATTAATGCAGTTCTCGAAATATTGTTCGTAAAAGCATAATAATATTAATATAATGGCATACGCTGTAATTTTATCAACTTTTTAAAGTATTATAATCATGTGAGTGTGAGGAGGATGAGTTACGAGGATTTAATATTTTTGTTATTTTATTACATGAATATTAACAAAGACTTAAAGCAAAACATTGTTTCATGCTAGTAGTCATGTCACAATCAATATTACATAGCAAATCATCATAACATTTAGTACAGTGCACGTATAGGATCCGGTGCAAGAAAAAGATTCTTCCAATTTGTATACGATTCATGTATTTTTATACATACTTTGTATAGTTTGTTTAGACTATTTTTAGTAATTTTGATAATTATTTGTATCTATTTTTTTATTTATTTTCTTAATTTTTAATTAGAAATTATTCACTGCTGTTCTATTTTATGCTTATATCATGAAACCAAATTCAAAAAGTATGGAAATTGAAACTAGTATAACTCGTATAGATCAATTATAATAGAATCTAGGCCAAATGGGCATCATAAAATTCTTGGCGTTTTGGATTTTAATTTTAATTCTTGGATATAATTCTCTGAATTATAATTTTTCTATGTTAGTTCTAAACTGTAAGTTTATAAAGTTTAATTCTTGGCCTTTTGGATTTGGAGTCCTTCTCCTGACTTTCATCTAAAATTTATTAACTCTTACGAAATATCAATTTTATCATTATTTTCTTGTTACAATAAAATATTTTAAGAGCAAAAATCAAGGCGGACAACTTTTTAATAATTATGCTCATATTATTATTTTTAATTTTAGTGTTTTTTACATAAGTATAAAAAAACTAAACCATTTGGGTAAAATGGGAGTGCGGGGCACCTTTTGCTCAGCACCGTGTCAAGCACGTATCTCACCGTCCGTGCAAGATCCGACGGTCCAATTAAAGGCGCGCGATATTTTGGCATCATATCACGATATTTTGTTATCATCTCGCGTTCATCGACATTCCTCTCTCTCTTTCTCACATGCGTGATTCAGCTCTCTCCCTTCTCGATCTCCGACGAGGCACGTTTTGGCTCTCTCTCCCTCTCTCGATCTCCGACGAGGCATTAGTGAGGTCGATCGGCGAGGCGACGGCAAGGGCGATCAGCGAGGGCGACCGCGAGGCTATCTGGAGGTCGGCAGAGTCTGCGACCTGGATTTCCGACGAGGCGACAACCGGCGAGGCAAGGCGAGCATTCATCGACTTTCCTCTCTCTCTCTGTTTCTCACATGCGTGATTTGGCTCTCTCCCTTCTCGATCTCCGACGAGGCAATAGTGATGTCGATCGGCGAGGCGACGACAAGGGCGATCAGCGAGGCTTTCTGGAAGCCGGTAGAGCGAAGGATGCTACGATCTCGAAGTCTGCGACTTGGATTTTCGACGAGGCGACAATCGGCGAGGCCTGGAGGCCGGCAGAGTGAAGGATGCTACGATCTCAAAGTCTGTGACCTGGATTTCCGACGAGGCGACAACCGGCCAGGCAAGGCGACACCCCTATCGAGAATATGCCTTTCCCTCTCGATCCTTGGTGATGGCGAGACGATAGTCGATCTCTTTCCCCTTTCTCTCCCCCTCTGTGTATTTCTCTTTCCCCTTTCTCACCCCTCTGCGAATCTATCTCTTTGGCGAGGCAACAACGAGGTCGATCGGCGAGGGCAATCGGCAAGAGCGACCGCAAGGCGATATGGAGGCCGGCGGAGGTGAGGCCACGCCCATGTCGCGAATCAATCTCTCCCTCTCTCGATCTCCGGCAAGACGGCACAAGCAAGATGGGCGAACGACGACGGCGAGGTCCGTGCACAGAAGGAGGGGCACCGGCGAGATGGGCACAGAGAAGGAGGGGCGACGGCGAGGTGGGCAAATGACGACGACGGAAGGAGGGCTTCGTCCGTCAGGCGTTTCATCTCGTGAGAATTTTGATCAGTCGTGCGATCGCATCTGGACGGTCAAAAATGCGCGATCACTAGGACCGTCAGATCTTGCACGGACGGTGAGATACACACTTGACACGGTGCTGAGCACACTCCTCCATTTTACCCAAACCATTTTGGATGGACAAACCAAAGATCTTAGTCATCAAACTGAGACAACTTTAGAGATTAAAATTCATAAATTTGAAGTTTAGAATTAGCTGGAAAAATTATAATTAAGCAAGTCCGAGAAAATAACTCTAGTGATTACTTATTAAGTACATATATGCTAACCCAGAAATAATATAATACAATATAATATAAAATAGATTATAGACGCATGGCCCACTTGGGAATATAAGAACAAACAAATGGCCGGTGGCCCTCATGGAAAGTGCCAAAATTGTATGGAAGAGAGCATGTTGATCCCCTTCCTTATGGTTGTATTATCTTTCTCTCCCCAAATAGGATAAATTAAATTGTATATAAAGGGAGCATACATGCATACTCAAATTCCAATTTATTTGATCTAAATAAATACATAAGTATGCCATTTACATTGTCAGTAACTCTGTGCTCAATGTGGACATGTGATATAATAATAATACAAGAACCAAGGAAGAATTTCCAAACCACAAGGACCAATTAGAATTAGTCCTCTTCCTATAAGTGTTCTTCTAATGTAGCCAAAATTTTATTTCTTTACCAGCTCTGGGTCTGGGCAGCCATAGCTCTAAACCAAAGGCACCTCCAATAATGCCCATTCATTCATTTAACAACCTGGGCATCCCTCTTCCCTCCTCAACATGGGATCCAGCTGTCATTTGAAAATCTCTCTCCCCCTCTCTCTCTCTCTCCAAAGAATATTATTTTCTTATTATAAAAGCATATAAACCAATAATGATTTCAGAATTGGACCGACGATCGGACCACAAGTTTGATAGAATTCAATCGGATTGAGCCATATTTTATTACAATAATATTATTTATATTATAAATATATAATATAAGTTATATGATATAGTATGTTAATATTGTACTAATAATCTATTAATAATATTAAAAATTAATATAACATAATTTTAATTTGTTAAACTTTTTAATAATAAAAAAATAAAGATTAATATTTAAATATAAATAGATTATTATTAATTTAATACTATTATTTAATGATTAAAGATGCTATATTAATAAAGTTTATCTTAAATTATTCTTATTTCTTTTGTCTTTAACACTTTCCTTTTTATTTCCTTTATTTATGCCCTTTAATAATTTTCTATTTTAATGTTAGGAAATTTCAAATACTTATCTTTTTTATTTCCATTCTTATTTAACTTTACACATGTCATATTCCTTCCTTCTTTACCTTTCTTATCTTCCTCCCTTTTTTAACTTTCCTATTTTTATTATTTTTTAATTTTTTTAAAAAATTTGAATTGAATCGGGTTGAATCGATTCAACCATCCCAGTTCAATCAATTTTTTTAATTCAATATCAAAATCGGTTTTGCACTCTAATCAGACAGGATCACCGAGCGATTCGTGGTTGAACCGATCGGTCTGATCCATTTTTTCAAAATATTATTGATTCCTTCTTATTTAAATAAAATTTCGAGTTTAAATTTATGTGAATGCAGAAAATTCATATTACATGACGCGAGACGACTTAACTGGATTAGCTGGGTCAACTTTCAACTCGTGGATAGTGCACTCTTTATCGTCGCGCGAGTTAGACCGTCGACACCACTTTTCAAACATGCTATCATAAAAAAATATATAATTTGAGAAGTTAATTTTGCTTATTATAATCGAACATAGATTACCTCGTTTAGAGCACAGCTAAGCCCACACTACAATTATTGAAGTACTTACTCTATATTTGAAAACCACCAATGCAAAGTTTTTTTTTTTAAAAAAAAATTCTTAAATGCAACAACAATAGTAATAATCGAAACAAGATGAAATAAAAAAAAAAACCTCATACATCTCTTATTTGATTTTGACAATGCCAATATCATACAAATGAAAATTCCAGGTTCGAAGAAAGACATGAGTGATTTACAATCTTTGACTGTGACTTGCTCTCTTCTGGAGAAAAGAAAGAATGATAGCAATTGAAGAAATCAACTCTTGACCTTTTAGTTACATCCCATTCATCAAATTGAAAAGAAGCACAACCAGAGGAGAGGGTCAATACAAGGCAAAGCACCAATATATAGACTTGAGACAAACAGAGGCAGGCACTTGCAGCAAAAGCATCATCATCTTGTTTCTACTTTCTATCACCTTGAGGCCTTCCCCTCATGCAACAAATAAGAAGCCTCCATAAGTTTTCCCCATTTCTGCCACATGTTGAAACCCAACTCATCTGCCAAAAGGCACACATTATAATATCATATATATATATATATGATAATTACACGTAGCAGTGGGAGCTGTGTAAGACTCCTCATTATTGGTTTGCCATGCCATGCCATGCCATGCCATGCCATCATCATCATAATTCATTATTATTATTATTATTATACTACGTAGACAAAGAGAATCCATCATGTAACATGTTCATGTCAACCAACACAGACAACAAAATGCAAATGAAGTAAAAGGCACCTCCTCCTCACCGACACTCGCCACACCATCCATTCATTCATCAATCTAATTCAACAACTTTATGCATGCCGCCATAATTTTGCAAGGGAAAACAACTTTCTTTTTTTCCCTCAGCGTCTTTTTGAGAATTCACGATTAAATACTCTCTCTCTCTCTCTCTCTCTCTCTGACCATTTTCAAACGGATTCTTTTTTATATGTTCTACATTTCTTCTACTTTATTTTCGAAAGTTAAACCTTTTAAATTATAACATATGATTGCGCAAAATTGCACGGTTTCATTTATTTTTTAGATACAGCATATTTTATTATTACCGAAAAAAATATACAATAAATAGTCATAACTTTGCCAATAATTTTCCGAAAAAAGAAAAAAAAACAGATTAGCGAAATTACTAAAAGTGAATTTTTTTTATCAGAAGAAAAAGGAGAAAATTCTCCATCCCGGCTCCGGGTGCGTAGTCTCTCTCTTGTGCGGTGGATTGTAGAGAGAGAGAGAGAGAGAGAGAGAGAGAGAGAGAGAGAAGAGAGAGAGAGAGAGAGAGAGAGAGAGAGAGAGAGAGAGTTTGGTCCTTGAAAGTGACCTGAGAGGTAAATAAGCGCTTTAGAAAAGTCGACGCCTCTGTAGAAAACCCAACCACTCCCCCTCCCTCCTTCCCCCTTCCAGCACGCCAATCCATTCCTTGCCTTCCACTGTCTGCAATACCTCGAATTCGTCCAGTCTCTGTACCGCGCCCTCTTCCTTCTGATCAGGGAGGTGAGTGATCCTTCAGCCTTCTTCCGCTGCTTTCTTTGCCTGCATGGTATGTGCACGTGTTAATTCTGCGGCTGGCTGCTCACTTCGGAATTCTCGCTTTAGTGTGCCTGAGTTTGGTTGTGGTTGTGTAGCTCGAAAAGTGGTAGATCTTGTCTGGATCTGAAGGATTTTTGCAGTCTGCTGCGTGGTTCATCACGCGTTGATAAGCTTATCTGATTTTGTGCTCTGAGTTTGCTCTTTTGGAAGTAAGTCGAGGCATCCGAGGCTCTGAATGAAGGGATCTATTAGTTCAATTGACCTTTTTGCTTGCTCGCTTTTTCTTTTTTTTTTTTTCGTTTTTTTCTCTTTTGGCGCTGGATCACTGAGAATTTGTTCTGTTCCTTTTTTCTTTTTGCCAGATGGAAAATTTCATCACTTTTTGTTCAAAGAATTCGAGTAGTTTGAAATTTGAATCTTTTTCTTTGCTTACACCTTGCAGTTTATTCCTACCGTTAAGCTAAACAATTTTGTTGATATGGAGTACCTTTTTCTTTTTTATGAAAAAGTACTCAATCTGGTTGGGTGAAAGTGTTATGCTTCTATTGTATTGCTTGAGTAAATATATATAGTCATACACAGAGAGGAGCTAAGAATTTGCTTCAGGAATCATGGGTTAATAACTATAGCAAGAAAGATAATAACTGAACAAAGAATTACATCAACAAACAAAGTAAAAGAAATCATCACAAGTGCCAGTGGATAATATTAACTAACTGCCCCAACTACTATATTTCCTCAGTGGTGTTGCCTAGAATGATTGCATCTAAAGTCATCATTTTCTTGTGTTTGAATGGATGAAGGGTTTGCGGAATGGCGTCGTATGATCCACGTAGCCGACCCCACCTAGTGGGATAAGGCTTTGTTGTTGTTGTTGTTGTTGAATGGATGAAGGGTCTTTGGTTTCAAACGGTATCAACTCTGGCGAGACTATGCTGAAACTGTGGTTCCTTCTCAATTTTATTGCAGGAATTTGTATTAGGAGGGGAAATGTCGACAGGAGGAACACAGCCAGCCTTGAGAAAGTATATAGGTGCCATCAAGGATACAACCACGGTGACCGTGGCTAAAGTGAACAGTGACTATAAGGTGATTTGACTTCTTGAGCTGCATGTCACATATCTCTTGTAGACTTCCTTTCTATCTTCTTTCTTGCTTGATCTACTAATGCAATATAACTTCTCATGATAGGAATTGGATATTGCGATTGTGAAGGCCACAAACCATGTCGAGCACCCAGCAAAGGAAAAGTACATAAGGGGTGGGTAGTGCTTCCTTGCAAATTCTCACGTCATTATCATTGCAAGAATCATGCAACAGTTTCTTCTCTTCACTTGGTAGGAAAGTACAAAGAGATAGAAAGTTGACATATTTATCATAAATGAGGGATAGGAGGGAGTGAATGGGACGTGAATCTTCTAGCAACTCTTCCATGGAGCTGAGACGCATCAGTGTTTTATAAGTGTAGCTAAAGACTGTCTATGATTTTTCAAATTTTTACATGTAATTCATGTCATGTACTATCAAACTTGAATATTCATACCATGGATGGTATGATACTGAACTTGTTTCATAAAATTTGTGTCACTTATATATCCCTTGTTTTTTTTAAAAAAATTATCTATTTCTAGTTTGGCCATCTCTTTCCTCTGTTAATAATATATGATTAGGGGTTCTTATGATCTTTATGAATTTTTATCGCAACCTTATATAATGTGAGCTGTAAGTTAATACATGTAGTATTGTTAGAGTATTTTAAGTTGTTAGCAAGTTTATTTAGACTTTCTTTGCTTTTATTTCTCTCCTCCTTTCTGTACTTATATGTTATCGCCATTTTGCAGCAATCTTTTATGCCATTTCAGCTTCCAGACCTCGGGCCGATGTAGCTTATTGCATTCATGCTCTTGCTAGGCGCCTTTCAAAGACACACAATTGGGCGGTATATAACAAAACTGGATCTGTACACTTTGCTGCCCCTAAATGAGTGCATTTTGCTGGAGAATGACCATCACTTTCTGTAATATCTACTATATTTTGAATGTAACTCGGGGAACAGTTTAACAATACTAACAAGTTTAGGAAGTAAAGTGAAGTTCACATCTTGTTTCTATTGTTCAAAGTTTAAAGAACTTGGGTGCATATTTAGTTAAGAGTACTAGGGTTGTTTGTGCATGGTAAAATTTTATTTATATCTATATAGTTATTCAATCAAGAAATCAAGTTTGGTCTTCTATGAAATGAGATATATAAATCAGGTTTAATAACAATGCAATGTATATAGGAATGCGATTGCAAAAAGCTGATTATTGTTTTCCCTAAAAAAAGCCAATTGTTGTAGCATATCTCTATTGCTTTCATAAAATTTCAAAAGTATTATTCATCAAACTGCTATGCGAAAAGTTCTATTTTCAAACGCTTAAAATAACAAATAAAATTTCTTTAAAAGTAAGGGATCAATATCGAAAGACTTTACTCGATACCTGGAGGAATACAAAGTTTTCTCACTTATGAACTTTGCATTTTGTAGCTTGCAAGAAGGGAAAGAACATTTGTGAGCTTAGCCTCATATTTGATATGAAAAAGAATAGTTGCATTATAAATAAGGCTTTGTATCCATAGATCATAAGCAACATTAAGTTTTTCTTAAATTGTTTATCGTTTGCTTCTCTCTCTGTGTTATCTGGTTATCTCCAATTGCACTTGTGGTGTGTGTGTATGATGCTTGATTTTGTTGTACTAAGTGCCGCTGATCCTATGTGTCTCCCAGGTTGCTTTAAAAACATTGATTGTCATTCACCGTGCTTTGAGGGAAGTTGATCCCACTTTTCGTGAAGAACTTATTAACTATGGAAGAAGTCGTAGTCATATGCTCAACTTGTCCCATTTCAAAGATGATTCCAGTGCTTATGGTATATTACTTTGTCACATCCTTGGTGAGATACAACAATCTATATAACATGTAGTTTTAAGAAAATGCTCATATTTCTGTTTCAGCATGGGATTATTCTGCATGGATTCGTGCATATGCTCTATTTCTAGAGGAGAAACTTGAGTGCTTTCGGGTACTAAAGTATGACGTTGAGACAGATCCCCTGGTATGCATTTTATTCTGTGTTACTAATTTTTCTTTATGCTAAAAGTCTATTTCATGGTCCTCAAACTAACCTCTGAAGCTAATTCCTTTATAGCCTGTACTGCAGCAAATCCTCATCATTGCATTACCATTGTTTTGTTTATTCTTTTACCGTAACATTCTATTACTATATTAAAATGGTCAAGATAATTTTTTTGAGAATGGTCAAGATAATTAAATCATCATTGTCCACAGTTGGTCTGTAATAATGCTTCTTGGTAAGCATTCTTTATGTCAATAAACTTATTTGGTTTTATATCTATTTTTCATTATAACAATTAATCTTTCAAATATTCAATATCGCAAATCAGTATGTTTTGTCAAATCCTTGAATTTTCTATGTCATCTTAATGATTACAAACCTTGCCTGAATCAATTAGTGTACCATAATTTTCTAATTGAGATGGGAAGTTCTGTGCATCCACGTCCACATAAGTAAGCTATAAGTTCAAACTGGTCCTCTTTTTTGCAGAGAACTAAAGATCTCGCAACCATTGAATTGCTTGAGCATTTGCCTGCACTACAGCAGTTAATGTCTCGCTTGCTTGGTTGCCAGGTTAGACATGCAGCATTACCTTCTTATTTTAAGTAATTAAATGATGTTACATACATGAGTTACTGATATTGAAATTTCTGCAGCCACAAGGAGCAGCCTGCCATAATATCATAATTCATCTTGCACTATCATTGGTGAGAGAATTTATATGATTGTTTGATTTGCTTTTTTTTCCAAAGTTGGAATAATTAATGGTGAAGTTAGTGTCCCCTGAATCAATTATTTCCTACTTCCAGGTTGCTGGCGAAAGTGTTAGGATTTATAATGCCCTTAATGATGGTATAACAAATATGGTTGACAAGGTATGCTATCCAATGCCTACCAGTGCTGAAAGATCCACAACTTGTTTGTAATATCTATTTGAGTAATTTTGGTGTAACAGTTTTTTGAGATGCAACGTCATGATGCTGTTCGGGCACTTGAAATATACAGAAGAGCTAGTCAACAGGTATGTTGTACATATATACATGTACTTACATACAGTGCATAGGGAGGGAGGATGTGAGAAATGACAAAGCATGCACCTGGAGTTATTTTAGTTATGGGTGTATATGTAGGAAGGATGTGAGGAGTGACAAAGCATGCACCTAGAATTATTTTAGTTATGGGGTGCATATCATGACTATGAAGTGGAAAATTTCGTGACTGTTCACATTAATCCAGTGGAGCTTCTTGTTCCTTTCCTCTTTTGAATAGTGTCATTGCTTTTGCAGGATCCTTGACCACTCAAAACACTTCAATGGCCTAAATTAATCTTAGCATTTTATTCTGAGTACGATATTGATTGTGTAACAATATTTATCCATTTACAGGCAGAAAGACTGTCAGAGTTTTACGAAGTATGTAAGAGCATGGACATTGGGAGAGGAGAGAAATTTGTAAAAATTGAACAGGTTTTGCTTTAGCATTTATTTACCTCCTCCCTTTTGTTCTTTGCACCCTTTTTATTTTGAAAAAGGGCATGTTGCAGCATATTGTTGTATTTTTTTATATTTTGAATTATTTATGATATGCAGCCCACTGCATCTTTTCTAACTGCTATGGAGGAATATGTTAGGGATGCTCCACGAGCTTCGACAGTTCGCAGAGATCAGGTTAAATGCTAACTTTCATCACTTTGGTTCATTTTCTTTAACCATGAACTAACTTGTTTCATATGATTTTTTTTATATGGTTGATCAATAAGGTTGGCATGGATCAACGAGGCTTCGTATGATCCATGTAGCCGACCCCACCTAGTGGGATAAGGCTTTGTTGTTGTTGTTGATCAATAAGGTTGGCAAGATACGATTGATAAATGGATGCGTTTTAACGATGTCTAAAACTTGTTTATTTCATGATAGCAAAGAAGCACTCTAATTATTGTCAGAATGGCATGCAGCAGCTGAGACTATTTGAAAATTCGATTCCCTTGTTCGTTTTAACACCACTAGATAAATAGTGGTTTAACTAGGTTTTAAATGGAGCTAGTTACTATGATGAGAATCTGATGCTTATGTGACATTCTTTATAGTACCATCCTAAATTATACCATAAAACTAACTTGTGATTGACTCCTCAAGATCTTTACCAATGATTCAAGAGTTTCCATATGTACTAGATTTCTTAGAAAGTCAAAATTTGTAGTCTAAGGCTTTTAACTCATTAACAAAATGTTAAGGATGCTCGTGCATCATTGCTGAATTGCTATAACATGTTAGTTTTCAAGATTTAAAACTAATGATTTCAGATATATCAATCCTGAAACCTTTCATTTTGATAAATGAGATCACACATCATATTCATTGTAATTTTTCACTTTAACTTTGGTTTGAAGAAATTGGTCTCTATCTAATAATGTCAGCAGGATCCTCATATCTTCACCTGTAAAAGACAGTTAAGAGTTACCCTATCATTTTACTTAAACCAAATTACCAGATGAATTGTCGATCTTGTAGACAATATGTACCATCACTAGTTAGTTAAGTTGTACTACAAGATTTGCTTTTGAAGGGGAATACAAGATCTAAATGCTAGGTAAACACATTCAACTTGTATTAAAAGTGTATATGACTTTCATTCCACAGTTATATATATAGATGGATGACAACCACAACTTTGGTGGTCATCTTTTTCCTCCTCAAAGAAAAAAAAGTTGTATTAAAAGTTGTAGGTTGGTATGCCTAACTGCAAATTGTACCTTGACAATTAACTGCAGTACTTTCACTGAGATGATCTAAATATGTCTATTCCATAAAGATTCTACGTGTTCCAAATATGTAATATCTAGTGTCCTATAATGCATAATTATATTTTTCCTTCTATCATTTTGGTGGTTTATATTCACATTTCAAATGGAATACTTTCCTCAGGTCAAGGATGAGAAAGATGCTGCTCCAAAGGTAGTATTAGCAATAGAAGACAAAAAGACTCCCGAGGTGCAAGAGGCACCTCCAGCACCACCTCCAGCACCAGAGCCAGTTAAAGTGGAGGAACCAATTCCTGAACCAACAGATTTGCTGGTACTAGACACATCTAGACATGATATTCATGGATTCATTCTGAGCTACTACTTTGCCCAACTAAGTTTTGCACTGACCATTAGGGATTAAATGATGCGAATCCAGATACTTCTGATCTTGATAATAAGAATGCTTTGGCACTTGCTATAGTTCCAATTGGTAGGTTGCTATACAGTATTTGTTTATATTTATTTTTCTGGCACATTAGGTTGTCATTGACTCATTTGGCTAATAATTTCAGACGCTCCTACCACCACCCCGTCTGGAGGTTTTAGTTCTGAAAATGGAGCCACTGGCTGGGAATTGGCACTTGTCACAACCCCCAGCTCTAATGAAACTGCCATTACTTCAAGTAAATTGGTAAGAGATCTGGGTTTTGCTGAAGTTGGAAATATCTTTACTTTGGCATTTAGTTCTTTTTGTTATGAATTGTTAATCTTATATACCAACATCAGATTGTACTTTAGTTTTCAAATCTTAATTCTTCGTGTCTTGAAATCGCCTATAACTATTGCACAAATCATCATAAAATTTTCAAATAAGCAATACGTACTTGAATATCTTAAAAGTAAAAATAGAACTTAAAGTGAAATCTGTGACATTAAAAGTACAGCAACTTTCATATTTTTCAACTAATTGTAGCTTTACACATCCTCATGCTCTTAGTTTTCAAGTTTAATATATGAAAATTATCAATGCTACAAAATAATCAGTCATACTTCATATCGTGGTCATTTTGGAACCTGGCTTACATTTCTACAGCTCAAGCCGTCTCAATACTTCACATCTTTTGGCCTAATATAAAAATCATGGATGTTGGTTGCAGGCTGGAGGACTGGACAAACTCACATTAGACAGTTTATATGATGATGCAGAGAGACGAGCAAACCAGAATACAAGTTACAACCCATGGGAGATGGGGCCTATGGCAGGTCCTGTAATGCAACCGGTTATGCACGATCCGTTTTATGCTTCCAATGCAATTGCTGCCCCGCATGCCGTGCAGATGGCAGCAATGGCCCAACAGCAGCAAGCTTTCCTAATGCAGCAGCAGATGATGATGATGGGTCAGCCGCAATACCAGGCCCCTGCGAATCCATTTGGTAATCCGTACTCAGCTGTTCCATATGGTACAGGAATGCCTATGGCTTCCCATGCATATAACAATGGTCTTATCTGAATATAATGTCAAAATAAAAATTTCTTTCACTAGTATATAGGGCAAAGGTATTTAGGATCATTCTTATACTGGCCAGTATGATTGCTGAAGAGAGGGTATATTGGTTGATGGTGATGCTATTGTTTCTGTAAAATGTATTATAATCTTATGTATGTGTAGGTGAAGCCAAAGAATTACTTTTGTAGCGTGAGGAACCATGAGATTTGATTATTTGTTGACATATTTAATAAAATATTTTTTTGTGAATTTGATCTTTGTACCTAGTGGGATCCATGTATGATCCATGTACAAAGATATTTTTTTGTACAAAGATCGAGCGGAATGGCGTTGTATGATCCATGTAGCCGATCCCACCTAGTGGGATAAGGCTTTGTTGTTGTTATTGTTGTTGTTGATCTTTGTACCTCCGCTCCCTACAGCTACTTCTTAATTATTAACAAAGGATGAGTTGTTGATCAGTATCAATTAATTTGTTTATATTTTGATCATATCCTTCTAAAAACTCCACAGATAGGGTTTCTGAATTGAAAGATGGGCAAGTCGCCTTTTCATGGCTTCCTCTTTTGTTTGTTCTTCAACAACAAAATGAATGCCAATTGATTCTGTTTCCTATATATGTTGCTTCAAACCTAACTAATGTAAAGGTTCGCACCACTCTAATTTAAATTGTGGTTTAATTTGAAGTTTGCGATTATCAAATAAAATTGAGAAAGTTTGCTAACAATTCCCTTCAATATCTTAGCATCAAAGAGGATAAATCTCGTTAAAACTATAAGCTGGCACTACTAATATATTTCCCTCTTGCTCTCACCATCCTCTTAAGCCTATGAGAGGAAATTTTCGTGTTGTCACTAATTGCATGCTATACAATAGAGGAAAGTCCACTAGTTTTCTTGAAGATGAAATTGACATATTATATTCCTTTTATCCAAGTAAGAATTGAGTTTGGTAAATCTTTTATCGTGCAATTATAGTGTCCTTGGGGCCAAGAATGCTACTACATAAAAAACTTCTACTTTGGAATCCAAAGCAACGCCTTATAGTGGTCTTAGAGGAAACAATGTGTGCTAATTAGGATGTTATCCACTCCCTAATCGTGTAGTTCCAAGGTTTATTTATTCACAGTAACGATCTCTTGTTTATTTTATGCTATTTTATTAAATAAAACATTTAGATGCAAGGGTATCACCTAAGGGAAGAATATCACTATTCACTTTATTTGAATAATAGTTGAGGAAAATAAAGGTCTCATTTACTCCCCTTCAAATTAGTATCTTTGTTTTCTTCAATCCAATTCGGAGTTGAATTTTACGAACTGTTATCTTCCCTCTAATTCTCAGTCTCGGCTGCACTCTTCATTTGCTTCATCTTATTCCAAAGACTTGCTAGAATTTTGACTAATTCAGAGTAATATTAACAATTATGTCCAAGATTTCTTCCTTTCCAACAGTATCTATAGATAGAATGATCTTTGGTTCCTTTATTTCTTTTTAACATTTAGGAACCCAACTTTACTGCATCCATGGATCGGATATGATTCGAAGAGACTATAATTTGATGTTAAATTGATTAATTTTGATCGGATCATATTGATCATAAAATGTTTTTTTGACTTTTAATTGTTCTTTTTATTATATGTACATTTTATGATTTCACATGCATACATGAATTGTGTTAACATAGCCTGTTCATGAAATTGAATAGTTTGTAGTACATACTAAAATGATATAAAGTATTTAAAAATCATGAGACTTGATTTTGCACATATCACATTACTATGACAAACGACATTAAGTTTATCTCATAATCATACGATTCATAAGCTTTAATGAAACAAGTTTCTATCTTTGTCCAACAACAAGATAAATTGAATAAGCTTCATCTTTCTTTAAAAGAAATCCATTGGGGTGTTCTTAGCATTCCTGGTCATCGCGTGATATTATTCGCTCTGGGCCTCGGCTTATACGATTTTACTAAAATGCGTCAGGTGAAATAAATGTTTTATTTATACCCAGTATCTAGACTTGTACATGTGGGATTACCAAAGCATGTCTCATGCACCCTTTCCCTCTCAGGCACTCAACGTTCTCGTTGAGTGATCTCACTCCACCATATACACAAGTCCACGAGTGGCTCTGATACGCCAATGTGTAATATTGTTTGCTCTAGCCTCGGCCCCCATGGTTTTAGCAAAACACGTCACACAATCACATGTTTCTATATATACATAGCATCTCTTCTGCGACTTGTGCATTTGGAACTAATCCAAGACGCCTCATGTAGCCTCCCATGATTTTATCAAAATGTGTTACCATGTATCAAAGTAGCGTAGCGGCTCATCTTTATACTTGACAGAACGTTGTTCGCTCTGCTCCCATCTTAGGCTCTCGATTCTCTAACGCATAACTCATATGTAACATTTTTTACCAACGCATGTGTCCGCTCTAGATCTCGGCCCACACGATTTTATCAAAACGTATCACACACGATAAAGGACATGTTCATATATATATATTCAACATCTCTCTTATGACTTTTGCACGTGGAACTAATTCAAAGCATGCTCATGCACCCTTCCCCCCTCAGGGGACTCAATGTCCTCGTTGAGTGGTCGCATCCCATGCGGAGTGGCTTTGATACCATATGTAGCATTTCCTACTAGCGTGTCATATTGTCCGATCTGGGCCTAGGCACATATGGTTGTGTCAAAACGCATCACATCTGGTGAAGGCATGGAGCATACCATATGCATATGTTTGGTGAATGAGGTATGTCTTGAATTAGTCTCACATGCACAAGTGACGGGAGAGATGCTTGGTATATATAGAAACATGTCATTCACCAGATGTGACGCATTTTGATAAAATCGTGTGGGCCAGACAATATCACTTGCTGATCAGGAATGTTACATATGATATCAGAGCTACTCTACGTGGACTTTGTACATGGTGGGGTGCGATCACTCAACGAAGACGTTAAGTCCCCTGAGTGAGGAAGGGTACATAAGGCATGTTTTAAATTAGTCTTACATGCACAAGTCATTGGAGAGATGCTCGATATATATAAGAACATGTCATTCATCACGTGTGACGTGTTTTAGTAAAATCGTGCGGGTCGAAGTCCAGAGCGGACAATATCACATGCTTGTCAGGAATGTTATGATGTTCACCACATATTGGGTCGGGTTAAGTCAGACCCGACCCAACCATGACCTGACTCGAACCGATGACCCTATTTTTTATTTTTTATTTTTAAATTTTATTTTTTCCTTAATTTAAGTGTTTTTATAATTTAAAATTTTAAAATGCAAAATAATGTATTTTAAAGGTAAAATAAAATAATATTTTTAGTATTTCAAATAAAATACTTTTATATTAAAAGATAAAAAAGAAAACAAAAATGGTCATCGAGTAACCCGATCCACCCGACCAATTTCGGGTTGGGTTGGGTCGGGTCATGCGTAAAAGAAATTAAACGATCACACTCCAAAGACGGTGAAAATGTCTGCTAGCTAAAATTTGATAGGCATATAATTAGAGACGAAATGACCATGAATGAGGTTATGTCGGATAAAATGACAATCAAGTTCAATGTTTTCTGTCCATTCATAAACGATTGTGTTCTTAGCAATTTGAATGGCTAATTGACAATTACAAAGTAGGTGCATCTTCATTGCTAAAGAAGCAATAAATTTCGTTGCTAAAGAAGTTCACTAGTGGCATCACACATGGAATGGTAACTCTACATCGACAACAAAGCCTGTGCTATTTTTGGATTCCATGCAATCGTCGAACCACCAAGAGAAATAAAATATCTGGAAATAGATCTTGATGTCGCCCAACAAGATGCCCAATTAGAATCTCAATAAGCATTTAATTGAAAAGTTGAAGGTTGACAAAGGATAACCCTTGCCTAGAGAGTTATTCAAATATCGTAGGTAGATAAGGCACTCAAAGGACTAGAATTATGTTGGTTTAGCTACCAACATGTCACACTCAGATAGCATGTCTAATGTGCACTTTCGTTGAGATAGAGCAATTGTGCTAGGATATGAATGACCTCAATGTCAAGAAAGCATTTAAAATTGCTAAAGTCTTTTCTTATGAAAACACTTGGCTAAGTAACACTTGAATTTAAAGCATGAAGACACATTATTGTTAGCAATGATTAAGTCATCAACATAAGTGAAACCATGAAAACATCACCATAATTGTATGTAAAAAGAGAAGAGTGCACTATATTGGATGAAGCCACAAGCAATGAAAGACAATAGCAAGTTTTGGAAAACATTTGCATTCAACTTGATGGAGAGCACAGAGAGACTTAACACAACAAATATGTGTTATTGTGTTCATCTACTTGAAAATTACAAGAAACCTGCATATAAACTTCATGATCCAATTAAAGTAGAGTGACAATGCGAATAAGACACAAGAAAATATTAAGGTTGGCAATCAATGCATATATCTCATGAGAATCAAAATATTCTTGACTTGAATAAACCATTCCACAACCAACCATATTTTGTAATTTTGATGTTGATTGAATGAACAATTCATTTTAAAAACACATTTGACAACCAATATGGTGTCTCCCTCCTGGTAATTAACTCCACAATGCACTAAATACCTTGATGTTCGAGTGCTTGAATCTCATCTTGAATGGCATCATGCCATCTCTCATCCCTACAAGCTTGTGATTAGGATTTTGGTAATGAAAATTAGAAAAGTCATGGGAGAGGAAGACAATTATTTTCTAAGACACAATTCTCAATGTGATACACTATATTTAAAGACCATTTTGAAGTGGTGGAAATGGGAGACAAAGATTTACCATTAAGGGCAGTGTGACACATTAATCTTTGTATTTGGTTGGAGCATGAATTGTGTGAGCTGGTCATGAATATGCATTGCACAGTATCATTAGTAGGTGGCAAGGACTCTAACATCATGACATATCATGTCACTCCTTGTTTGATCAAGTGTTATCAGCAATATCGCCAAAGCATGGCATGTTAGGTCTCATTGACACAAACATCCTCATGAGTGGGATCTATGATGGATATCGGAATGACTATTGTAGGAGTAATTGACATAGAAAAAATCATGAAATATTCCTTCATAAAAATCAACTTCCTTATAGATTGATGTGTATCATGAGTTATGATGAGAACTTGAGACATGTAAAATATTGTAAAAAGCCTTAAAAGATATGATGAAAATCACTTCTCGAGAATCTCCAAAGATAAATTTTCATAATCTTGAAATCAATTTTCAAATTAGTACATATTCAATACAAAGTGAAGTAAGTGTCAAGTAGGGCATGTAAAAACATTCAAGAACCCTTACTTGGCTCATTTTTAATACACGCTTTAAACTTTATACTCTCAAATCAGCCATGAGTATACAACCCTCCTTCTAGTATATTTAGGATCAAACCATAGAGAGATTATTTTAATTGCTAGACATAATGAACTCCAAATTGACGAAATCCATTTTGTAACAAAATGATATTAAGTTTCAACAAAAGTAATGAACTAACTTTTCATAAATAAAAAACTATAAGAGCAGGAGGAGCAATGACTTGGTCACCCCAAGTCTTATTATTTGTTTATTTAGTTGTTCCAATGATTCTAAAATGATTTCTCAAATTCACAACATTTGGATATTTTAGGATGCACATGATGGAAACATGGTAGAGAAGTATAGGGATGATCCTAATACCCAGCCACTAGGTAATGCATCTAAAAAATAATTCATATTTATAATGTTATATGGCACTTTATATACTTCTAAAACTTATCTATTTGTAGGAGATGTCATTGTTTAGGAGGAGATGATCAGGACGACATATACTTGAAAGTCTTAGGAACAATCTCTCATATTTTAAAAAGAGTGGAGAACACTTTGGTGGTTCGTCTACTCTTAGTTCATCCACAACACCTGAAGTAACATTGGACAACATCAAAAGACTTATTGCTAAGCAGTTGGTGCCAGTCTTGCATTTCCAGGCCAATTGTAACCTCAGACCCAAATTAACACCATGAGCTCCAAGACCGAATGAATACATCATCGTCGAATGTCAGGAATGACATCAGTGATGATGATGATCATTAGTTTGTAGAAACTTTTATAATATTTGACACGATTAAAATTAAACATTGTGACAATATTAGTTTCTTTGGTTTGTGAAAATTTTGTAACGTCATTAGTCTTTTTTTTATGCATGTGAATGTGATGCATTAGAACTATATAATATTTATTTAGTTTCTATTGTGTTGGATGTGCAGGGTATGTATTATATATGCATTGTAAATTTGCATGGGGAGAAAATGGAACAATAGAGTGTATAATAGGGAAAATACATTGTAATTAGCATTACATCAACAATGCATTAGAAATGCAATGGTGATGGATTACGATGTGAAATTGGCGCTACAATAGCATCGAAGTAGCACCATTTGTTGTAGCATCACATTACGTCATGTCTTCATGCTGCGTCAGAGTCACTATAGCATCGTAGTTGGACACAGGTGGGAGCTAAGATATAACTTTAGCGTCTCCATGGTGTCAATGTAGAGTCACCAACTTTAGCACCATTGTGGGATCACAATGGTGTCCAGAGCAGTAGCGCTCCCTTGGCGTCCAATCATGTGATGCTAAATGTCTCATCTTTTGCCTCGTGATGATGACACAATAGCATCTACTTTGTCAAACATTCAGTGTCACTCTAGCGCCACCCTAGTGTCAAAGGCTGGGGTGTTAATGTGTCATTGTCTTAGTGTAGAATCAGCGTCACATTGTAGACATATCTTTGTGTTTCTAATCATTAGATTTCTCATAGTGGAGATTGAATACATAGTCGAAGATAGTTATTGGGCAAAAAAATGGATTAAGTAAAAATTACTTGATCATGACATTACTTAATTAAATATACACATAAAGTGAGATAACATGAGTGCATTGAGATGACCAAGAATTTGATTCAACGCTTAAGGAAAAAAATTGATCTTCCGTACTATTTTATTCGAGATCAAGTCTAAAGAACATTGGCATTGGTTATGTTTCCACTAAATTTAGGCTTAGTGTTACATACATTTCTCAACATATAATTATGCTTGCATTTAATTTTATTTTTATTAATTTGGTCATAACATATATTATTTTCATATTTTATTTCATTACTTTTCTTGACTCAAAAGAGTCAAATCAACTTTCGAAGTATTCAAAATATAAATTTCATGAATCATGATGGTTGATCATGGCGTTAAGGCGATTCATCATGGGGCATTACACTATAGTCATGGTTTCAACAATAATAAAAGTTTTGAAGTTTGAAGATATAACGAATTATTACAAGAAGTCGTTGTTACAACTCGTTTTCATGTTTCATTATATTCATGTCATGACGACAATAGTGGAGGTGAAAGGAATAGAACAAAAACATATCGGATTGTGAAATCAGAATAACGACCATAAGTTTACATTTCACAGACTTGCCTACAAATCACTATGGTATATTATATATTTCATGGGTTGTTACCAAGGTATTAACTGTCATAAAATAATTAAGTTATGGAGATCGATTTGAATTAACCCGACTCATAGATCATGATTTCAATTTTCAAAGACATGACTTTCGTGCTAGATTTTGACTTTGATTTTGATATGTTAATTATAATTATTTCTAGGGTGTGGTAGATCCTAATTTCGAGAAAAGGAGATATTTTTGGAAGAATTCTAATTGACCAAGGATTCCTACACTTGACATATATTATAGAGATTAATTGGACATGAATTGTGATTGAAATCTCAAAGTTTGAATAAGACAAATTTTCATATTGGAGTTTGCTCCTAACTTTTTTATTCCAACATGGATTTCTATGTAACCACATAGAAATTTGTGCCCATATAAAAGGGGATATTTTGATATCTAGAAAGCTTGATGTTAGGTCTTTCAACCTATTCTTTGAAGCCACAAAGGTGAGAGTATCTCAAATCTCAAACGTTCATTGAGAAGATTTCTACGTGATAGACTTATAAGGAGAATCGAGCAATTGTTCATCGCCATAATTCTACGAGTATTCTATATTCTAATATATGTTGGGATGATTTTGAGCATTATTGTTGTCATCTTTTTATGATTGTAGTTATTTTTAATTGCTAGGACAACTTGCAATTATTTTTTTCCAATTTCCATTTATTATATATTATTTAGTTTTCATAACATAATTACTGAGTGCATTAGAACAACATCACCTCGAGAAGTCATTTAGAACAACATCACTTATTTACATTGCACAAAGGTGTTGTAGGATGATATAAAGGAACAATATATGTAAGGGAATCCACCTCAAATCAATCATGTGAAAGTGCAAATATGTTTGTTATGCCAAGGCAGTTCATCTGCCACATTTGGAAAAAACTATATGAATATCACATCGTGTCTAGGTGCACATGTGATTGCAAATGTGAAGTTTCAAAAATTCCAACTCAAGAGGAGACAAAGAAACTACACAAGTTCCTCATGGGTTTGGACGATCTGTACAATGTGGTGATCACCAGCTGATCATAATAAATTTCTATTCATTTTTCATCTTAATTCATGTGCATATAAGTCTTGAACTATAATTATGCTTAATATACATGCATTCATCTTCTCAACATTATGTTATATTACATTTGCACATTTGAGTTAGATAATATATTGATTTAATTCTTATTTGTCTAATTTTCATTTGAGTAATTGATGTTTGTTGTTTATATTGTTGCAGGATCAAAATCAGATAAAAAAGATAAACAATGAAAAGGAGAAAGGGATCACTTGCAAACTGCCATAAAGCATGTAGGAAGGAATCTTTTGGCAGAAAAAGGACCAGAGATAGGTGGCAAAATCAAATGGAATAAATGGTTTTGATGAAGATCAAATGATGATGATAATTTCATATATAAAGGGGATGTTAAGGAGCAAAAAAGGGATCTCCTCTCCTAGCCATTTGGCTGGAGGCTGAGTTCTTGCTGGAGTATTGGAGTTGAAGGTTTTATCTTAATATTTTATGATCTTTTTTATTTTGTTCATCTATTTTCTATTGATTTCATCACTTATGAGGAGCTAAATCTTAACTCTCTTAGGATAGGATAGTATTTTAATTTATGTTTATGAATGGATGATTGAACAACAGTTTTGCCACTGATGTTAGTGTAGTTTCCCAATGCTTTTGAATCAATTTTCTATTGATGTGAATCCCATTTCTCAGTTGATGATTGATTCTTTTCTTGCTCACAAATGAGTAAAGAACATTAGTATGTTTTCTGATTCTAATCCATGTCAAGATTTGAATGCATCGTTTACTTCTTGTTAATGTGAATCTCATCTTATAATAACAAATGAGAGGTTGATTCCAGATTCTTTTATTGTTCAGGATTGAACCAAGAACATTAACAATTAGTTTTTGGATTTGATTTCATTTGTGATTTCTATTGGCTTAGTTTTCTGATTCCAATCTATCCATGCTGAGTTTTGATACATCATTTTAGCTTTTGTTGATGTGAATCTCATATTGAAATGGCAACCGAGAGGTTGATTGTAGATTCCCTTGATGTTTAGAAACAAACCAAGAGCATCATCACTAATTGTGAACATGATTGTATTCATGCATTGAACTAGAAGTTTCATGATAATCTAATATCAGTTGAAACTCTTGTTGAATCGACCTAACTAATATATGATACTTAGTTCTAATTTTAATGCACTATGAGAGCAGCCTTTACAAGTTGAATCTAGTTTGATTTGTATTGCTAAGTTGTTCTAATTCATCCATAGAAGAATATTAGATGAACTCCATTCCTAAGAGAACTTTTCATTGTTAGTTATCATTTTATATCAATCACCTTAAAACACAGAAAAGAGTTAACTTAGTTTAGAATTAATTTAGTTAGTAAGTGAATCTTAAGTTTCAAATCACTATGGATACGACATTCGGGTCTATTACTCTGAACTGTGCACTTGCAGCTTAGTGAAGTGAGGAGTTTATGTCATATATCATTCTGTTACTTTTTCAATTCTGTTCAATTTCTAATTGTGCATAGTTTACGCCTAGACCTGGTTCAGTTTCATATTGTGCATAGTCTACGTCCAGACATTGTTTAGTTTTCATTTATATATAGTCTACGCCTAGACCTTAGTCTTTTGCATTTTGTGCTATAAATCGGTCAATTAATCACACTCTCCAATATTCACATCACGTGGTAAGATCACAAATAGTCAACATAGAACCACTCCCTTTTGTTAGTACAACGTAAGCAATGATAGTTAAAGAAGAAACACATTGAATGACCACTAAAGGCAAAAAAGAAAGGATGAAATTTCAATCTTTATGACCATGAGTAGCAAATGTATACAAACGTCTTACATGAATACCACTACAACAAAATCAAGCATGAGAAAGAATGATGTAGGGAGTTGATGGTGTTAAATTTGATGTGCTGATCAATTTTCCTAAAAGCTTAAGTCGTTAGTAAGAGAAATATTATTAATTTTATATTCTTAACACTCCCCCTCACGTGTGGACTGCTGGCAACTTTTGGTCTAGCCCAAGTTCGTGGACAACTAAGGGAGAAAATTATTTGTTAATAAGAGCTTAACGAGGTTCGGACCCTTGACCTTTGGCTTTGATACCATGTTAAATTTGACATGCTGACCAATTTTCCTAAAAGCTTAAGCCATTAGGAAGAGCAACATCTATGATATTATATTGTTAACATTCCTCCCTCACGTGTGGGCTGCTGACAGCTTTGGCCTAGTCCAACCCACCATGTGAACAACAAAGGGAGGAAATATTTCTCTTAATAAGAGCTTAACGAGATTCAAACCCTTGACATCATATGGGATATCCATCATATGTCTAAGGCATAATAGTGAAATGAGAAATTCATGTTGGACATTGTCAAATGTAATTTCTTAGCTACAAGCTGTCGTTGTGCTTTGCAATACATCTTTGTGTTCCCCCAAGATGACTTATATCATCATTAACAACCAATATTAAATCTTTTTTAATCTCCTCAATACCATGAATAGAGGCGGAGGCTCATGGGTGTCTCAAGTGCATTCATTGAAAAAATAAATACTTTTTAATAATGATTATTACACAACCCAATATTCAGCCACCGTCAACCGACGCTCAAGCGTCGGAGGGAGACGGGGAGGGGGTGACTGCCCCCTTCCCCTCTCCTCTCCAACGTCGGAGAGGAGGGGCGTGGAGCCCATGTGCAGAGGAGGGGGAGGGCGCCCTCGCCTCCTCAAGGGAGGAGAGGGGGAGGGGGACGACAACCCTTGTTACATGCAAGCAAGGGGGAGGGGGCGCTGCCATCCTCGCCGACCACTTTCTCTCACTATCCTTATTGGCCACCTTCTTCACTCCACCATCGGAAATTACGATGCCCGTTGGAGCCGTCGCCTTTGCTCCTCGCCATGCCTCAGCTACGCATTGTCAGAGCTTGTTGAGTCGGCCCCAACGTTCGATGTTGCAGCGCTGCAACGAGTCATCGAGGCGCACGGTTGGCTATTCGTGATTGTGGAGGGGAGTCCCCTCATCTACCTCTGATAGTTGCAGGGTGTTCGTGGTGTCGTCGACAACCATACCAGGGAGAAGCAAAAGAGGACGGGAGGGGGTGGTGTCCCTCCCCCTCCTCTGCTCGCGGGGCCTCCACGCCCCCTCCTCTCCGGTGCCTAAGCGTCAGCCGGGGATGACTAGAGAGAGAGGGAGAGGGGCGCACCCTTTATGTTCTTTTTTTCTTTTTGTATTATTTTAATATTAGTTTGTGCTTTATATAATTTTTAAAAAATAAGATGCCATGTCAGTAAAACAATCGAAAAATTGACTATTCTTGATCGAAAGGGCATTTAGGGTCTGTTTGGTTGGGGGTGAAAGGAAGGTAAAGAAGGGGAAGGAAAAGGAAGAGAACATGTTTCCCTTGTGTGGTTGAGTTTAAGTTGGATGGGAAAGGAGAAAATTTTTCCCTTCATTCTCCTCCAATATCTCATTTTTCTTTCCCCTCCAAATCGGAGTGGAAAGGAAGGAAAAGGTATAATTAAAACAAATTTCCGTATTTAGTCTTATAAACTTAACATATAAATACACACATGAGGAATAAAATAGTTTAAATAAATTTATTATTAAATCTTCATTCCCTTCCCTTCCCATTACTCATGTCATCCAAACAAGATTAAGTATTCTTTTTTATTCTCTTCATTTACCTTCCCATCTTTTCCCTTCCCCCTTTTCCTTTCCTTTCCCTTTAGATTTTTGAACCAAACAAGCCCTTAGTAAAAAATGAAGAGTAGTTTGGTTATAAAGTAAAATTGGAGGGTAGCGATGGGAAAAAATTGGGATATTTCTTAAAATAAGAATTTTTATTATAAAACTATGTGCTTGGTACCACACTATGGATGAGTTATGGTTAGATATGATAAATTAATAATAAAAATAATATGTAATAATTTTGTAAAGATAATAAATGAAAAAAGGATTACTAGTGAGAAGAAATAAAAAAATTATGGCCCAAATGTTAAAGATAATCATGAATCATTTGGAGTATTAATTAATGTTAAGTATCAAGATTTAATGAAAAGTAATGTCCCATTCACTAGGGTTCAAATTTGGGATGGATGCACAAGTCATTAGTGTTCCATCTCGAACAAATATGTAACATATAGATTTCTGAATGTACGTGCAGTCATGGACATGGTCCCACCTTTGGCCATCATGCTTATTAATTTGGTTGGAGCATCAAGTACTCTGAATAAGCTATGAGAAATTCAACCTGTAAAGTTGCCAAGGCATTGATAAGTGGTGAAATACGAAGTGGCCGAGAAAAAATCAAGTAACTACTCTTAAAAGAACAAGTGATACAAGATAGGGATCATTTTTTACTCTTATTAGGTATCAAACAACCTCTCTATATCATGTCTCCTTTAGGCCCAATTGATTAATTCCTATTAAAATTATATTTTATTTATTTGTCAAATAACACCTCTGTTTAATCTAACCTTTTTTCTCCTAACAATATATATCTCTTAGTTGTTTTTCCAAGTACCAAAATACCCTTAGTATTTTACTCAAACAACCTCCCTATGTCCAACAGACCAGCCCAACAGATTTAATTTATCTGACTTTTTTTTCTCCTATCAATGTATGTCTCAGTTGTTTTTCCAGATACCAAAATAGTTTTATCATTGTCGACTTGCTAGTTCCCACTGATTCAAGGTATTTTGCATGTTATATTTTAAGTTTGTAAAAGTCTTTACTACATTTATTGTGTAAATTATTACTAATTCATATTTATCTTTTAGGAACAATATATTGCACTTCATTTAGAATTTAGGGTATTTTCTATATATTTTTTGTTCATAATAATTAATATTTTCGTTCTTTTATCAACTTCTACATAATGAATAAAATATATTGTCTAAATATTAGTACTTTTATCTTAATTTTCATACTTTTAACTTTTTCCTATCCATAGACATTTTTTTATTCATGTATGTTAAAAATGAATAAAATTCTTTTATCGTTCATCATAGTGTTAGAGAAATATTTTTTCCAAAAAAAAAATCACATCCATCTCAAACTTCAGTTCATGACCAAGGAAGTGGAACAAAAGAAAATTATGTAAAAAATTCAAATAATGACCCAGAATCTTCAAAACAAACTTGAATTGATCTAAGAACTCTTCTAGCATACCCTGAAGGAAGGAAAAGATCTCAAGTTATCATCCTAATGATCAAGATGAACTTAGGAGGTCTTATTTACTAAGAGGGCCTTTTCAACGTAGAAGTCATGTTTTCCCTCAAACAGGTCAAAAATTACGTCGATTCAATCCTAATTGGTTTACTCAATATTCGAATTGGTTAGAATATATAGTATTACAAAAGATGAAGTATTTTATTTAAATTGTTATCTTTTTAAAGATGATATTGGAAGTGAGATGCATTTGTCAAAGAGGATTTTTAAAAATGGCATAAAATTTCTGAAGTAAACTTGATATTCATATTGGTGCTATAAGCAATTCTCATAATCAAGCTATGTAAGTCTGAAGTATTAATGAATCAAAATCAATTTATTCGATTGGCTCTCAAGAAGCAATCAAATCAAGTGAAAATTAATAACTCATGAAGGTATAGGTAGAGTATATTGAATAATGCACCTAGAAATCAATAAATGGCCTGATATCCAAAAAGATCTCGTGAATGCAGCTATACAAGAAACAACTAAAACCATTCTTAATTATTTCAAAGATGACATATTCAAAATTTTGGTTAATGAATTTTATGGTGTGTATAAAAAGGAACAAATGTCAGTGGCTTTACAATTTGTTTATGAAAAAGGATATTTTAAAGAATATTTTTTTAGTATTGTTTATGTGAATGATAAGTGTTCTTACTCTCTTAAAAAACAATTGAGTTGTTACTTTCTCAATGCAAGTTGAATATATCAAGAATAAGAGACCAAGGTTAATTACGATGGAGCAAATAATATGCGAAGTGAATTCAATGGTCTTAAAGCTCTGATTTTGAGAGAAAATGAATCAACATATTGTGTCCATTGTTTTGCACAACAATTAACACTATTAGTTATTGCAAAGGATTTGCATTCCCTTTTAATTGGGCTATCATCATTGGCAGAGGTAGGACTAATTCTCACGGGGTTCACTAATTAAGAACGGATAGAAATGCTTTGAACTATTCTGTACTCACATAAATTTTGTTCTAAGATTTTGAATTAATTTTATTTAGCAAAAATTTCTAATCCAAATCATCTATGTATATATACTTTTATAAATAAAAATTTCTAATCCAAATTATAATAAGAATAATAATGTTTAATATAAAAAAGAAATGACTATTTTAACAAATCTATCTAATAACATTTTAATGTTAATTAAATAACTTTTAATAATGACATAATTATACTATGAAAAATATGTTATAAACAATGGCATACAACTTAAATAAATCATATAATTATATATATAAAAAAATCATATATAAAACAATAAAACATTTGACCTGGAAGGTACGGAGTTGAATTAATGGCATATAAATTTCACAAGAAAATGAATTATTTTAGTATTTTTGTATTAAATCTAAATTTAACAAAATATATTTAAAGGTACATAAAACTTAACAAAAGATGGAAAATGATATGAAGCATCAGGTATTTATGCTTAAAACATTGGTCTAGTAATGTGATTTTTATTAGAAAATAATGATGCTTTAATAAAGATTAATAATATATACCTCCATAGTTTTTTTTAAATGACCAACATAGATTAAACACAATAACATTTTTTTAAAATAAGAGTTTTTATTATAAAACTATGTGCTTGGTACCACACTATGGATTATGGTTAGCTATGATAAATTAATGATAAAAATAATATGTAATGATTTTGTAAAGATAATAAACGGAAAAAAGATTACCAGTCATAATATGACACAAATGTTAAAGATAATCATGAATCATTTGGAGTATTGATTAATGTTAAATATCACAAACGGAAAAAAGATTACCAGTCATAATATGACACAAATGTTAAAGATAATCATGAATCATTTGGAGTATTGATTAATGTTAAATATCACAAGATTTAATAAAAAATAATGTCTCTTTCACTAGGGTTCGAATTTGGGATGGGTGCACAAGTCATCAATGTCACCACCAACACAGTGATTGCAAGCTTTTGATTCATTTCGAACAAACATGTAACATATAAATTTCCAAATGTCAATGCATGCATGTGCAAGCGTGAGCAAGCACGTGTCCCCGCCTTTGGCTATCATACGTCAAGATAAGCTACGAGAAATTCAAAGCCTCTATAGTTGCTGAGACATTGATAAGTGATGAAATACAAAGTGATTGAGGAAAAAAATCAAGTAACTAGTCTTAAAAGAACAAGTGATACAAGATGGGCATCACAATATTTTTACTCTTATTATATGTCAAACAACCTCTCTAGATCATGCCTCCCTAGGCCCAAAATATTAATTCCTACTATAATTCTTTTTTTTATTTGTCAAATAACACCCTTATTTAATGTAACTTTTTTTCTCATATATGTCTCTCAGTTGTTTTTCCACCTACCGAAGTACCCTTAGTATTTTTACTTATTTGTCAAATAGCCTCTCTAAGTCTAATAGACTAGCTATACAGATTGTTTCCAATTAGGATCACCACAACAAATTTTAGTTAAACTTCTATCTTATTTTCTTAATATTTGTCAAATGACATGACTGGATCTTGCCTTCCCTATGCCCAACAGATTAATTCCTATTAAAATTCTATTTTGTTTATTTGGCAATGACGTCATATTTAATCTAACATATTTTCTCCTATTAATCTATGTCTCTCGGTTGTTTTTTCCACATACCAAATACTTTTTGTCATTGTCGACTTGTGAGTTCCCTCTAATTCAAGGTATTTTGCATGTTATCTTTTAAACTTGTAAAAGTCTTTTTCTACGTTTTTTTTGTGTAAATTATTACTCATTCATATTTATTTTTTTCTGCAATAATATATTTAACTTCATTTGGAATTCTAGATACTTTCGACATATTTTTTATTCATAATAATCAATAGGATTTAATTCTTGTGCTACCAACTTAAGTTGGTAGCATTTTGCTACCAATTTTTTATCCATCGGATCTTTCATCAATAGCTGCAATCGCGCGCATTTCACAAGCCATCTGATTCACCATCTACTGCTCAGATATGTTTTGCTTTTTTCAATTTTTTCCCATTAACCCAACCCTACCATCTCATTTTCTCATTCGTCTTCTCTCTCCTCACCGACCCCTTCATTCGCCCCCCGCAATCTGCACGCCGACAATGACGCCGAGACGCTCCAATGACGATCTCTCCCCCGACGAGATTGTCCGCCGCCGATGCTGGCACCGAGATTGCCCGCCGACACCCCCTCTCTCGTCGAGCTCGTCCGTCAATGACGACCGCTCTCTCTCCCGGCATCCTCGACGTGACCTCCCGCCAGATCTGCGTAGATCTACGTCCCCTATCCGCTCGCTCGCGACCTCTCCCCTATCCAAGCCACCCGTGACCTCTCCCTTGTCCAAGCCGGATCTTGTCCCTCTCGACGTCTTCATGCACGCCGAGCTCCTTGCCTGACTGCCGATCTCTCCGCACGTAGCCGCACTATGACCAAACCTCTGCGACGACCTCCGCCCTGACCTCGGCCGACCTCCGCCACGACCCCCGCCGACCTCCGTGACGACCTACATGACCCCATCGAGCTCCATCGCCAACACCCGTCGTCAACCTTGACTATCGTCGACCCCCACCACCGCCTCGCACACTCGCCGCGACCTCCGCCTCGCCCACTTGCAGCAGCCGCCGCCTCTCCCACTCGCCGTGACCTCCTCCTTGCCCACTTGCAACTGCCGCCACCTCGCCCACTCGTAGCCTCCGCTGCCTCTCCCACTCATCGCGACCTCCACCTCGCCCACTCTGCCTCGCCCACTCGCAACCGCCGCCGCCTCGCCCACTCGCAACCTCCACTGCCTCTCCCACTCGCCGCGACCTCTTCCTCACCCACTCCGCCTCGCCCACTCACAATCGTCGCTGCCTCGCCCACTCACAATCGTCGCTGCCTCGCCCACTCGTCGTTGCCGCCTCACCGCCTCTCCCACTCTCCGCGACCTTCGCCTCGCCCACTCGCAACCGCCGCCGCCTCGCCCACTCATAGCCTCCGCCGTTGTCGCCTCACCCACTCTCAGACTCCGCCGCCTCTCCCACTCGCCGAGACCTCCGCCTCGCCCACTCACCACCGCCTCGCACACTCGCCGCGACCTTCGCCTCGCCCACTCGCTGCAGCCACGTGAGGATTGTGCGGCCGCGGCCCGACAACCCTCACCGATTACAGTAGATCACATGCATGTAATCTCGAGAAGACCAAAGTAATCGAAGACTATAATCGAGATTACTGAATTTTTTAATTTGATTTACAATTTGGAGTTGTAACATGTACATTAATTGTAACTTGATTGTAATTTTTGAGTTGTAATTTGATGTGGGATAAGTTGATGACTTTATGTAAGAACTTTTTTGATGTGTAAGAATCTTTTTGAAAGGTCCGCATTTGTGTAATGTTACCAGAACGATGAGGGCAAACTCTTCAATTATGTAATAGATTTGTTAATAGGAGTGTTGCAAACACATCTAAAATTTCTTTCTCAAAACGGCACTTGTTATGAATCTCGATGGTGTAAGAGAGGCAGATGAGACTCGATAGCAGTGAGGTGAGATGAATCTCAACAACGATAGAGAGACGGACGGGGCTCAACGGCGACATAAGGAGGCAAATTATTGGCTTAACATGTAATAATTCCGACATGGTTAGAATATTTACACGGATTAAATATAGATTAATGATTAATTTCAAAATATCATTGATTAACTAATTACATAGTGATTAACACTAATTATAGGGTCCATTATAATGTGATTAACACTAGATTAAAGTGTCCGGCAGCTGCAGCGGCGGTGTGGGAGGTCGGCGGCAGCAGGGCCAGGCGTCGGTGGAGGTGCACGAGATAGGCGAAGATGGTCGTGCTCGGCGGCGGCGGGTCACGAGATCGACGGAGGTGGTTGAGCTCGGCGGTGGCGGTGCACGATCTCCTTGCGTCGGTGGTCGAGATAGATGGTGGCGGGTCGCGAGATCAGCGGAGATGGTCGTGCTCGGCGGCGGTGGGTAGCGAGATCGGCGGAGATGGTCGTGCTCGGCAGTGGCGGGTCGCAAGATCGGCGGAGATGGTCGTGCTCGGCGATGGGGACACAGATCTGCGTGAGATATGTTCGGAGGTCACGCCGAGGAGGCTGGGGGATGCAGATCTGTGCGAGATGGCCGGAGGTCGTGCCGAGGAGGCTGGGGGACACAGATCTGCGCGAGATGATCGGAGGTCGCGAGTGGGCGGACGGGGGGACACAGATCTGCGCAGATATGGTCGGAGGTCGCGCCGAGGATGCCGAGGGAGAGAGCGGCCGTCGTCGGCGGGCGAAAGGCGATCATCGATGGATGAGCTCAGCGAGAGAGGGGGCGTCGGTGGGCGATCTCCGTGTCGGCGATGGACGATCTCATCAGGGGAGAGATCATCATCGGTCGTTGTCAGCGTGCGGATAATCCGCAGGGGGCGAACGAAGGGGTCGGTGAGGAGAGAGAAGACGAATGAAAAATGAGATGGTAGGGTTGGGTTAATGTAGGGCTGAGCACGGTCCGGGTCGACCCAGACAGCACCGACTTGGAAAATCGGGTAAAAAACTCGGCCCGGACAAGATCCGATCCAGGCCCGGGTCTAATGGGTGAAAAACCTAATGGGTTTCGGGTCAGGACCGGGTCTGCAGTGCAGATACCCGACTCGAATTCGACCCGATTTATTATTCACTATATAAACCCGCCGGCCATTTAATTCTTTCATTTCACACATGGCTTTCTCTCTCCCATCTCTCTCATGCCTCGCTCGACACCCTCTCCCTCTCTCTCACGGTGGCGACGGAGACGACGACGACTCTAACGAACCTCTCTCCTCCGACGGCCCTCCCCCTCTCCTGACTCCCTCTCTCTCTCCTTCGGCCGCCTGGCGTCCATATCCGGATGATAAATATCATTTGATTTTGCATTTAGCTTACTTCTGATGATAAATATTTTGACAACTACAAACGTCTTATCGTTGTCATTGTAGTCAAAAGATCAAGATATTATGAATGCTATAAGATTTATTAACACATGCGAAGAGAAATTGCAAAAATTGAGGGATGAAGAAGGGAATTACTAATGAAAGATGTTTATTCTTTTTGTGAGCACCATGTTCTCTCTATTCCCAATATGGATGATATATTTGTTATTGATGAAAGATCATGAAGTTAAACCCCCCAAATAGCAAACCTACATTATTATTGTATTAATTTATTTATGATGGTAATAGACAAGTTGCTTTAGGAGCTTAGTAGTCGCTTTAATGAGATAAATAAGTTTCTTATTGATGTGGCCTATCTTAATCTGGTCGATTCTTTTAAGTCTTTTGATATTGCAAAATTAGTGAAGTTTGATCAATTATATCCTAATGACTTTTCTCAAGTGTTACTGATATGCGTTCAAATTTGTATTATTGATATGCGTTCAAATAATCATTTTCAAAATTTGAAGAAATTTGGCGATCTTTCTTAGAAATTGGTTTACTTACTTCTAAAGTTGTCTTTAATTCTACTTGTGACAACTGCAAGTGTTGAAATAGCTTTTATAACATTCTTGCACTTGCATAGTATATTATTTGCTTTGGGTCTTGTCCTGTATGGTTTTATTAAAATATGTCCTACTAAGTTAAGATCATATTCCCATATATATCCAACATTTCTTTCATGACTTGTGCATATGTAACATCCTCAATGAGTTATTTTTGTATTGATTATTAGCCAAATCACATCAAAACATGTTTAATATGAAAAAAAATATATTAAACTTCATCTAAACTAATTATTATTATAAAATATTTTTTAACTAATATTTAAATGATTCTATTAATCATATGAGATCGTTAGGATCGGATAAGATCATAATATTATGTTACTAAAATTAAGATCGTATTAAGATATTGGAGGTCGAGATCGGTTATGGATAATAAGATCGTAAAATCGTAAGATCATAAAATCTATATTGAGATCTTGGAAACTATGGTTTTGTCATTAAAAACAAATTAATTTGTATGCTGGATAGAAAAGTTCTAAGAGGGAGGGGAGGGTGTGGATCGATGTATAAAATTATTAACCAAAAACTTCAACTTGATTTTACAAAAATTGAGTAAAATTGTTGTGCACTATAAGTAATGCAAGTAAAAAGAACAAATCTAAGAAGGCAAGACATGTTATGGATAATAAGATCGTAAAATCGTAAGATCATAAAATCTATATTGAGATCTTGGAAACTATGGTTTTGTCATTAAAAATAAATTAATTTGTATGCTGGATAGAAAAGTTCTAAGAGGGAGGGGAGGGTGTGGATCGATGTATAAAATTATTAACCAAAAACTTCAACTTGATTTTACAAAAATTGAGTAAAATTGTTGTGCACTATAAGTAATGCAAGTAAAAAGAACAAATCTAAGAAGGCAAGACATGTTAATAAGATTCGACCTAAATGGCCTATGTTCTCACTCCAACACCTCTATCTTGGAACCATTAGAATTCCATTATTTTTCCTTTTTAATATATTTTGCATCGCACCACCTTTTCTTCGCTCAAAAAGCAAGATACACTTTACCTTACTACAAGCTTTTAGATATATCGAAACAATATACTAAAGCTTTTCTCTAACATCCTCCTCTTAGAATGAATGCTTAGGAGGAAAGGGAATGATTTACAGAAAAAATGCTTAAATGCAAATTTTGGACTATCTAGGTGTTGTAGTATGATTTAACTTGCATAATAATCTCTTTACCCCCCCCCCCCCCCCCCCCCCCCCCCCCCAAAAAAAAAAAACTTGCATAATAATCTTCTCTTGAGATGTATAGATTCTTTGGCTGTTGGGCAACATTTTCACATATTCATCTAAAAAATTACTCATTACCAAAGTCGTCAAATTGTAACCAATTGGTCGGTAATAGGTGGCAAGTCAAAACTTTTTTGAAGTTGTTGGAGTCTTCGTTTGACCATTCACACTTCTTTGACTGTCTTTTCGAGTGATCGATTGAACAATTATGTCAAATACTAGTTAGTTCATATATTGATCTCATAGTTCTCAAAATTAATATGTAATAAATTTAAAACCATGATTAAAAATATGAACACTATGATTAGATTTTTACAAATTATATATTGAGTCTTTATATCTCATTATATATTTTTAATAACAAATACATTACAGGATGACTCTTTTTATATCATTATATTTTGTACGATGAAATATAGCATCATGATTAAATTTTCATAAATTTTAAGTTGTATCTTTATATTTTTTAAAACCTAAAAGTAATCATATATAAGTGCATCTTTATGTGTATTAATATTTTAATAGCATGACTAATTTTCACAAATTACTTGTTAAATCTTTATATTCCATTATATTTTTTTATAATAACAAAGAATCATACATAAATGCATCCTTAATGAATATGTACTAATTTTTAACACTTATTCACAAAATTAGATACTGGCTCTTTATATTCTATTATTTCTTTGTAATAATGGAGAACATCATATTAAATAATACTTAAGACTTCAGAATTAAAATAAAAAGGTTAATGAGTATGTAGAGCATTGTGTTATACACGCTTATTTCTTATAAGTTAATTTAATGATTATAATGTATTATTAAATTAATTATATACTTCTTATATGAAATAATATATTTTTTTGGGATAATTTGATAATAGAAAAGTGTCATCTAAGGCTAAATAAATTATAATAATTGATTTAATCATATTTATTAAATTGGCTTGATCATGATCATAGGATAATTCAATGATCTTGATCATAATCATATTTATTATTTAACACATACTCTAAGTTAATATATAATTATTTTATTAATTTAACAAGTAAATTAGTGTTCTATGCCAAATGCTCTATATATATATTTTCCTCTTAAAATAATACTTATTCTTATGTTATAAAAGACATAATGTTTTTTATAGTCATCTTAAATGTTTTAAAAATTATATTTAAATTTATCATAAATATTTATACAGTCATCTTAGTCATAATATTTTAAACTTCACTAACGTTTGTCTTAAGTCAAATTATATGATATTTATAGATATATTTTATATGACAAAAAAGTACTTATATATTATAAATCATAAAAGTATATTTGATTTAAATAATATTTTAATATTATTTGAATTGTGTGAAGTGGGAATGAGTTACCTAATCAAAATATATTCACATGTTAATATTTTGTTTGTACTGTTAGCACTCAAATAATAATTAGTAACATTATAATCAATTTTATCTGTTAGCATTAAAATATGAAGAAAAATCATGAGACATAATCTCCTTTTTTTAATGATGATAAATTCAGACGATAAAGAGAGAGAGGATGATACAATATGTATAAGTTCGTTCACCCTAAAAATAGGCATATAGCATTTATAAGTTCTCTCCTCCTCAAATCTGCTCTTATTTGATTTGTAACGTTTAGGGCACAATATGCATATGAATACATAATGGCTCAAAGACATACAATAATCAAACCAAGAGAAGTGATATATGCCAAGTCAACATATAATCATCATATCCAAAGTAAAATGATATACTAAGTCAAGTACAACCAAATTGTGTATATGCTCATGGAACTACATGTGACGCATGTCGCTACAAACATTTAAACCCAAGATGGTCCATGTTGCTATGATACATCTAACATTAAAACTTTTCTTTTTGACATCATCAAAGAGTGGTACACACAAAACACAACAAAAAATGCGTACACCCCGTTAGAGCCATTATTTTAACTTACTGTCAAAAGAACAAAGCCCTATGCAGAATAAAACTCCTCAAGTGTTCTCGCCATGAAATCCATGTCATGACACATTCATCTCATATCACGCTCCATCTTGGTCTTTGATGAGCAGGTGAAGTCATATCACAAGGCGTGAAAGACAACAACTAAGGTGTAGTGGGGGACCCCAAGACTTAGTAAGTGCAACGTGTGAAAGTGTAAGCATAATTCAATCAAGTCCAGCCTCTTGTGCATCATCAGTAACTCGAGTGTTCTGAACACCATGAAGATGCTTTTTGTGCATAATTTTGGCACTAGTGATATCTCATGATTGTGACTTAATATATTCTTCATATATAGGGAATGATATCAGACAAAAATGATTTGGGTGATCCATTGACCAAAGTAGAGAATATGGTTCCCTTAGCACTAGAAGCTCTTTTTTTTTCAAGTATGTTTAAGGAGTCTCAAGCGATAGTACTAACCCATCTAGCGTCTACTCAAATGACATAATTACTATTCGATTAATGAATATATCAAATATCAAATGTGGTTGAGGCAAAGGTAGAGGCAGTTGGTGGTGGTGGGGGGGGGGGGGAGCGAGGACTGGAGGAAGAATGTCAGCCTTGAGGTCGTGAACAACCCTAAAGGGAACTTTAGATTCTGACTAGAGCTCAACAATGAAGAAACTAGCATATTTGATGCGACAATGGAAGAAAATTGTTTGGGTAGGGATAGGTTCATCATTTGGCCTAAAGCTTAACATCTCGGGCGAGAGAAAAATAGCCAAATAGTTCAAAGAGATATCATCTTGCACCTAGGGGTGTGATTGCCTAAATTCAATCGGAGTAGCTACAACAATGGGATAAATTACTGGAAACAAAATTGGTTTTAGGAACGATAAATAAATGTTTGTGTGAGGTCACTAATGGTCATAAGGTAGTCAGACAAAATTGTTGTTAGCGGCCAAAGAGAATATGTACAGAGGTCTACATCAAGAGAGATGAGAGGGAGAGACATAGGGGCACAAGTAATGGTCCTCCAAATTGTTGATGATGACTAAAGAAGGGGAGGCGACCAATAGTGAAGTTGGAGGTGAAGTGGTCGATTGATCGAGAGCGGATGCGAATTGTGGCTCTTGACATTTCACATATGCTGGTCGATATTGTTCGTCCAATCTCGTGTGCAGTCGACAATTGATGTGTTAGACCAATGTTCGATTTTGTATTGATATTAGTCAAACAATAATGTCTATCCAAGTCAACGAAATGTGATCATTCAATGACAATTTGTGATTTTTTCTATATCGAACTATATCTAAAATAAAAATTTATTATTTGCAACAAGATCATATAAGTGTTGTGAAACATCTTTTTAATCTTCAATTTAGTTCAAAAATGAATTTTGCATAACCAAATCAATTTCTATTAGAATAATTTTGCAATCAAATTTCAGTCATCCTTAATTCCCTCTAAGCATACGTAAGTGTTCTTCACTCAAATGATTTGTAAAGATGTCGTTGATGTAAAAATGTTTAATTGTTAAATGTTAGTAAATGTACTACTTGCTCAAGTAATAAAGTATAACGAGTATGAGATATCACAAGGAATTAACTTATCTAACTATCTAATCACAATGATTAATAGGAGATGACATGATTTTTGTAGAAGAGTTTCATGAAATAAAATTGCAAAAAAAAAAAAAATAAAGGGTTAAATTAAACTAATCTAATAATATCTAGGTTCTTAGGATGAGTTGATATTATTAGGAATAAACTAAGTTGATATTTTTAGTAATTAATTTTTACAATGATTTATAAATTTAGTCTTTAGATAGATTAAGAACACTCAAAATTATGATCCCCTTGTCCCGTGATAGAATCAATTATCCTTAACTATTACAAACTAAGAGCAATACCCCCAAATATACTTAAGTTAGGATGTGATAAGTTATACTGAGCAATCATTGCAGGACCAATCATATATACTATAGATTTTAGTATCCCTTTTCATCTCTACGATAATGCAACAAAATTTACTTCCACCAAAATAGTAAATGATCAATTCTACAAATAAATTAATAGAGAAAGTGTCAATAGTCAACTAATTAGTTTAAAGAGGGATGAAGTGATGGAGTAAGAGTCCATAAAAAATATATTTGGATATGTATTCAAGGAGCGAGTCAAGTTAATTGAATTGAATTTTTTTATTTTGATAAAAATTATAATGCATAACTATTATTAATTTGTCAAAATAATCAATTTGATGAGTTTAATTTTAAGTTATGTAGTGGCCTTACAATCACCAACCTAATCTTACTTAAAATTTTAAAATATCCAAACAATTTATAGATTTTCTAAGTCCAACTCACTCTAATTAAACTCAACACATCCCTATTAAATCCTTCTGAGATGGAAGAGATTTTGGGTCAGAATAACACTTCATCACTTATAAATACACTACTTATCATATAATTTAGGACATATAATTTTTTAATTATAAAACTCTATTACTTTTCTTGTTCCTCTCATTCTCTCAAGTTCAGTTGTCCCCATTTTTTTAATGCTCAACGAGGCATTGGATATTGATATTTGTGTTGTCATCCTTGTTAAGTGACAAAGAATATTAATATAAAAAATAATATCAATGTGTCTAGTATCCCATAAATAACTTATTGAAATTTTCTGCCTTAAACAAATTATAAGGAGTTATTTCACTTTTGAGCTTAGAACATTTTCTACATGTTTAGCTTAAGGTTGTAGTCTCCATCTTTGAATGATCTAAGTTAACACATATGTAGTGCAAAATTTGATCACATGATTAAAGTCTCTAATGGTAATTTAAATTTAAAATTAAAATATGTATATCACGTACATTGTGTATTGCCTGAATCATGGGCATTGTCAAAATTATCTCACTTTTTTAAAAAAAAATTGTTAGGGTTGAGCAAAATCAGGTTCGGGATTGACCACACTGACACTATTTGCTACGGATTTCTAGAGAGTATATGATCGAACCGGGATAAAAATTGGCACATTCCAAATTGTCCCCCTGTTCAACCATAATTAATAAAAAATATAATATTAAAAACATATTTAATACTATTATATAAATATAATAATTATCAATTAAATTGCATATATAATAATATAATAGAATGTATGTTTAATATATATAATAAACTATAAAATTTTAATTAAAATAGATCTAAATATAATATTTTAAAATAATTTAATATAATAATATGATATATAATACTAGGTTGGGACACAATTTGAATTTTTACAAACCGGCCCGTCACAAAGAATGTGACACAATCCCGCATCGGTAGGTAACTTCGGGCTGACGCGGGTTGAGGCGATCGGGTTGTCCCGGCCCGTGCTCGCCCTTAATTTTGTTTAAACCACTTTTTTATTTAACCTCAATATATATTGGACAATGATAATTTTTTAATACACTCACTCTGGAAATATTCCCCCATATTACACGTTTTCAACTCAACACCTCTATCTACCAAAGAGTGAGAGAAAATAATCTATTAGTCGCCCAAACACATTTATAATCAAATTTTCTATTCTTAATATAATTCAAATTTTTTTCTTAATTCTAATACATTTTACCACAAACATAGGGTGGCAAGCCACACAACTAATTTTTAAAACTCATGGCATTTGGCAAACCACACAACTAATTTTTAGGTTCAATTAAAAAGTAAATTATTTAGACACATATGTCAATCATGAACAACAAGTGTGACACAAGTGCCTGAGAAATATTTTCTTCCATTCCAAAGGGATGTAGCATCCTAAAATGTACTTGTGCATCATTAATTTTGTGAAGCTAAATTAGGTCGAAACGAACGAGTCACGCAGCGAGCTATTTTTTGGCATAATTTCGTGCACCAACTTAATTATTAACGTACGATAACCTAATATTTACCTTCCAAATTCGGTAATATGCATTTAATATTTCTGTCCATGACTATATCTTATCTGTGCCTCTCTCTCTCTCTCTCTCTCGCTCTCATGATCCTCTCACATCCTGGGAAGTTGGGTGCACATTGTGGCATCTCACACTTTTCTTTCCCTCAAGAGAGTCATGGATTACCAAGCTAATGTTAAATGCCTCCAACTCATTCTCCAATAATTAGAAGAAAATTGCTTAAAGAATAATAATGAGATTTCCTTTGAATTAAACAAGTAATGCAAAATAAAAAACTCACCTACAATAAAGGAAAAATCTGATCAATCCAAAAAAAAAAAATAGAAAATTAGAGACCCAAACATGATTTAGAATGATTTTAATAAACTACAATCCATCCGTTAAAATTAAAGTCCCATCCAAAAAATCATGTGGAGCTCATTTTTTTATTTGTATAATTTAATTCCTAATTTATCCATTTTTTTATTATAGAGATAATAAATTTTGTATAAATTTTCATACTTTTCTATCACATTCTCGAACTTTAATTTGGTACTTTTAAAATTTTAGTAATATATTTTATGTTTAATATAAAATTAAATAATTTTTATATAAGGGGTGTTAGAAAAATCTAGTCAACCTGAAAAATCTACCCAATTCGAAAAAATTGAATCGAAAAAATCGAAAATTAAGAGGTCGAATAAAATTTAGGATGATTTTTAATAAAGAAAAATGACCCGCTTAAATTAGAGCTACACTCCAAAAAATTGTAAGGACCGTGAAGCCCGTTTTATTTATTAATTTTTATTTATATAATTAATTTATAAGTAATTATTTCTTTATTACTATATTCATTTTTTATATAGTTTAATATGTTCTTATCACATTATAAAATTGTAATTTAATAGTTAATTATGAAATTAAATATATTAATATTAATTTATTATATTTTTTGGAAATATAATTTTATTAAAATAGAAGTCCGGAAAAACCATCCGAAAAGATTGATCATGCATAAGGTGATTTTTCTTTTTTCCTAATTAGTTTTAGGTTAATTTTTATAATTTAAAAAAACCGTAATGGATTAATTTTTATAATTTTTATAATTTTAAGTTATTTGAATTGTAAAATCCATCCGATCATAATCACTTTCACCCATATTTTTATATTAATTTTAGTTTATTATATATATTTTAAAAATAAAGTATGTCCTTCCAAAAAAAAGATTTGCGAGAACCTACAACATAAAACACGTTGATGAAAAAAATATAAATAGGAGGGACATATAAATAAATGTATAATTAGAATGTAGGAAAATTTGAAAAAAAAACAAAAAAAACCATTGCCCTAAAAATCTTTGTATCCTACCAATTTGTACCAATCCAACTCGTTGCTAAAGAAAAATAACATTACAGAGAAAAAAAAAAGCAACACCTACTGTAAGAAAAAGACACGGCGCAGTCTTCCCGAGCTCGCCTGTGCGCCATCCCCCTCCTAATCCCCATCTCTCTCTCCCCCTCTCTCTCTTCACTCCTCTCCCACATCGCCCCCCATTTCGTCGTCCTCCCACCTCCGCAGGAATTTTTACAAGCACATCGACGGCACCATCGGATGAGATGATGGAATCGTCCGCGGATCCCATTTCCTCCTCCGCCTCCACCATCACCGCCACCGCTTCCTCCTCCTCCTCATCCGCGACATCCGCCGCCGCATCATCGCCGTCTTCGTCCCATTTCTTGGATCCCCGACCGCCCGCGGCTACCACATCGGCGGCTGCCGATGAGCCGGCGCCAGCCGGCGCCGCAACCTCCTCCGTCGCCCGCGATGCTGGGTCCGTCGGCGGCGGCGGGGGCGATGCTGTGGTAGTGGAGCGGCGGAGCGAGCACTCCGCCGTGTGCCGGTGGACCGTCGCCGGGTTCCCCCGCGTCAAGGCCCGCGCCCTATGGAGCCGGTACTTCGAGGTGGGCGGCTACGACTGCCGCCTCCTCATCTACCCCAAGGGCGACTCTCAGGCGCTGCCTGGCTACTTCTCCGTCTACCTCCAGATCGTCGACCCCCGCGGACCCTCGTCATCGTCGTCGAACAAGTGGGATTGCTTCGCCAGCTACCGCCTCTCCCTCCCCAATCACCTAGACGACGCCAAATCCGTGTCCCGCGATTCCTGGCATCGCTTCTCCTCCAAGAAGAAGTCCCACGGGTGGTGCGACTTTGCCCCCACCTCCGCCCTCCTCGACCCCCGGTCGGGGTTCCTCCTCGCCCCTTCCGACTCCCTCGTCGTTGCAGCCGACATCCTCCTCCTCCACGAGTCCGTTGCCTTTGTCAACGACCCCTCACCGCCGCCTCCCCAGCTGCTGCCCCCTGCTACAGCTGTTGCCGCCCCTTCCAGTGACGCCCTCAGCGGCAAGTTCACCTGGAAGGTCCATAATTTCAGTCTTTTCCGGGAGATGATCAAGACGCAGAAGATCATGAGCCCCGTGTTCCCTGCTGGTGAATGCAACCTCCGCATTAGCGTGTACCAGAGTGCGGTTGCAGGAGTCGAGTACTTATCTATGTGCCTTGAGAGCAAGGACACTGAGAAGGTCCCAGCAGCAGCTGCCTCTGCTTCTGCGGCAGCGATTGCTGCTAACCCTGAGCGCAGCTGCTGGTGCCTCTTCCGCATGTCGGTTCTCAACCAACGGCCTGGGATGAATCATGTGCACCGCGATTCCTATGGTCGGTTTGCAGCAGATAACAAGGGTGGAGACAATACTAGCTTGGGGTGGAATGACTACATGCGCATGGCAGATTTCATAGCCCCTGATGCAGGGTTCCTGGTTGATGACACAGCCGTGTTCAGCACATCATTCCATGTCATTAGGGAGTCCAACAGCTTCACAAAAAATGCAGGCATGCTGCTTGGAAGTAATGGAGGTGGGAGGGGTGCAGCAAGGAAATTGGATGGTCATTTTGGAAAGTTTACATGGAGGATAGAAAACTTCACCAGGCTCAAGGACCTGCTTAAGAAGAGAAAGATAACGGGACTTTGCATAAAAAGCCGGAGGTTTCAGATTGGCAACAGGGACTGTCGCCTAATCGTCTATCCTAGGGGTAAGTACATTCAGCCACAATCACCTTCTCTATTGCTATGTTTTGTATAGTAATGTCTTAGAGGAAATGTTTGTGTTTTTTTAATGCATGGAAGGAGAAAATATCTTATGTATGCTTTGAAATGATTTGAGTGATGTCAGGTACTCAATGCACGGAGGTGCTGATTTTGCTTTATTGACTTATCACACTTTATTTTCTATTGCTTCTGTTAACTCTTATATTTCTTTCCCATAAAAAAAGCTCTTATATTTCTTCCCTTGAAAAAACTTCTATTCCCTGCAAGATTTGGATTGTGTTTCATGAAACATCCAATAAGCTTGCGATCTTATCCGTGATTAATTGTCATAGTGCTGAGGTTTCATTCATGTGGCAAAGTTTAACGAGGGCTATTTTTTTCACATACATCTGTTAATGGATAACAGGACAATCACAACCACCTTGCCACCTCTCGGTGTTCCTAGAAGTCACTGATTCCCGTAACACAGTGAATGATTGGAGTTGTTTCGTCAGTCATCGGCTGTCTGTTGTTAATCAGAAAATGGAGGAGAAGTCTGTTACAAAGGAGTCACAGAATCGCTACTCCAAGTCTGCAAAAGATTGGGGTTGGCGTGAATTTGTGACTCTAACCAGCCTCTTTGGTCAGGATGCTGGATTTCTTGTTCAAGACACTGTTATATTCTCAGCTGAAGTCCTCATATTGAAAGAGACATCTTCCATGCAAGAGTTCAGTGATTCAGAGTCAGAAACTGGCACCATAGGACCAGGTTCTCAAACTGATGCAATTTCAAAGAGGGGTTCATTTACATGGAGGGTGGAGAATTTCTTGTCATTCAAGGATATTATGGAAACTCGAAAGATTTTTAGCAAGTTCTTTCAAGTTGGTGGTTGCGAGTTACGAATAGGTAATAAGAGGTTCGGCATATATTTTTCATCAAAATCTTGTCTGTTTTCCTGTGGTTTGAAAATGTCATTTTTTTAATGCAGGCGTATATGAGTCATTTGATACAATTTGTATATACCTGGAGAGTGACCAGTCATCTGGGAGTGATCCTGACAAAAACTTTTGGGTCCGCTACAGAATGGCTGTGGTTAACCAGAAGAATCCTGCAAAAACTGTGTGGAAGGAGTCTTCTATCTGCACAAAGACATGGAACAATTCAGTACTACAGTTTATGAAGGTTTCAGATTTAATGGAGTCAGATGCAGGATTTCTCGTACGTGATACTGTTGTGTTTGTTTGTGAGATCATAGATTGCTGCCCTTGGTTTGAGTTTTCAGATCTGGAGGTAAGACTGAAATCAACGAACAAAGAACCACATGATGACCAGATCTTGTTTGAATGGTGCTATTCTTTGCTTCCATAATCTGAGTTGATACCTGGAGCTTTACTACATTGTATATTCTTATTTAACTTTCAATTGTTCATTTACCTGTTTTCGTGGTAGTATTACTTAAATACACATTTGATACGATTCCTGGAAAGTGTTCTCACTTTCTTCCTTTATCTGGATCACATCATCTAATGTCTTAACAACTTACGTTATCTGCAACAAATAGATCAATGCCTAGGATTTCTTTGCAACCCTAAGGTTGCCGACCATGGTGTATATTGGATCGCATAATGCTATATACCAGGCATATTGTCATCTAATGGGAGTAACTAGTATTTCCTTATTATGCTTGTAATTGTCTTTATTTTTTTTTGTCTATAAATTTGCTTCATTAGTCCTGAATTCTGCTTCCAATTATTTAATAATTTGACCAAGTGAATTATCTCCACATGTTTATGTCAATTCTGTTTTTTACATAATATGGTTAAATAAGTTTCTTTGGATAGCTTATTAATCATCCAAAATTTATTACTTTGAACAAGCATAATATGCATGCAGATGTCTCCAACCTGTATGAAAATAAACCGGAAGTATGTTTTCTTGCGAAAGCATTTTTATTGCTATATCTTGTTCAGGCCCGAATAAAGGAGGATGGTTGTGTTAGGCCCCGACAGCTAGCGTAAAACTCTGTCGAATCTCATGAACATGGATCAACGAATGCGGAATGACGTCATATCATGTAGCCGACTCCACCTAGTGGGATAAGGCTTTGTTGTTGTTGTATCTTGTTTAGGACATGAGAAAGGTGGGGGGGGGAGTGAAGTTTATGATTTCTTTCGAGTTGGGAGTTAGCAGAAAACATAAAGAGAACTATTTCTTGAAACAGAAGATTAATTTTTTGTATGCTGGGTTTTTTCTAGTTAATAAGAATTGAAACATTACACGAAATATGGCATAAAACATGGGGATTAAATTAGCATCAAAGTTAGGATGCAAATTCTTAACTGTTTGTTTCTGCCTTAAAACTTCATGTCTTTTCTTTGTATTAGAAGGTAAGGCATTAAACAAATAAGGGCATTTCAAGTTCAGGATATATTTTCCCATAACCAGTAAAATAACTTACTACTATGGGTTTAGAAAGATTGTCAAACCAACAGGTGTTTATAATCTTCTGTCAGCTAGATATTTCATAATATTTTTGAAAGTGAGATATTTCATAATATTGAAATCATTTGATTGTTTACATGGCTATAATATTACTAATGTGCTATGAATAGCAATGTGCAAATAGCCTGGTGGTCATCCTTTTTGCCCTGCAAAAAGCAATGTGCAAATAATAGATGATGACATGAAAAACAGAGAACACACACAAAAAAGAGAGAAACTGAGGCTGAGTTATTTTTGTTGCTTATTTGGTGTTCCATCTTGAGGTTTTGGTACTACTGCATGTGAGTTGCATGACTTGTGATTCTATAGCAACTTGTGATTCTAAATGTGATTCTCTAAAAATCGTTTTCTGACATTCAACCGTAGATTTCTGACTTCTCAATTAACAGGTCTTAGCTTCAGATGATGAGCAGGACGCATTGTCTACAGATCCAGATGAGTTAATTGAATCAGAGGATAGTGAAGGTATAAGTGGAGATGAGGAGGACATGTTCAGAAACCTTCTCTCTCGAGCAGGTTTTCATCTTACTTATGGGGACAATCCTTCACAACCCCAAGTAACTTTGAGAGAAAAACTTCTAATGGATGCTGGAGCAATTGCCGGGTTTCTGACTGGTTTGCGTGTATATCTTGATGACCCTGCAAAAGTAAAGCGTTTGCTACTCCCCACTAGACTTGCTGCATGTAATGCGGGGAAGAAGGATCCTTCAAGAGGTGATGCAAACTCTCCAAGTCTGATGAACTTGCTGATGGGAGTTAAAGTCTTGCAACAAGCTATCATTGATTTACTTCTAGATATAATGGTTGAATGTTGTGAACCTTCTGAAGAAAGAGCAATGTTTGATTCTTCGGAGACAAACTTAAAACTTTCTCCCGATTCTGATGGAACTGACATGCCGCCAGAAACCAGTGGTGATGTAATTACTACTCCAGAATACACAATATGTGACATGTATGGGAGGCTGGATTCTGGAGTAGAAGAAACTACTCAAACATCTGCTGTTTGGAGCTCAGACACTAATGCAACGGAGGTAGCTGACAAGACAATCCAAGAGTTTCTTATTTTTCCCCCCGAGACATCTGCTCAGGATCTCCAAGCCGATGACAGTTTTACTCGAGTTTCCAAGGTAGTTTATCCACCTGTTCTGGTTGGAATTTGTATCTTGATTCATTTCCTCTCCTTACTGCATAATATTCCTGGATCATTATTTCACTTATTTTGTAATGATTTGGAAATTTCTGCTGCAGACAAAATGGCCTGAACAATCTGAGGAGCTTTTAGGATTAATTGTCAATTCATTAAGGACCCTTGATAGCGCTGTGCCACAAGGATGTCCTGAACCAAGAAGAAGGCCTCAATCAGTCCAGAAGATTGCTATTGTTTTAGATAAAGCACCCAAACATCTGCAGCCAGACTTGATAGCTCTTGTGCCCAAGCTAATTGACCATTCAGAACATTATCTTGCTGCTAGTGCACTTCTAGAACGTTTGCGGAAACCTGACAGCAACCCCACATTGCGATTGCAGGTGCCTACAGGATTTCTTTGTGCATGTTAATGTTTGTTTGTTTACTTAACAATTTCAATAGTTGTAAGGAAATTTCCGTAGTTCTTAGTCGTCCATATCTTCTTTTGTTCTGCTTTCACGCCTTAATGTATTCTTTTGCCACCAGGTTTTTGGTGCTCTAGACCAGCTGGAATTTGAGAGTGAGGACTGCGAACAAATACTTTATCAGTCTTTTGAATTGTTGGCAGATTCCAATGAAGAACCCCTTGTGGCAGCCATAAATTTTGTTTTCAAAGCTGCATCACAGTGCCAGCATCTTCCTGAAGCTGTATGCTTAAAGTTCTTTCTAGCTTTTAATTAATATCAAATTCCATTTTTCTGATAATTTCTTGACCTAACCTTGTTTTTCTTTTTTCTCTCGCCCAATAGGTCAGAGTTGTTCGTTTGCGGCTTAAGACTCTAGGTCCTGAAGTTCCTCAGTGCGTACTGGATATTTTGGCAAAAACAGCGCATACCTGGGCAGATGTGGCTGAAGCCATTTTAAGAGATATTGACTCTGACAATCAGCTTGATGAAAATTGCATCAGAACATCTTGTGATGCTTTTAGTTGTGTAAATGGCCTTTCTCCTGAAGGGATGCATGTGGCACAAGAACAAGCTGTACAAGGAAGTCATCTGGCTGATGTCTACCTCTTAATCGAAATGTTATCAATATCCAGCCTATTTGTTGAAGTAGCACGAATTTTTGAGAGAGCTATACTGCAAGGCACTATTGGACTGCAATCAGTGGCAATGGTATTGGAAGGACGCCATTCTAGGAGACTAAACATCAAATCTAGGTCAGCTGTGGGTGACTCACCAGATAAACAGCTTTTAGCAGATGGAAATTTTGAACCCATACCTGCACAGGAGGATGACTTTACATCGGTTCTTTCTCTTGGTGAAGTATTATCCCTCTCTAAGGACACCAGAGTCCAGGACTTTGTAAGGATGTTATATGCCATTGTGTTTAAGATCTATGCGGAAGAGCACTATCGGTTTAGGATGTTGAAGGGTCTTGTGGAGCGTGCAACAAATACCACAGAGAGTTGCCGTGTAGTTGACATAGATATGGATGTTTTGGTTTTCCTTGTTAGGGAAGAAGATGGGATAGCTAGACCAGTTTTGAACCTGTTGCGTGAGGTTGCCGAAGTTGCTCAAATTGAGCGTGCTAATCTTTGGCATCAACTATGTGCTGTTGAGGATGAAAATATTCGGTCCAGAGATGAAAGACAAACAGAACTTGCTAATTTTGCTCTTGAGAAAGGTGCATTGACTCAAAGATTAAATGACTCTGAGGCATCTAACAATCGCCTCAAGGTATGCTTCCCCCAACACACAACATGGAAAAGAAAAAAAGGTTTCAGCTGATACTTGTGTTTATTTTTTTTCCTGATTTCAGACTGAATTAAAAGCCGAATTAGAGCGGTTCATTCGAGAGAAGAAAGAGCTAGCAGAGGAGAAACTTGAGATTGAAAATCAGTTGGAATGGGTTCGAGCAGAAAAGGATGAGGAAATTATAAAGCTCTCTGCTGACAGGAGAGTCCTTCAGGATCGCCTTCATGATGCAGAGACACAACTGTCTCAGTTGAAATCTAGGAAACGAGATGAGCTAAAGGTACCATAACAATTTGACAATTTTATATGTGATCAGTTTTTTGCCTTTTGCTAATGATAATTTTCCATGGTGCATTATGAAGGTTGTTTCATTTTGTTAATGGCAACTCTTGGCAGTTGAACTTTTAGGAATGGGTATAATTTTTTCTCCTCAAAAAAAAAAAAAAAAAGGGAATGGGTTCCTGATGTTTGTGCTATGCTGAACAAGTGTTATCTAATGTTTTAGTAACCCTCAAGAAAAGGTTCCAATGTTTTATTGGTAGCTTGGCAATATGTCCTGACATGTTATCCTGTTCTGGCCTGTGCTGGGCCACCTATATATTGGCTTTACATTTGTTATTTTTGATAATTTGGAGTTACCTTGTTGCACTTATTTACATCTTGCATATGCTGATATGAGGATTTTTTGTGTGCATCTGGGGAATTGTAGAGTTTGAAGAGTCTTAAAGTTGCTTTGCCACCATAGTAAATTGTAGAGTTTGAAAACAGCTGGTGAAGAGCTAAGTCAAACCCGTATGTGATGTACAAAAGTTCATTTGTTCTAATGAACACTTATTTTTCACTGGTCATTTGTCATAAATTATATATGGTCTGACAAAAATAATGTTGGTATTTGGAAAAGCAAACACATGTTTATGATAAGATTAGTAGCTCATGTGTGAACTTGTGTTTGATGGGGTCATAGATGGCTCTTTCTCTGTTTTTTTTTTCATTGCGTTTTTTTTAGTATGAGGTGGTAGATTGTCTGCCTTCATTTTTCTTATACAATGTGTCAATATATTTAGGTAAGGAACTAATAGAGCTGGGTTCTAAATAACTTGAATTTGGGTGGAGTTGGTTAATACTGATCATATACATGGGTTTAATGGAGTTTGCCATGTCAAGTGACTTTGCATAACATTTTGTTTATTTTTTGGGCGTATTTTATTATTTATTTTTTTTGAAATATAAATTTTACATAGAAGGTCATTGCTGATGCTCAAAAAATTATTCAAACTGCAGACAATAATTATATTTGTCATTTCCCTAAAAAAATAATGATATTTGACATTTTAAAAATTTTGAGAACTTGTTGTCATTATTAACCTCTATAATGAATATAGTCGTTGCAATGATTTAGGGTCTATTTGGTTTAGTTGATACAATAATTGACAAGTTGAGGTGTAAACAATTACAATGTTTGGTAATTAAAAAGTTCATGAGTTATTATGTTAATCAAATGACCAAAATGCCCTTAATATTATAACAGAAGAAAAGTTATGTATATTCCAAGGGCAAAATAGTACATTCATTTATCAAGTTGATCAACTTTTTTTCTCCCACAAAATAAGTTGGGGTCTCCTAATTTTTTTTCGACTTATAAGTAGGTAAAATAAGTGTTTATGATCTCTCTTTTTTAGTTACCAAACATGAAGAAAATTTGAAAACTGCTTATAAGTCATTTTGAGTGACTTATAAGCTTAGCCAAATAGCCTCTTAATGTGTTATAATATTATTGTTTTGGTATCATCAATGACCTTAACTATAACTAACGGAAGATGTCAAAAGAAATCAATAAAATAATACGTAAAATCACTTGACACGCATGACACACTTATTAAACCCTAGATCGGCAGATAGAGAGAGATATTAAGGTGTAGCAAAAAAAAAAAAAATTACTGCATTGTACATTCAGACTCATCGTATTTGTATTTATTCAACCAATTGCAGCCCTAACTGAACGGCATGTCATGTTTTGGCTACTGTACTGCTTAGATAGATAGATAGAGAGAGAGATAGAGAGAGAGATAGAGAGAAAGTGAGAGATTAAGGTGTAGCAAGAAAAAAAAAATACTGCGCTGCACGTTCAGACTCAATATGTATGTATACTTGTTCAACCAATTTCTGCCTAATTGAATGACTCTTTCATGTTTTGGCTACCGTACTATTTATCTTGCTTGATAAGAGATTTGACTAGATTGTAATTACTGCTCTGTTATGTCTTTTTTTTTTATAAGACATCCATTAGCATCTTGTAAAGTAGATTACGTACCAAAGATGTTAAGTTTCAAATATATGAATACCTTTCTAATGTGAATAAAAAAGGATAGTCACTGTTTGGTGTTAAAAAAAGGAAGCCTTAAAAGTAAAAGACAAAATCCAGGGTCTCAATCTTCATTTCTTTAAACATTTACCTTTGTCATGTGAAGTAGTAATGACTAACTGAAAATGCATGACATTATTATCGTGGGTATTGAATCCGGTATCAATTTTCTACATTATAGTTGACATTTACCTTCGATGCAGAAAGTAGTGAAGGAAAAGAATGCCTTGGCTGAAAGACTGAGAAATGCAGAAGCTGCTCGAAAAAGATTTGATGAAGAATTAAAGCGCTATGCCACAGAGACAGTGACACGAGAGGAAGTCAGACAATCACTTGAAGCTGAAGTTCGACGTCTGACTCAAACAGTTGGGCAGACTGAAGGTGAAAAGCGAGAAAAGGAGGAGCAAGTTGCTCGTTGTGAAGCATACATTGATGGGATGGAAGCTAAGTTGCAGACGTGCGAGGTATGTTGTTGTTTGATTGAAGTTTAGTTACAACTTACAACTGCCTAAGATTAATAAAATAATGATGATTTTTCTAAATGTTTACCATCCCATGGTGACAGGAATTTTATCAGATTATCTCCATCATCACATTAAAAAAATCTTTATCTACATAACTAATTTTACTCAAAAAACTGTTCAGAACTTCTATGCATAAAAACTGTACTACTTTAGATGTTTAAGAAATAGGAACACATTCTTCTATACTGAACCTTCCTTTTCATATGTTGGTTGTGTAAGCTTTATGTTCAATATCTTAAGCTCGGGATTGTTTTATGTCTTCATGTATACAGCAATACATCCACACACTCGAAGCTCAGCTCCAGGAAGAAATGTCCCGCCATGCACCACTTTATGGTGCAGGTTTGGAAGCCTTGTCCACACAAGAGCTTGAAACTATTGCTCGGATTCATGAGGATGGACTCAGACATATTCATGCAATCCAACAGAGGAAAAATAGTGGAAACTCTCTTGTGAGTGGACATTCTCTTCAACAAGTCCATGGTTTCTTTACGACAGCCCCTTTGCCAGTTGGCATACCTCCTATAATTCCCAACAACATTGGAGCCCATGGCAACGGACACATGAACGGTGCTGTGGGTCCATGGTTTAACTCCACCTAGAAAGATTTTTTTTCTTCCCTTTGATGTAAAAGTGTTATTTGCCTGGCCTTGTTTTACCGCCTGCCATGAAATTTATATAATAGTTTTCTTCTCCCGGTCATTCCAAATAGCTGTATCATTTGAACTGGTAGAACTATCAGATTATTACCCAATATGAGAGAGCAGTGCCATATAAATAAGAGAGAAACTTGTCCGCGAGATGAGATGTGTAATAATTAAAATGAAAGTTAAATCTGATGGAGCTAGCAGTTGCAAATGAAAATTTTTGGTCAAATATTGTTTTTTAGTAAATTTTTTGTTGTACTGAACATTGATCCTCATTTCTAGATTGTATTTCCCAAATTTTAGTTCCTAAGTTAATGTCAGGCTTCTAATCACTGTGCACAGCTGTTTCTTGATGTTATTGCTGTTCAATTTGGTGGGATGCTTTACCAACGTTGATGTTATTGATACTTAATATGTTGCAACAGAATGAGAATGCAATGTGCAGTATGTTTTCAGGTTTTGGCTTTGTCAAGTTCCTAATACACGGTATGTATTAAAACTCTGTGAACCTTCAATTTTTTGCTTTCTGGAAACAGTTTTTATGTCAGCTGCGGAAGATGAGAAAAAGATGTGTGCTGACAATAAACTTTCATTAGCACGTGTTCTTCTTTTGCTTTTAATTAGAGGAAGCTCTCAAAAAAAAAAGAAAAAAGAGGAAGCTCGGATGTTGGTGAGATTTATGCCTAAGCAGGGTTTTTGGATTTTTTCTTTCGAAAATGATTGTTCACATGAATTTTGAAGTTACCATGTATCTGTATATTTATTGCGTTTTAAGTAAAGTGCGTCTTGAAAAGTTTAGATGCATTCTATAATCGCTCACATAAATAGGTGTGTGAGAAGTAGAGGTTCCCAGTTTAGACACAATAGAAAGAACTTGATACATTTTAAGATACGGTTGATTTTGTTTTCTTTAAATTTTTTTTGCTATTGGTCAGGAGGAGTTACCACAACTAATTCCCGCTTCTCCAAATCATAAGGCTAAGACATTATGAAATGAAATAAATAAGAAAACATTTCTTTTACGAAATTAAAGCAGAAACTCCAGCAATTTCAATTGCACTGTTCTAGACATCCCATCCTATTTTTTATTCGACGACATCTTTTAGGTTTAATGACATGGACGAGAAGAACAATGGCATACATGTGAATATATATATATATATATATATATATATATATATATATATATATACATCTTTTAGGTATAATGTGTGTCCTATCATTTTGATATGGTAGGATGGTCCTACCATTTGAATCCACCGTCTGATGCGGAATGGAGGGTGATGAGGCGCGGTTCGATTCAGGGCCACTTGTCTCCTCCTCGTCCCCTCTTTCATTGACGGACGAACACACAACAGACCAGCAGGACGTCTAGGCATAGATCCCTCTCATCTGACAGTTGAGACATGCCCAACGTCCACCGTCTCATCCATCAGAAGTTCGAGCTCCTCACTCACCTCTTCACCGCCACGGAGGACTCCCACTTGGCCTGCCTCTTCTCCTCCCTTGCTCCGCCCCCATTCCTCTTCTTCATCGTCCTCATGCTCCAGCTCAGCCCTTTGGCTTTCCCCAGCCCTGCGATAGCGATCATGACGACCGCCACTTTGCTCCGATTGTTGCGCCCGATCGAGCTGCCCATGCTTGTGGAGGACCCGGTGGCTGCGACTTTTGCTTCACCTCGCGCCGAGGAGGGGTGAGGTGGTGGAGAAGGTGGTCGTGGCGGGGTTCCTCCTTTGCTTTCTGAACTACTTGTCATTCTTGTCGAAGCGGGGCCTATACCGATGGCGATGAGCAGGCGAGTGGCGGCAATGATGACGAACCAGACAAGCAAACAATGGTGATGATGACGACGAGCAAACGAGCGATAAGGGGGGCGAGAGACGGTGACGAGCGGATGAGCAGCGACGACAAAGATGGGGTTGAATCGTGACTTCATCCGTCGCCCTCCATTCCGCATCGGACGGTGGATACGACTGGTAGGATGCGCATTATACCCTATATGGGTGGATAATGTATATATTAATTGAAGTTAAATGACTAGCAAAAGACAAAAAAGTAAAGTCGAAAACCTATTTGTAAAAAAAATATAATTTACATATTACTATCATTGTAATTTCACTTATGGATGCATTTAATCTCATTCAAAAAATGCATATTATTTTTCAGATTTTCCATTCTCCGCGCTAAAATAATATTTATTAAATAACTAATTTACATCATCGAAGAACACAACGATTCAACATCAATTAATCTACACCATCGTTTAAATAAACAATTACACATTAAAAGGTACCTATGTTTGGTGATCTAAGTTTTGGTACAATGGTATGCATGTGAAGGAAACAGGAAGGTAAAAATATACGTTGGAACGATAGTGAAAATAGTATTGGAAGTTAAATGGCTTTTCAAATACAAAAAGTTAAAGTTCGACTATTTATAAATTTTATAAATTTCCCTTTGAAAATTTTTCTTTATATTTTCACTTGATGCATCTAAATCACATAACACAATTTCGTATTTCCCATTCTCAAGGAGATCTATAATAAATAATATATATTAACTAAATAGCTTACATATTAGTAATTTGTTTAAGTAAGCAATGATTCGACATCAAGTAATATACATCATTATTTAAATAAATAATTACATATTCATTACTTATAATTTATGAAATATCACTTTTACACTTACTTCTTTAAATATAAGAAAATATTAAAAATAATAACATGAGCATATTATCGCATAAAAGATGGTTATTAAATAATAATTTTATTATATTAATTTAATAATAAGGTAAAAGTAAAAGTGTTTTTCTAATTATTAAAATAAGCTCATATCATTTTGGATGAAATTTGATGAAACAATTTAAATGTTAAATTTGGATAAGTTCAAAGATTAACAATTATAAATTTATAAGTTAAATTAGATGAGGACAAAAAAATTATAATTCAAAAGGTATTAAAAAAAATAACTCCTTCCAATTTCTTGTGCCAGCACATGGTCATACAAAATTAGGGTTACATTGCGGCCCAGACCCCGCCCACGCTAAATCCGGTTCAACAACGGCAAATAAACCAAGTTCGTAAAGGTTCAACCGGTTCACATGGCCCCCCATTTAAAAACCCCTCGTGAATCCTAAAACCCTTCCTGCGTTTCTCCATTCGTTAGAATCCCTAATAACCCTCCAAAACCCTCGCCGCCGCAGCGTCGCCCTCTGTCGGCATCGCCGGACGTCGGAGATGCTTGTTCTGTTCGAGACTCCGGCGGGCTTCGCCCTCTTCAAGGTCCTTGACGAGGGCAAGCTCGACAAGGTCGAGGTTAGCAGGAAGCCGTCCCCATTTTTCCCGGGTACAATCCTTCTTTTCGGTTTTGCGTTTCCTAATGTTCGTCATCGCATTTCTTTGATGTTTCAGGATCTCTGGAAGAGCTTCGAGACTTCGGATTCAGCCAGAAAGGTTCGTTCTATTTTAGCGTCTTCCGGTACCATGACTCGTTGTCCGAGTTCCGTGGTTTTGTTGTAAAAGTTCGATTTTGACGACGTTGGCGATCTTTCGGCTTTGATCAGGTGGTGAAGTTACAAGCTTTCAACAAGTTCGAAAACACTTCGGATGCGCTGTCGGCTGCTACGCTGTTGATCGATGGGAAGCCCAGCAAGGGGCTCAGGAAGTTTCTGCGGGCGCACTGCGACGGGGAGACGCTAGCAGTAGCCGATTCCAAGCTTGGGAATGCAATAAAGGAAAAACTGGTCTGTTGTTTTCTGGTTATTCTTATGTTTGGATTTTGTTGCTGCGTAGTGGATTGAACTCGTAGATTCTTTTGTATGCTTGCACCGCAGAAAATTGATTGTCTCCACAATCATGCTGTGATGGAGTTGATGAGGGGGCTCAGGAACCAGTTGACAGAGCTGATAGCAGGTTTGGCAACCCAAGATTTGGCTCCAATGAGTTTGGGTTTGTCACATAGCTTGTCTAGGTACAAGCTGAAGTTTAGCCCTGATAAGGTGAGGCTGTCATCCGGTTCTCCTGGATTTATAAAAATGACGTTAGCTCATGTAATAATGCATATTTTTACACTAACCTAGATTCCCCGTCATTTAGGAGTATGCATAAACAATTAGTTTCTTCATTATCCAAGCTGGTAGAAGAGAAATAGTCAGAAAAAAACTTATCTGCATTTCCAGACATTTGTCTCATACTTATCTTGTTTACACTTCTAGTGCATGGTAGAAGCTTCAAACTTCTCAGAAAATTGGTTGAAAGACATCATGTATCCCTTCAGGGAAAAACTTCTCCTTTCCTCATGTAAGTGGTCAATGGCGTGCTTGTCATAACCAGCTTCTTCCATCTTTTTAGGTGGACACAATGATAATCCAGGCTATTGGGTTGCTGGACGATCTTGACAAGGAATTGAATACCTATGCCATGAGAGTACGGGAATGGTATGGTTGGCATTTCCCCGAACTTACCAAAATTATCCAAGATAACATCCAGTATGCAAAGGCTGTGAAGATGATGGGCAATCGAACAAATGCAGTCAATCTTGATTTCTCTGAGGCAATGATAATTCCTCTTAATATATTGTTGAAGGTAGATTATCCAATTTGTGTTATGACATTGTGTTCTTTTTCTGACAGATGCTGTCTGAGGAAATAGAAGCAGAGCTAAAGGAAGCAGCAGTTATATCCATGGGAACTGAAGTTAGTGATCTAGATTTGATCAATATCAGGGAGCTTTGTGATCAAGTTTTGGCCCTTTCAGAGTACAGGGGACAGCTTTATGATTACTTGAGAAGTAGGATGAACACAATTGCTCCGAATTTGACTGCCCTTGTTGGTGAACTTGTTGGAGCACGTCTTATTGCTCACGGTGGGAGCTTACTCAATCTAGCCAAGCAACCAGGCAGCACAGTTCAGATTCTTGGTGCTGAGAAGGTATTTTTCTCATAATCAATTTTTTTTCAGATCTGCCTTTCTGTTTTGGTTTATTAAATAATGTTGAAGCTTTCTGACTCAAAATCTTGCATTCCTACTGAATCTTGCCAAGTAACATATGCTAGATTTCTATCGTGAAAGAACTCATTTTAAGTTCTTTTAACTGTCTTCTTCATGCTCATCATGCATCATAGAACTTTTATAATTTTTTTTCAGATCTGCCTTTCTGTTTTGGTTTATTAAATAATGTTGAAGCTTTCTGACTCAAAATCTTGCATTCCTACTGAATCTTGCCAAGTAACATATGCTAGATTTCTATCGTGAAAGAACTCATTTTAAGTTCTTTTAACTGTCTTCTTCATGCTCATCATGCATCATAGAACTTTTATTCCTATTTATTTCACACATCCTTAATCATTTACGCACTTTTATGAAAAATAGTGATGGCCTGCATTATTCCTATTTATTTCACACATCCTTAATCTTTTAGGAGTATGATAGCCTGCATTTTGCCTCAAGTTTCTCGCAATTGTTGCTAGTTCATTTCTAAGATCCCAAACCTTGTGTCTCTAAATCGGTTACGGTTTTAGGTTTTATAGTACAATGCATTCAAGTCACACAGGCATTCTCAACTGTCATCCACTTTCCCCATTAATTCACTCAACTGGGCAGGATAATCATAATGTTCATCTTTAGCATTGTTGGGTTTGTGTATGTGTACAATTGTGTGCACGTAGATAGATTTATGTTATACTAATAATTCCTTTTTAGATCTTGTGTCACATGCTGTACATATGCAGATGCTGGCATCAATCCAGTTGATGCTACTTAAACTTAAGCAGAGAAAATGTAGGGACCAGGGACCATCTTCTAAGTTTAAGTAGCATCAGTTAGATTGATGACTGGTCTTATTATATGTCAACTTTTTTTGCATAAGTAAGATGTGTCTTCTTTGCTTCTTCCTGACCTTCGTCCTCTAAGCATGTGTTAAATGTTTCTCATTTGGTGTGAGACAAGATACTTCTTTTATTTGTTTTATGTTCCCCAGTCCACTGTTAAGAAATAGTTTTCTTTTCAACTATTCTGGTTTTTGTTATACCTCTTTTTTATATTTGGTACTTTACTAACGTCTCATGTAAGTGGTGATTTTCACTAAAAAATTAAAATAATGTCCTCAGTATGCATTTGCAAATGTTTCATCTAATTTTATTCATGGAATCCAGTGATTCAACTTCGGTAATATTCCATTGGCAGGCACTATTCAGAGCTCTGAAGACAAAGCATGCTACACCAAAATATGGGCTTATCTTCCATGCATCTTTAATTGGTCAGGCGGCACCAAAAATTAAAGGAAAAATTTCTCGTTCCCTTGCTGCTAAAACAGCATTGGCCATAAGATATGATGCCCTTGGGGACAGCGAAGATAACACGATGGGATTGGAAAATCGAGCTAAGGTAACATCATTTCTGATGACATTTTACAGCTGTATTTCAATGTCAATGTGTTAATATTAATTTGCGCTGAAAACCTTGAATAGCTTGAAGCTCGTTTACGAGTTCTTGAGGGTAGAGAGTTGGGCCGTTCTGCTGGATCAACTAAAGGTAAACCCAAGATTGAGGTTTATGACAAAGACAGGAAGAAGGGTGCAGGAGCATTGATTACTCCAGCTAAGGTATGTGGGATGGCAACTGTGTTTATTGTGACATTTGGTAGTGATTCTGACTTCTGAGTGCTCTTTGTTTTTCTATGTTTCTTATGCTTCTGTTAATTTATTCATTTGATGTGATACTTGCGCTCACATTTAATGTCAACTTTTTATGGAATTTATATTTAGTTAATTAAATCTTTGCATAGTTTGTCTTAATTGTGATCTCAAGTACAAATTTTCATTGAAAATTTCTTAATTATTTCTAACTGTTGATCTTTCCATATGTAGACGTACAATCCTTCAGCTGATCTAGTTCTCGGTCAAACACCAGAACCAGTTTCCAAAAAGAGGAAACATGAAGAAGCTGAACCTGCACCTGCTCTAGATGAAACCAGAGAGATAGGTGATGAGGGAGACAAAAAGAAGAGGAAGAAGAAGAAGACGGAGGAGAGTGTTGACTCTGAAGCTGTTGTTGCTGCTCTTGTAGCAGAAGAGACAGAGAAGAAAAAGAAAAAGAAGAAGAAAAATGATGTCGAGAGTGCTGATACTGAGGAGCATGAAGGTGCCGCTGCTGCAGAAGCTGAGAATGAGACTAGTAAAAAAGATAAAAAGAAGAAGAAAAGACAGGCGGAAGAAGAGCAAGAAGCAACTGAAACAGCCACCAAGAAAGAGAAGAAGAAGAAAGATAAGAAAAAGGAATAGTTTAACTTGATGATGCTCTCAGTTTTGGTGATTATAGTCTTTAGGAGATGGTAAGAGCATGTAAAGTTAATTAATCCTTGTTTCTGTGGTGTATCAGACATTTTTAGTTTAACAATTTGCCGTGCTGTTAAATCATGGAAGAATGATTTTCCACACTAGATGTCATTCAACGTTATATTCTGATGAGTAATTAATGTGTACTCAAATATTTCTTTCGGAACGTCAAAAGATGGAGTATTTTTGTTTTGTGCTTTATTACACTTGTCATGTTCCACAATAAGAGTCACAAGTTAGGAATCTATTGTGAATTGTAATGTTCACATCTACACGTCTATTCTTAATGTTTGGATCTAATAATGTGCCCTTCGACAGTTCCTTGGCCTGCTTGTGGCTCCTGTTCATCCTCTGAGTGATGGCCGTTCTCTGGAGATCAAAGGTCATATGCTGCCACCGGCCACGATGATGGTGAAGCATATAATATCAGATACTAAATTGCGTTGTTCTTTTCTTTTCACTCGTTAATTAACTTACATAATTGTTTAGGATCAAGTTTGTGTTATTCTATTGCATTAGATTTGAATATTTAATTTGATCAAGTTTGTTGTTGTATTTAATTTGATCTCCTTGATTGATGCTTAAACGAGATGGATTCCATTTGTATGCAGCAAACATTCATGCAGTCACGTGTGCAGTATTATTTAGGTCATCGAAGTATGAACCAAATGACGTTACTAAACGTTAATTTTTTTTAGCATTGAGCCATTGATAAAAAAAAGTTTACATAGAACTTGAATTAGAGCAAATATATTCCCCAAGAGTTGTTGAGTTCGATCTCGCATTATAAGTCTTCAATGTCTTTTTTTTTCTTTTTTTTTCTCCTAATCAAATCCTAACAAGAAAAAAAAAAGGTTATCCATATGAAAAATTGAGAATCTTTAACTAAATATCGCTCACGCGAATTAGGAATAGAGAGGGCAATACGGCATTTGGACAGTTCCATGCAATCAACGATATGAACGCATTCAATATCAGACTTGCAAAGTATTTTCAACTACTTTTCTCTCTACAAATAGACCAGGCAAGAAGTGATGAGAACATCGGCCAACCAAATGGCCGGTAATCAACGGGAACAATCACGGGTGATTGCTAATCAACTAGAGCAGCCACAACAAAATTATGATATGATATTTTCATGAAGTTATCCAGCATAGTTCTTTTTATAATACCATTGGGGTGAATTTTAATTTGTAATACAAAATTATGATACGCAAATTTTCAACTCAAACTTTTATTAGTAATGATGTTGTTATTCAACTTTTAACTTTTTTCATTGAAGTTGCGTCAACTTATCTAAGTTGAATTCACATATTAGTTCGGCTTATTTGAATGAAGTGGTACACAATGATGAGAAGCTAAAAAAGTAATAGTAATATTAAATTAATTCTTTTATAGTACATATATTATAGTAAATAAATAAACTATTTTGTGAGTGAAATGTAAGAGAGAGAAAATAAGAAAAAGAAAGAAGAAAAACATGTATGAAAAAAAGAGTTGTCACATCAAAAATATTTTTTTAAAAAAGAGTTTTCACATGATGCTCAGTTTTCACCTTGAGTTTCAATCGCGGTTTCACAAAACGTCACGTCGTTTGATAGTACAAATCGGAACTGGTTGTAGTTTCAAATGCGGCCTAAAGATTCTTTTGACTTGCGATAACTTGTTTTCCAATTGCAAAGCCTATGTACAGGTCACATGTCTATTTTCTTTCTCCTCCACATCTTCTCCCTTCTAGGCATGGCAAAAAATATTCATGTTCTTACCACCTCAATTCATGCATCACGTCCATCGACAAGATGCACCTCAGCCCTGTTGGGCTCACTTGATGCGCACAATCTTCGACCTTTCCTTCCACGTTGACCTTCATCTCCTAGATGGTCGTTGTCCTCAATGATGACTAAGAGTCACAGTTTCGATTCCAAGTCTTTTTGAAGCGAAAAGGATTAAGACAATTCTAACTAAAGGACCATGACGCCTCCAGCCTGTGGAAGTCTTCTCCTATGGCAGAGCTGAGCCGGCATCCGGGTTCTTTGTCATCTTCATCATTGAGGTGATGCTCCTCGTCACCGACGACCTCATGGACGTGGCATTCAGGAATTCATGACCAAGCCAGTACTGATCTCGAGGTGGGTGCACGTTGTGCTTGGGGATGTCAGTAGTCGGAGACGCGACAAGGCGAGGGTGTAATTCAGTGGCAAGGAATGTGAGATCATGATTGTTCTCGGGATGACCATTTCATGACATAGCGGACGACCGCTTTAACTTTCGGATGTCTGATCCTAATCCAAACTTCCCTCAGGCGAGACTTTGGAATGTCAGAAACTTCTTCTGATCGTCTGAAAGTCAGACAAATGTGCAAGTCATTGTGGTACTTCTATTTTCAATCAAACTTTTCACTCAAATCACTTCCAAACATAAATCAAATCTAACATATTAAAGGGCATTCTAACATCATCCAAATCATCATATCAATTCATCCATCCATAAATTCATAAGTCTATTCTACATTTCTTATTTATAATCATCAAATTTGATCTTTAATAATCCATCATTTCATCCTAATTTACAACAATTTCACTGTTACCTCATAGAGGACTTAAATCATAAAATCAAGGCTTCGTAACATCATCACATCGACATTCTCATAAGTGTCACCACAAATCAATTGGGGGTCGTACTATCCAATTCAAAATTATAAATAATATACAAATTTTAGTAACTTACAAAAATTTAAAACATGATTAAGAACAATAAAATCCTATCACGAGGCAACCATAATAATTGGGCATCATAAATGGGACTTCTTTTTAAATCCTATCATGAGGCAACCATAATAAACCCAAGTTAAACATAATCATTTAAATTGTCATTTGACTTCTTTTTCATTCATCATAAAAGCATCTCATCTTCAATCAATGATCATCATTTCAAGGATCATAAGGATTCCTAAACATACCTCTACCTTTAGGAAAACACATTTTATGACAAAGATCCTATTATACACACTTTTATTTTATCGAAAAGTTCTTTCTTTTGATTGTTCTTTCATTTCATTAGTTCCTTCTTCTTCCTCCTTCTCCTTCACTTTGTGCACATCCAAAACCCCACATTTCGTCCTCTGGAATGCCCCACAACAACAGAGCACCAACATCACAATGGAGGAAAGAAAAAGAGGGTGCAAATTGCCAAAGGGGTAAGAAAGGAAGTAGAGGATGTGATTTTATATGGTCGAAGAGATGGAAATGGCACCCTTTCACCTTTAGAACATTCCTAAGCATCTATTTTCGAGTTCCATGTCCATAGATTTAAACTTGGAAAAGAAAAGACTTGAGTTTGTGCTCCTTCACGAAATCTACGAATGTTTCGAGCTTTCACTCTCATAGGAAAAAATTCGTTCTTGAATCTTGCACAAGATATGATTTCCATACAAAATAACATGTCATACATCTAAGGGTGGTCATTTATATATGTCAAGATATTCATCCAATAACTACTTAATAATAAATCATAAAACTTCTTACTTGACTTTGCGGCAGTTGGTGTGGCGGCTTCTCGTGGTGTGTGCATATGAACCATGCTTAAACTTCTATCCTAGGACTTCAAGAGAGCCCTAGCAACTTAATTCACATACCATTTTGTAATATCTTGAAATTTGACCCTCGCCACATAATAAAAGTCTCCTCGTGGTTTTTACCTTGACCTTACATCTTGACTTTTTCTTTGACCAAAAGGGATATCAGAAGGTGATACAAAAGTGAAAGACCTAATTAATAACACAACTCAATTTATATACTCGGAAAGCTGTAGCATATTGTAGCATATTAATGTGGAAACTTAATAGTCACATGATACCAATCACATCATAATCCAAGGCATCACTTAACTATTCAAGGTCCAAGACTATAATACACTAAGTAAAGAGCATAATAAAGGACTCTATTCATGTGCACTCGCCACCTGAGCAACATTGTCATGTACACTAGAATCAATCATACAAGTTATCTTGTACCTGTGGAGATCAATACATGGAAAACAACTATCACGTAAGAAAAGTGCTTAGTGTATTAACCTAAGTCATGCAATAGTTCTTTTAAGTATAAGCATTTAAATCATAATAAATTATCAATCATTACGATCATAGTGTGAACCTCTAAGAATACTAATTCGTCGATCAAGATTTAAAAAATATTAAGGTCCTCATCATCATATCCTCAATCAAATAAATAACAAATTTTTTAACATCATCTCTATAATCAACATAAGTCAGCTCATCCCTCGACATTCTAATCATAGGGTATTCAAAGGATCTAACTTAATAAGAGGTTCAATCATGACACTTAATCAAATACATCGATAAAATATAATGGGTAATAATAGACCAACATGTTCAGTGAAATCATGATCCGCGACGTGGATATCACTAAAACTAATGTATGATAAGTCAATGCCATTTCAATAATAATAATCATGATCACTCTTTGTTTGATAACATGAACTAATGGATTAGTGTTCCTTCTTTCCTATTAGTGCTATAAATCAATAGTATTTAATCAATAGCATTTGATCATCATGTACATATATCAAGTACGTACCTCGGAGAAATGCATAATCATGATATAATGGTATTAAGGAGTTCCATGAAGAGTAAAATGAAACATAATTATGTCAAATCATGAACCATTTTGAGCAGTTATAAAGGAAAGGATTTAATTCACCAAAGTAAAGGTCACATCTTTCTTTTCACTAAAGAATCATATGTCTCCCATTTAGGATGATCATAACATCATGAGCCATAACAATTAGGAAAAACTTGGTTTTCTCTATTATATGACATCATCTTTATAACTTAGAAACAAAGTTCCTCCATGTATATCATTAATTATTGATTGAAAAATATTCCTAAGGGTATGCCTTAAGAAACATATCCCATGTGTCATGAGGAATCAATGCCACGACAATGCCCTATTATAAGGGGAGGATTGCATCAAACGATACTATACAAATCCACTTTGTTGTTTAGGATGGAGTAGCCCCACAAAACAGAAATAGGAGCATCGGACCACATAATTACCTGTCCCTTCATTAAACATATCATTCTTACTTTTTCTCAATTCATATGTATAGGCAAAGACAACTCACATCTTACATCTTTCCTTTACTTTATCACATCACTATCTTTGGGTCATGAAAAAAAATCAAATCAAAAGAGAGCAAGAGCAACTCCAACCATCACTATAAGAAAAAATATTTTTAGCGACCATAATTAATGACGAGATACAAATTTTGTCGTCAAACATCATTATTAATGACCAGAAAAAATAAAAAATATGGTTTTTAATATTTTTATGACCGATCGTTAAAAGTCAACAATAAGGACTAGAAAAATCTAATCCTTAATATTCAAATAAACGACCATCATCTTGTCGTTAAAAATATGACGAGTCAAATAAAAAATATCTCTTAAAATGATAATAATGATATTTAGAAGATATACTTTCTTATTTTGTTTTCTTATTTTAAATTATACTTTATGTTTTAATATCATTAATAGAATATAAATAAATATCTTCTCTCTTAATTGTTAATATTTATTTTTATTAATGTAATAAAGAACATCTGTGCCAGAGAGGCGGCCACAGGGTCGCCTTTGCGCGAGAGGCGGCTACTCTCCTCGTCCCCATCGCCGCCCTGTCTCGCTTACCTCCTCACTGGATCCGCCGGCGATGGGGGCCGCCTACTCTGCCTCCTCCGCGCCATCTACCACCCCATGAACCTCTACCTCCTCCACCTGGACGGCTCCTCCCCGGCGGACGAAAGGGAACGGCTCGCGTGGGCCATCCGTGACGCGCCGGCCTTCTGGTCTGCCCGCAACGTGCACGTCGTTGGCAGGTCCGACTTCGTCAACACCAACGGGTCGTCCGCCCCTCCACGGAGCGGCCATCCTGCTCCGCGTGGGCGTCTATTGGGATTGGTTCATCAACCTCCAGGCTTCGGATTACCCACTCCTCAAGCAAGATGGTGCGATCTCTGTTCTCCTGCTTTAATTTGACAACCGCATCATAAATTTGAGTCAAAAATTGATTTTTTTCTGACATAAAAAGTATGCTTAATCTGTAATGTTCGATCTTGATAGTCGTTACTGGTTATTCCATAAATGTTTGCATCATTAGTTTCTTATTTCTTGTCAGTGGGCTCTTTCGTGTGCATTAGTCCTGTTCAGAACTTTTACACTTTTATGGAGCAATTTTGCATATAAATCACGAGTCTTAAATGCAGATAATTGCATTTTAAGAGCATACATTACAAGGTGTAGCTAAACTTTAAATACTATTCTTTAAATGCATTAGGATTCTGAATTTTAAATCTATGAATACTTCAGGGAAAATGGCACTGTCACATAATACTGCGAGTAATTTGTGGAAAACAGGTAAGCACTATGCATTAGGATTAGCCTTATGCAAGCACTATAACAGGTTTCTTGGCGATAAAAGTGTATTAATTACTGTTGTGTAATTGGAAATGGAAAGAGATATGGGAGCATTAAATGTTCAATTTGCTCTGTGTTCAACTGTGAATTTTTAGCATATTACTAGAAATATTATAGATATTGTGGTTGGATCTGAAAGCTTATGACTTTGTGTTTATGTTCCCTAGATCTTGTTCATGTGTTCTCTTTTCTGCAAAGGATCTCAACTTTGTTCAGGAAAATCAAGGAACACAAGCGAGTAAAAATAAACATTTATCAAGTTATTGAAATATTTTTTATATCAATATGTTATGAAATTTATAATAGTCAAGGGAAAAAGAAAGCGCGTGGAAGAAATAAGTGTAGGCAATTTGCTGGACTTGTTGGAAAGAAGTTGAAAATTATATTTTATAACAATCGAGCGGTTGGTGACAATCATGAATTGTTTTCAAGACATTTGGGCAAGTTAGTTTGGGATAGAAACATATGCTCATTAAGAGTGCATGCATGGAAAAAAATTGGTGAAGTGGAGAAAGAACACATGTAAGCTATTGTTGTGGTAATATTTTTTTTCTTTTATTTTAGTAGGCTTGTTTGTGTAAGTCTTGAAAAAGATTTGTTTACATATGTATATAACATTAAAATTTGCTAATGGTACTAAAATATTTGTGTAGGAAAAATTTGAAAATGATGACATGGACATTCATCGTGAGAATGTTTTGGGGCATACGAAAGAACTATGATAAAAATGAAGAGAAAACATGCACTTTAAATTGTTAATGAGTATTATAATACTAAAAGTTTCAAGGTATGATTATTTGATAAAATTATTATGATTATGATTTTTACTATGATGTATATATATATAACATTATTATGTATGTTATATGTTAATATAGGATGCAAGTGAAAGAAATACAAGAAATAGAGCAAAATTAATTATGCCACACCAAGAGTTCATTTATCAATAGGAATATCTTAATATTAAATATTAATATTCTTTTTTTCCATTTTTTACTTTATATCTTATTGTAATTTATGTAAAGAGAGGTAAAGATGGTAACTCATCGAATGTTACAATTATTTTTTTGAGACACGCAAAAAAAAATAAGCTTGTTGAACAAGGGACCATTGAAAGATATGTATATTTAATAATAGTTTTTCATTTGATCTTCATGAAATGTTTATTAATATGAGTTTTTTTTATAGGCTGAAATACAAGAGATTGTACAAGCTGAACCTACACTTCCCGCAATAGACGTAGTAGACCGTTGTTTTGGCCCTAAAAAATGTAGTCATGTGATTGACTTTGGTGGTGGGATTACGGCAAAAGAAATGAAAGAAAATAATTCTATGATGCATGAAGTATTGGATAAGTTACGTACAACTACTGAAGAAAACAAACTACTAAAAGGATGTGTAGCTTCTATAGAAAGTCAATTGCAACTACCAATTTTTTCTTATCGTTGATGAGTATTAACGTCAAGATGATAACTTTTAACGACTACATGTATCTTCGTTAATGACCTAATTTCTTGTAGTGCATTAAGACCAAATTATGTTATAAGAGAACAAGAGTGGCTCCAATAAGAATATCAAGGATCAATGTAGATGTCAATTGATTTGACATGATTGAAAGTCCATGTGTCATCCAATTAGTGGTATAAATCCTTAGAATGATCAAGAGTCGTGTTAAGGTTTTCATGATTTCATATGTGGTTCATCAGTCATTCATCAAATAGATTTGTGAGATAAAATAGTGATATGGGATCAAGCAGAACACCTCCAATTAGTTTTATGTCTTGAGGAAAAGTCTAAGATCGGGTGGAAAAGGATTGATTTGATTTGGATTCACAAAAAAAAACATGATAATCTATTTGCGAGTTTCAAAACCGATCTAAAATTCGAACATTCGAGTACTTTTCATATTGGACGTTCACACCGATTAATTGAAATGATTCAATGGCTTGTTTTCTTCTTTTGAAAAAAATCCTACCAATATTGGGGGACTAATCAATAGACCGAGCATTTGAAACTCTCATCCGATTGAGACATACTCTCGTACAATTGGGTATTGAACGTCCGCTCTCTAGGATGGACAATCAAAAGACGGATCGCTGAAGAATATCCACTTCACAACGGTTGGGCCCGTAGATGGTTCATCGAGTGATCGACCATTTCATGACATAGCAAACGTCTGCTCTAACTTTTGGGCATCCGATCCTAATCCAGACTACTCTTGATCAAGACATTCGGACATCCGAAAGTCGGATAGAGGTACATGTTATTGCAGTCTTTAGATTTTCAATCAAAATTTTCACCTCAAATCACTTCCAAGTATAAACCACTCATCTAACGTATCAAAGGACATTCTAACATCATCCAGATGATCATATCGCTTCATCCCTCCATAAATTTATAAGTAAATTCATTATACATTTTTTATCTATAGTCATCAAATTGATCAACGTAATAATCCATCTTTTCATCCTATACAGCAAGTTCATCGTTATCTCAAAGAGGACTTAAAGCATATAATCAAGACTTCATAGCATCATTACATAGGCATTCTCATAAGTGTCATAATAAATCAATTTGGGGTCATACTATTCACTTGAAACTCATAAATCACCTATACACGAATTTAAATAACTTAGGAAAATTCGAAACATGATTAAGAATAATAAAATCCTATCATGAGGCAATCATAATAAATGAGCACCATAAATGTGATTTAATTCTATGTATAAAACCAAGTAAAACATAATCATTTAAGGTTTAATTTGAATCTTTTTTTTTTAAATTTCATCATAAAAGCTTCTCATCTTCAATCAAAGACAATAATTTCAAGGATCATAAAGAGTCCTAGGCATACATCTACTTTTAGGAAAACACATTCTATGACAAAGATTTTGTTATACACATCTTTTTACCAAAAAAATGTTTCTTTTGATTGTTCTTTCGTTCCATAAATTCCTTCTTCCTCCTCCACTTCGTGCACATCTAACACTCTCTGACTTCATCCTCTAAAATGTCCCACAACAAGAGAGCACTAACATTAATGGGGATGAAAGAAAAAATGAGTGCAAATTGTCAAAGAGAGGAAAAAGGAAATTAAAGATATGATTTTGAAGGAGTAGAATTTGGAAACAATGTTGTTTCAATCCTAAAATATTTCTAAACATCCATTTCGAGTTTCATGTGCATAAATTCAAATTTGAAAAAAGAAAATACTTGAGCTCACATTCTTCCAAAAGAACTTGTAAAATTTTTTGATGCTCCCTCTATTCATTGGACGCCTATTTTAATATTACCATCATGACTTAGTATTTCATTCTGTAATTCGTGACTGCTACAGTTACCAAAGAAACATAGCCAAGGGGTCAGGGGCATAAAATTCACACAAGGTTGTCAAGATCAGGCTGGACTGACTAGTCCGACCATTGACCCGGTCCAAAATCAATATATAACATCAACGAAAATCGCGCATGTAGTCAGTCCGGATTGGATCAGTCAAGATCGGTCAAGAATCAGATAAAACTAGGTAATACCAATTTTTTCAACTGGATAACTATTTTAATATTTTATTTGATAATTTTTTTGTTTTGAATTTGGAAAAGATTTAAAGATGAATTTTTCCCCTAAAAGAATGTTAACATGTTGGCCCATCAGTTTCCTCCTAAATTAATATACGTCCATTTACTTTCACCTTCAACTATTGTCAGTGTGAGACTATGTGTGTATAGTAATATACTTGTTTGTTCCTTTTCCCTTGTGAAGTTAGAATTTCTTAAACTTTAAGCTTTATCTTATGTATTAGATTATGATTGTATTTAAAATGTTCAATGTCATATATGTGTATATTATAAATTAATATTATATTCACCATATTATATATGACATTTATCATATTAAATGAATTTGTTAAGAATGGTGTAATATACAAATAGTACTATAATATAGTTAATATATAATACACAAAGTTTAACAAAAGAATAAATTTAATTTATGAAGTATATATATAATTTTGATCGTAATAGTTGTGAATTTGATATATGTACATTACTGATTTAATATAAAAATATATTATTTTGATATAGAATTTCACATGAGATTTATTTTTTTATAAATTTACAAATTATTATTATTTTTTCTTTCGTATAATTGAATTTTGACATAATATATAATAGCTTGATTTAATCTAATATATTAAAAATAATATTTTATTATTATTGGTCTGATCGATTCGATCAGTTTGACTTGAAATGAACATCCATCCGAATTATTATCTGGTCTGATCCTAACAACATTGAATTCACACCATCATTATCACCGTCCGTGTCTTCTTTATAACGACGTTATCATATTAAGGCATCCCTAAAGGGCAAAAGAAAGAAGAGACGACGATGTTGATGTTATAATAATAATAATAATAATAATAATAATAATAATAATAATAATAATAATAATAATAATAATAATAATAATAATAATAATAATAATAATAATAATAATAATAATAATAATAATAATAATAATAATAATAATAATAATGCATTCTTCAAATTTGGAGAGAGCTTTCATAATTTCAGATAATTAAAACGAATAAGGGACTCCAAATAGTGGAGAATGAAGATTATTAGTTGTGCTCATAATTTCAGATATTGACTAGGATCCGATATTGACTAGGATTTTAATATACTAATAATTTAAGATATGTAAACACCAAGGTTGTTCAAAAATATAAAGAAAAAAGGACCCCAGAGTTCGGTTATTATTATTATTATTATTATTATTATTATTATTATTATTATTAGTAGTAGTAGTAGTAGTAGTAGTAGTAGTAATAGTAGTAGTAGTTGAAATTAACTAGGAGTTGGACTAATTATAATTTCCTACACGTGTCCCGGGGGCTTCTCCCCGGGGCACGTCGAGTTATCTTATCATGTATTTTCCTTTTCAACCCACTTTTGTACTTAGTTTATTTTCTAAGTGTGATGATGACAGTTTTATAATTTGCACTCCAGAAAAGTACACCCCCGGAGATGGTCCTTCACACCACACGTCGCAAACCTACCACCCGAAATGGTGGTATAGTAGGGGAGATCTGCTAGTCCTCCCCCGAAGCGTTGTAATCATTTCTATTTACTCAACAAAGATTTTAAGCTTCCCTAAATCTAGCATCGTGCCTCAAGCTGGGGTGACAACCCACAAAAGAGCGTCCCAAGCGATCGAGCGTTACGCCGAGGTGCCCGTTTGTTCACAAACGCCTCCACCGAAGAAGCGTCCGCTCGGGACTGTGCATCCCAAAAAGTTGTGGCATACAAAAAGTGGCATAAGCAAGCTTCCGCAAAGCGCTCAAAAGAGCTTGCTCGGTCGAGCGAAAAACGACCACGTGACAAGTTGGTATCAGAGTGGCGTTTCTGGGACCGCTCAAGTTGGCGTTCGACGATCAAGGAGAAATGACGTCGAATTCGGAAATGACGAATGAACCCGTCGTACCGGAGAAGGGCCGCCCCGAGCGAGGGCGCGCCCGCTCGAAGGACGCCTTGTCCGCCTTCGAGCAACGCCTCGGCCAATTCCAATTGGACGTGGGCGAGATGCAAGACCAACTCGCAACGCACGAGCGGGAGTTGGAGAACACCGTGGATCTCGCAACGATGCGGGAAGAGATGGCGCTATTGTATACACGGCTCGAGTCCATAGAGGCGACAATCATGAACATGCGAGAGACCTTGGACAATGGTCTCTCAAACATGCGGTTCGAGATAGAGCGAGAGTTTCAGACCTTCCGGGAGGAGCTCAAGCGACGCTATGGAGATGGGCGGCGTTCCGAGATGCCCGCTCCGCATGAGGCAAGGATTGATGTGCCGAAGCTGCGGCCCTACAAAGGCGAGCGATCGGCAAAAGAGATCAGTGACTTCCTGTGGAACGTCCGAAGGTACATGGAGGCCTTAGACATGACGTCCGAAGCGAGAATGGTGAAGACCGTATCCTTCTACTTGCAAGATGCGGCGAGTCTATGGTGGCGGTGCCATTGCGACGACGTGGAGCGTGGCATTGTGGATCCCATTGAGAAGTGGGACGACTTCAAGAGGCAGCTTACCAACTATTTCTGTCCTGCCAAGTCGGGACTGGAGGCCAAGATTGCATTGTTCAACATTTTCCAGAAGGGCACGTTGAAGGAGTACGTGAAAGAGTTCACCGAGCTCCGCCTACAAAACTCCCAGGTGGACGAAGACACGTTGTTGACGGTCTTCGTAAAGGGTTTGAAGCCATGAGCTAGGACGGAGTTGGAGCGACGAGATTGCCCCAACCTCCGCTCGCTAGTCGCTGCTGCTGAGTCGCTCCTGGAGTATGCCAAAATGAGCACTCCACCAACAAAGCCCTCGGGCAAGGGCTATGGTGAGGGAGAGAAGCCAAAGTCGCAAGGAGACAAGCCGCACTATCAGGACAAAGGAAAGGGACACCAAGACCGGAGGCCCAACAATGATAGATTCAAGAGAGACGGAAAGCTGCCAAAGCAATGCTATATTTGCAAGGGTCCACATTGGACGAGCGATTGTCCGCAAAAGACGACGGTCAACGCCATGTATTGCCCCAATGGGAAGGAGAAGGAGGAGGCGTGTCTCAGTTCGATGCACATCCTCAGCGCCATCAACGTCTTGAAGGATCCTTCATCGGCCGCTTGACTTTATGCGGACATCGAGTTGAACGGGCAAGTCTTCAACGCCCTCATTGACACGGGAGCATCGGAGTTGTTCGTGTCGGAAGTGGCCGCCAAGAAGCTGAAGCTGCCACTACAGAAGACCAACGCCACATTCAAGACGGTGAACGCGAAGTCTATCTCGACCATAGGAATTTCTCTTGGAGTGAAGGTTCGCATCGGCAAGTGGTCGGGAAGCTTCGACGTGACGGTGGCACCAGTGGATGACTACGAAGTGGTGGCGGGCATATCTTTTCTGCGACACATTGCTGCATGTGTCATCCCGCTCACCAACTCGATGGTCATCTTCGACCCCAAGGGACCTTATAACGTCCCTGTGAGGTCAGGCGAAGACCTCAAACAGAAGACCCTCTCCGTCATGCAAGTGGCGAAGGGGTTGCACAAACAGGAGCACACCTTCCTGGAGACCGACATTTTGGAAGATCCGGGGCCCTCCACTCCAACACCTCCCAAAGTCCTTGAAACCCTTGAGGATTTTGCGGACGTTATGCCCCCGGAACTCCCAAAGCGGTTGTCTCTGAAGCGTGAAGTGGACCATGTCATCGACTTGGTCCCAGAATCTAAAGCCCCACATGGAATCCCCTATCGGCTCGCCCCTCCGGAACTCGCAGAACTCCATAAGCAACTCACCGAACTATTAGATGCAGGATATGTTCGGCCTTCAAAATCTCCATATGACGCCACGGTTCTCTTCCAAAAGAAGCATGATTGTTCCCTCCGGATGTGCATCGACTACCGGGCGCTCAACAAGCTTACGATGAAGAACAAGTACCACATCCCCTTGGTGGCAGATTTGTTCGACCAACTTGGCGGTGCAAGATGGTTTACCAAGTTTGACCTTCGTTCGGGCTATTGGCAAGTCCGGATCGCGGAGGAGGATGTGCCGAAGATGGCGTGCGTCACAAGATACGACTCTTACGAGTTCCTCGTGATGTCGTTCGGTCTCACCAACCCCCCGGCGACCTTCTGTACTCTCATGAATAAGGTATTGCAGCAATTCCTTGACAGGTTCGTGGTTGTGTACCTCGACGACATCATGATGTACAATTCTCCACGCACTAGTTATTAGACCTATGTCAATTTTTAATTTCATAATAAATCATTTAACTTAATTAAATAAAATATGAAATCAAGTAGTCCACACATAGGTAATTACTTAACTCAGAAATTTAAATAATTAAATCAAAAGCACTAAACATAATTAGATATTGATCAAAAGAAATTCAATAATAATAAAATAAGGATTCACAGAATTTCCCTTCAATAATAATCTCTTTAAAATAAAATAACTAAAACATGGAGTTCATACTAAAATTATAGAGAGATAATTGCAAAATACAAATGATAATAGGAAGAATTACACCAAGAATAAATCAGGATCCTTAGATGTTGTCGGAGCATTGGATCTGTCGTCCGATCAATTCTCTCTCTCTTGATCGAATCCTCTCGACACGGTGTAGAAGAAAATTACACTTCAAAGCACGAGTTGGGATGATGGCTTCCTCCTCTATTTATAGGTGCGGATGAGTGATCATGGGCGTAAAATGTACGGCCAAATTTAATTTGCGGAGATAAACTTTAAATCTCGACCTTGATAAAACTTTGGTTAATGATAAAACCTTATCCGTTTTGCGCCTGGAGATAAACTTATCTTCGTTCTCGGCCACCAAATGATCATCGCCTTGGTTAATGATAAGGCTTTGTGCCCAATGATAAAGACATCGTGGTTAATGTTAATTTTTTGCACCCAAAGATATCGGCCGCAATAAATATATTGGTTAAGGATAAAACTTCATGGTTGGATTTTGTGGCCGATATTCTTCAGTGATGATGGTGTTTTGCGCCCAACATTACTTGGAGATTACGACCGATAATTACCATGGTTGGATCACGTAAAATTGTTGTAGCTTTGTGCCCGTAAAACTCTTCTTCTTGATAGGATCACGGCCGCAATATCATAAGGATGAGTTTTGCGCCCAACGATACAAGACTGATAATCACTTTGTATATAAATTATGGCCGATACATCGAGCAAATCATTTACTCGACTTTTCCTACAAAATAGTTATCAGAATTTAATTAATCATTCCACAATTAAAATATTCAGAGAATCAATAATTAAAATCACTAAATCCAGAATTACGACTAAAAAGGATATAAAATGATGCATGCCATGATCAAATTACAAAATATTAATTAAAATATTAGACTAAAATATGTTATATTTTGCATGCATCAGTAATCACAGTGATGCCCCTTTTTAGGTACTACGTGTACAGGGCTAATCCAAGGACCATCAGAAATAGGATAAATGATACTTGCATCCAAAAGTTTGATAGCTTCTTTCTTAATTACCTCTTTCAGAGTTGGATTTAACTTACGCTGAAATTGAGCACTTGGTTTGTTTTTTCTCTTCCATTAAAATATTATGTATACATATTGATGGTGATATTCCCTTTATATCATTGATGGACCATGCAATAGTTGTAGTAATCATTTTTCAAAGGCTGCTTGAAAGTCGTAATTGAGTGTCTTGATTGCCCAGAAAACTTTGTGTTCTAATTCCACAAGTAGGTGACAATGCTTGCCATAAATCAATTTGAACGGTGTTGTTCCTATCCGTGTTTTGTATGCTGTTCGATATGCCCATAATGCTTCATTGAGTTTACTACTCTAATCTTTTCTCGTTATTGAGACAGTTTTCTCAAGTATCATTTTAATCTTTCTATTTGAAACTTCTGCTTGCCCATTAGTTTGAGGGTGATATGCAGTAGAGACTCGATGTTTGACTCCATGTTTTAGTAATAAATTTTCAAAACTTCGTTCAATAAAATGTGAACCTCCATCGCTGATGACCAATTTGGAACCTCAAATCTTGGGAAGATAGTTTCTTTAAAGAACTTGATAACTGACTTTGAGTCTGCTGTGATTATAGAAATTGCTTCAATCCATTTTGAGACATAATCAACGGCTAGAAGTATGAATTGGTATCCGCATGAGGGAGGGAAGGGTCCCATATAGTCGACTCCCCAGACATCAAATATTTATGTTTCGAGTATAAGCTGCTTGGGTGCTTCATTCCTTCTGCCTATGTTTCCAGTTCTTTGACAAGCATCGCAGGATTTTACGAAATTGGTTGCATCCCTGAACAGAGTAGGTCAATAAAAATTTGTTTGGAGAACTTTAGAGGCTGTCTTCTGGTATCCTTTGTGACCACCATAATGAGATGAATGACACTCTCGTAGTTCGGCAAATTGTTCTTCTTCTGGTTGTCCAGGTAAAATCCCTGATTATCTTGAAATGATGCTGCCTATTGGGATATCTGTGTTTCCAACATTTTGTTATGAATTGAGAGGCTTTTGATTTTCTCAAACATCTTTTGCATCAGGGTATCTTATTTCGACATGTACTTTTCCATCATTCATTCAAGCTTACTCGTAGAAGATGATTCCTGATCGGGCGAAGAATTTTGTGATTGTGTTCTTTGATTGAATCTGCTTAGCCAAGCAGCAACTTGAGCTTGCTTAGGGTTATCTCTATATGAAAACATTGAGTTATTTTTCCATTCAGAATTAAAAGTGTTGGAATATGGATAATTATTAGAAGGATATGGACCTATCACATTTGCCTGATGTTGATGTCCTTACTACTTCAGTAGTTCAGAGTGCATAAAAATATGGTCGGGTGAATCACATATTTCACAGCATCTTGTTATCATATTAACAGTAGGGGTGACTTCATTGAATCTTAGCCTACTAATTGCCTTTTGAACAATGTATTTCACCTTAGAAGAGAAATCCTCACCATCGTATCTGAGTGATAGTAATTGTCTCGTTTGACCTTGAGTGAGCTAAGAAATGTTGATTCCTTACTATTTTTTCTATAAGTTGGTATGTTTCATTTACATTTTTCTTTATAAACACGCCATCTGCAGCATTGACGAGTGTCATCTTTAAAGCATAATTAAGTCTATTGTGGAAAGATTGGACTAAAATCCATTTGTTCAAATCATGATGGGGGCACGATCTTAGCAATGTCTTAAACCTTTGCCAAGTTTCATACAATGTTTCCTGGTCTTTTTGAACAAAACCGGTGACTTGGTTCCTGATCTTAATTGTCTTACTTGGAGGAAAATATTCTGACAAAAAAGTCTTTACCAATTGTTCCCAAGTGGTTAATTCCCGTGATTCCAGTGACTATAGCCATTGTTTAGCTTTGCTTCTTAGCGAAAAAGAAAAACTCTCAATCTCAATGCTTCTGGTGAGACTCCATTCAGCTTTGTTGTCTCACATATTTTCAGAAAGTCTTTGAGATATTGATTTGGATCCTCATTTGGAGTTCTTCCAAATTGGTTCTGTTAAATTGTAGAGATCAAGGAGGATTTCAACTCAAAATTGTTAGCTTGAATAACTGGTTTCAAAATAGCAGACTCTAACCCATCTGCAGTGGGGGTATAGAATTCTTCCAACGAGGGAACATGTGGTTGATGTTGTTCTTGTTGTTGAGCCATCATCTCTGCTCCTAAATCAGAAATTCAACTTGATTTCTGTTGATTGAGTGCTACTTGTTCTTTCAGTCAAAGATGTTCTAGTCTTACGTTCTCGCACTCTTCTTTTGAAAATTCGATCAATTTTGGAATCTAATTCAAGCAGTTGTCTGCGAGTAGTTCTAGGCATATACTAATCTTGAAATCAAAGGAAATAATTCAACAACGAATATTAAGAGATTAAATAACAAAAGATATAAATAAAGAGTAATGATCTAAATCCCCGACAACAGTGCCAAAAACTTGACGTGAACCTCGCACTAAAAGTAATTCTGGTCGTGTTTAAATTTTACTCGAGAGTTCACACAGTTGCAAGTGCACAGGTCGAGTAGAAATCTTGAGTGTCGTAACCCAATGATTTAAATCGATTATCAATCTACTTATATCTCGAGAGTTGTCACAAAATGATTAAGAATAAATCAGATAACACAAAAACATGATTTGTAGGAAAACAAAGGAAGAGTTAAGAATGATCAGAATATAAGAGAATAGATTCCCTTGTGATGAATTCGTTAAAGCTATTGCATCTTAGTTCACATCTTATGAGTCGAATGATTTCTTGATCTTACTGTGCAAATCAATTACTCTGTCTCTAACTTGCCGATCTCTCTTTGAGCTGAGAGAGAGGTAGCCATTAAATATTAGATTAGGACTGATTAGTTAGTCGATCTCTCGTCTTAACCAGAAGAAAATGATGATCTCTCAATTTTAAACATCGATCCTTCTATCTCAATCTAAGCAATTGGGACAAATCTAACACCACTGGTTACTGTCGTGGACTCTCGCCTCACAACAGATAAAATGATGGACCTCTCAGTCTCTATAAAAATGCTAACATAATATTACTGGAAAGACAACAAATAAACATAACCATTTTCTTCTTTTGAATGGAATGAGTTTTTTTACAAAAATAACAGATCTCTCAATCTGATTGAAATTGGATTCAAATAATAAAGTTGCAGTGTATCAAGCGAATAAAAACTAGGGGGTTAAAAACACGACATCAGATAACTAGAAGAGTAGCATTAACAGAGTATCATCATAAGGAAATAAAAAATTCATTTAGCTCGACATAAGTTTGGATAAAATCAATAATCTTCCTCTCCACATTCTTCTTCTTCTTTTCTCTTTTTTTTCTTCTCGTCCGTTCTCCCTTTTCTTCTCGTCTCCTAACCTCCTTTTCTTTCTCCCTCTTGAGAATCTAAAAATAATTTAAAAAGTAGTTAGTCCCCTTTTACTCTTTCAACTCCACTATTAATAATAGGTAAAATGTGTTTCAAATATCATCATGTTTTATATCAATCTAGCGGATTTAACTATAGTAATTATGAGCATAATAAGGGATGATCAGTAAGCGCGGCGATAAAATACGGGCTGTGTATTGTGAACGCGGACCGTGTTTAATTCGACTTACACGGTTAAAACGGGAGAAAGGAAAATGCGGACCATTTTTAGACAACACGGACCGTTTCAGAAGTATCATCCCATGAGGACTTTTATCTCTAATTCTTACTAGATGAGAAATTTTTACGAGAATTGTGAATATAATCAGAGGAAACAGAAAAAAGCATATCCAAGAAAAAGAGATATCAATTAGGAGAAATGTTGGTTTTACTGAGCATTCCTACACTGTTAATTAAATCAAGTAGGAAAATCACATCTGATGGAAAATAACTGAAATATAAATTAGGACTTTAACCAGATGTCCTATCTTTTTTATTAATTAAATATTTAAAGAAAGTTTAACCAAATTATTCTTCAATTATTTAAGGATTAAAATATAAATTAATTCAATTCATCTCAAAGACTCCTCAACCGAATAAGACTAATCTACACACCTCTAAATCTCATAGGGGAGAAATATAAGACGTAAAAAAAATACATTCGATTCAAACACAACATTCATATTCAGATAGAAAAATAATCTTTTATTAAAATAACAGTGGAGTTCAACAACGTAAAATCAACAAAGAAAGACTACTCCATTACTGGAGAGTTAAACATTATAATGCCAAAAATTAGAGTACAAAAGATGAGCAAGAAATTATGACTCTAAAATGTGACTCTAGACAAAGTAGCCATAAGACTATATAAAATGGATGTTTTCTAATACCCTTTGGAGTGCAATGGGAGGTCTTTTTATAGTTGTCGTGATTAAAAGTCTGGGTGTCAACATAGACCATGTCATTAATGACACGGGCCGTGTTGATTAATGTCATGATTACGCAAATCAAATAGGAAAATCATATGTGATGGAAATAATTAAAATATAAATTAGGACTCTAACCAGATGTCATATCTGTTTTATCAATTAAATATTTGAAGAAAGTTTAACAAAATCGTTCTCCAAATATTTAAGGATTAAAACATAATGTAATTCAATTCATCTCAAAGACTCCTCAATCGAGTAAGTCTAAGTCCACGCCCCTCTAAATCTCACAGAGTAAATAAGGGAGAGATATGAGATGTAAAAAAAAAAATAGATTCGATTCAAACACAACATTCATATTCAAATAGAAAAATATTCTTTCATTAAAATAACAGTGGAGTTTAACAACGTAAAATCAACAAAGAAAGACTACTCCACTGTTGGAGAGTTAAACATCATAATGCCAAAAATTAGAGTACAAAAGATGAGCAAGAAATTATAACTCTAAAATGTGACTTTAGACAAAGTAGCCACATGACTCTATAAAATGGATGTTTTCCTTCTCAACTCTGATACCCCTTTGGAGTGCAATGGGAGGTCTTTTTATAGTTGCCGTGATCAAAAGCCTAGGTGTCAACATGGACCGTGTCATTAATGACACGGGCCGTGTTGATTAATATCGTGATTACACAAATCGTATCTCGGTGCAATAAATCCTCCGATATGAATAACACGGACCCTGTCATTAATGACATGAACCGTGTTGTTCTCTGGAATCGCGGTAGGAAATCTTCGCGCCATTACCCGACACGGTCCGTGTTGAAATGAAACGGTCTGTTTTAATCAACGCGTGGCAGAATTTTCCCGGTCCGTGTTGACTTGATGCGACTTGGATAAACACGGCCCGTGTCATATCGACGCGAGCCTTTTTTTATGTTCCTGTCAAGTAAATTTCGTGAAAATCGCACAATAAAAAAAGAAACAACATTTCCATAAAAAATTAGAAAATTGATGCATGATCATCCAATTTTAACATAAAAGTGCAAGATAATCTGGAAAATTGAGCATGCATCAGCAGGTTCAATCTATACTAAAAAAAAATTTCGTTGTTCCAAAAGCGATTCTTGCATATGTTTGATTTTCATTATACCAAAATAGAGGACATGTCATGCAGGGTTGTCTATTCAATGTATTTGGGAGGGATTGAAGACAAAGGATGGAACAATGTCATGTATAATGATGAACTAATTGTTTCTGTCAATTGTACTTGCAAACAGTTTGAGCGAGACGAAACATTCTGTTCTCACATTTTATATTTTATGAATACAAAAAGGGTTATAAGAATACCTGATCAATACATCCTACGTCGTTGGACGTTGGATGCACGAAGGCACGGGCAGTTCATAATATGAAATGTTAAATGGAGTATGCATTATATGTCCGCATCATAATGTTAAACGGGCAGAATGAGAGCATCTTCTTCTCATATTGGATTGTGATCGAGGATTGCATCTATTACATGTCGATCCATAAATTTTATGCTTAGATCTATATATTTTATATACTTTGGGAGGATTGCCTGATTATGTGATAATGTCACATTTCTATATCAAAATATTGAGTGTTCTTATAGAATTTAGAATATGATGTTATGTTATGTTTCAAACTATGTTAAAAAGATGTTCTTATGGTCGATGATGTTCTCCATATTTTCGACATTTCGTGTTCATGATTGTACATTAAAAACTATAAATTTTATATCAAATAATCAAAATTCTTGATGCTAGCATGTGCATATTGGACATAGTCACAATCATGACACAAAAGGAGGAAAAATGGATGAAAATGGCTTTTGTTCACACCCGTGAAGCTATGTTTCACGATCGTGACTGTTGAAGAATATGTTATGTGATATGTTAAACCTAGTCTTTTAAGTATAAAAAGGTTATGTAATGGTGCTTGATGCTTGTATATCACACCTAGATAAATGTTATGCATCCTCAATTATAATTAAGTTAAAACCTAAAGACTAAGAGACGTAATAATATTTGTTTTTTTTTTGCTAAAGCATAATATACCTCGAATAATATGTTCTTGTCACCCTTCAAAGTAAAAAGAAGTTAATAAATAAATTTCTTACACCTTGTGTATTTTTATTTTCTAGAAACAAAATTCTCATGTTGTGTTCATAAATATATTCGGACAAAAGAAATATTGTGTCTTCAAGTCCTAGCTAACACGTATGACTTAATTATCCAACTAAGTTTAAATAAAATTTCATGAGATGTATGAATGAAAGTGAAGTTAAAATTTCAAAGTGTCTTATGACTAAAAATGATAAGATGAAAGTAAGTCCACGTGGTTATAAAAACAAATTTAAGGAAAATTGTGATGTAAAATTGAAGGTAATGTATAGTAACTACATGATTGATGATAATGATGTATGTTCCTTGTTATATGCATGATGTTTAATGTAAGCATGTTTTATATACTTGATGCTTACCATGAAATAGGTTATTGATCACTAGCCGATCATGATAGGTTTTTATCCCATTTTTCATTCATTTCACCCATATCGAGCCCTTATTTTGCTTAACTTTTGGCCAATTATGCTTGGAATGCAAATGATTGTGATAACCAGCTGATCATTCCCATTTTCCACTTAATTCCATGTGCATAGAGGTTCTGAATTGCTAAAATCCATAAATATCTCAATTCTATGTCAAGTTATCATTTTTTGGACAAGTTATCATTCCAATGTGCAAAGTTATCATTTTTCTAATTAAGCTTATTTCTAGTGATTATCTTGCCCTAAATCTCCTACCATTATGAATTAATCATATTTGGATCATATTTCAACTTGTGCAAAGTTATCATTCAATTTCACAAGTTATCATTTTTTGTGTCAAGTTATCGTTTTTAGGGCAAAATTGCATTTCGATGTGCAAAGCTATCAATTCTGCATAAAAGCATTAGGCAATCATTGAATTACTGTCCTAACTCCTTGCTGCTATGATTTGATCACATTTGGATAACCACAACAAAATTTACAATAAGTTATCATTTTATGGCCAAAGTTATCATTCCGGGGCCACCAAAGTTATCATTCCTATGAAATCTTATCCGCACTTAATTTCTGACCTCACTCACTTGTCACCCTAATTCCTTTGATGCCTTCAATGCATTGAACCACTCATATTTGGACAATTTTCATTATATATGCAAAGTTATCATTCCGAGCTTCAAAGTTATCATTTTTAATTAAGAATTTCATTCCTGCACAACACCAAATTCCATTTGATAATTGAGCTGATATTTGTTATTGTTCTAATCCTTATTTGTTTAAATCTTATTCAAGAACTTTAATGCTGACTATTTTGGCCTTTCTAGCAGGGAAAAGAATGCTACATAATGTTGGAAAATGAAGGGGGACCACTTGCTTTTTGGCTGTCCAAAAAGTTGACACTGCTGATATTTTCAAGACCAAGACACTTGGCATAATCACAGAGGAATGGAACCTTCTCATTTACATCCAAGGGTGAGAAAAGGACATATATAAGCTGAGAAACCAGAAGAAAAAGGGGGGCTGGCCATTGCAAGGGTTAGAGCAGAAAGGAAGAAAGGAAAGGAGCTGAAGTGCTGCTGAACATCCTGCAACATCCAGATTCTTGTCGACAGCCTTCAAATTCAGGATGTGTTGTATCAATCCTTTCTTCTATTGTGTATCAAATTTTGTAACTATGAGGAGCTAAACTCTAACTCTCCTAGGATTGGATAGTAGTCTAGTTTAATTGTGGATGAATTATGGATAATTCTGATTTCCCGCACTGAATCAAGTTCTGATTTCTGATTTCTGAAATCTATTTCATATGAATCTGTTGTTGACATTGTGAGGTCCTATTAATATTTACAACTGAGATGTTGTCCTTTGATATATTCTTTGTTCAAAAATGAATCAAGAACCAATGGCATTTTCTAGGTTCAAACCCAATTAAGAATCTGATTTTCTAATTTCTGAAATTTGTTTTTTCCATTTTTGATTTCTAAATTTTGTTGAATTTGTTTTTACCATTGTGGAGCCCTAATTGAATTAATAACTGAGAGGTTGCTTATGGTTTCATTCTTGTTCAGAAATGAATCAAGAGACAATGGTTTTTCTAAGATTTCAACCCCTGAATTGTTGCAAATCTCTTATTGCTGATTTCTGAGTTTTGAATTCTGATTTCCTAAAATCTGTGGAGTTCTGCCCTGTTATTGTTAAACCCCTAAATTCATTAATCACCGAGAAGTGAACTTAACATTTTCTTGCTATTCAAAGATGGACCAATAAGCAATGACATCTGCTGAATTTCCATATGTAATTAGGTGCTCAATGCCTCCAATTGATTAGTACTAATGTGGATTTCATTTTAATTTGCAGCTAAGAGGCTGATTTAAAATCCCCTTGCTGTTTAGAGATAAACCAAGAATCATTAGCACTAATGTTGGATTGATTTCATTCATGTTTAGTTAATTGAAGTAATTCCTTCATATCTAATGTGCAATTGATTGTTATCATTTCAGATTTCACTAAATTGTCAAAAAATCAGCAAGGAACTTGAGTTTGAGCTTAATGTTAACTTGATTTCAGTAAGGACCTCTTCTAATTCAGCTTATCTAATCAATCATATGAAAATATGATAACTAGTCCTGATTCAATTGTGCTGTGATAACAGATCATTTCAAGTTGAGTTAAAATTGGCATATATTGATAACTTGTTCCATTCCATTCATAATTAAATTAGATGAACCTCAATTCCTAGGAGAACCTTCATCATTGATAGATAAACCATTTTAGCCCTTAGTTTAACATTTATATTTCAGTTTAGATAAATTTTCAAAAGTCCAAAAATAGTTATCATTTTACCATTTTTTTTAAATTCTATTTTCTAAAATCTTTAATTTCCTAACATTGTAACTTTAGTTAGGGCTAGTCTATATTATTTTAGGGAGTCTTTGCCTTCAAATCACTGTGGATACAACATTTAGGGTTTACTACAATTGATCTGTGCACTGCAGTAGAAAGTGGCTTAGGGAGTTAAATCAAAAATTGAAAAATCTTAAATTTGACCCCAAAATCAGCAAGTTATCACTATACTCCTAAACTTCACTATCAGTTATGTTATATGATGATTGACATGTAGAGACTTGTCCTTCCTTTTATATATATAATGATGTATGTTCCTTGTTATATGCATTATAGGCTCATGTAAGACTTGCCCTTCCTTTTATGTATATGCATGGTAACTACAAAGTTACTTTATATGTTTATGATTGATGAAGTGAGATATGTTTCATATTACAAGTATGAGGTATCCGTCTTTATGCTCATGTAATATACATGACGTATTTGTGTTATGTCCAAGTATGATATGCAAAGTTATGCATCACATATTTAAGCTCGTGATTACTTCATGCTATGCATACATTTTCTTTTTTTATATACGAAGATGCATAAGAAAATCTTGTAGTGTCATATTTAGAATGATATCATGTATGCTTTTTACATACTCTAATTGCAAAACCTATACTCTTGATCCATGCAAATAGTCAAGAGTAAAAATGGATGGCAACTCAACTCATAACAAGAAGTTGCACATGGCATAGGGCTTAATAGAATTATGATGTTATAATTATATTAAGTCTAAGGAATAATGTGAAATAGTTTCATATACTTGAATTATTAGTGATTGCATGTTGTACGACAACCTTAGCTCACGTAGTAATTGCTAGATGAACTTATTGCTTATCAATTGATGTTATAATGATTTAATTTATTTTATGAAGGCTACTTCTATAAGTTATGATAATGTGAGTTATCGTCTTCCGCTGTAATATAAGCACATGATATTATGTGGTCATGTGATAGCGAATGGGCTAGCACATCAAAAACTTTTCAAATTGTCCTCGGCCTCTAGAGTGGATTGTCGGGGTGTTACATACGATGACAGCTATTAGCATTTGTTTAAGAGGAGAAAATAAAATGAGAAAAAAGAGTGGTGTTAATTAATTAATTTTATTTATATTATTTTATTAATTAGTTTATGACCCCTTTTGTATATTTTTTCCTACACACTCATGAGTAGCTAATTAAATAAATCTGTAGCTTTCATTGGTTGTTGCAAACCAAAAATAAATTTAGGACTTATGATTGTTTCCCACATGCATTGAATATCATTAGTTCAAATTTGACACATGTCGATTAAGATACTAAGATTGATAATAATATCAAATTAAAATTTCAACAATATGTAATATAATTCATGTGAATAATTGGGTGATGCATTGTAACAATTTGATTTGGATAAGAAAGATGACATAAGTCAGAAAATAAAAAAGGTGAAAAGTAATTTTTTTTATTAAATTGGAATTTTTAAGTTGATTGAACTTGTAACTACGAGTTTAATTAGATTACAGTCTTATCCTTAACGCATATCCCTTATGAATGAGACTCAATGCGTCTCTTCTCTCATTCTTTCTTTTGTCCACCACAACAATAGGAGTAGGTTTAAGGGTGATGCAAGAAGTTCAAGTGATGGTTAGAAGACAAGTATAGATTAAGCAGAAGAAAAAGAAGGTATTTGAGATTTATTTTGGATATGATCACTTCTTATTGTTTTAAAACTTGGGAAAAAAATCATTTTTATTATGATGAGATTTGTTTCATTGCTTTTAAAAACTTTTACGAAAGATTTCTTTGCATTTTCTATGTATAAATTACATAGTTGCTTTCTTAGAAAATTACGAACTAATTTTTATCATCCAAAAATTCGAAAAATTTTATGGAGATAATTTTTTAAATCTAATTTTTATAATATAAATAATCAACTCATTTAGACTTATGGATAATAAGTTATTAATGAAATACTGGTATGCTACCATACCACTTCGAATATCAACAAAATAAAATTTTAAAGTATGTCAAAACTTGTATTGACATAATAAAACTTTTATGTTTTAGGACTTGAACAAAGTCGTTAGCTTTCTAAGCCAATTAGAATATTTCAAAAAAAAATCTTTAGACCATTTATAATTATAACAAACCTCACATATTAAGATATGGAAACAAATTAATTGGATTAAGATTATTGTAAGTTTTTTTAGTGATAATTAGTGAAGAATTAAAATAAGAGAATTTTATGTATAATATCTTTGAGTGTCTACTTTCAGAAGAAAATAAAAACAATAAAATATGACATTTGTATATAAGTTTATAACTTAATGACTAACTATAAATAAAAATTGCTCAATTCATTTTTGCAACAAAATTTGGTATTGGCTTTAACTGATGAAGAGAATGAAAGTAGATGTGATGAATTAATTTTATTGTGTATTTAAATAAAAATAAATATTATAAATATAAAATATTATTTTACTAATTAATATAAATAAAAAATATAAAAATTTATTAAAAATATATTATTTAATTACTAAAAGTTATTTTTTATTTAATTATATTTAACGGAATATTAAATTTTTAATAAAATGATAAATAATATTTTATTAATATTTTATTATAACTATTTTATATTTAATTAATATATTATTTTATATAAAAAACAAAAGAAAAAAGAAAATGGTAAAAGAAAAAAGGTTGAACAAAAGAAAGGTCAAATAAAAAAGTGAAAAAAAAGATGATTGATCCCTCCAAAAAGGAGGAATTAGCACCTGAAAATGATGGCCTACTTCCACCTCCAAAATCAGGCCACAATTCCCCTTTTGGAGAATTCTATTACCAAATGGGACCTAAGAGAATGAGAGCATCTTGTCCCCTCTGATCACCTTTCGTCCTTGACTGCGAGAGATCGATCTCCCCTCCCCTCCCCTCCCCTGCGAACGTCGTCCCCCATCGACGCCACCTGTAAGTGCCCACCGACGACGATCCCCTGCAACAACCCACCTACGAGCTCCTCCTCTCCGATCATGTGTTCTATCCTCCCCTCTCTCGCCCCTGCCTATCACTGCCCCCATCCTCCAATCGTCGTCCCAATCTCTGATTTGTGGTGCTGTTTCGATTCAAAACCTTGTCGCCTTCGAGATTTGGCACCTTCGATGGGGGGCACTACAAGAAAATTATCATTTTCTGACGGTCAATTTTCGACGGTTTTTGTGACTAAAATGTTTCCGTCGGAACTTTCGACGGTTAAAACTGTCAAAAATAAAAATAATAAATTATGTTATTTGTTATATTATTCTTTTATTTTTCGATAATTAGGAACGTCGATATTTCTGACGGATATCTATCCGCCATAATTTTTGATGGTCGTCATCGTCGGTAAATGTAAAATAATATAATATAAGGAGTATTTTATTAATATAATTACCGACAGTTTAAACCGTCATAATTTTCGATGATTCCGACCATCGATAAATGAAAAGTAATATAATATAAGGAGTATTTTATTAATATAATTAGCGACAGTCCGAACAGTCGCAAGTTCTGACGATTTCGATCGTCGGTAATAATTAGCGACAGTTCAGACCGTCGGTAAAGTAAAAAAATAAATATTATATATAACTAAATATAGTATTTTATTTTTATAATTAAATAATTTTTGACGGTCACAACCGTCAGTAACTTTAAAAATAATTAATATTTGCTTTTCCGACGGTCAGAGCCGTCGGTAATTAAAATTTCATTATTCCATTTTTTTTCGTTCTTCCGCTTTCTTATCTTTCCACCTATACATACATATATATATATATATATATATATATATATATATATTAATCTTTTCCCAATCTCACCCTTTATTTCTTTCCCCCTCTCCTCTCTCTCCCTCTCCCTCTCCCTGCCGGCGAGCCTCTCTCAACCGGACGTCAAGCATCGACCGCCGACGTCCCTCTCCCCTTCTCTCTCTCTCTCTCTCTCCCCCGCTAGCCTTCCTGGCGGCCGAATTTGGTCGCTGGATCGGCCGCTGGTGGCCGACTATTTTTTTTTATATTATAAAAATTCTTTGTGACGGTTTTGACCACCGAAAGTTTTGGCGATCGTCGCGACCGTCGAGAGTTTCGGCGATCGTCGCGATCGTCGAAAGTTTTGACGGTCGCGACCACCGATGTTTCGACGGTTTCGTCGACCGCCGCAAATATCGGCAGTCGTGACCGCCAGAACTTTCGACGGTTCACGATCGTCGGAAGTTTCGACGGACCTGACCGCTAGAACTTTCGGCGGTTCATGACCGCCGGAACTTTCGGCGGTTCACGATCGTCGGACTTCCGTCGAAATTTTTGACATTTTTTCCCAACCGTCGAAAATTGATTTGCGATGATCATTTTTCGGACGAATCGATTCCATCGAAAAAACTATCGAAAATCGTCATTTCCGACGATTTTTGGAAATTATAGACGATCGAAATCGTCTTAAATTCTCATCTTTCTTGTAGTGGGAGGGGGTGTCGTGCCACCATGAGGTCGTGGACAATGGGGGGGTGCTGCCGGGGGTTCCATGTCGCCGTGAGGTCGTGGCTGATGGGCGGTTTCAGCGAAGGGGAGATTGAGTGAACACAAGTGGACCATTCGATTAGGACAACACGATTTCATCTAGATCGTTGGATTATGTGTTACGCAATGTTTCACTCAAAGAGAGTTACACCTCCATATATATATTTATATATATAAAGTGAGAGAGAGAGTTAACAGGAGACGTTTCAAATTCCTATAATGGAGGCAATCACAATTCCTCTATAAAAAAAATGTTCTCAAATATTTGGCAAAGCTGAAACAGCCTTGATAGCACATCTAGCTTTGTCTTCAATTTTCCAATTGACTTTCTTGGCACATTGTGTTATAGGTGTCATTAAAGAGCTGAAATTATGAATGGAATGAGAGAAAAGGGCAACCTATCGTTCGTTTTTTCTTACCCCTTTAAATTGGATGGAAAGAAGGAGAAAGACATATTTGATATGTGTTTTTATTTTTTATCAAATAAATTAAACATATAACTATATATATAAAAGATAAAATTATTTAAATAAAATAATCATTTAACATTCATTTCTTTTCATTTTCTTTAATGATATCAACCAAATAAGTATCTATTTGCCTTTACTCTTTTATGTTCCCTTCTCATCATTTTCTTTTCACTTTTTATCTTTCCATTCCTTTAATGAATTCTGAACCAAACATATCAATATTTCATTTCATTAGGACATAAAATTGGAGGATCCAATTAAAAGACCATCCATAAAATTTACTCCTCTTTTTTCATGAAACTATTCTTTATTTTTTTTTTAATTTAGCAGGCTTGTGAAGAGTTTATATGATTGAAGTATATAATTATAAACCCTTCTATAATAAAGAAAAGAAAAAAAGAAAGAAAAAAAGCATGTAGAGTTAACCCAAAGCATACCCACTAATATCATATATGCTTCATTCGTGAATCGTATGCTTCTACCGAATCCTAATGTTGAGCCTTCTGAGCCAAACCGAGTGCAGCATCATGTGGAACACGTCGAACCTCTTGGGCGGCTTATTCCACACGAAGTGCCGCCTCGCCGCCCTCACTCCCGCCCTTAGCCTCTCCACCTCCGCCGGCGGCACGCCCTCCAGGATCTCCCGTAGCCTCGGCATGTCCTTCACGGCCACCGCCACCGAGAACGCCTCCCACCGCAGCACGTCGCCGAACGGCAGCGCGTAGCCCTGAGAGATGATGACGGGCACGCACTCGGCGTAGATGGACTCGACGATCCGGGGGCTCGCCACCTCGTAGCCGCTCGGGCAGAGGCAGAATCGGGACCGGAGCATGAAGGAGTAGTAGTCCTGGCCCTTGAGGAGGTACTCGTGTACCTGCATGGCCGGCATGTCGCGGCCCTTCCAGTGCTGGAGGAGCAGGGCGCGTATGGGGCCATGGAGCCCTCCGGGAGGTCCGGGAAGCGCGGGTAGGGCCGTATGGGGCCATGGAGCCCTCGGGTAGGGCCGCGCCGGGAGGTCCGGGAAGCGCGGAGGGAGGAGCTGCTGGGGGATGTCGCCGGAGTAGAGGCAGACCTCCGGGATGCTGACGTCCTTCCGGGGGTCGAATCCCTCCGAGGTGTTGGCATTGCAGAGGGCTCGAATGGAGTTCTTGACGAGGTCCGGGTTTGCTCTTGACGCGTGAGGGCCCTGCAAGGAACACTCAGTAAATAAAAGTTTACTGTTATCTTATAATTCTTATTCTGATCCGCTTGTTTAGCTTCTATTTACTAGGTTTATGTGTCCATCATCGATTACAGCACCAAAGGAGGAAGACAACACATATAATTATGTCGCATGATCATGTCCAAGAAATCATAATGTTAAATATTAATAAACTTCAAAAAATTCCACAGTAGAGAGGTTCATGCTGACAACTAATGATAAGAATTACGAGTTAGATGACTGTGCCCTCAGGGAAAGAACTTTGCCATTATGGTCATATGTGAAATTAGTCAACTACACATACACACGTAATGTAAATACTTGGAAACCATTATGTAATTGAACGAGTTCAGAATATTTTGCCATAGATGAATTTATATTTCTAAGTTCTTGGGCGTCCAAGAACAATTTAAAAGGAAAATCAAACATCTATTTAACCATATTCCCAAAAGTATAGAAATGTTAACTATTGTGATAACTAGATGGTGATAATTAATTGCGATCTACTCTATAATATGAAAAAGAAATTTTGTTATATTGGACATGAAAATCATACATGTTCTGCCACATTTATGTTTGTGTTAGCTTAAAATTCATTATCTTTTTGGTAAACTAACTCTTTTGTGGGAACCAGTAAATAGAAAATCAAACATTTAACTAGTACAATACTAACGTGATAAAATATTTTGGTAAGTAGAATATTTAATAAAAATAAGCTAAAATATTTTAAAAGTATTCAAGGTTCACTACAACAAATTTATGATTTAGAGACCAATTTTTTAGAGACCAATTATACTTGATTCTTAAAAATATAAATATTAAAGACTAATATGATACTAGTCTCAAATTTTTATCCATTTGAAACTAAAATTTTCTTTGTGATCACTGAGAGACTATTCTTTAAAGACTAATAAAAAAATTTTGATCACCAAAAAATTTCAATGACCAACTTGCAGGGACCGTAGAGGATCTAAGATATTTTGACCTCAAGAAACGTTAAAGATTAAAATTAAAGTTTTAAGAGCTAATGTGTTTGATTTCTAAAAATTTTTTGGTGCAGTGGTTTAATTTTAATGATGTCTTTATTCTAATTTAAATTCTCTATTAGTAGCAGAATACCCAATCATGGCAGGAAAGCATGAAGTGGTCGGCTCCGGCGGATCGATTCCAGAACGGATGCTTGGAAGCGACGACGTCGACGTAGTCGGAGACGAACTTCTTGAACGGCCGGTGGTCGAAGCACAGCGGCTTGTAGACGTAGTGCACCATCTGAGTGACACTGAGGGGAGGAAGAACGCGTGGGCCCTCGCCGGATCCCTCGTCCGCACGCTGGCTCCGGAGTCCAGCGCCATCATCTCCAGCTCCTCGATGAACCTGCCCTCTGTGGTGTACAGGTTCTTGCACGGCCCCTGGTGCACCAGCGGCGGCTCCCCTTCCTCGTACACGTACACTTTGAACCTCTTCTCCATCTCCATGTAACTCCTGCAAATACCAACAGAAACGAAAGAATCACAGTTATCAGATTACTTTTCTCAAGCAATAATGAAATCAGAACTTATCTGGTGCTCCAATGCAATGATGGCATGGTGCACCATTCGAAACGTGGGTACCAAGCGATCTCTCCATGCGCATGGGAACTGCGCGTCTTTATGGAATGTCTCCTACTTTTGTTCTTTAGCTACGGCCTTTTTTGTTAGCAGATACGTGTCATTTCAGTGCATGCTTTCTCGCCTTTTGGTGTAATCGATAAAATAGAACTTTTATCTTTACATTTCGATGATATCGATCAAAAGCAGTTAATTAGTTCTTTCTTTTGTTTCTTTTTTGTTACGAACTAAAAAATATATCGTGCGTGGTTTGCGCCGAAACAAATATTACTTACACCTTACCGGAAAAAAAATATTACTTACAAAAAACGAATGAGGAGTTAGATATTTACTACTCACTGGAAGAATGCAGTAGGGTTCCTGTAAATGGTAGCTGGCAATGTTTCATCTTCTCCGTTATCACCAACAACACCAGTGACTCGCCGGTAAACTGCTCGCCGGATCGCCGCCCGTGCGGCTTCGAGATCTTCCTCCACTCTGTTGTCAGACCTCCTCTTCGTCTTCTGGTCATAAATTAAATCCATGAACCACGGAAGCAATTAGAACAGTTAAAATAAGAATTTTGCATTGGCTCCGCTGACATTTATATCACTTAAAACTCACATAATGGCGAGTCTTGCCAGGGAGACGGGTGTAATTGTACGGGAGGAGGGCATTGGACGCCGAAGCTCGTGAAGGTATTGCTTTCAGCGCGGGCGCCGGTGACTTCTGGAACTTAACTCCGACGGAGTAGCTGGCATGTAGAGCAGTACTGGTAATAGTACTAGAATACCAGCGGCTTGGAGGTGATGAGAGTGATGACGAGGGTTTGCGCCCATGGGTTAGAACAGCAGTCCTGGCATGCCATCTCTCGCGGACGAGGAAGAAATGAAACAAACAGGAACAAGAACAGCTGAGTTGTGGGGATCCTTGTCGATGCCTTTCCGATTCTTTTCTTGCGCCAACTGGAGAGATTCTTAGCCCTTCTTCCCGGGGAGAAGAACACAGAAGGATCTCTCTCTCTCTCTCTCTCTCTCTCTCTCTCTCTCTCTCTCTCTCTCATATTTGTTTATGCCATATGTCAGTTCTACAAGTAACGAACAAATGAGGAAAGGGCGTGTATATACACATAAGCCTTTCAGCTTTAAAAAAAACTAATAATAATAAGAAAAAGTAAAGAAAGAAAGCAGACAATTTCCTATTATAATTAACTTTCGTGTATTTTATTTTAAATTGGAGTCAATTTATAAGTGGCCATATGTGCCCTAAAAGATGTGATTGGATTAATTTACTAATGGAGGTTGGGGCAAAGTGGTAAATAATTTATCATTTTTTAAGAAGTCTGGAGTTTGGAAATCATTATACGCAGAATATTTTTTATCAAAAATCTCACATCATAATTAAACATGAGAATTGGGGCGACACAGATTAGTCCGATAATAACTAATTTTCGACCCAATTGTTTTGGGAATTCTAATTTTGTCATTCTTTTTATAAGTATAGGTTCCAACAATTTGTACCCGAAAGATAAAAAATTGTTGTAACAAACAAATTTTTTAGGAATCGAAATAAAAATAGTTTTACGTGTTTGATATATTAGGGGGAAAATATTTTGAGGATAAAAACAAAAGTTAATTATTATAGGAAGCATAAATTTGTGAGACATATTTTTTTCCATTTGAAGAAACGAAAAAAAATTCAAGAGAAAAATGGACGTGAATTTGCACACGTTATTACTACTAGTTTGGGATATAACAAAAGTTATGAACAATAGTGTTCAGTAAAATTTATTTCTTAAAACCAAAACTGCTAATAATTATCTTCAACATTGCATGAGTTAAGTTTATACAAGAACGAGCTTACACGTTTTTTTTTTTCAATTTTTGGCCCAACCTTTTTTAGCCACCAAATAGCCTACGTACTTAGGCCGAGGAAAATGCATTTGTAAATAGAAATCATTTCCTAGAAAGAAAATCTTAGAGGATGCCTTTTTGTCTTTGATAAGTAATTTAATGGGTATGCTACATTGCTCCCTGTAGCGAGAGCCGTCAGTTGCCACATCGCCGGTGGATAGGATGGATAAAAAATGCGTAGTTCAAGTACTGGTTCTCCCAAGTCACACTACCGGTTCACCCCAATCAACCCGCCGGTTCAATAGTCATACAACCCAATCTACTGCACCTTCTTAGGCGCCTCCCCGTTGGCACCAGACTGGTCAGAATCCTCGTCTCCATCGACGGCTTGGGAAGCCCGGCTGTGTCATGGCCGCCATCAACGCCGATGTCGTCACAGAGGTGGAGATGAAGGAGAACGTCTTCTGTAGCACACGGAGGATGAATACAGCAATTGAGGTGCTCGCCATTGACAAGGGTGAACATTGCAGCTCGAGGTGTGCAATAGCTTCGGTGAGGAAGCACGTAGTGGCTCTAGCGAGGACGCGCACAACGGCTCCACACAACAATGCATGCGCATGCTCGAGTGGTTTCGCCGTTGCCGTGATGATGGATACCGATGGTAGCGGCTCTAGCGAGGGCACGTGCAGCGGCTATAGAGAGGACACCCTGCTACTCCGCGAGGACGTGCGCAACAACTCCGACATGGACGCGCTCCGGCGAGGATGCTTGCGCGTGCTCAGTTGGCTAGGGCACGTTGGGGACGAAAATTGTAACGATCCGAAAATCCAGCCTAAAAGTTTTGGACATTTAGGATAATTTCGGATCGTTAGCCCGTTCGCCATACATCATTTAACAGCGGAAGACTTGACAATTTAGAGAAAATCATAATAAATAAAAGCTTTCTATTGATCAAATAAACTAATATTCCATAAGGCATTAAATGCCTAAACTCTTCATTACATCATTAACCTCATTATTCATCTAGAACCTTAGGACTTATTTAACCCTAAGCATGCGCAACACTTCGTCATGATCCATCACTTAATCTTAGTTACCTGCACGGATACAGAGTGCATGTTTTCCAGTTAAAGTATATAAAGGTCATGCATGTCATGCTATCCTATCACATCATACTACATCTGATGCATCATTGTCATACTCAATAACATATAAACATGCATGCTATGAACTATATCATAAATCTTATATGACAATACATCATGTTTACATTCATTCGTCATACAACATTCATATAATATAAACATCATGTCATACCTACTTTTCTTCGAATCCATCATCTGCAAGAAGATGTAATAAAAAAACATACATTTATATCATTCATCACATACATAACATATAATTTCATTTCACATTCATTGTCATATACATTCTAGGAGTATTTTCATAATTCCTTAATCCTTAGTTCTTGACTTCATATTTTACATCTCCTTAGGGTTGCTCTATAATTCTTTGGATCTTCTTTCATTCTTTTCTTTCTTTATTATGTGATCCTTCATGTGTCATCTTCATCCTTCATCTTTATCACATAATGATATCTTTACTTTCATTCTATATCATAAGTCATACTTAGGAACACACACATCATAATAGTGATGGACTTTATTCCTAGTCATCTTTAGGAATACACACTTTATGATGAGGAACATTGTTCTTTGAAAAGTACATACACAGATGAAGAACTTTACTTCTCAGGCTTAAGTCCCCTTGAAGTACATACATAAGTGTAGGACTTTACTTCCCATCTTTACTTCATCATCATCATCTTAACATTCTTTCTTTCTCATAAGATATTTTAACTTCACTTTCGTTCATACTTTATCTTATAACATCTTTAATCTTAACATAGTTGAAAGAATCATATCACATCATCATATGCCACATCTTTAGAACACGCACATCACAATAGTGGGGGACTTTATTTCAAGGAATACGCACACTATAATAGTGAGGGACTTTATTCCGAAGAATACGCACACTATACTAGTGATGGACATTATTTCAGGAAATACGCACACTTTCAGATGAGGGACTTTATTCCTTGAGAAGCACATACACAAATGCAGGACTTTACTTCGCAGGTTTTAAGGAGTGGCACCCGACCTTGACAACCGGCCCCCGCCCCGACCCCGACCCGAATCCCCGGTCCGGGGAAAATTTTATCCCCCGCCTCGATCCCCGAGGGGCCCCGAATCCCCGCGGAGACCTCAATTCCACCTGATTTTTTAAATAAAATAGTGAAAAAAATAAAAAATAGCATGGACACTTCCTCTTAAAATTAAAGCCTCAAATACATATGTAAAAAATAGCAAAAAAAATAAAAAATAACATGGTGGTTCTAGGCTCGTCCGGCCGACCATCATTGGGAGTGTGGAGCGCCTATGGATCGAAGGCCGTCGGCGCAAGCGTCGCCTATGCGGAGCTCCAACCATCGCTCGTTCGGCTATTGTCAGGAGCATGGAGCCGACGCGAGCATCGCCCTCTTCCAGATGGATCTCCAGCCGTCGTTGGGAGTGGAGGAGGTGGGCGTTGGGGCTAGACTGAAAGAGGCACCGCTCGGCTGTGAAGGAGATGCGGAGTGCCGGCTTGGAGTGGAGGGGGGCTGAGGTCGAGGTAGAGGAGGGAGAGGCTGGCGGGGGGAGAGACCAGCGAGAGTCGTGCGACAGAGGTCAGCATCGAATGGAGCAGAGAACAGGAGGGTCGCGAGACTACGGCGGAGGTCGGCGGCGACGATCGTCACGGATTTAACTGTCGGTGGTGCGCACTCGTTTAAGGAGGGTAGCATCGTTCTCTTCAAGCAAGATCTGGCGCTGCCCTCCTCAAACGAGCACGATGGCGACCGCTGTCACCGTCGCCGTCGCGCTCCTCCATTGTCATCGTTGCCATCGTCGGACCGCCGTCAAGAGAAGAGATGGGGATCCATCGCAGGTAGAAGAAAAAGGGAAATGGATCGGCCGACATGGAGGAAGAAAAAGAATGGATCGGCCGTCAAGAGCTTTAGGGTTTTTATTATACATATACGAGGATGGATGGTTGTGATTTGATTTAAAGATTATAATAAAATATATATAAAAAATTAGGGTGGGGGGATTCGGGGCCCCGCGTTTCCTCCGTCCCGATCCCCGAAGAGGGTTCGGGGAAAATTTTCCCCCCATACCCGCCCCCGCGGGGAACAATTCCCCGAGTTCGGGGCCCCGCAGGGATGGGGAATATTCCATCCCTAGCGGGCTTAGGTCCCCTTGAAGTACATACATATGTGAAGGACTTTGCTTCTCAACATTTATGAGTGAGATATTTTTCTTCAATTTTAGATGCATTATGCTTTACAATACATCAATCATTCATATCGATCATTCTTCGTATTTTAGCCTAATTATGGCTGAACATACATCTCGTATATCTAGGTGTCATATACATTCATCAAGCATCAATCCATAACATAAATACCTTGAAAATAAATTAGAATTATCATAAGTATGCTCAATATGCGAGAGTAATACGACATGATCGTATTTTTTCCCTCTAGGTCATATTAACTCCCTGCAGGTCGTATTAGGCTCGCACATAAAAATACGATCAACCCGTATTTTTGCCCCCAGGTCGTATTTTTGACCTTCATGTCGTATTGACCTTGCACTAGAAAATACTGACAGCTCGTATTAAAGTCCTCTTGCCCGTATTAACACCCTTTAGTCCGTATTGAGCTCGCGTCTTGCACGTTTTTCAATGAAACTTTGGAAAAATATAATACAAAGCATCCCAAAGGATCTAGGCTTGATCTATATATTAATAGGCATAAAAAACATATGAAAAACATACGAAATCACCCTTTCTTTCGAATCTAGGGTTCATCCTAAATCTCATGAACATGGAACCCTAGCATAAGAATTTAACATGGGATCTCAAGAACATGAATCATATATGAGAACCCTTCAGATCTAATGCATAATGTAACCCTCAATCACAATCCCTACCAAGGACTAGGGTGTTCTTGGATCTCTCAATCCAAACGTAAAAAATATTGGGAGGAGAGAAAGGGGTTGGATCTCCTTTACATACCTTTGGGATTTTAGATCTAAAATCCCTTTTTCCTAATCATCTTGTATCCTTTTTCATCGTCTAAAAGCTTCTAGGTCTTCTTGTCCTTTCCCTTGAACCTTGAAACTTCTCCTTCATGTGGATCTTCAAAAGTAGTCACCATGGCTCTAAATCTCTCAACCTTAGAGTTTTCTTTGTGGAGAAGGAGAGAGAGGAGGAAGAGTTGACGGCTAGATTTGTGGGGAGACTAATAGGGTTGTTAGACTTTATATAGAGTTACATTAGGCTTTTTGTCCAAAAGGCCCAAATATTCCTGACCCAAAATTTGGGAATGTTACAAAAATGGAATGAACCACTACCCTGAATCGCCTCGAACCGTATGGGAAGCATTTCGTTAGCCATTTTAATGAGTAGTTGATCCATTATTCCCGAACGAAGAACAACTTTTCATTTGAAAAAAAGTGATGTTTTTTAGTTTTATAAATTTTAGCTTACTTTTTCGTCAACAAAAAGCATATTTTATTGACCAAAAATGCTAAATCCTCCTAATAATCCTCCTAACACCCACACAATTAAAACACCCCAAAAAATTGATGAATTTACAATGCATATCATTGTGTTTTGTTAGGAGGATTTTTAGATTGATTTTTAGGAGGATATAACAACTCTCTTTATTGCCCCTACCTATTTGCGCAGCCAAATACCTTGACATGGACAAAAACTATAATTGTTTTCTTGAGCAGAGTTTGTGATCATCCCGTTGAAAGGAAAAAATAATTTTAAACGTCATTAATCAATAAAAAATATTTCTGGTTCAATTGCTTTTTCACAAACAAAAAGCTTTTTTTATTGACCCAACTTATTTATGCTACCAAATTATCTTTCTAGCATGGACAAAAGTTATGGTTATCTACTTCACCCTAAAATTTGTGATGGCCTGGTTAAACGGAAAAAAGGGGGTTTTAAAGTGTCAAGAGTGAGTAAACATTTGCACAATCATATGTTAATGAAATTTGGTTTTCAATATAAGTCAATTAGTCAAGCTTTGCATAATCAAGATCTAGGTGACTCAAATTTGAATTTCAAATTTTCAGTCAGTCAATTTATGTTCCATCAAAATTAATAAGAATTATTGGAGCAGAGAAAAAGATGGAGATAATACAATATGAGTGAAAGAGTAAATAAGGAAGAAGCATACGACTAAAATTCAAAGGAGGAACGTTAACAATTTTAGGGTATTTAAGGGGGGAAGGAAATCCGCAGAAATAAATATTTAGAGTTTTACTATCCTTATGCATGTAGATAATAAATTCAGTCGTTGTGGTCGGACTCTATTATGGATTTCTGACCATATTCTCCATTCCTTCTTCGAGCTCGAGTTATGGAAGAAGGAACCGAGAAGGAGATATACTCCTACGAAAAGAAGGGTGGTAAATGGATAATTCAAACGATCTATATTAGATGTAAACACTTACTTAAAATCTCACTTATCACAGTCCGTCAAGATTTATTCGTTAGTTGGGGGATCGAAATTTTTTATTGCTATTGTCACCTTCCAGCCCGCCCTTGGGTGGCTTATTTGCATTTTGAATTTTTATCTCTTTCATAAAAAGATAGGAAAGATCAATTAAGAGAACATGGGTAGAGAAAAAAAAAAAGACTGGATCAACAAAATGCTGTTAGAGCCGATCCGTACATTATGATAATCATATAAATAAATTATCATTATTTAAATTATCAATAATATCATATTATAATATTTTACAAGTGTAAATAATATAAATAATAATTAAAATAAATAGAGAGCAAATTATTAAAATACTCCTAAAATTATTTTAGATTTTGGCCACATATTATAAATAAATAAATAGAAAAGTGAAAATAGATAAAAGAAAATGAGATAAAATTAAGAGTTATTTGTAAAGATTTTAAATAATAAAGAAGATGAAGTTGAATGATATCAACTTATATTTTAAATTAAAATTATTGAAGAGATATTTTTATCAAAATGTATTGCAAGCAATTAATAATATGAAAAGATATCCCTTCTATTCAGAACAATTAATCACATTCAAACTAGGTAACATGACGAGCTTTAAAAATTTTAAATAAAATAATGATAATTTATCTAAATTACCTCGTACCAATTGATCCTTAAAGGAGAGAAAGAAGAGTATGAGAGAACATATAAAAACATTATGAAATTCAATGAAGATGCACATATTCTGCCGTTTTTTACTAAATTTAAGAGAAATATAAATTGTGTTTTCTAAAGGAAATAGTTTTTCTATTATTAATAAAATTTATTGTGTATGGTACTAGTTGAAATATATAGACAAATAATTCAAATCATGCTTTCAGAAAAGTTTAATGACTTATATATTGAAATCTAATAGAAACAGCAATCTTGCAGACCTTAACTACTAGCATTTTTAGTTTTAAAAAAAATGAAATTAGTTCCTTTTTATATATTCGATTGAGACACAATAGCATAAAATATAAACTCATAACTGAAATGCCAACTAATTGATATGTGCTATCCTATCGGTATTTATCTTGTTAAATTTAGAAAAAAATGATAATTAATTCCGAGTATTTATATATCTTAGCTTTGAAGGTTGGTATATCACAAAGATTGAATACGGATAACATCATGCTTATGAATAAACTTGATCCTTTGAATTGCATAATTAATATATGAAACTAAAAATATTTGCATTAATAATGTGTAAAATGATGGTTATAACCTGATCAAAGTAAAAAGTAAATAAATGATGATGGTCTATTACGTTATAATATTTTTTTAGAAATTCATTGATATCTTTAATTTAAAAAAAAAACTTCTTACATATTCAGATTTTTATTAATATATTTTTTTATTGAAGTTCTTAACTTAACACTAATATTAGATATGTTTAAAGATAAAAATAATAATTTATACTAGATCATTTCTTTCTTTGATAGAAAAATCTAATTAATGATGGTCGTATTGCAATGTACTTATACAACTGGAAATTGAGATAATTAGGGATCGAGTGGCATCCAATTCTTTATTCGTGTAACACGTATATTAATAATCCTCCTTTAGTATAAACACACTATAAGAAAATTGTCAAATAACGACACAGGCTCCGAGACGCTAATGCATGGTTAAAAATAATAGCGTCGACATGGCGCTTGGAATATGTAGCTATTAGCGTCACAATAGCGCCAAATCTAAAGGTGATGCAACTAGAGTCAATGGTCGATGCTAATCCGACGTTAAGGTGGCGCGAAAAGTGTCGTTGCGAGCAATTGAGTTGCGTTGCTAAAGTGATGCAGAATCATGCGACATTATTCTGACGCTCATGTGACGCTACAATATACCTAAGCTGACACTAGTTCGACGCTATTGTGATGCTAATATGATGTCTTAAACCCCCTAACTTTTGTAAGTTATACTTTATAATATATATGATATAGATTATAATATATAATATTAGTTATGATGGCCCCCCTGAGTCCTTGATGTTTATGTGGGCCAATTTCACAATTAAAAGCCCATAAGAGAAATTTAAGTGGCATTAAACTTTAAACCCTATATAAGAAATAAATCGAACAACTTGGCGTCAGATCTCCCCTCTGCAACAATTTACATGTCCTCTAATATTTTCCTTCCTCTATGGCTGTTCCCTGTTCGCACTTAGTTTGTTATCTTTTTACTTCTCTATTTTGTTATTATTCCTTGCAAAAATAATATGCTTAAATATTTATACTTGTCTCCACTTTTCAGATGGACAACAATTTTTTTCAAAATATTTATTTAGATTATTTTAAATGATAATAAATGATACTGTGTAATTAGATAATTATCTTATAGTTAAATAAATCATATGAAATTATTTTTTAATTATTTTCTTAATTGAATATATATAATTAGATGTGAAGCATATTGAGTTGTGTATTTATGTAATGATAATTAATATGATTTTTTTTGTAGAATTTCTACTAATCGAGCATAAAATTAAGGATTATCCTTGCGCAAGATTTTCTTTTGAATTTGAAGGTATGCAATATAAACCTTGATTGTATTTCTCTTTGACTGAATATCAACTTTTTAAGTTATTTAAATTTTTTTACTTATATTTATATTTTTTAAAATAGATGAAAAAATCGATGATAGTTGATGCATTCTTTAAAAGAAAGAATATTGAAAGCTCAAGTTCAACTGATCAATCAAATGCATCAAATGCATTTATAGATACTGATCAATTAAATCATGATAGTAATCCTATTAAATCTCGTAGAATCGACATCAATAATATTTTTGATATCAATTCATTGAGCGTGATCTTGGTTTGCGAAAACAAATATGGGAGTATCCTATGAATATACAGGATGAAATTCGAAGAGCTTATATTGCAGCAGCTCCATATCAGTGTATTCTTTTGGAATATTCAAAATCTGGAGAAAAAACATCAAAGAAGTTCCAATCACATTGGTTTAAATAATTTTCATCATGGTTGGAATATTCACCATCTAAGGATGCATCATTCTGTCTTCCATGTTTTTTATTTCATAAGCAAAATGAGCTTTATGGATCAAATGCATTCATAATAGATGGTTTTCGAAATTGGAAAAAGGTGAAAGATGGTAAAAATTGTACATTTTTAGCTCATATAAGGAAAGATCATACTTCGCCTCATCGAAATGCTGAAAAAGCTTTGATGGATTTAATTGATCAATCTTCACACATTTAGAATAGATTGAAGCAATAATCTCAGCAAATTAAGAAGAATAGGATTCGCTTAAAAACTTCAATTGATGCAATTAAATGGCTTGCATTTCAATGATGTGCTTTTAGAGGACATGATGAAACTAAAACATCACAAAAATTTGGGAATTTTCATGAATTATTAAATTTATTGGGTTCTTACAATGATGAAGTAATAAAATGTCTAGATAAAGCTCCACAAAATGCTTCTTACACTTCACCACAAATACAAAAGAAAATTTTGCAAGTTATCTCCACAAAAATAAAAAAAATGTGATCCGTGAAGAAATTGGTAATGCAAAATTTTGTATTATGGTTGATGAATCTCGATATGAGTCTAAAAAAGAGCAAATGTCTATTATTTTAAAATTTGTTGATCATAAAAGGTGTGTAAAAGAATATTTTTTTGGCCTTATTCATGTTAAAGATACTACTGCACTGATATTAAAATATGAATTTTTTATGGTACTATCAAATCACAATCTTGATATTCAAAATATTAGAGGTCAATGTTATGATGGTGTAAGTAATATGAGGGGAGAATGGAATGGACTACAAACATTAGTTTTAAGTGCATGTCCTTATGCTTATTATGTTCATTGTATGGCACACCGACTACAGTTAGCGTTAGTCGCAGCTTCGAAAGATGTGATCCTTATTCATCATTTCTTTAAAAAGTTAAGTTTAATTGTCAACATTGCTTTTGCTTCAAGTAAATGCACGGATCAATTGAAAGACGGACATGCTGCAAATATTGCTGATTTACTTGCTAATAATGAGCTTCAAACTGGAAAAGGACATAATCAAATTGGTACTTTACAAAAACTCGGAGATACAAGATGTAGTTCACATTTAAAATCAGTTTTGAACTTAATTAAGTATTTCAGTGCAACATGCCAAGTTTTGTTGAATATTATTGATGATGGTGCCACTTCAGCTCAACGTGCAGATGCAGATGCAACATATGAGATATTGACCACTTTTGAGTTTGTTTTCATTTTATATCTTATGGAAAAAAATTCTTACCATTTCTGATTCATTATGTCAGACTCTACAAAATCAATCTCAAGATATTTTTAAATGCAATGAATCTTGTTTCATTTATGAAATTGAGCATTCAAAAGTTAAGAGATGATGAATATGATACCTTGATCATTAAGGTGAAAGACTTTTATGAAAGAGTTAACAAACCTATTTCACAGTTAAATGCTCCATATGTTGCTAGAAGAAGGGCAAGACATCAATCGATGACATAACATTGGAACATCATTACAGAATTGATATCTTTAATGCTGTGTTCGACTCTCAGTTGCAGAATTGAACGATAAATTTAATGATCACACTGTAGAATTATAACTCTTAGTTCAGCTCTTGATCCAAGAGAGATGCGCTTGTCATTGAGAATTGATGATATTTATCAACTGGTACAAAAATTTTATTCGAAAGATTTTTCTGAATTTGAGATGTCAAAACTGAGGGTGCAAATCGAACATTTTGATCATGTTAAACAACTTTATGGCTTTGAAGAATTATCAACTATAACAGATATGGTTGGTGAAAACAAGAAAATCACAAATTTATCCTTTTGTATATCCAATAGTGACTCTTATTTTAATTCTTTCATTTTCTACAGCTATTACAGAACGGTCCTTTTCAGCAATGAAGATAATAAAAAATAAGCTTCGGAATAAGATTGAAGATGAATTTCTTTTTGATTGTTTGATGATTTTTATTGAGAAAGAAATTACAGAAAAATTTAGTATTGATTTTTTGACATGGCAAATGTATAATAAAATCAGTATTATTAATAAAGTCATTTTTTTATGAATTGAGATATTGGCCCTCCTTGTATTTTCTCATAGCTCCGTCCCTGCATAGGGAAAAGAGGGGAGGGGTCGTCTCCCCTCTCGATCTTCGCTGACGTAGGGAGAGAGGAGGGCGGCCCCCATCTGCTCTGCGATTGTGGCAGAGGTCGTAGAGGGTGGCGGCCTCCTACCTCCCTCTTTTCATGGAGAGGTATTTTTGACTTTTCATAAATGAGAAAAATTGAAGATAAAAGAAAAATTAATAGGACCAAAAGAAAAAATGAGTTCGTAGTTTGATATTAAATGTAAAAAATGTGATAATTTAGGAGTGGTTTATGAAAATAACCCTTAAACTAACTCATATCATTCCACAAATTTATATCTAAACCTGATTTACATAAATTTACACCACACTCCATTATCCTATCTGACTCTTATATTAAATAAATTATCAAACAAACCCTTAAGTGATCAAGAGCTTTTCTTTCTTCAAACACAATTTCTTCTAGGAAAAAAAATGCACGCACAAACAAGTTTGATGATAACTCAAATTGTATGAAAAATAGGGGCGAGCATGTGCTAAGACGATACAAATTGACCTAATCCACCCATCTTTTCGAAATATACATGACCCAAAAATATATTTGGAAAATGTTTTTTTTGGGTCGGACCTAGTATTTGTGAAAATTTAACTATTTTTGGATGGGATTAGGGATTCGTTTGGCTTAGCTGATAAAGAATAATTGATAAGTTGAATTGTTCGTAAGTATTTTATTGGTTGAGACTTATTTTTAAATAAGCAGTTAAATGTTTGGATAAAACTACTTATATTAATAATAACTAATTAGTTATGATACAACCAACTCACTTATTTTTTTAAATAAGCACCCCTCCCCCTGTTTTTTTTACTTATAAGTAGATTTGATATTTCCTTATCAGTCATATTTTTAAGTTACCAAATGCTGAGAATTTTTTAAACTAACTTATAAGTGACTTGTAATGTTAGTCAAATAGGCTCTAGGTCTCATTTAAAAAAACCCGAATTTATTTCCAACCTGAATATCTAATATTATAGTATATATTTATGTTTTAAAATATTAAGTATGTATTATTTATATATCATATCATAATTTTTTTAATATAATTGTATAAAGTAATCTTATTGATAATAAAAAATACAACTTTAGATTAATTATTAATACATTTATATTTTTGTTACTTTATTTAAAATTTTCTTATAGAAAACTTATATTAAATTGGGACAAATGAATTATCTCGATTTAATTCCCAGGCGGACCGATTTCGGTACTAAGTTCAAATTTCGAAGGTTGAAATAAAACTAGGTCGGGATTGAGACGAGGGTGACCGGTCTCGAGCCGATTTTGCTCATGCGTAATGAAAAAAAGAAACATACCATTTAACGAGAAAGTGATTTTTTTAAACATTAATAAAAAATATAATTTAAAAAATATTGATCAAATAACCAGTTTTTTTTCTATCAATCTTTCCTAAATTATAAATTACTTTCGAACACATAATACCCACTTATCTCCTCTTAACTATTTGAACTTTTCAACTCTAACCCTATATCAATTTGTCTATTAACTTTAACAATTTTTATTTATTAAATTATTTTTTAACCCTTTTGTGATAATACGCAAAATATAAGAAATGTAAGGATTTTTTAATGGTCTATGTTATTTTAAAGTTTATAAAATAGCTTTCCAAGTTTGATAGCGGAAATAAGTCTTGAATAAATATTCTATTCACGTGCATAAAGCAAATCGAAAAATCATGAGTTTTAATCCAATCTATACTTAGGATGCGTTTGTTTTGAGATTTATTGTTGGAGGTAAAATATTTTATTCTAAAGGATTTGTTCTTTTAATTATTCAGGGATACAAAAGTTTGCCATTATGTTTATATATGTTTTGATCAAAACGGAACAAATAGAAAAATGAGAAAGATTTATTGTAGTGATGAATGGAAAAGAATTGGGGTTTTTTTTCAAGAGGTTGATAATTTATAATTGTAATAATCATTACGTTAATTTTTAAGAGTGTTTGATTTTATTCATGTGGATAATCTTTTATTCATTTACTTATTCATCATATTTCTACTTTTACTTATTCACCATTTTTAAGAGTGCTTGAATATATTCATATGGATAGTCATTACTCTTTTTTTTTTTCGGAGTGACCAATCCCCTGTGTTTGGAAAGCGACTCAACTCGCACGACACAGTGCGCATTATATGTAATTACTTTAATTTTACATATTTGATAATATTTGATAGTGATAGTATTACAGTGAATAATGGAAGATCTGTAACAAATATTTTTAAAACTATTTTACTTTTATATTAAATATATACAACATATTGATAGTCAAAGTGAAATAATAAAACTATTATAAAAAGGTGACATTAAAATTTTAAGAGTGGCAAGATCCATAATAAAATCCATATGAATTATAATTTTTATTTAATAAATAAGTAATATTCGACCAAATACTCTCAAATTTCAATGGATGCATGCGTCAAATTGAAATTTCGGAGGGTATAGTTGCAATTTTCTGAAGGCAGCGCAATTAAACAAAATTTGTTATAATTGGACTCGATCGGCTCCGAGCTCAGAAATCGGGATCCCGTCGTTCGCTTCATCGGATCTCTCACGCGTCTCCTTCCCGGCTGTGGCGGTGGCAAAAAGCGGCGAAGGAAGCTGCGGCGAGTAGCGACCGGTGACACCGGAGGTAAGTTGAGAAGATAGCGGAAGTTGTGAGAATGGGGACGTGGTCCGGACGGGCGGGAATTTCCCTGTGTGGGTCGTTTATTTTGATCTCGCATCGTCGCGAGATGTTACCTTGTTCATGTTGTTTAGATCTGCTTCTGCTGTTGCAGATTCGATCAGGCTCCGACATGATGCAAGAGGGCCAAAAGCAAGCGTTTGATTTGGGATTATTTGTAGGGGATTTGGCATTAGATGAGGACGCGAGCAGGTCTCTTTTCATTTCTCATCTTTTCAGGCAAATTGGGGAAGAAAATTGTTATGTGATTCCTTGCTTCATTATGGCTGTGCTAGGATTTCTGAAAAGAAGTTGAATAAGATGGCAGTTCATAGAATTGGACGTCTAATATTAAATAAGTTGTACCATTTTCTAGCGTAGCTTTGGTCGGAGTAATGCTGCACCACTTGTTTACTTTCTGCTATTTACCATTAGTAGTTACCAACTTGACTCTTCGTCCATCCTGATATGCTTGAGTGAAAACTGTTATGACACACAAACTTCATGATAACAGTGAAATATGATTCTACGCCAAGTTAACGCAAGCATGCACACATCCATAAAAGACATTTGTACAAAATTCAGTTATAACTTGTGGATATTGTTGGGTCATTGCTACTTTTTGCACTTTTCTTGTTAATATAAGATGCCAGCTATTTGTTCTGCCAAGCCACTGCCTATATGAGCCGTGAGCCATAAAAGTTTCCACCCAGGAAATTGGATGGTCAAAGGATGGGAAATGGGCAAATGGTCTCGTGTGTAAACTGTTTTCATGATTTTGTTATGAGTATCCTATTCATTTCCTAATGGTAGTGCCTTGTAAGACTGGCAACTGTTGCCAGCTTCCCGTTGTGGTAGATACAAGTGCCAGAGATCCTCCTAATTATGTGAAGGAGTTTCATTTGTCTACCAATATTTCTTGAGGGTAATTTGTCTGCAAATATTAGCTCAGAAAGATATGCACATTGAACTTCTGTCGTCAAAATTTCATACAAATAATTATAAATAGGTATAATACCTTCTAAAAAAAAGGCATAATTTTCTTAAGTCCATCCACATGCTGGGTCTAAAGAAGTTGTCTTAGTTAATTTGCTATAGTGGTCCATAAACTTTAATTGTTTACAATATCAAAAGATATTGGTTGTTGCTTATATTTAAGAACATGCATCTCCTTTAAGATCATATTCAGAGTTCAACTGCTGTCTTATCATCAATCATTACTTAATATCAGTCGTAATGGATTTATTCTGAAAGTAATATTCCCCAGTTTGCTATTTATTGTGGCATATTCAACCAAAATTTTCAAACTTTTAGTTGAATTTGATTGCCATTGTGCTAGAGAGGTTGCTTAGCTTTTCAAATGTTACACTGCTATACTATATATTGTTGGAGATTCAGGTGGAGACTAACCACTCAGTGTCCCCATGAAATTTTGTGGCATACATATGAAATTTCTCATTTTCCATATAAGCAGACATCCTATTGCCATTCCATATGTATGTAAATTAGGGCTGTGATGTGTTGAATGATTTTTATGTCAGAAAATAGTGAAAACTCTTTGCCATGACTGTGGACGTAGGTGACTGGGCCACTTAAATTTAACTGTTTTCTTGCTTGATATTTTTTGTTCATTCCTAACATGTCTTAATCCCAACTTTGAAAAAATTAGAATACTTTGAGGAATATTTAATTTCTATGGTTCTTCCACAATATAATTTCACTTTATATGATTCTTGTTCTTTTCACTTTCTGCAGTGACGATATTTCATTGGAAGGATTAAGAGAAGAACTTGAAGAGTGTAAGAATGATGAGGTAAGTAATCATAAATTAGCATGACTGAAATTATCTAGAGGAAAATCATGTAATATTGCCACCATTTCTCACAGCATGACCTCAAAAATTTTTTCACAGTACAAGAGATTGCCACAATTCTGATCTGTTTGTGAATTTGGATAATTTCAAGTGCAGCAAATAATTATTTGAATTTTACACTGTAACTGATTTACCGTTGAATGTCTGAACTTTACCGTTTTGTGTATATTTATGAGCATAATCCTTCCCGATTTGCTTCCTTGATTACATATCTTCCTTGTTTACCTAGTGATTATTGCTATTACTATACATGACCTTTTTCACGGTTTACAAGAGTAATTAGAATCTTATATTTCTCATTATAGATTTCAAATTTCTTATATGTTCTCATAATTATTCGAAAAGGTTGGATATTCCAAATATCTTTCCTTAATTACAGGCGTTTGCTTAACTTTTATTCAACATCACTCTAGAACTTTCATAAAGAAAAAAAAACAAGTTCTAACTAGACTACTAGGGAATTGTGGCTACAAATAAAAGTTGTTTTACCCATTTACCTAACTGCACTAGGCGGCATCAGTCCGCATACATTTCCTTAGTACTTCGTGGAGCTGTGACCCCCTCTTTCTGGAGGCATGTTTTCACACAATGTAAGCCCATTACCTACCAGATGGCTATGTTAGAGGTGTCATCCAGTTGAAATTATTGAAATACCAGTGGTCTCCGAAGCAAAGCTTGTCCTCAGTGCTACAACTGGTTCCTTATCTAATTACTGCAGAAGGCTTTTCACGGTGATTGAGATGGTATATCATTCACCAGCTTGTCCCTGGATACAGTTCCCATTTCTGAGTTCTTGGGAGTGTGTACCCACCAACAAGTGTATAAAGATTATGACTTAGATTGTATTATTATCTAAAAGCATGTTTATTATATACTGTAGCCCATATATTGATTATTCTTTATCGTTTTTGAGAAGGCCAATTATTCTTTATTGACTGCAGGAAGTTGCAAATATATTGTCTAAAGGCACAAAACTAAGAGAGTACACAAAAGGTGTAGAAAACAATGTTCGCCAGGTTGAATTGGATTCTATTCAGGTGAATTTTTACTTCTGAAAATTAATATCTCATCATTTAGTGTCAAATACTTTTTTCAGAAAAGTGTCAAATAAGATTTTCTAGAAGGAAAAGGGAAAAATCGTTGAAATAACATACTATTGGTGATTTTAGCATCCAGTGTTGATTAACAATGCCATTGATGAACTTGCTTAAATTTATGACCTACCATCGTTAAAGCTAAACCGCATATTTTCTTCTATGTTTATGATGTCAAAGATTTCAATCCATTAGCTAGAATATAGTTTTTTGAACTAGAATATTGTTTTCAACAATAAATTATATTTCTGACAGCTGTTATGCTCATGCAGGATTATATTACAGAGAGTGACAATTTAGTTTTACTACATGATCAAATTCGTGACTGCGACGTCATATTATCGCAAATGGAATCCCTTCTTAGTGGATTTCAGGTACTGATGTATCCATAATCCTTCCAAACTTCTGTGATTTAGGTCTATTAATACCTTCTTTATACAGCTGTTGATTGTAGTCTTCAGTCTTTCTTGTGTATCTTTATTTCGTGCAAAGCTTTTGCAGTACTCTAAGAAAGTGATATAAAAACTTTGGCTGTGGCACTAGCATGAACATATGAATAATTTTTAGTCTGGTTATCTTTAAATTTCAACAAGGAGCCAACTGAGCAATTTGTTCTAAGAATTTATATTAGTTATATGATTTCATTTTTTCACTTCAAGTTTTTTGTTTTTTCTTGTACTTGTCTGCACTGGGTAAAGGATCCTGGTTTTGAAGAATCTGCAAGTAGTATTCTACTCTGAGATGAACAAACTCACTGGATATTAGCTAGAATGAACCTTTTGATGTTCTTGATTTTCAGCTTCCAATGTACATTTGCATATGTTTCCTGAAGCACAGTGTCTTTACATGGTTATACTAATTGAAATCATGAGAAAACAACCTTAATGAGATCAAAATAATCCATGGGATAACACTACGTTGACAGTAGAGGAGGAGACATAATGAACAAATGAGTGAACAGGACACCGCTGAGAGACGACGCTGATGAGAGATTCCCTCTCGCTGACGCGCCACCAACACATGGCGGCGGAAGGGAGGCGCCGCCACACAGAGGCGGGAGGCCAAGGGCGAATGGCAGGTGGTAAGATGCCGCCGAGCATCTGATCACTGAAACCATCCTACGACGAGGAAAATATTCTCTTGGATGAGGAGGCAAATCCGATGTTATAGATGTAGGAACTGGGGACATATGCAAAGGGACTGTTGTGACCCAATCAAATTCCTAGAGTGTGGAGGCATGGTCCACGTTTGGCAAATGCCCCTCTGGTAGACAGAGAAATGGAGAAGACAGGAAGGACACAAAAGCCCTGAAGAATGCAGGATGGATCAGGAAGCCAATTTCATCGAGAGAGACCTAAGAGATTAGAGCTATGTGGAGCCCAATGATTCATCACAATTAAAACATCCTCCGAGTTTGGGCAGTTGGAAGAATGGAGAAAGGTTCTCTGCCCAGCCTTGACACCATTCACCATATGATCTTGGATGAGATGGAGAATCCATTCACCATCAGCCTCTCTCGCTTATTTGATTCATCCATTTTCTTATGGAATCCATGTATGGCTGACTTGGAGAAATTGATAAACTCAACATTTCAATTCTCAAATGGAGGAAGCTTGAGATGGCTCTATGTTGTATCCAAGACTATATGCCATCAGCGAGGATAAAAATACTAGGGTTGCTACCTACTGGTCAGGAAATCTGTTATCTAATGGTGTGTGGACTCCACAATTCATTGCTACTCTTTCAGTCCAACGGGTGGAGGAACTCCTCACTCTCATGGGGCAGTTGGAAGGCAGATCACCTACTACTCTGGACAGGACTCGTGGATTTGGTATCTGGTCAGTTTTTTGTCACTAAAGTATACACACTTCTCACTAATGACATTCAACTAGAGGATATCGACTTGCGGACTGACTGCATCATGATTTGAAGGCTACAGATTCCTCAATGAATTAGATTTTTTTTGTGTGGCTGCTTCGATGTGGAAGACTTCCAACACGTTGCGATGGACAAAGATGGGTTCCCGAGGCGAATACAACCTGTGTGTTTTGTGGTGTGTTGGATGAGGACATTGATCACCTTTTCTTTGAATGCTTGATGGCAAGAGAGGTGTGACATAGATTTGGATTCCCAGGGTTTGCCCTCGGTCATAACCCAGTTTTAGAGCTCCTTCTAAACAAGATGTGTGAGCCAAAATGGAATCCAAGTGTACAGTACAAGAAGTCGTCGGGTGGCTCCTTTCGCTTTTTTATGGGCTATTTGGATCCAACGTAATGGATGTATTTTTTAGTAGTGAGAGGTTATATGTTGAGAATATTGTAGCAATGACTGAGAAGATGATGAGTGAGTGAATGAGGGACTAAGTTTGTCTGGACATTTTTGTAATATAACAGCCTTTAATAAAATGGATGATTATGCTTTCCCCAAAAAAAACATCCGTGGAATGAGTACAAGGGATTACTTGTTTTCCAAGATTTTTGGTCACCAACCCAGAATACATGTAACTTTCTGGGTCAATGATGAATGATGTGCTGAGATCATGATGGTTAAAGAAAGCCAGTTATTATAGAAGCTTCCAAAGGTTCATGGAAAGATTGGTTTTCATACTAGTGGAACTTTTACTAATTGTATAGAAGCCATCATGAATCCATACTCACTCAGTGAACCAAGAAATTGTACCATGGAGAAGATTGTCAATCATCCTTGGCTTGATGATTGACCATTCCTTCCTTGCCTCTCTTTGCCATTCGACCTCTGCCTTCCATTTTTTTTATCATATACCAACCCTTCCAATCACTAAGAGAAAAAATCAATACAACAACAAACAACAACAAAGCCTTATCCCACTAGGTGGGGTCGGCTACATGGATCATACGACGCCTTGATCTATGTTCATGAGATTCGACAGGGTTTTACACAGGCTGTCGGGGCCTAACACAACCCTCCTCCTTTATCCGGGCTTGGGACCGGCTATAAAACATAGGCGGAGTTTAATTGTAGTTTTCTACATTAATACAAAATGGATGGCCACACAAATTCAGTAACCATCCTTTCACCTCTTTTAGAAAAAGAATAATTGTACCTAAAAACAAACAAACAAACAAAGAAAAAAGTGGAATGTACCTATGTAATATGATGTATTATTATCAAGGTAATCCGTGCATTCCTTCTACAGCATGATAGGTAGAATAAACAAATTAAGAAAGAAAGTTAGAGATGAAATTCCTTAGTTGGCTCTATAAAAAGAATCAAGGAGTGAAAGATACGTGGAATATTTACAGTTTATGTGCATGTATAACTAGTAAGTTGTAAAAGCAGCCACCTTACCAATCAAAGACAGCTCCAAGCTCCAACTGAAACACGATCAATGTCAGAAATTGTTTAATCTCCCCAACTTGACTTCAGAATACCTTAACTAGCACTTTGCTGCAAAATTCTTGTCTGAAATGCCAAATATCAACTGTCCTACATGACTGCAAAATAGACTATTCATCTGGCAACCTAGTTTGAGTTACCAGCCAAAACTGTTGATAATACTATACAGATAAAGAACTTCAGAAATGGCAAAAGGTTAATGGGTATACCAATAATCGCAATCACATATGCTCAATACCCTCCATGCCTTCATTTGTTTGTGATTCTGTAATTACCTGAAGAAGCTCCAAAGGAGTTGCTGCTGGATCAAGTTCATGGCAATCCTTTGGGGCATTTTCAGCTTCTTGACCTGTTAATAGATAGGAAGGTACTTGATGTGAAAAACGGAACATTTCTTCTTTCTTGTACCTCTTTGCTTCTTTAGGATCCTCGTGACAACGAAACACTGCTCTATATCCATGTACTTTCACCAATGGGATTACAAGTACACCATGTTCTTCCTGGTAATCTTCAAGAATTTCTACCATGTCATACTTGTAGATGACGTCATCAGGAGTATGTTCATCCCAATCAGAAGACCAGTTTCTGTATAGTGCCCAAATATCACCTTTCCTTGGAAGAATCCTTATAATACCACGAGGACCCTTTTCCCACCTAACTTTATGTGAGAAACTATTAATTGTACCATAGTCTTCATATTTGCCTATTCTAAAATCACCACATGTTTTTGCAAAACCAGAAGCTACCCAAGACAAAGGACCAAATTCAGTGTTGGATTTTGACGTCAGAAAAGACATGCGAACTTTAAAAGGCTTTGAAGATATAACTCTCTGAATCAAAGCATAGAAACGAGGCATGCCATCTTCATCATCATATGTAGCCCAGATCTCGTCATTTCCAAATGAGTTTTCTGAACGATCATTACTATTAAAAAAATCAATACTATTAAAAAAAGACTTTATCTGTGATTTTCTCAGCCCCAAGGGAGTTTACTCGACCCATTCTCTAGTCTCCCATGCTGCTCAAACTTGCGACTCCGTATGAAGACCTCTTCCCTTTTGCTCTGCCCACTCTCCATTCACACTGTTATCAAAGTGGAGAAAGAGTTGGCTGCAGGTACCACGAGCCCTCAATCCCACACATCTATCACGAAGCAAGTGTAGTTCACCAGTTCCACCGAATGCTCCTATCTCTCGGCAAAGATCGTGTGAGTGTGCAGTTATGCTTCGGAAGCTTTGCCATGGCGACTCAGTTCCTGTTCTTTTCTGGTGCACTTGCTTTATATTTCCGACACGCAAGGAAGGACGCTGTGGGAAGGAAGCAGCCCCAACCTCTATCCGGCTGATCATTCCACTGGCAACATCTTGCGTTCACGCTTCTGTTTGACTGCCGCCTGGGATGTAGTTGTAGATGCTTGAGTCTTAGTGGGTCATTGGCTCCACCTCTTATCTCCTTCTACGACATGCTGTTGTCGTCACCATATTTAATATGTCACTTAGTCATATCTGCCTCACTGCAGGTCAGCACTTCCGAAATAAATGGACGACTTCATTCAATGACTCCGTGATTGCCCTCTGAATGATCAGAATAAGGTAATGCTTGAAGATACGCTTTGTACTCTATTAATTTCGCAGTCCCTCTAGTCGGGTGGGTGCCGGCCTGCTGGATCCCCCTTAAAACCGTACGTGCGGGTGTCCTCGCATGCGGCTCATGCCATTCGAGGTGGCCCAGCCAGCATTCATTGGAAAATCCTTTAGTGAAATTGCCACCTCTGAAACTAATTCGCGTGTAGGCAGCGCTGTCTGCTACCGTTGACAATATAACATATGAATAGTAAAATCTGATGATTCATCGGACTAATGCTTGAGAAATAAAGAAGAGCTCATACCTTGGGATGCCGCTTACAGATTGCCTCTCGAAAATAGGTACCTTGGAGACAAATAAAACTCTCTTCCTTCTCATAAGAAACTCCCTTTTTCAAAAGCAAATATGTTAACCATCGTGCTTTGTATTGAGGATAATGTGGTTCTTATTTTGTTGTAATTGTATTGTTGTTTTTGTCTTCTTATACATATATCTATCACATTTTTTTTTTCAAATAATCATCTTACAGTTTGTTTATGAAATTTATATCTTTCTTCGTAGTAGACAGAGATTGGTTCTATTAGCTCAGAGATAAAAACTCTTCAAGAGAAGTCCATGGACATGGGACTAAAATTGAAAAATAGGAAGGTAAGTTTCTATCAAAGTCTTGGTATTCTTGCCCTGAAATAAAAAGTTGATAATTCTTTTGATATGGTCTTGGAACTTGCACTGCACATGTCATTACAATTCAGGTTGTAAGAAAATGTTCTTACCTATTCCATCTTTTTTCACTTCTCACAAAAAACGGAAAATGTTGAAATTAATTTATAAATAGTAGAAAAAATGGTAATAGGAAAATCTTATAACAATCAACACTTAAGTTTTTAGAAACCTTTGACATCAGAGGAACTGCTTTTCCATCTGTGGGGTTCCTCGACTACCAAACCAGACAAAATCAGAAGTTTTACCTTTTTCTTATTCTTTGTAGTTTTTAACCTAGGAGGTTTAGCAAAAATATAGAAAAAATATCGTATACCTTTATGTTGGGGAGGAGGCATGAATCTGCCTTTTGCAAGGTTAATAAGCATGCCCTGCACTTGTCAACCATTGATTCACCTCATGTCATAAGCAGAAGAATCTAAAAAAGGGAGCTTCACATAATGAAGGAATAAAGATCTCAACAGCAGTTGCCAATGGTAATTCCATCTTTAAACCTCCATTGGTTGCCACAATCTAGGAGAGAAGTTGAGAGGCTGAATTCTATCCTTTTCAAATAGGAGTCTAACTTGAGATAAGAAAAAAGACGAGAAAAAAAGAATACTAACCAGTTGTCCAAAATTTTCCACTTACTGATCCTGTATAAATCTTCCAATTCAGCCTGAATCAATTGATAATTGAAACCACTACATCAGCCACAGTTGTTTAAATCGTGATTTTGTCAGTGTGGGTTGTACTATCAGCATGGATACTGTACCATATTGTACATACTTTTTCTCATTATAGATTTTGGTTTTGTTTTACTTGTTCTAATATCTTAGGTATCATTTTTAAAATCCTTAGTCATGTAAAAAATAATTTTAACAGGACCAAACTATGCTGTATGTACCCTTTACAATGGTTTCGTTTAATTGCCCTATTGCAAAAAACTTAATGATCTCCCTATTTCTAAACAAAGTCTAAATGAATTAAAACTTTGATCCCCATTTATTAGTAAGTCGTGATTAGAGCCATGAAAACAGCCTCTTCTTGAAAAATACTAGTCGCATAAGGCTGACTACCTTTTTCTAGTCTAACAAAGCAGGGGCCCTCATGCACTTAGGACATGTTATTCTTTTTGTTTTTTTCCTTTTGTATTTGAAGGGAGAAAAGTTCATGGACATTATTTATTTTCCTACTTTCCTATGGATTGTCATTTGACAGTGAGCACATTCTGTTTTGTTCTAGCTATATTTTACTATGTATTACCATCAGTGTAGCTTCTTGGAAAATACTTAACACTCATTTTGTTATCGATTTTAAGTTTTGTTTCTTATAAATGGAAGATCTATACTCGGATATCTTAATCAAAACTATTTTACAGGCAGCAGAATCAAAATTGTCAAAATTTGTGGAAGATATTATTGTTCCTCCGAAGATGGTTGATACCATAGTTGATGGAGAGGTTATTAATCTATTTATGGAATATTCCATCTCTCTGACATTTTGTTATCATTTTTACCTTATATGTTAGCATTATAATTATTGAACTTTGTCCACAACATCTATTTTATATCTTTATTGTATTGACATGCCTTATCAACTAAACATTTTCTGTTTTTTGTTTTTCTGATGTATGATATCTTTGGTCATTGAATATGTCAGATTCACCCTTACTACTGATATGTGATTAAACATTGTCTAATTTCCTTCCTAAAACACTTGTCTTGTTTTTGGAAATAATTTCAATTTTCTATGTAGGGCTGTAAAGGGGACCTATCTAATCTGACATATAAAGACCTATTAAACTAGTAGAACAAGTTCTATGTGCTAATGTAATCTGAGCATGCAGTGTCAATACTGATGCAATCATGCAATTGGAGAACTGATTTTATAACCTTGACAAGCTTATGTGAAACTAGAAAGCATATCAAGTAAAAAACTAAGATTTCATCAAAAGTTCTAAAGATGATTTGTCTTATCCAACTTATGCGACGACAATTAACCAAGTTGACAATACAAAATTTTCTCAAGACAACAAACAACAACAAAGCCTTATCCCACTAGGTGGGGTCGGCTACATGGATCATACGATTCGTTGATCCATGTTCATGAGATTCGACAGGGTTTTACGCTGGCTGTCGGGGCCTAACACAACCCTCCTCCTTTATCCGGGCTTGGGACCGGCTACAAAATTTTCTCAAGAAAAGTTTATAAAATAAAAAAGGCATCCTGTCAACTCTGTTTGACTTTCTCAAAAGAAAAAAAAAACTGTTTGCCAATTCACGTCTGTTTGCTAAGAATCTAGTGGTAATCCTTTGTGAAAAAAAGGAAAAGAAAAAAGAACCTAGTGGTAATATCACAATATTTTGTTGATGGTTATGTTGGTAACTACTAATTTGTATCACACATCACTTTTAATGTGTGGCGCAGGTTAACGATGAGTATTTAAGGATACTAGAGATGTTAAGCAGAAAACTAAAGTTTGTTGAAGCTGATTCTCTGGTCAAAGGGTCAAAGGCTCTAAAAGATATTCAGCCTGAACTTGAAAGGCTTCGGCAAAAAGCAGTCTCAAAGGTTTGAATATTATGATCATATATGACTGCCATCTGGTTTCTCTCTATGTTATCTAAAGTGGTTGTATTGTATTTTGCTATGCAAATGAAGATAGATCCTGCTACTTCAGTTGTTATTTAATGCCCTAAAAAAAGTTGTTATTCTCTCTCTAAAAAAAGTTATTTAATGTTATGAAAATTTCATCTCTATAAGTGATTTACTTTTCTACTTATTGCCATAATCAAGACCTAGTAGGCTTGGAATGAGAATGAAAAGTTTTTTTTAGATTGTAAATGGTGTTCCATTCTAGATAAGCTAATGACTAGATTTCGCCTGGCAATCATGCTAAAGTGAGAGATCAAGAGGGATTTAATTCCTTATAATTTATGCCTACCTATGGTGTTTATTGAGTAATTCATGATAAAACATTTAGTCTGTCAATGTCTGAAGGATTGAAAGGAATCCACTGAAAAAATATTAAATGTTAGTGAATCATTCCTCATAAAAGACAATGTTGGTCAGTCTTCAAGCTTTATCTAATTTGATCTTTTAACAATAAATTGCTTATATTCAACCTGACAAGTTTTTTTGCTGGTGTGGAACATACAACAACATTGCTCTACAAATACAGTAAATCTGTAACATTTAAGATGTGTCCATAAATAAAGTCAGACGATCATCCACTTTGAGGGACATAATTTTTATCAAATAAAAAAAAACATGTCACGATACGTTTCTAACTTGGCATCATCTTAGTGTATTCTTGCTGTAAGGTCTTTGTACGTCTTTCCAGTTCACACTTCTTGGTACCCAAACATTAATCTTACATTGTGCCATCTTGCAACATGTGAGACAAATTCCTGTTATGGCAAGCCCAACCCATGAAATTTCTTTTTTTTGCCCTTATGTTGTGTTGGATGCGTATATGGACAAATTAACTTGCTACGAAAGCCAAACTAATTATTATTTTGGATACAAGACATGTACTAATTGTACTTGCGAGGAAAATGTTTGTCATAAAAGAATGCTTCTTTTCCGAAGAGATTTTGAATATGAATTATTCGTAACCGTTCTTTTTGTCTTTTAAATTCTTGTCGTGTTTGTGGAATGAGCTTTTCACTTTCTCACAGGTATAGTTTTCTTGTTCATCACTGAAATGGTCGCCTAGCTTGGTCTTCCAAATGTCACCTGATTTTGATACCTTGAAATGGTGCTTTTTTGAAAGACTTACAATGCAACATAATTTTAACCTTACAAATGGCCACCCAATCTCTAGGCTTTCTGCTTTCTGAAACATGAAATTTTGGTCATCCAAAAAGGTTTTTCCTTCAAACAACCTTTAAACTTCTTGAAGAGTTTCTTGAATGAGACTTACATTACAAAATAATTCCAACCTTACACATCTCGATATGCGAACTAGGTTTTGTAGTTATGAAGCTGTTGTGTATTGCATTTTGTATACTGCTAATTTTTTGCGCCCTTTGGTTATGTCTAGATCTCTTTTAATTCTATATGGGCATCTGCCTTCTCTTTCTCTCTTTCTTTCACATCTGTGGACTTCCACTCATTGATATAGTGTAAAGCAAGGGAGTCAACTTTTATTTTGGTTTTGCAGGATAAAAAAACACAATTTTTAGTCAAGCTGTCCACTTTACTAATTCATATTCACATTCCTCGTGCAGGTGTTTGAATACATGGTGCAAAAGCTTTATGCGTTGAGAAAGCCAAAAACCAATATTCAGATTTTACAACAAAGTATTCTTTTGAAGTATAAGTAAGTTTTTGCAACAAGTGGTGGTATTGAGTTACATTCAGAAAAGAAAAAGTAGAACCAAGTGACTGTGGATTTTGCCATTTTCTGTAATGCGTTAAATCAGGCATTTTAGTAAAAAAACAATAGAAAACAAGAAGATCAAGATACTTTTTAGCACTTAAAACAAGACATCTCTTGTTTCTAAAGATCGTTCACATTTATGTCATTTATTGTCTGAGAAATCAAGTAATTGGAAGACAAAAGTCTCTCCTGCAGTCATTTGTGTCCTTGTATTTCTTCATGCTTACCTTTTACCTTAGCAGATTTAGGGTATCGGACGTCAAATGTGCATGTCAGCATAAAACTACGTGTATTGATGTACTCACTTATCATGTCCCTTAGAACAATGGACAATTCATTGGCATTATTCCAGTTAGCATGCGTATTCCCCAGATTTATACTAATTTTAGGTTATCTTTTAGGTCTGCAAAGCAACATGACAAAATAATCTGTCATTCCATCTTTCTTTAGCTTCTGTTATCAAAATATTTGTTTTGAGTTTATGTTTGTAATGACAAAGTACCCATAATATCAAATGCTTGATTTAGGTATGTGATTCTTTTTCTCAAGGATCATGGTAAGGAGATATATAATGAGGTTCGAGCAGCATATATTGATACAATGAACAAGGTAATTGTGGCTAATACTGTTGTTCTGTACTTATTGTCAAAGCATCTTCTATTATATTTTTATATACTCTGTTATGTGTTAAAAAAATGCTTTCATCCTCATATTTTCCATACCATGAGTTATAGATGCAATTTTTTTTTATGAAATGTGGGAGGATCCCTACCAAGATGTAAGCATCTGATTTTATTGAGAGGATAATTCAGAAATTATGGACAATAGAAATTATATACAAAAGGAACACTAACACAAAGTACCAAATGTGCATCAACTACCCGACCACAACTTTGTCATGCTCAAAGTGTGAGATGTAATATTATTTGTATAGGAAGGTTCATCCCTAAAGACATGCATTTCTCTGGAACCAAATTGCCCAACTGACAGCCATTGGTAACAACTTTTTATGTCTTGGACCATATGGATGCAATTTTTCAGGAAACGACATGCCATAAGAATGTGTTTTTGTATATCATTTTAAATTTTTACAAGAAATCTTCTTTCTAGCAGCTGAACTTCATCAGAACTCGCATCCTCTTTTTTGTTAACTTATGTGTAGTAAATTCTAAGGTTTTTTTTCTCTTATGATCTTATTACACTCAGGTCTTAAGTGCACATTTCCGAGCCTATATTCAAGCATTAGAGAAACTGCAGCTGGATATAGCAACTGCAACAGACTTAATTGGAGTTGAAACTAGGAGTACAAGCTTGTTCTCAAGAGGAAGGGAACCTTCAAAGTACCGTTCTTCTGTTTTTGCTTTAGGTGACAGGATAAATATCTTGAAGGTGGCTACTTGTTGCATACACTCTTCCTTTTCTTATTTTTATGGTGGATTCATTTTTCTATATGCTAGTTTTTTTTTTTTGAGAGTATATGTTAGTTTCTACATCTTTCAACATAAAAAAAATGAAATTTCGTCTCATTACACTTTCAAATGCACTGTAGTACCGAAATCACTTTTTTTGCATTATCAGAATGTCACAGGATTTTTCTGAATTAGGACGACTTTTATTGAAATATAACTATTAATTCTGACCTAGGGAGCATTTTTATTTTTCGAGTTGACCTATGAAATGTGCACCTTTACTGGTTACTTATTCTGTTTTCTAAATGATGCATTATATTTATTGCTTCTAGCCTGTTGTTTAGACAAATTTGCTAATTCATACCAGTCAATTCTGGCCTCAACTAACTTGACCCAGTTAATTCTGGTGTTCTCTCCTTCTCTCTCTCTCTCTCGAAAAAAAAACTGGCGTGTTCCAGCCGATGCTCTCTGTTTCACTTACTTCCAATGAGTCTGATCTGTTCAACAACAACAACAACAACAAAGCCTTATCCCACTAGGTGGGGTCGGCTACATGGATCATACGACGCATTCGTTGATCCATGTTCATGAAATTCGACAGGATTTTACGCTAGCTGTCGGAGCCTAACACAACCCTCCTCCTTTATCTGATCTGTTCAACAAAAGCTCCAAAATTTATTCTCAAAAGGAAAGAAGAGAACTCTGGATATTTTTGTATGATGCATGTTCTTTAGCAGACGATGACAGCAGAAGGTTGCAAGTCTGCTCCACTTTGTACATTTGATGGTCTATTGGGCATAACTATAATTAGTTTATTTGTTGCTAGCCTACTACAAAGAATATTCCATGCAGATAGTTGTTGAATCTCACTATTGAAGTTAGTTGGAGCCATGAAGCGCCAGCCATAATTATATGTTTACTTGTCTTCATTTTGGTGTTTAAGCTGTCATTCTATTTGCAGTTTAATTAGTTAAGACACTGTTATATTTCTTTTTATCTTCAACAACAACAACAACAAAGCCTTATCCCACTAGGTGGGGTCGGCTACATGGACGACGTCATTCCGCATATTTGTTGATCTATATTTCTTTTTATCTTCATTTGTCAAATTTCTTAATTAAAAAATAGATCGTCCTACTTGGATAATTATCTATTTGATTCCTTACATATCTTAGTTGTGTCAAAACATTTGCGTGGGTGTGTGTGGTGGTGGTGTGGTAGTGGCGGTCGGGGGCTCAGTTTTTACATGTTTGGGCCCCAAAGTGCAGTAGTATGTAAAACTTTCTCTAAACATTTTTTGAGGATACAAAAAAGTTGTGATTCACAAAATTATTAATATAGCATCTTTGCTACCAATGACTGTGCTTCAATAAATGGCTTAGGTGCAATTTATTTATCTATGGTTTCAGGAAATTGATCAGCCGGCATTGATACCTCATATAGCTGAGGCTAACTCTAATAAATATCCATATGAAGTTCTCTTTAGAAGCTTACACAAGCTTCTGATGGACACCGCGACCTCAGAGTAAGCATAGATTACTTTCGAGCTCATAGTATATAGAGGGAAACCTTGATTGTTTTGGTGTGACATCCTTATATTTGTCGTAGGTACCTTTTTTGTGATGACTTTTTTGGAGAAGATTCCATCTTCTATGAAATATTTGCAGGTGATTGAATAGATTTGCCTTGATTTGATTAATCACTTCTTTCAATTCATTAGAGGCATATAATTAGGCTCAATATTGTTAATACATATAGATGACTAGTAGATGCCTGTCTCATCCTTTTTTTTTTTTTGCTTCCAAAATGATAAACACGTCTGAACTAAAATCCTTCAACTCAAAATTTTGTGAGTTAGGTTTTTCATGCATTTTATTGCTGTCGCTTTTGAAGTTCATACTGTGGCTTGTTCATTTAAATTTTAACTGCACTTATAAGCATAGGTTCTGAGTTATTTCTACATGCAGATTTTTTGCTCCTGCTAATTGTGGCCATTCATGCTCTCTCTCTCAAAAAAAAAAAAAATTGTGGTCATTCATGCTATCGTTTGCCTGGTCACATGGAACAAGATTTGACAGTGTTTGTTTGCCATCCACTGCTATTTTAGAGTTACATAATAAAAATAACTTAGACCAAAGATCTTTGCACCTTTGTTATGCTTGTTTTTAACCACCGTTATATTAATCATACTTCACTATTTTTTTTTGAGAAAGTACTTCACTAATTGATGGCAGCATATTGTATGACATATGAGTGAAACACTTCTGGGTTGCCATTTTCATTATTCAATATGCTTTATGGTTGTTTCAATGAGCTTCTTTTTCTTCTAAAAAAATGAGCTTCTTTTTTGCTTCTAAGTGAAATACGAGCTAAAGAGTGTTCAGATATCTTTGTAAAATAAGGTTATTCAGATATTCCTAGCACACCTTGATCCACTTGCATGGATCATATAAACTGGTAGTAAAACTGTGCAAGTCAAGCAGCAGTCTGGTTGCTAGGTAAGTTGAAAATGACCATTGAACTTTTGAGAAACTTTTTACATAACTAGAAATCATAAGAGGAATGAGCAAAAAGATATAACTCAAACATCTAGTAAATATAAACAATGATATACTGGTGTCAGGATGTGCTTGTAAAGAATGTAATCACATTGTCTAGTACATGTGTTGAAAATCAAAGTGCATATATGATTTGGTGTATTTTGGTAAGCAAAGGTCGCATAAAGCCTTTACAATAATGCATCATTTGACTTGCAAGGTATTGAAGTTTATTATGGCACTTATGTTGAATTGCATGGGATGCATTCCAAATGATTTGCAGCAGAACCCAAGTGATCTACCCACAACTTTGCGACCTTGTAGATTAATGTAATATGCCTACGTAGCCAGTAACAATATAAGAACTTATCCTTCTCAAAGAATTATTATAACTACCCTGAAAAAAGTTACAACATAGAATGTATCATATTGTGGCAAATTGAATACACTATTATATGCTTGCACAAGTTTAAGATATTTATTGGTTACACTGAATCAAAATTGGAGCACTGTATTCTTTTATCTCCAGGACCATTTCAAGTTATTGATGAACATTTCAACATGGTACTTCCAAATTCATTCGATGCAATTGGTTTAATGCTTATGATTCGCATAATCCATCATCATCAGGTATTATTTTTCTTGGCCCTAACATGTTACTTTATGGTTAATATATGTTGATCTTCTGATACATATCTTTCCATCTTATTGTTCAACATAATATATTTTTCAAACAAGATAATTTTGATGTTGTATAAATGAAGTTTTCTTTTGGCATTCAGTTTAGGTTTAAGTTATCTTGCTTTTAAACAATTGTGCATATAGTTCAATTATTGAATAAGTAATGTAATGGTTTAGATTTGCTAATTTGTACTTGATTCTTCATGTTTGATGAGTCAGAAAAGCTCGTCAATCTGTTTAAGCTCCAGGAGAAGTAGATTGGTTCATGTTCCCAAGTTTGCCGTAACGAATTGTTATATTTTTTTTCTCCGTCCCACTGATCATATTTCTCCCGAAGTGAAAGAAAAAATAGGAAATCTTTCTTTTCAGAGTTATCGTCCGAATAAAAAAAAATTATTGTGATAGGTCCTGTTCCAGGTAAGAAATATAGTGAAATCGTCTTTCCATTCTTTCCCTCGACCCTGCTACGAGAAAAGATGTTAACTTCTTAAAATATCCCATATATGTAGGTGGGAATAGAGGACGGGGTTAGATTTATCCTGATGGGAGGCAAGAGTAACAATACCGTTCACAATGCTACATCAGCAAGTATAGTGAACAAAATAGTACGTAAAGAAAAAGGGGGATATGAAATAACCATAGTTGATGCATCGGATGGACGTCAAGTGTTTGATATTATACCTCCAGGACTAGAACTTCTTGTTTCAGAGGGTGAATCCATCAAGGTTGATCAACCATTAACAAACAATCTTGATTTAGGAGGTTTTGGTCAGGGAGATGCCGAAATAGTTCTTCAAGACCCAATACGTGTCCAAGTCTTTTGTTCTTCTTGGCATCTGTTATTTTGGCTGAAGTCTTTTTAGTTCTTAAAAAGAAACAGTTTGAAAAGGTTCAATTGTACGAAATGAATTTTTAGGTCCAGAAATTCCTTAACATCACGTTGGTTAAAAATGTCGAATTCATGTTGATCCATACAATTATGTATGATAAAAAGTAAATATCTAAAGCCTTTTGGTTGCTTTTGCTTTGTTTATACCTTTTTTTTGTTTTCCAGAATGTCTAGATTTTTTTTTATCCCATTCCTAGTAATAGACATACAAAGGAAGAGAATACAGGGCAAGATTGGGAAAAACGAAAGCAAGAAATACTTTTTTTCTCCGTCCCACTGGGAAAAAGTATCTGTTGTTGATTCAAAACCCAAACATGCCTGAACAAAGGGCCAAGAAGGAAGTCCATCCAATCCATGTAACCTGTGAATACTGGCCTCCTGACCTCCTGCAATTTGGGCATCTAATTATCACTTATAGATGTCACCTTCCTATCGTCTCTAGGTTTATGTTTTTCCAAATAACAATTACTCAATAATCACACTATTTTTTTTTGAAAGGGAATAGTCACACTATTTCTACCGGACCCTGTAAAAATCAGTTATGAATTGGTAAACAGTTCTATGGATGAACTCAGGAAATATGCTGCTTAATAACATTCAAATTGCAGCATAATAAAAAAAGTAATATTCAGAATCAGTTGTCACTGCACTTTAGATGTTGAAGTATCTTTTCTTTTTGAGGGGAAAAAGAATGACCACCAGTTATGTGGTTGTCATTCAGGTATATATATAACTATACAAGTGTGGGCTCTCAAAGAGAGCAAGAAAACATGAGAAAGCATATCAGCTAACCAAAACTCCACTCCTGAAGAAAAAATGAGTTGTGGTGTACAATACCCTCTGTTTGACATCACTCCCCACAAAAATCACCCAGTTGTGAAACCAAAAGGCTCAGGAATTGGCCAAAAAAGACGTGTCGGGCCAAAACTCAGAGAGATTGCCATAGAGTTTCAGGATCAGAGGGAAGTAGAACCCCAATTCTCGTCTGCCGCCAGAGGACCGCGCTGTCGGGCATGCAAAGAATAGTTGCGCAATGTCCTTCTCCGCCTCACCACACAAATGTATCCGTGTGGGTGCCCATCTCGCCTTATACGTCCGAGTCGTCCTGCCGCATAAGGCAAGCAAAAATCCTAACTTTCAACGGAACTTAGCATCATGAGTCTTTAGTCCATCCTGAAATCCTCTGATGCCACCATGTCGGGAAGAAACCAGATTTAGAGACTGTGAGCGGACCAGGAACCAGGAACCGTCCGACCTGGAGTGGTCGGGGCAGAGGGTGCGATTTGCTGATGGAGTGCCAAAAGCATGGTGACACATTGATCTGAGAGAGCCGATTATGAAGAGAGCCAAACTCATCTGTCCGACTTGGAGTGGTCGGGGCAGAGGGGGGCGATTCGCTGGTGGATTGCCAAAAGCTCAGCTACACGTTGATCTGAGAAAGCCGATATGAAGAGAGGGGTCAAAGAGCCAGATTCAGGGTCACAGGACTCGGACCAAAGCTCCGCCATTGTAGCACCAAGATGCGCCACCAAAGCATACATTTGGGGGAATGCCTTCGCGAGTGTACCCTCGGGGACCAGCCATGCTGCCAAAATGAGAAATCCACCTTGACGCACAGATGGATGCACATCGGGAGTCATGAGTGGATGCACACATGGAATCAGTGCCGCCATTCCCCACCAAAAAGATGAGGCCCCACGAGGTAGGATGATTCTCGACTCCCAAGAAAGGTCACGCCCGTAGCAGGCTAAGAAGACCGAAGGCCATAATCCGCTTGACCCACTGAGTTAGGAGAGCCCAGTTGGTACTACGGAGGTCCCGATCCTAGTTCGCCCTGTCAAGGTTATCAACATCACGATCTTTATCGTAAGATCATACCACCTAGGATCTGCGATCTCAATCTCAACTTTGAGATCATTTTTGTAGGATCGGTAGGATCACAATAGCAAGATCGTACGATTGGTAAGATACAACAACAACAAAGCCTTATCCCACTAGGTGGGGTCGGCTACATGGATCATACGACGCCATTCCGTTATCACTGTACCCGAGCTGTACAGCGCGTTACTTACGGGTAACGACCTAGCATTAACACAATATATTCGTTGATCCATGTTCATAAGATTCGACAGGATTTTATGCTGGCTGTCGGGGCCTAACACAACCCTCCTCCTTTATCCGGGCTTGGGACCGACTGATTGGTACGATTGGTAAGATAATCCTACCAATCTGATTTTTTTAAAAATTTTTACCAAGTGCAACATGATTTATGAAGAAATAAAATTAAGAGGAAGATGATTGGTTATAATTAAAATTTTTTAAAAATAGTTTCTTCACAAAATAACTCTATTATCAATGTATATTAAAAGTTATTATATAATGCTACTCCATAATAATCATATTATTGTTATTTTTTGTCAATTCATATTAAATTACTATTAGGTAAGTAATATTTATATGCATTTGTAGGAAGTCTTAATAGGATACTACTCAGGTTAACATTATTTATAATCTAAAATATTACAAATTTATTTTAAAAAATATTATTACATAATTTTATATATTAAATTATTTTTTAATATATAGGTAGGATCTTACAATCCCCGATCCGATCTTACGATTTTCGATCTTACGATTTTCGATCTTACGGACCCCTTTCGATCTTACGTAAGATCTTGATCTTGATTACCTTGCTCCCTGGGAAGTGGGACGGCAGACACTGCTCCATGCAACAAGGTGAAAGCCCCAGGTCGACTAGATCCACAACCCTGTCAGAAAAATCTACTCCTCAAGAGGTCCATGCGCTGAGAATCTGGCCCGGTGTCCGGAGGACCATCATGTAATATGTCGGAAGCGCCGAGAGGATGGAATGGAGGATGAGCCGGCCACCTTAGATAGAAGTCGCGAGCTCCAGCCTTGGAGCCTCTCCCCACGAGAGCTGATGTGGTGGTCGGATAGAGGGATGAAGTATTCTTTCATCATTTGTTTTACCGCAAGAGTTTTAGAAATTTCTGCTCTGGGTTTCAAGCCCTCGAAAGATTTATCCTTGAAGTGTTAAAAACAATTTAGCCACTATGTATACAGTGTGTACAAGATCTCGATTTTGTTCTGTAGTTTTTTTTTTTTGAAAGAATCTGGTTCTACATCTTTTTGAATTTGGTTTCTCTGGCGGTCATTTTTAGCTCATATATCTTTGAAGCTTTTAGCTTCTTTTCCTCCATTGTATGCTAACTGCTTTCACTTTTTTACCACAGTTGATTATGTTTAGGCGGCGACTTCCATGCCTCGATTCATACTTGGATAAGGTTTGATCAGAACATTGCTTTACGTGCTTTCTTTTGTGTAAATTCTATTCTTAGTAATTTTCTTGAAGTCCTGGATAAGCATAATGAGAATCTAGAATTCGCTTTCAAGAAAAAAAAAATAGAGTTAGATACTAGAGTTGAGTGCTCTAAATGAGGAACTTGATACACAAGTCAGATATGAGTTATAATAAGAATGGTTTTAGGTTGCATGGGTTGCAAAAGTTTATCATATCTTAAAGTTTTCCACAGTGTCAAATTAAAGTAATCCTTTTGTTAATTGATTAAACTTATAATATTAAGCTCCACCACACACAAGGACCCAGTTGGAAGTGCATCTCGTGAATGCTTATCTCATATAATATTAATCATCAACAGCCATCCTCTCAATAAAAAAAATAGAATGCTTAAATGCTGGCCCTTGTGTTGTGCCTCAGTTAAATTGTATATCTCTGCGCACTTTATTCTATCTTATTTTATGAAAATACTTGAGTTTCAGTTTGTCTCATTTCAACCAGTGATGTGTGTTATTCTCTAGGTCAATATTTCGCTATGGCCTCGTTTCAAAATGGTGTTTGACATGCATCTCAACAGTTTGCGCAATGCTAACATAAAGTCTCTATGGGAAGATGATGTTCATCCACACTATGTTATGAGGCGGTATGCTGAATTCACAGCTTCCCTTGTGCAGCTCAATGTTGAATATGGGGATGGGCAGGTCAGTCGGCTACATATTGGTGTCTTTTTTTGGCAACTGTGATATATTTTTTTAGTGGAGAAAAGGATGACTATGAGATTGACTAGCCATCCATTTATATTGATATGGAAAGAAGGCGTACAAGCAAAAGGCAAAAGAAACTAATGTGTTTGGAAACTGCCTGATTCTTCAACTTTTTAATCTATTAAATTTCAAAGGAAACAACATTGTGTTTTGGGCCAATATGATTTAGAAGTAGAATTACACAAGTTTTTTCTGCTTGTTGTAGCTTGATTTGAACCTTGAGCGACTACGGATGGCTGTTGATGATTTGCTTGCTAAGTTGGCCAAAACGTTCACAAAGCCAAAGTCACAAACAGTATTTCTAATAAACAACTATGACATGACGATTGCTATATTGAAGGTGTTGAGATCTTTATTTGTTATTCCGACTGTTAGTCAATTGCTTTTCACCTTTTCTTTTGCTAATGGTTTAAACTACTGCGCAGGAAACTGGAACTGAAGGCGGAAAAATGCAATTACATTTTGAAGAACTGCTTAAAAGCAATATAGGAGTGTATGTGGTAAGTATAGTACATTTTGAGTAGTATTATGATGTACTGACATGGTTTGACAAACAATGAGCAAAAAAATTGTCTACTTAGAAACTTAAGTGTAAAAACTATGAAAATACTTTCGTCAAAAATGTCCAACAGTCTCTCGAAAAAAAAGATGTCCAACAGGATTTAAGTGTCATTAGTTTGGGTTCATGCCAGCCATTTCATTTCAATTGTTATGTGATATACTGGTTTGCTGCTGTTAATTATCTACGTTTCTTGCATTTTCTTCATGCCTATTCCGCCAGCTGTAACTTGCAGAGGATAATGCATTTTCTCTTGATGATTTTCTTACTGTATTTCCTTTGGGGACTTTGCCTCCTGCAGCCCACCTTTTCGGCACAAGTCCCTTGGTATTGCCTACTAAAATTATCATTTACTTTTACTGATATTTTCTCACTTTTTAATTTTTTTTTGTTCTTTCAAATGCTCTCTCTTGTTATCAAGGTAAGAAAAGCAAATCCCCAGTGTTGCTAAACCAATATGATGTCTGTGTAAACCCTTGGAAGTTCTTTTTCTTTTAATTGATTTTTTTCTGTTGGATATGAATGTTGCTGCCTGCTTTTCACCTTTCCTGTTTTCCCTATCAGAAGTGTGGCAGGTGATGATATCAATTAATTGTCCCTACTATATTATTATCAATTGATTCGTTTGTCTAACTTCAATCGATTTCATACATTAAACATGCCAGTCCATGTGGCAAAGATTTAAGGCCTCACATATACTTTTTATGTATAAATTAGTAGTTCTTAAGTATCGAGGTGTGTCACTTCCAACTTTGGCTTTGTTGGTAAACTTTAATTCTAAAATTTTACATGGTATTTGTTTATGCAATGAATATTTGTTATATGCTGCCATGTTCTCACACCTAGACTATGAAAATGACACTGAAAAAACATAATCATGGCAGTCGACATGTATACTAAATTAATGCTGTTTTATTGTCTAACTGATAATGATCACTGAATTTGTTGCAGCTAAACACTTCAGAAATCAAATCAGATATAAATTTCATTATAGCTAATCAATGCATATGTGCAGGAACAATTGCTTCTAGAGCATTTCAGTGAACTTATCAAATTTGTGAAGACAAGTGCTTGTAAGTTTTCGAGCATTTTATGTAGCAAATCTGATTTTGAATGACAAGCTGCTGATCTGATATTCCACTATGACCTCAGCTGAAGAAGCAAGTTCCAGCACCGAGAAGCCCACTGTTGGTGTTGTCGAACCGCTGGTCAAGGATTTCGCCGGCAGGTGGAAGGCTGCCATAGAGCTCATGCACAAGGACGTCATTACTTCTTTCAGCAACTTTCTCTGTGGAATGGAGATTCTGAAAGCAGCCCTGACCCAGCTGCTTCTTTACTACACACGCCTCTCAGAGTGCGTGAAGAGAATCCCCGGTGGTTCGGTTCTGAACAAGGACTTGGTATCCATCTCCTCCATATTATATGAGATCAAGAAATACTCGAGGACATTTTAGCCTAATCCCTTGTCAATCAAAGTATATCAAAAGAGTATTAGGGAACACCGATGAGCACAACAGTTCCTCTTATTACGTGGATAATGCAAGAATGACAGAAACGCGGGGTTTCTTGATTTGTTTGTTTACTGTTCCCCAGTTCCTTCAATCTCGACTTTGTTCTAGCTTGGCACTCACACACGACAATTCTCTATTCACATAGTCGTGTCATGTCATGTCAGAGCATATATGTAAAACAACGATGAACGTGACTATCTTGGTACTTCATGGTAAATGTTGAACCGATGAGAAATTAGTTCATTTTTGTTATCTTTTCAAGCTTTCGCTATATGTCTAATCCACGGCCTTGTACAATGAACATGAGATATTTGTCTGAGACGACACGAACAAGTGGAAGAGAAAATGTTGTTGATTGTATTCTCGTCACGTAGTGGACGTCTCCATTGGCCGTTCCATCAAGACGTGAGGAACGGCCAATGGAGACGTCCAAGTATCTCGTGACACTACGTGTCGAGATACAATAATCAACATTTTCTCTTCCACTTGTTCGTGTCGTCTCAGACAATATCTCATGTTCATTCTACCAGACAAATATATAGGAAGGATCCTTGGAAAGTTGGCTGTGAACGGTCATCAACTCGGGAGAAGTACGGAACTTCGGAGTCAACGTTGACAACCAAATCAGGACGGACTCCAAATTAGAGAGGCAGAAAATATAATCCATAATAAATAAATAAAATAATAATATTTTAGTAGGATATTATTATATGATATTTAATAATTTAAAAAATATATGATATTTATGAGCTATTCAAATATAAGAAAAATCAATAAATATCATATTGAGAAAGCAAAATTAGTTCATTTTCTTTTCTTTTGAAACTTGCATTATATATCGAAGGATACGAAAGGGAACACACAGCTTGTAACATAGCTCTTATCCTAAAAGGTGATTATGAGACATGTCACGATTCTAATTTAAACTTTGATTTAAACTTGCAGTCCGTGACCTAATAAATGTAATCATATATGATTTTGTGGAAGCGTGTCATAGTTCACTTGGAAAATATAGTAATTGAGATATTATATCATTGAGAGTAAGTAAATACTTGAAACTTTTTAATTATACAAAACTATTATCACATAATATAACAAAATTTTTATTTATAATATCATTGAGAGTAAATATTATTTATTCATACTTGAGAAGTATTTACCGTTTTATTTCAGCATATATAATATAACAATAAATTATGAGCAATACATACTCCATACATTTATATGTCATGTTAAAGATACATCACATTGCACATAATAAAGACGTATTAATGCGCCAATCATGTATGTATAAATGCATGAATCTTGTATGCATGTACATGTCATATCACCAATTGATGTCAACTTTGCCGGGGAGACTGTTGGATTCTAGAGGCGGCCCTGAATTCAAAATATGAGTAATTTGATTCACAGGGAAGCTAGTTTCAAATAATCTAAAATTTCTTTTGAGATATCTATTGATCCTATAAGATCTTTTAATCATATAAGAGTAAGTTGTCGGCCTTACACCTTTTAAGAGTAAATTGTCAATCTTGTGAGTCTTTTAACTATACATGGATAAATTGCCGCTCGTCAAGGGTAATGTAAACACATGATAATAAGATGCAAATGCATGACCCAAGTATAATATCATATTATGTTTTAACATGTCCTATCATATCATATTTTGCCATGTTATGTCATGTCATGCCATATTATATCTTGTAATAGATAATTGCACACATAGCAATTAAATCACTTTACGAGTGCACATATCATGTAATATGTGATCACAAGAAATTAATTAATCAACTTCTACATTCAGATCACATATATTTCATATAAGCACAAACACTTTATTTCTACTTTGCATATAATAGATTGCACGTTGTACACTATAAAATGTATAATAATTAGTGCATAACTAATCGTACTGATGTGGAATAAATTGTCAGTGGCAAAAGACTTCATCAATTAGTAAAAAATCATAATTGAGTTCATTATAAAATGAATTTAGAAAATTAAAGGATTAAACTATATTTGCTTCACTTTGGACCTGGACAGATTGCACAAAGCTCAGATTCATAACTATTCACATAAGACATCCTCTAAAATAGAATCTAATTTCTAATAAAACTAGATTCCTTGAGCTTGAACACATACTACTGTTATAATTTTTTGCATTCTATCTTAATCGAGAAAAAAATATAAGCCTGGAGATATTCTGTCATATTTCTAAAACTGGCAGGCTATGAATTATGCATTAAAAAATTATAACTATGGGCACAGATACTCTTTTCTTGAAATTCCAATTGATACAATAAGGTTAGACATAACTTTCTCTCCCTTAAATTACAATATGAAATCATAAGTGTTGAAATTATGACCAAACATTTAAACTTAAATACTTTATGAAAGAGCCTGACTTCCACATATATTTCTAGATTTAATTTAATAAGTTTTGGAGCTCCAAAAGCTATAAGAACATAATCTAGAAGTGAGAACTTCAAAATTTCAATCTTTGTGATGCGAAAGCAGTAGTAGAATAAATCTACGAGTTGTCGGAGCAACTTGATACGTTGTGACGTATCAAACTAACGCACACATCAAGTAAAATCTCTTCTGCAAGCACACACAAGCACACAACAGGGGAAAGAACAATTCTGCAAGCACACAGCAATAGCAAAACAAGGGAAAGAACAAGTTGAATATGAGTCAACTTGTAGAACTGGAATATATTTCTGGAGCAATAATAATCTCCCAGCAAATAAAAGTGTGTCCTTTATATAGAGCAATTATAAGATCTGGTCTAGAGATAAAATTTTAAAACTAACTATTAGAGATAAAATTCTAAAACTAACTATCAAACATAGTTGCACTAAAGATAAGATTCTGCCCCAACTAAATTATAAAACTAACTATGAAACAGAGTTCCACTAAAGATAAGATTCTGTCTAAACTAAACTATAATCCAGATAACTATCTCCTTGTTATCCAAGTCCTGCTACATCAGTCCCTCCCTCGTGGGAAAAGCTCGACCTCAAGCTGATGTTTATAGGTGATGGCGGGTGGAACTCATACAAATCAGACACGTTGAAAGTAGTGGAAATACCAAAGTCAGAAGGGAGATCAACAATGTACGCGTTGTCATTTATCCTCTTCAGAATCTTGCAAGGACCAAACTTTTTATTCTTGAGCTTATTGTAAGTACCAATTGGAAATATGTCCTTGCGCAAGTAAACCATCACCAAATCTCCTTCGTTAAATATTTTGCAATGGCGGTGTACATCAGCAGATTCTTTACACTTTAGATTAGCAGCCTCCAAATGACTTTTAGTATGCTGATGAATTAGTTGCAACTCTCTGATAAGATCTTCCACAGAACCACTAGTAAGAGTTGCCAAAGTAGACAACAAATCAACAGTTTGACGTAACACTCGCCCATAGACAATATCAAATGGAGCCTTTCCTGTAGTTTGACTTCGCATGCTGTTGTAAGCGAATTCAGCTTGAGGTAATGCAGAATCCCATTGCTTTGGTTTCAGTCCAGAGAGAACACACAATAAATTTCCAAGGGACCGATTAACAACTTCTGTCTGACCGTCAGTTTGAGGATGACAAGTGGAACTATAATTCAGGGCAGTGTTCAAGCTTTTCCACAAGCTCTTCCAAAAAGCAGAAAGAAATGTATGTTATAGAACGAGGTACTCCATGGAGACGTACTACCTCATGAAAAAATAAGCTAACGACATTGTGAGCATCAGTGGTTCTTTTAAATGGATAAAATGAGCCATTTTAGAGAATCTATCCACCACGACGAAAATAGAATCTGCTCCCTATTGCGTTCGTGGAAGTCCCAACACAAAATCCATGCTGAGGTCCTCCCAAGGTGCTGTCGGTGTCGGTAAAGGAAGATATAGTCCAGTATTTTGAGACTGTCCCTTTGCAACTTGACAAACTAGGCATCTTCGGACCAAGTTACTAACATCTCTTTTAAGCTGTGGCCAAAAGTAACTTTCTGCAACTAATGCAATTATTTTATCTCGACCGAAATGTCCAGGCCACCACCATGAAGGTCTCGTATTACCTTTTCACGCAGGGAGGTACAAGGAAGGCACAACTGATTTCCTTTGAATAAATAACCATCATCTATTTGCATATCTCCTGAAGCATGATGCAGTTGACACTTCTCCCAATCATCTTTAAAGTCCTCATCATCTGCATATAACTCTTTTAAACTCTCAAACCCAATAATCTCCGTGTGTAGAACAACAAGAAGTGATGCTCGTCGACTCAAAGTGTTAGCCACAATGTTCATTTTTCCAGCCTTATGCTTCATAACATAGATAAACTTTTGTAAGAACGTCAACCAACGACCTTACATGCGGTCTATGCTGCTTTGTGTACTAATGTGTTTCAATGCCTCATGATCTGTGTAAAGGATGAATTCCCTTTGAACTACGTAATGCTCCCAATGTTTGAGGGCTCGCACCACAGCGTAGAATTCTTGTGCATATACTGACCACTGTTGTCGTGCCTCATTAAACTTTTCACTATGAAATGCTACTGGTCGCCCCTTTTGTGATAATACTCCATCGATACCAACTCCTGAGGCAACACACTCGACTTCAAAGATTTTATCAAAGTTTGGCAATGCTAGAACAGGTGCAGAAGTCAGTTTTTGTTTAATTAGTTCAAAACTCCTTATAGCTGCATCTCCCCATTTGAAGTTGTTTTTCCTTAAACAAGCTGTAGTTGGTGCCATGATACTACTAAAATCACGAATAAACCTGCGATAGAAAGAAGTAAGGCCATGAAAACTCCGTACCTTAGCCACTGTTTTGGGTACTGACCAAGATTCTATAGCTGCTACTTTATTTTTATCGACACTAATTCCATGATGATGAAGCCCAAGAACAGAAGACTAGTTTGTGCAAAACAACATTTCTTAAGATTAATGTAAAGTTTGTTTTTTTGTAGAGTGATAAGTACCTCCTCTAAATGTTGGAAGTGCTCATCCATGGTTTTACTTAAGACCAATATGTTGTCGAAATACACCACTACTGACCGGCCAATGAAAGGTTTCAAATCTTGATTCATAAACCTCATGAATGTGATTGGTGCATTTGATAACCCGAAAGGCATAACTAGCCATTCATACAATCCTTCTTTGGTTTTAAAAGCTGTCTTCCACTCATCCCCTTTTCGTATCCGAATTTCATGATAGCCACTGCGAAGATCAAGCTTAGAAAAGATGCAAGAGCTGCTGAGAAGGTCCAACATATCATCAAGACGAGTAATGGGAAATGATATTTAATAGTAATTTTATTGATGGCTCGGCTATCCACGCACATGCGCCAACTCCCATCCTTCTTGGGCACAAGAAATGCTGGTACTAAACAAGGACTCATGCTATCTCGAATGAAACCTCGCTGAAGCAGATCATCCACTATATCTTGTAGGATCTTATGTTCTTTGGGACCCATATGGTAATGAGCCAAATTAGGCAAGCTAGATCCTGGAAAGAGATGTTGGATATCTCTTAATGGTGGTAACCCCTGAGGTAGTTCTGTTGGCATCAACTCTTTGTATTTTTCCAATAAAGATTGAACCACTATTGGAGTTTTTGCACTTGATGTGTCATTGAGTTTTGAAATTACTGCCAGAATTTTCCCTTCTTCTCGCACGACAGCCAGGAACTCTTTCGGTTTAACGACAAGAAAAGAACATAGTATCCTTTTTTGCGGTGGAGTTATTCCTTCTATTATAGGCACCAATGTAATCTTCTGACCATCTTTAGTAAATGAGTAAACATTGCAACGACAGTGATAAACTGCATTAACATCAAACTGCCACGGTCTCCCCAAGATCATTTGACATGCATCCATTAGAATGACGTCACAAGTAATTTCATCTTTATACCTTTTACCAATGAAAAATGGTACTAGACAAATTTTGTTTACCTCTATCTCTATGCCTTCTTGGATCCAACCAACCTTGTACGGATAGGATGGACTTTAGTCTTGAGTCCTAATCATTCAACCATCAATTGTAAGACCATGTTATCAGTGCTTCCGCTATCTATAATCACATCACAAAATTTTCCTTGGATGGTGCAACGAGTACGAAAATAAATTGTGCCTCTGTACAGTCTCATGCTTCTTTGGTGCCAATAGCAACCTTCTCACAACAAGTGCGACATGCTCTCCTTCGACATATGGATACTCTACTTCATCATCTTCTTCCTCCTCGTCAGACAAATCAACTTATGCTACTTCATTGTAGTCATCATGATCCCCTTGAGCGAAATTAACCTTGGGTCATTGAGGACATTCATTTGATTTATGTCCATGTTGACGACATCTATAGCATATGGTTGACCCTGATCTTGCGTTTGGGTTCACAAACCTTTTGTATGAGGTTGTAGGCTGATCCTTATTTGGATTTGCATTATAATTGGTTGCTTTGTTACCTTCACCTTCTTCTTGCTGAATTTTATTTGCATTCTATTGCTAGTTGTTCTTGGGTTGAGTGGATTTCAGATTATCATAGGTTCTGGAGGTGTTTCTCTGGATTCTTTCTGATTGCTTTTCGATTTTCTCTGCTAGAGAAATTGTTTCTGCAAGAGTATAGGTAATTTGGCCTTCAATTCGTTCCTTGATGTTGATTCATAGCCCATTAATAAATCTTGCAATCTGTTGTGGCTCACTTTCAGATATATCATTACGTGTAGAGAGGCAAAAAAAATCAGTTACATAACTTGCAACTGATCCACTTCCTTGTTGGCAATTGCAAAATTGTTGATACAGAATTTGTTGGTAATCTAGTGAAAGAAAGTGAGTATGTAGCAACCTCTTCATCTTCTCCCAAGTTTGAACAGGTCTCTTGTGTTGGCGCATACGTAACATCTGTGTCTGATCCCACCATGCTGATGCACTAACTTTTAACTTGTTGGCCACAACCTTGGCTTGTTTATGCTCTGGGACATCAACTGTTGAAAAGAATTTATCAACCTCTGAAATCCAGTCAAGGAAGTCCTCCATATGGAATTGTCCATTGAAGGTTGGGATATCTCGTGGTTGTCTTGCCTCACATTGCCTAGGGTTGCGCTGACCTTCTTGACTTTGTCTAGGAGGAGGTAGTTGCTCTTGAACAATCAGCATAGACTCTTTCTGTCAAATGTTGCAGATCATCCTTGATCTCATCAAATTCTGCGCGAGTTGGAGCATCGTCCATGGAGTCGCAGGGCTTTGATACCACTTGATGTGGAAGCAGCAGTAGAATAAATCTACGAGTTGTCGGAGCAACTTGATACGTTGTGACGTATCAAACTAATGCATGCAGCAAGTAAAATCTGTTCTGCAAGCACACAACAGTAGTAGAACAGGGGAAAGAACAATTCTGCAAGCACACAGCAATAACAAAATAGGGGAAGGAGCAAGTTAAATATGAGAACTTGTAGAACTGAAATGTATTTCTAGAGCAATAATAATCTCCCAACAAATAAAAGTGTGCTCTTTATATAGAGCAATTACAAGATCTAGTCTAGAGATAAAATTCTAAAACTAACTATTAGAGATAAAATTCTAAAACTAACTATCAAACATAGTTGCACTAAAGATAAGATTCTGTCCCAACTAAACTATAAAACTAACTATGAAATAGAGTTGCACTAAAGATACGATTCTGTCCCAACTAAACTGAAATCCAGATAACTATTCCTTGTTATCCAAGTCCTGCTACATCACTTTGTTCTTCATCTTGTAACTCCCTCTTTCTTAATATATGAAATAAGAGGCGAGGGAAAAAAACTACGAGTTGAAACCCTATAGATTTGTCGTTGAATTCCTTGTTTTCCCTTTCGGTTGACCTTCTTCTCTTGTTGTATTCTTGAGTCCGTATGGAAGTGATAGGTTTTTGTTAACATGTGGTAAATGATAAGGTTTGAGGGTTTATATATTAGGGTTATCAACCTAAAATGGATTGGAGGTGAAATGCCCAAATTCCCTTGTAATTACCTCCTTATTGACATGCAACCATTTACTTAAATGATATTACACGTAAATAAAAACTACCCTAATATGAATTCAAATAAAATATTAAAAAAATTAAATTTCAAAGGAATCAAAATATAATTTTTTATCCAAAAAAAATTAATCAGTTTTTTTATTTTACGATTTTGCACTATCATTTAACCTAATCAAATCTTTACCTAAAAATTATTAAAAATCATTTTCAGCACATATTAATTAACATAGGAAAATAATTACTGTGTTTCAATTTTCTTAATTTTAACATTTTTAAAAATAAAATTTTCATAACTTAAATGATTTTTCGTCACTTGTGTGCACCCATGCTTACATTTACTATTAGAAATAATAAGAAAAATGAAGAACTAAAAGGTGTGAAAATATTTTGTTCATTGTACGCCAGTACTATAACCTTTTTTTTTCTATAAGATTAATTTGAGCAGATGCATTTATATGAGACGTTGTTCAGAAATGAAGTTTGATTGATATAGTTGATTAGACAAACAATATCTCAGATCGACTGAAGTATAATTTTATCAATAGACTAATAACCTCGCACAAAAAAATAAAAAAAATAAAAATACACGGTATGTTAGGATGCCTCGGCTGCATAGATCATTGCACCCACAACATACCAAGACACTACGTACTACCAAAAGAAAGGTGAAAAATAACGAGAATGGAGAGCATGAACTACAACAGTAGCATGCATCGTCGTCAAACCTCGAGCATGGAGGAAGCTGAATGAGTAGAATGACCAGTACCAGATGTCGATGAAGAAGAATAAGTATTATCATGATGAGCATAAGCTCTTGTCAGCTGTGGCAACTCCGGCAGTTGCACATCAAAGCTCAAGACACCAACCACATGGCGTATCGAGGGTCGCAGCTTGTAGTCGGGATGCGCACACCAAAGCCCCACGACCATCATTAGTTCCATGAGCCGCTCGTCGAACTCGTCGTTCCTAAGCCGTCTGTCTACGGCAGCCAGACAATTCCCTTTCTCGTACAGATCCCTGACCCATCCTACTAAGCTTACTTTGCCCGGAAGCTGTGTGAAATCGATCGGTCTTCTTCCACATACAATCTCCAGAGCAATAATGCCGAAGGCATAGACATCTGACTCCTTGCTGGCTTTGCCTGTTTCTTCATACTCAGGAGCCATGTAACCTCTGGTCCCTGCAAGAACAGTCATCATTGCACTGTTGTCGTGATCAACCAACCTCGCCAGTCCAAAATCGCCGAGCTTGGGGTTGAAGTCCACGTCCAGCATCACGTTGCTCGGCTTCAGATCTCTGTGGACGACGCATTGCTCCCATTCCTCGTGGAGATGAAAAATCTCTGAACCTTGTATTCAGAAGACGCTGAGCTTCATTGTCATCTGTGGGCAGTCATAGGTTGGTTGTAGGTTGCAGAAGGCCGTTCGGACGGAGCCGTCGCCTGATAGACTGCGATGAGCGGTTAGTCTGGGACCCGGACGATGTGCGGGTTCTTTTCATGTTGCAGGTTGATCGGAAGGGGTGGAGGATGGTGTTAGATTCTGTTGTGATTCTCAACTATGTACTTTCAGGTGATTTTTCTGATATTTCTGGCCGTACGGATGTTGACGTGGCTGTTGACCGTTTATTTGGTTGGGTTGCCTCCATGTAGTGCCTTTTTTTAACGTCGTTGGCTCGACCTTATTTCTTCTAATAATCTGATTGCAGATAGAACACTTCTTCGAACTTTACTGCGCCTGGATTGTAACGTTTCAATCTTTGCCCGTTGACCTTGAAAGTTTTTGAATTACTGTTTTTGATATCCACTGCACCATGAGGGTAAATTTTTTCAAGGGTGAATGGTCCAGACCATCGCGTTCTTAACTTCCCGGGAAAAGTTGTAGTCGGGAGTTAAATAACAGAACCTGGTCGCCCTCTTTAAAATTCTTTCTCAATATGTGCATATCATGCCATTTCTTTGTTCTTTCTTTATAGATGCGGGAGTTATTATAGGCATCTAATCTCAATTCATCTAGCTCGTTGAGCTGTAAAAGACGTTTTCCAGAAGTTGCTTGGAAATCATAATTCAGTGTTTTGATTGCCCAAAAAGCCTTATGTTCTAATTCAACCGGTAGGTGATAGTGTTTGCAATAGATCAACCTGAATGGTGTTGTTCCAATTGGTGTCTTGTACGCAGTCCGATATGCCCACAATGCTTCACTAAGTTTCAAACTCCAATCCTTCCTGGTTATTGAAACGGTTTTCTTGAGAATTAGTTTGATTTCACTATTCGAGACTTCTGCTTGTCCATTTGGTCTGAGGGTGATAGGTGATAGATATCCTATGCTTGACCCTGTATTTGAACAACAATTTTTCAAAACTCCGTTCGATAAAGTGTGATCCCCCATCATTAATAATCAATCTTGGCATACCAAACTTTGGAAATATTATGTCTTTAAAAAGTTTGACCACTGACTTCGAGTCTGCTGAGATTGTGGGAATTGCTTCAATCCATTTTGAGACATAATCAACAGCTAGAAGTATGAATTTGTACCCCCATGAAGGAGGGAAAGGTCCCATGTAGTCTACTCCCCACACATCAAATATTTCTACTTCGAGTATAGGTTGCTGAGGTGTCTCATTTCTTCGACCTATATTTACAGTTCTTTGGCAGACTTCTCAAGATTTAACAATATTGATTGCATCCTTGAATAGAGTTGGCCAATAAAAATCTGTTTGAAGAACTTTAGCGGCTGTTTTCTGGTATCCTCCGTGACCACCATAAGGAGATGCATGACATTCCTGTAATATAACAGATTGTTCTTCTTCTGGTACACATCTACGAAATATCCCATCTGCACATTTTTTGAACAGAAATGGCTCATTCCAAAAGTAATATTTGATATCGGAGAAAAATTTCTTCTTTTGTTGGTAAGAGAGATCCGGTCGTAAGACTCCGGAAGCTAAGTAGTTGGCATAATCAGCAAACCAAGGAAGTTGTGTTTTCTGAATTAAAAATAATTGTTCATTTGGAAAAGAGTCGTTGATTTCACTACAGCCTTCAGAGTTAACGTCTCCTTTTGATAATTGAAGTCAGGAGAGATGATCAGCTACCAAGTTTTCTGTCCCCCTTCGATCTTTGATTTCTAAATAAAATTCCTGTAACAGAAGGATCCATCTTATCAGTCTAGGTTTGACATCTTTTTTAGCAATCAAGTATCGCACAGCTTGATGATCAGTATACACAATGACTTTGGAGCCAACTAGGTAGGATCTAAATTTATCTATTGCAAAAACTACTGCTAGAAACTCCTTTTCAGTTGTTGCATGTTGCTTTTATCTTTCCTTTGTCCCAACACTGCTCCCACAGCTTGATCACTAACATCACACATAATTTCGAATGGTAAGGACCAATCGGGTGGTTAGATGATTGGAGCTGTTTTTAGAGTCTCAAAAGCCTTTAAACAGTGTTCATCAAATATAAACTCTGCCTCCTTAGATAAGAGTTTTGTCAAAGGTCTTGCAATTAGAGAAAAGTTCTTGATGAAACGGCGATAGAACCCGGCATGTTCAAGAAAACTTCTGATTCCTTTGATATTAATAGGCGGAGGTAATTTTTCAATTACTTCTTTCTTAGCCTTGTCAACTTCAATACCTCGACCTGAAATAATATGTCCAAGGACTACACCTTCTTGTACCATGGAGTGACATTTCTCCTAGTTCAACACTAGATTAGATTCGGCACATCTTTGTAACACCTTTCCTAAATTCTGAAGACAAACTTCAAAGGAAGTGCCATACACTGAAAAGTCGTCCATGAATACCTCCATTATTTCTTCAATATAATCAGAGAAGATTGACATCATGCACTTTTGAAAACTGGCTGGGGCATTACATAATCCGAAAGGCATCCTTCTGTATGCAAATGTTCCATAGGGACAAGTAAAGGTAGTCTTTTCTTGATCTTCTGGATGAATGGGGATTTGATGAAATTCAGAAAATACATCCAAGTAACAAAAATAGAAATGGTTTGCCAGCCTTTCTAACATCTGATCAATAAAAGGTAATGGAAAATGATCCTTCTATGTGGCCTTATTAAGTTTCCTAAAGTCGATACACATCCTCCATCCGGTGACCGTTCTGACTTTGTCCGACTCTGTCTTTACTACGATCATTCCACCCTTTATTGGTACGACCTGCACGGGACTTACCCATTGACTGTCTGATATGGGGTAGATAATTCCTACATCCAATAGTTTAATCACTTCTTTTTTCACTACCTCCTTCATTGCTGGATTGAGCCTTCTTTGTCCCTCTATGGAGGGTTTATGGTCTTTTTCCATATGGATACGGTGCATGCATATAGCAGGATTAATTTCCTTGAGATCATCCAATGTGTATCCGATAACATGCTTGTAAGCTTTTACCTTATCCAATAGCTGCTGAAGTTGAGTTGTTTTTAGATCTGCATTCACAATCACTGGATAAGTGGAGTCTTCCCCTAGAAATTCGTACTTGAGATTTTGAGGAAGCTTCTTTAATTCTGGATTTGTTAGCTTCCTTGAGCTAGGTTGTTGCATAAATTCTGCAGATTGATCTTCCAGAGGAGCGTTAGGGTGTTGTGTTTCAATTGAGAACATGTGGCTCGTAAGAATGCCTGCTTCTTCTTCTGTCCACAAAGATGATTCTTGGGCTTCAAGAGATACTTCTAGAGGGTCTGATATGTGAATAACTGATGTCATCTTTTGTACAAGGGAATCCAGTTGCTCAGGTTGAAGACAATGGTCTTCCATGTCTGGGTAATTAATAAGGTGATTTAGTCAAAATTCAATCGTGTCATCACCTATTTGAAAGGTAAGGCGACCTTATTTAATGTCTATTACTGCTCCGGCAGTAGCTAAGAAGGGTCACCCTAACAGAATGGGAGTTTGATTATCTTCATCCATGTCCAGAACCACAAAGTCGGCTGGTATGTAGAAGTTGCCTACTTTGATGGGTATGTCCTCCAGAATTCCCTGTGGGATTTTTATGGATCTGTCTGCCAATTGGAAGGACATATTCGTGGGCTTAATATCACCAATTTCAAGTTTCGTACACAATGACAGAGGTATAACACTTACTGAAGCACCAAGATCACATAAAGCTCTTCGTATCTTTCGGTTTCCAATTTCACAGGGTATGGAGAAGCTCCCCGAATCTTTTAGCTTCGGAGGTAATCTATTTTGAATCACCGCACTTGCCTCAGCCGTTAGCGCGTCAGTTTCATTTTCTTATATCCTCCTTTTCTTCGATAGAATGTCTTTCAAGAATTTGACATATGCTGGCATCTCTTGAATAGCTTTCACAAAAGGTACATTGATATAGAGTTTCTTTAGGATTTTTACAAACTTGCCGAATTGTTGGTCCTGTCGAGATTTCTCGAGGGCTTTAGGAAATGGTATCCACGAAGAATAGCTAGGCTGTCCCTCAGCAAGCTGTTGTTTGGATTTATTCGATCTATTCATTGTATCCTCTTGTTGGACTATCTGATTTTGGTCACCAACTTCCTCTATTACCTCTGTCGAGACCTCCGCTCTTGTTCTTTTAGTATTATCAATTGTCTTTCCACTTCTTAAAGTCACAACTTGGATTTGCTCTTTTGGATTCTTCTCTGGCTGTCCAGGTAAGATCCCTAGTAGTCTTGAAGATGACGCAGCTTGTTGAGCTATCTAAGTTTCCAATATTTTGTTATGAATGGAGAGGCTTTCAATTTTCTCAAACATTTTCTGCATCAGAGTGTCCTGTTTTGACATATATTTCTCCATCATTACTTCTAGTTTGTTGGTAGAAGATGACACTTGTTCTGTCGAGGAATTTTGAGGTTGTGCTCTCTGATTGAATCTGTTTTGCCAAATGGGAACATGGTTTTATTGAGGATTATCTCTGTAGGAAAACTTTGGATTGTTTCTCCATCCTGGATTGAAAGTGTTAGAGTATGGATCATTATTCGATGGATAAGGGCCTATAGCATTAGCTTGTTGTTGGTGTCCTTGCTGTTTTAACAGTTCACAGTGCACAGAAATGTGATCAAATGAACCATATATTTCACAACATCTTGCTATCATATTGACAGTTGGTGTAGCTTCATTGAGTCCCAGTCGACAAATTGCTTTTTGAACTATATACTCCACCTTGGAAGTAAAATCCTCACCGTCAAGTTGAGTTTGAGTTAATGCTGCGGACTCATTAGACCTTGAACGAGCCAAGAAATGTTGATTCTTGCTATTTCTTCTATAAGTTGGTAAGCTTCATCTACATTTTTCTTTATAAACACACCATCTGCAGCGTTGTCAAGCGCCATTTTTGAGGTGTAATTGAGTCCATTGTGGAAGGACTAGACCAAAATCCATTTGCTTAAGCCGTGATGAGGGCACGACCTTAGCAATGTCTTGAACCTTTGCCAAGCTTCATACAACGTCTCCTGGTCCTTTTGTACGAAACCAATAACTTGATTTCTGATTCTTATAGTTTTGTTGGGAGGGAAATATTCTGACAGAAATGCTTTTACTAGTTGCTCCCAGGTAGTTAATTCCCGCGGTTCCAATGATTGTAACCATTGTTTGGCCTTACCCCTTAGCGAGAAAGAGAAGACCCTCAGTCTCAATGCTTTTGGCGACACCCTATTCAGCTTAGCTGTCTCGCATATTTCCAGAAAATCTTTAAGGTGTTGATTTGGGTCTTCATCTGGGGTTCCTCCAAATTGATTTTGTTGGATCGTAGAGATTAGAGATGATTTTAACTCGAAATTGGCTTGAATGGTAGGCTTTAGAATTGCATACTCTAGTCCATCTGCGGTAGGAGTATAGAGTTCTTCTAATGATGGGACCGGTGGTCGCGGTTGGAGTGGATCTTGTTGTTCAGCCATCATTTCGATCTCAGGATTAGAATTCTCCTCGAGCTCTATAGATTGAGTGCTACTTGTACCTTCAAAATGGGATATTCTACACTTGTATTCTCGCACCCTTCTTGATGGTTCATATCACTTCTGTTAAAAGTTCGATCGATTTTAGGATCTAATTCGAGTAGTTGACTACGAATACTTCTGGGCATATACTATTCCCTAAAATCAAATGAGAAAATATAGTTAGCCGTGAATAGCGCTTAAACAAACTAAGTAAGGATATAAACGAAAAGTAAATAACTGATCTAAATCCCCGGCAACGGCACCAAAAACTTGACGTGAACTAATCGTAGTTGCAGAATTACAGATTTCACACAAGAAATAATTCCAGTCACATTTTAAATCTTACTCAAGAGTTCACGTAGCTGCAAGTGCACAGGTCGAGTAGAAACCCTGAGTGCCGTAACCCCGTTGATTTAGATTAATTACTTAGTCCATTTATATCTAAAAAAAACTGTCACGAAATTATAAAGGAATAAAGCATAAAAAATAAATGAGTATGGATTAGGAATAATAAAGGAATGCAAGAAAGGATTTTAAGCAATTGAAGGAAGAGATTCCCCTGAAATGAACTAGTCGATGCTATGACATAAACCGTATCTGATTTACAAGGTTCTAGATTCCCTTCTATTCTACCGATATATATATAGAGAGAGATCAAGAATAGCAGGGGTCCTAACCGTTGAATTAAGGCTTCTGATTAATAAGACTCGTCTTTAATCAGGACGAATTCAATCTCTCGATCTTTTGTAATTAATGCTCTTTAATCTTAATCAAACGATCAAAAATACAGAATTTGCTCTTCGCACGATTGTAAGGATTCTCATCTCATAACAATCGGTATAATAGATCTCTCGATCTTTTTGATAAATACAAATCAGTAGTTTACGAAAAGCATAGCAATTAATGTAACCAAATTCCCCTCTCGGGTGAAATTAGCTTAAACAAAAAACAACCGATCTCTCGATCCGATTAAAATCAGTTAGAAATTCTTATGGCCATGCATCATGTAAACAAGAAGCGAGGAATCAAAGTAATAGTATCAGGAAATCAGAATAATAGTAAGCATCAACAGAGTCTCATTCCAAGGGAATCAAAATCTCTTTTGTTCTGCATCTTCTTCTTCACCCCCCGAAGTTCCTCTTCTTCCCTTCACTACTTTCTTCCCCACGCCTCATCCTTCCTCTCGGCTTCTTTTTCTCCCCTTTTTGTTTCATTCCCTGTCCAGAATTTGAATTTCGAAAAGTTGTTAGTCCCTCTTTTACTCATTCAACTTCTCTACTGAAAAATGATATAAAAAGACATTTAAATATGCTAAACTTTTACATAAAACTCGTGGAAATTGTAGTGATTAAAGGTACAATAAAGAGATGATCAATATGCTGATGCCTATATATAATAAGTGCATATATACTTATTATTATAACCTAATCTGAGACATAAACAAATACACATATATATATTCACTTCGAATACGTATACATATACATGTTATCTATATATATATCACTCGCACATGTATAGACATATACATACACATATATATATTTATAATACATATAGACGAAACACGTTGTTGTAACTTAATCTCTCACACGTAGACATATATATACGTACGCATATATTACATATGTATATATATACACACACAATTGTGTTATATACACATATACATACATATTTATAATTTTGTATACATACATGATAGATTACAACAACAACAACAACAACAACAACAACAACAACAAAGCCTTATCCCACTAGGTGGGGTCGGCTACATGGATCATACGACGCCATTCCGCTCTATTAGTAATCAAACCGCTCTATTAGATTATCGGAAGAAAATAAAACAATTGGAACGGGGCATAATGCGATGAGACGTTACATTGATAAATAAAATTTCATACATACTAAAAACATTTGAAAAAAACTTTTATTCAGCGTCTCAATGGCGTCTCGATGTTGAGACGCTAGACAATGGAGATGCCCCGACGACGTTATGGTGTCGCTACGTTGTCTTAGCCACACATTAGCTTCTCTATAGCGCCGCTCTAGCCGAATTGTGACAGTGTCGACGCCTACATGGCATCTACGTAGCGTCTCATTTCCTTGCGACGCTAAAAAGTTATTTAAATCTCTAACCCCTCTTCTTCATTTTCACTTTTACCGTCGCTACTGTTTACCATCGTCCCGCCCGACGCGCCCCGACGCCTGACCTCCAACGCCCTCTAATGCCACCTTCGCCCTTCGCCCGACGTCTGATGCCCGACGACCGCCCTCCACCGCCACCGCCACCGCCGCCCTTTGCCTCTGCTGCCCTCCGCATTCGACCGCTGCCCTTCGCCTCCTCCTCCTCCGCCCTCCCCGATGGTTCGCCTCCGCGGTGCCTCCGCCGTGGTTCACCTCCATCGCCGTCTCGGCCGCCCTCTGCTCTTCGCCTCCACCGTAGTTTGCCTCCGCCGCGGTTCACCTCTGTCGCGGTTCGCCTCCTCCGCTCTTTGCCTCCGCCACGGTTCGCCTCCGCCGCAGTTCGCCTCCTCCGCTCTTCGCCTCCGCCTCCGCCGCAGGTTGCCTCTGTCGCGGTTCGCCTCCATCGCCGTCGTCGCATCCACCGCTGCCTCGTCCGCCCTCCGCTCTTCACCTCCGCCGCCCTCCGCCTCCACCGCCGCCCGTCGCGTCCACCGCCGCCTCGTCCGCCCTCCACCGCGTCCACCCTCCAGCGCCGCCGACGTCCTCCACCACCGCCGATGTCCTCCTCCGCCACCACTGCCCACCGCCTCCACCGCCGTCTCGGCCGCCCTCCGCCCTTCGCCGTCCTCCGGTTAAGAAGGTACTAGCCCGCCACCATGTAAATTAAGTTAATTATTAATGCATGAAGTTAAATTAAGTTAATTATTCATGTTAAGTTAAGTATTACTTATTCATGTTATTATCATGTTAAATTAAGTAGTACTTAAGTTAATTATCATCTCTTTGGATCAAGTTAGTATTACTTATTAAGTATAATATTAAGTATCATCTCTTAGGAATTAAGTTAAGTATTACTTATTCATGTTATGAATTAAGTTAAGTAGTACTTAAGTTAATTATCATCTCTTTGGATCAAGTTAATTAGTATTACTTATTAAGTATAATATTAAGTGTCATCTCTTAGGAATTAAGTTAAGTATTACTTAAGTTAAGTTAACTTATGTTAATTGTTAAGTTAACTTATGAACTAATTCATGTACTTCCACATTCTTGGTGATAAAATGAGATTATGATTCGACGATGAAGTACTTGAAACATGTGATTTTAGACTTAATTCGTAAGCTCAAAATCACATGTTTCAAGTACACGAATTTTCTTACTTGGCTTAATGTTCTCCGTTACAGAAATGATAAAGCCAGGTCGTAGATGGATTCATCGTTGGAAGGATAAACATGGCGTCATAACTGAAGAATATAAGAATGGTGTTGATGAATTCATTAATGTGACATATCAAAATGAAGGTGTTGCTTCTTCATATGGCGAAATCTTATGTCCATGCCGGAAGTGCAAATGTTATCAGTGGAAAGTAAGGTATGATGTGCAGAAGGATTTATATTACAACGGTTTTTTACTTACATACACCAATTGGTTCTTTCATGGAGAAGAAAGATGGGCTAAAGAAACAAGTAATGTAGATACCGTTGTGGGCGACTCGAGCAATCCGTACAGGGACATGATACGAGATGCAATGTTAGGAGAAAATGTTGGCGAAACATTGATTGAAGAAGATCCGAATCCTTCGGCTTCTAAGTTTTATAATCTTCTCGAAGAGGCAGATGAACCTTTATGGGATGGATGCGTGAAGCAAACTACACTTTCTGCAGTGGCACAACTAATGAACTTAAAATCAGAATTTAATATGAGCGAAAGTTGTTTTGACCGGATGCTTGCCATTATTAAGAGTATGCTTCCAGTTTTCGAGAAATGACCGGGAAATTTTTACAAGTGCAAACGGTTGATGAGAGATTTAGGGTTGGAATATCAGGAGATTGATGCATGCTGCAATCATTGCATGTTGTACTACAAGGAAAACAACTCATATCTATTTGTGGCGAGCCCAAATTCAAGCCGAAAAAGAATACTCAAAGTTCGAAAAAAAATGTGGCAAATGCAATATTTAGATACTTTATGCCCAAGGACTACACCTTCTCGTACCATAAAGTGACATTTCTCTCAGTTCAAAACCAGATTAGATTCGGCGCATCTTTGTAACACCTTTCCTAAATTCTAAAGGCAAACTTCAAAGGAAGTGCCATACACTGAAAAGTCGTCCATGAATACCTCCATTATTTCTTCAATATAATCAGAGAAGATTGACATCATGCACCTTTGAAAGCTGGCTGGGGCATTACATAATCTGAAGGGCATCCTTCTGTATGCAAAGGTTCCATAGGGACAAGTGAAGATAGTCTTTTCTTGATCTTCTAGATGAATGAGAATTTGATGAAATCCAAAAAATCCGTCTAAGTAACAAAAATAGGAATGGTTTGTCAGCCTTTCTAACATCTGATCAATAAAAGGTAATGGAAAATGATCCTTCCTTATGGTCTTATTAAGTTTCCTGAAGTCGATACACATCCTCCATCCAGTGACCGTTCGTGTGAAAATGAATTTGTCCGACTTTGTCTTTACTACGGTCATTCCACCCTTTTTTGGCACGACTTGCACGGGACTTACCCACTGACTGTCTGATATGGGGTAGATAATTCTTGCATCCAATAGTTTAATCACTTCTTTTTTCACTACCTCCTTCATTGCTGGATTGAGCCTTCTTTGTCCCTCTATGGAGGGTTTATGGTCTTTTTCTATATGGATACGGTGCATGCATATAGCAAGATTAATTCCCTTGAGATCATCCAATGTGTATCCGATGACATGCTTGTAAGCTTTTAGCTTATCCAATAGCTGCTGAAGCTGAGTTGTCTTTAAATCTGCATTCACAATCACTTGATAAGTAGAGTCTTCTCCTAGAAATTCATACTTGAGATTTTGAGGAAGCTTCTTTAATTCTGTCTTTGTTGGCTTCTTTGAGCTAGGTTGTTGCATAAATTCTGCAGATTGGTCTTCCAGTGGAGCGTTAGGGTGTTGTGTTTCAGTTGAGATGGCTCGTAAGAATGCTTGCTTCTTCTTCTGTCTACAAAGATGATTCTTGGGCTTCAAGAGATACTTCCAGAGGGTCTGATATGTGAATAACTGATGCCACCTTCTGTACCAGGGAATCCAGTTGCTCAAGTTGAAAATGGTGGTCTTCCATGTCTGGGCAATTAATAAGGTGATTGAGTCAAAATTCAACTGTATCATCACCTATTTGAAAAGTAAGGCGGCCTTGTTTAACATCTATCACTGCTCCAGCAGTAGCTAAAAAGGGTCTCCCCAACAAAGTGGGAGTTTGATTATCTTCATCCATGTCCAGAACCAAAAAGTCAGCTGATATATAGAAATTGCCTACTTTGATGGGTATGTCCTCCAGGATTTCCTGCGGGATTTTTATAGATCTGTCTGCCAATTGGAGGGACATATTCGTGGGCTTAATATCCCCCATTTCAAGTTTCTTACACAATGACAGAGGTATAACACTTACTGAAGCACCAAGATCGCATAAGGCTCTTCGTATCTTTCGGTTTTCAATTTCATAGGATATGGAGAAGCTCCCCGGATCTTTTAGCTTCGGAGGTAATCTATTTTGAATTACCGCACTTGCCTCAGCAGTTAGCGTGACAGTTTCATTTTCTTGTATCCTCCTCTTCTTCGATAAAATGTCCTTCAAGAATTTGGCGTATGCTGGCATCTCTTGAATAGCTTCCACAAAAGGTACATTGATATAGAGTTTCTTTAGGATTTCTACAAACTTGCCGAATTGTTGGTCCTGTCGAGATTTCTCGAGGGCTTTAGGAAATGGTATCCGCGAAGAATAGCTAGGTTGTCCCTCAGCAAGCTGTTGTTTGGATTTATTCAATCTATTCATTGTATCCTCTTGTTGGACTATCTAATTTTGGTCACCAACTTCCTCTGTTACCTCTGTCGAGACCTCCGCTCTTGTTCTTTTAGTATTATCAATTGTCTTTCCACTTCTTAAAGTCACAGCTTGGATTTGATCTTTTGGATTCTTCTCTGGCTGTCCAGGTAAGATCCCTAGTAGTCTTGAAGATGACGCAGCTTGTTGAGCTATCTGAGTTTCCAACATTTTGTTATGAATGGAGAGGCTTTCAATTTTCTCAAACATTTTATGCATCAGAGTGTCCTGTTTTGACATATATTTCTCCATCATTACTTCTAGTTTGTTGGTAGAAGATGACCCTTGTTCTGTCGAGGAATTTTGAGGTTGTGCTCACTGATTGAATCTGTTTTGCCAAATGGGAGCATGGTTTTGTTGAGGATTATCTTTGTAGGAAAACTTTGGATTGTTTCTCCATCCTGGATTGAAAGTGTTAGAGTATGGATCATTATTCGATGGATAAGGGCCTATAGCATTAGCTTGTTGTTGGTGTCCTTGCTGTTTTAACAGTTCACAGTGCACAGAAATGTGATCAAATGAACCATATATTTCACAACATCTTGCTATCATATTGACAGTTGGTGTAGCTTCATTGAGCGACAAATTGCTTTTTGAACTATATACTCCACCTTGGAAGTAAAATCCTCACCGTCAAGTTGAGTTTGAGTTAATGCTGCGGACTCATTAGACCTTGAATGAGCCAAGAAATGTTGATTCTTGCTATTTCTTCTATAAGTTGGTAAGCTTCATCTACATTTTTCTTTATAAACACACCATCTGCAGCGTTGTCAAGCGCCATTTTTGAGGTGTAATTGAGTCCATTGTGGAAGGACTAGACCAAAATCCATTTGCTTAAGCCGTGATGAGGGCACGACCTTAGCAATGTCTTGAACCTTTGCCAAGCTTCATACAACGTCTCCTGGTCCTTTTGCACGAAACCAATGACTTGATTTCTGATTCTTATAGTTTTGTTGGGAGGGAAATATTCTGACAGAAATGCTTTTACTAGTTGCTCCCAAGTAGTTAATTCCCGCGGTTCCAATGATTGTAACCATTGTTTGGCCTTACCCCTTAGCGAGAAAGAGAAGACCCTCAGTCTCAATGCTTCTGGTGACACCCCATTCAGCTTAGCTGTCTCGCATATTTCCAAAAAATCTTTAAGGTGTTGATTTGGGTCTTCATCTGGGTTCCTCCAAATTGATTTTGTTGGATGGAAGAGATTAGAGATGATTTTAACTCGAAATTGGCTTGAATGGCAGGCTTCAGAATTGCAGACTCCAGCCCATCTGCGGTAGGAGTATAGAGTTCTTCTAATGATGGGACCGGTGGTCGCGGTTGAATTGGCTCTTCTTGTTCAGCCATCATTTCAATCTCAGGATCAGAATTCTACTCGAACTCTATAGATTGAGTACTGCTTGTACCTTCAAAAAGGGATGTTCTATGCTTGTATTCTCGCACCCTTCTCTGAAAAGTTCGATCTATTTCAGGGTCTAATTCAAGTAGTTGACTGCAAACGTTTCTGGGCATATACTGATCCCTGAAATCAAAGATAAGGATTTAGCCGTGAATAGCACTTTAATTAAACTGAACGAAGATAAAAAGAAAGTAATTAATTAATCGAAATCCCCGGCAACGGCGCCAAAAACTTGACGTGAACTTATCGTAGTTGTGAAGTTGCGGATTTTCACATAAAAAGGAAATTCTAGCCACGTTTTAAATTTTACTCGAGAGTTCACGCAACTGCAAGTGCACAGGTCGAGTAGAAACCCTGAGTGTCGTAACCCCGTTGATTTAGATTAATTAATTACTCTATTTATACCTCAAAAGTCGTTACAAAATCATAAAAGAATAAAGTAGATGCGTGAATGAATTTAGTTAAAAAGGAATACGGAAATAAGGTAAGAAAAGATTAAGGAATGAAGGGAAGGATTCTCTCGTGATTAGCTTGTTGATGCTATTACAATTGACGTATCCGTATATCAAGAAGGGGAATTACTACTGATCTTTAATTTAAGATTACCGATTAAGGAAACTCTCATCTCTAATCAGTAGAAGGGTTTGGTCTCTCGATTCTTACAACCCAACCTATTAATCTTACACTAATGATCAGAACGCGGATTGACTCCTCACTCGACTGTCAGGATTCTCATCTCATAACAGTCACTTTCATAGATCTCTCGATCTTTCTAACAAAATATAGATCAACAATTACTAGAAGCATATCAATCAGGATGGTTGATTTCTCCTCTCGGATGAAATCAGCTAATAGCAGAAAAACAATTGATCTTTCGATCTAATCGAAATCATATGTAAAGTCTAAATAGCCATGCATCATGTAAATGAAATGAGAAGTCAACTTCAAAATATCAAAATGTCGGAATAAAAATCAGCATCATCAAACTTTATTTCACGAGAGAATTCTCAAATTCTTCTTTATTTCTTCATTCTTCTTCTTTGCCTTCGTCCTCCTTTTTCTTTCCTTCCGGCTCAACCACACACCCCCCGTTCTTTGATTTTTCTTCCTTCCTTTATGTTTCCTCCCTGTTCAAAATTCAAATTTCGAAAAGTGGTTAGTCCCTTCTTTTACTCGTTCAACTCTTTTCACTAAAAATTGATCAAAACATTTAAAATACGTCCGAATTTTATGTAAAATTGTGGATTTAATTATAGGGATTATAAGTACAAAAAAAGAGGTGATCAGCCCTTAACATGTCCTCTAGTGTCTGAATGGTTCTCTCAAACTATCCATCCGTCTGAGGGTGGAATGCGGTACTTAAATTAAGCCTTGTACCAAAGGCTTCCTGCATGCTCATCCAGAATCTGACAGTGAATCTGGGGTCTCGATCGGACACTATGGACTCTGGGATACCATGGAGTCTGATTACTTCTCTCACATACAAATCTAGCAGACTCTCCACTGATTGTTTCCATCGGATTGGAATAAAGTGTGCCGCTTTCGTGAAACGATCCACGACCACCCCTATGGCATCATGAGCTTTCTTAGTCCTAGGCAAGTTGGACACAAAGTCCATAGTGATCTTATCTCACTTCCATTGTGGGATTTCCAACGGCTTCAACTTGCCATATGGTCGCTGATGCTCAATCTTGACTTGTTGGCACACCAGACATCGGGATACATATTCCGCTATCTCTCTTTTCATGTCCGGCCACCAGTAGCTGCGTTGTACATCCTTATACATCTTGGTGCTACCGAGGTGGATAGCGAACTCCGACTTGTGGCACTCATCCAGTACCTCTCGTCGGACATCTGCATCAGTGGGAATCCACAACCTGTCTCGATATCTAATCTCTCCATCTGCAAAAATCTAAAAATTCGCTGGTTCATTCTGGCACCTTTTCAAAACCTTATGATATTCAGGATCTACTTTCTGAACTGCTATGATCCTATCAATTAAGTTGGGCTTCATCTGATGCATCATCCATAAAGCTCCATTTGTGCCCAGCTTGGGACACCATTGCTCAATTTCTTCCAGCATCTCGTACTCGCGTAGTCTCATATAAGCTAGCGAGCCCTCCCACTTCCTGCTTAATGCATCAGCGACTGAATTTGCTTTACTCGGATGGTAATTGATAGCAAATTCATAATCTTTGAGGAGCTCAAGCCATCGTCGTTGCCTCATGTTAAGATTCCTATGATCGAAGATGTACTTGAGACTCAAACATCTCTCCATACAAGTAATGTCTCCAGATCTTCAAGGCAAAGACCACTGCCGCTAATTCTAAGTCATGTGTGGGGTAATTCACCTCATGATTCTTCAGCTGCCGTGAAGCATAGGCCACTACCTTGCCATGTTGCATCAGGACACAGCTCAATCCTGTCCCACATGCATCACTGTAGACCACGAAACCTCCACTATCTGTCGGTATGGTGAGAATTGGTGCTGAAGTCAGACGGTCCTTCAGAGTCTGAAAGCTTTACTCACACTTATCTGTCCAGATAAACTTTTCAGCCTTCTTTGTGAGATTCATGAGGGGTGCAGTGATTTTGGAAAAATCTCGGATAAATCTCCTATAATAATCCGCTAAACCAAGGAAGCTGCGAATCTCAGAAGCATTCTTCGGTCTTGTCCAATTCGTCACTGCCTCCACTTTTGCGGGGTCTACTACATTTTTAATCACTTTTAATCATAATTCTGGATTTATTAGTTTTAATTATTAATTCTCTGAATATTTTAATTGTGGATGGATTAACTAAATTTTGATAATTATTTTGCAGGAAAAATCGAGATTTAGATGGATTGTGCCGTATCGGCCGAAATTCCGAAGAATTTACCATTACGGCCGAGATTTGGCTTTACCCCCAAGTCATTTTGGCCGAGATTTGGCTTTACACCCAAGCCGTTTTGGGTGAGATTTGAAGGGGTAAAGAAAAAAGGATTTTATCTTTTGGGCGTAATGGCATGAAGATAAAGACGTTTTGGGCGAGATTCGAAAGGTGTAAAGATAAAAGAGTTCCTTACGGCCGAAATTTGGAGGGGGTAATGGCAATGAAATCATCCGTTTGGTCGATATATGAAGGTGTAAAGATAAAATTATTTGGGCGTAACAAAGATTTAATTCTCTGTTTTGGCCGAGATTCAAAGGGAGTAAAGATAAGAAGGATTTATCTTTGGGCGTAATGATAAAAAGGATTTATCTTTGGCCGAGTTTATCTCATAATTTTAAAGTCAACCGTACGATGTTACGACCGAGATCAAATTGAAGGCCGTCCGCACCCTATAAATACGTGAAGAATCCATCGTTTCAAGGTGTGCTCTGAAGTTCAGGTTTCTTCCACGGCGAGTCGTGAGCTCTGCAGGCTACGACCAAGAGGAGAGAGGTGCGACGGTTGGAGGTTGATCGCGACCTTGATCAAGTCCGAGAGGCTGCCCGACTGTTTGCCAGATTCGAGATCTCTATTTTGGGTGTAATTCTTTCGATTATTATTGTTATTTTGTTATTATCTCTCCGGAATTTCTAGGATGAACTCCATGTTTTTAGGATTATTATTTTAGGAGATTATTAATTGAAGGGAAATGTTTGAACCCTATTTTATTTGCTTTAATCTTTTCTGATCAATTATTAATTATGTTTAATGCTTTTATATTAGTTAATTAAATTTCTGAATTAGGCTATACCAGTTTGTGGAGTGTTTAATTTCAGAATTCATTATACTAATTATAATTGATTTTATTTGAAATTAATAATTGACATAAATTTGATAACTAGTGTGTGGAGAATCAAGTTTGTGTGGTCTATTAATCTATACCAATTTGTGGAGTGATTAATAGTCTAAAGAATTCAATTTAATGCATCTTAATTTTAATATGATTTTGGAGGTACCAGTCGTGGAGACTTCAATTCTTATTAAAGTAAGATAGTTCTATATGATTAGATTGAGGGATGCAAGTCGTGGAGACCACAAGTTAATCATGTTAGATTACTTTAGGGAGACTCTAATCCATCTTTAAAGATTAAATTTATCTTTCATGGTTCAAATATTTATCCTGATCTATTTTCATCCTAAGGTCTAACTTCAACACCACTATCTTATCTTTATTTTATTTTATTTATTTTATTTTATAAAACTCATTTTCAAAATCCATATTTTTCCTCTCTTATTAATTTAAAGATTCAGATATTGAATTAATAATATTCCTCGTGGGTTCGACACTCTTACTCCTTTTTACTATATTACTTGAGCGACTAGTGCACTTGCTAGCAAATTTTATTGTTACAAATTAAACGCATCACTATGTGTCCCAAGAACATGATCTCTTTCAACCAGAATTCACAGTTTGACAACTTGCCATAAAGCTTGTGTTGCCTCAGGGTCTCCAATACTATCCTGAGGTGCTCTCGGTGTTGCTCTGGACTGGAAGAATAAATCAGAATGTCATCCACGAATACAATGACAAACTGATCTAGATATGGTCGAAAGACCCTGTTCATTAAGTCCATGAATGCGGCAGGAGCGTTCGTCAGTCCAAATGGCATGACCAAGAACTCGTAGTGGCCATATCTCAACCGAAAGGCAGTTTTCGGTATGTCCTCTTCAGCCACTCTCAGCTGGTGGTAACCACTACGCAGGTCGATCTTGGAGAACACCGATGCTTTTGACAGCTGATAAAAAAGGTCGTCTATCCGAGGCAAGGGGTACTTATTCTTCACCGTCACTTTATTAAGCATCCTATAGTCAATGTAGAGCCGCATGGAGCCGTCCTTCTTTTTTACAAACAAGACCGGTGCGCCCCAAGGTGAGATGCTCGGTTTGATAAATCCTTTGTCTAGTAGCTCCTATATATTCTTCTTCAGCTCTTGCATTTTAGCAGGTGCCATGCGGTAGGGTGCCTTAGAGATGGGTGCTGTCCCTGGTAGGAGCTCTATCTTAAAGTCAATTTTCCGTTTCGGTGGTAGTTCGGATGTGTCCTCAGGAAACATATCTGGAAACTCCCGCACCACATCTATCTGTTGGAGCTCAGTGACAGGCGCATCCGTCTTGACCACACTAGCTAAGTACCCACAGCATCCTTTCTGCAACAACTTCTGTGCCTTGATCGTTGAGACAATGACCTTGTTCTTTTTTGATTGAGTGCCTCTGATCACTGCCTTAGGCTTTCCTTGCATCCCTATAACGATCTTCTTCTATTTACAGTGCATGGCTGCGTCGTGATATGAAAGCCAGTCCATCCCCAAGATAACATTGTAATCCACCATAGGGATGACTATGAGGTCTACAGAAAAGTTTTTCTTGTCTACATTCACAGGTACATTCGGGATGTACCTGGCAGCATGGAGAGTATCCATAGGTGTACTCACACGCATAGCGTGGGGCATCTGCTTTAAAGGTAAACTAAGAGTTTGGGCACACGACTCCGAAATGAACGAGTGTGTAGCTCCAGAATGAAATAAGATAGTAGCAGACAAGTTGGCGATCGGGAGGGTACCTCTAATGACATCATTGTCATTTTGGGCTGCATCAGCTTCCAGGTTGTGCACGCGACCTTGCACAACGGGATTTGCACCTCCTGTTGCCCGGTTGTCTCGACCTCCTCTGGCAGCCTGTGGGCAATTTCGGATGAAATGTCCAAACTGTCCACACTGAATGCATGCGCCACTCAATCTGCGGCACTCTCCATCGTGATGACTACCACAATGAGGGCATAAGGGGTTCTGTGGTACCGCTGGCTGGCGCGGTGGTGGTGGCAGTTGTCTCAGTGGTTGTGCTTGCATTGGCGCAGGGCGTGGCTGAGCTTGAGCCTATCTTGGAGCATCCCTCTGCTGGTATGGCCTGAAACAGCAATCACGGCGGTCGTTCCTCCTAAATGGTCGCTGATCATCCATTCGAGGTTTGGGCGGTCGTTCAGCTTGATCCTTCTCCATGCGCGTGGCCAACCTCACAGCCTTCTCCAGATCCTCACATTCCCCAGACAAGACTTCAGTCTTCAGTGCTTGCTACAGCCCATTGATGAAACTATTAGCTCTAATACGCCCTTCAAATGGCATCGGGCAATATTGCTCCAGTTGGATGAACTGGGTGTGGTAATCCGCCACAGATATAGTTCCCTGCTGCAGTTGCAGGAACTCCTCTTGTTTGTTGATGCGGTTATGTTCAGGAGTGTAGCGGGCCATGAAGGCCTTCTTAAACTCATCCCATGCTATATCCTCTTCTTCCAGCCCTCTGAATCTGGTGGCTCTTGTAGTCTTCCACCAGCCCATTGCAGTACTTGTAAGCATGTGTGTGGTATACAGGACCTTACGTTCATTAGTGCATCGCATCAGCTTAAAAATTCGGTCCATAGTCTCTATGCATTCTTCAGGTTTGAAAATGTTTGCCTTCCCATCATAATGAGGCGGATGCAGCTTCAGGAAAGCCTAAATTGTGTCTTCCATTGCTTCATGGCGTGCCCTCTGATTACGACGTCTTGACGTCGGTGGACTGTCTCCTGCCTGGCTACCCTCAGGTGGAGCAAACTCATCCACATGCTCCTCTAATGGCGCTCTAGCTACGCGGCCTCTACCTCTTTCGCGGCCTAGTACACGACCTCGGCCACGGCCACGTCCGCGACCCGACTGGGCCACTATCTTAGGGAGTGGGCCTTCCGATGCCTCATAAAGGTTCCGGTCTGCTCTGGCCATCTGCTCCCGAATTCATTCTGATCATCGTGACATGCTTATCCTCTAATCATGAAATAAAATCATGCATCAATAACCCATAACTTATCTTAAAAAATAAACTTTACTTACATTGCTTTTTGGTGGAGGGTGTGGCGACTGCTCGGCGATAGCACATGAACCTTTTACTATACTATACTATCTATACACTGGGACATTAAGAGAGTCCTAACTTTAGGCTCTGATATCATAAATGTAACGCCCCCAAATCGACCCCCGCCACGTGGTGAAGACCAACCTGAAGACGTTACGGCATGCTATGACTTTGACAAAAATATTGATCATATCTCAGTTAAGAACCAAGACACGTCAGTGGAAGAAAAGAAATAAAGATAAATGATAACTTTAATTGCGGAAGTCTAAAAGTGGCTATATCATTGCTAAGAAATAAAATAAGTTCTACATCATGAATATAAAATGCGAAAGGTAAATGAAAACTAAATAACACTCTAAAAGCCCTATGGTTCATATGTTGTCCTATCGCCAGAGCTTCATCACCACACGCCTACTCCATCACGTTAGTGACCTGGTCGTGTGGAAATCAAACACAAGGGAGGAGGTCCTCCCGTAAGCTTTACAGCCTAGTGAGGAACCACATGATATACAATGCATGACATGAATATAATAATCAACGGTAAATAATCATGCTTAACTTGAACGTGAAAGATAACATGTCAGTATCATGGATCATAATATGAATAAGAATAAGAATCGTAATAGAACATGAATCATGAGAATCAATAATGCTTAGTAAACGTGTAATCATGGCATACTTTACTTGACATGAACATGCTTCTTGATCTTGGATTATTATTAAAATCAGGGTGACTTTAGGTTCCTTTAAATCTTGGGGTATGCCCAGCAAACGATAGGGCCTTGTGCGGGTCAATGAGTAATCAAACCATGACCAAGGAAGCGACCCTTATCTTGATGCACTTGGCTTGGACCGGCAACCCATCGTTAATCTTTCATCTGAACTTATTAATCACTTTTAGTAACTTGTCATTCTTTGTATCATGTGATGAATGTGATAAGATCGGTATGGGGTAAATCAGGAAAAAGAGTTCATGTTGGAATCATAAAACAATCGATAATGTTAATATCAAAATAAGGGAAATCTAATGGGTGGAAATCAAAGGGCTGTTTGGTGGTCGGGCACGGCCGTGACAACCTATTGGCACGGCAATGTCGATCTGATCGGGTTCTACATAGGTGGCACGGCCGTGTCCTAGTAGTGCACGGCCGTGACGGGGATGGGATCGGTCGGCCGATTCAGGTCAGTCAACCAATTGTGCAATGTACAACTAGGCTAGTCATGGCACGGCCGCGCCGAAATGGTGGCATGGCCATGACCGATTGAGCACGGTCGACCGGCATCGGCCGACCTTTTAGATTTCACCGTCACGGCACGGGTGTGCCGGCAGTGTGGCACGGCCGTGCCGGTAATGGCACGGGTGTGCCGGCAGTGTGGCACGACCGTGCCGGTAATGGCACGGGTGTGCACATGGCGTGGAATGGACCTAACACTAATGACACGGGCGTGCCAGAGGGTGGCATGATCGTGAAAGCGGCGAATTCCAGACGATTTCAATCCGAAAATCACATGAATCTCTAACATACTTTTGTTCTACTCTAAATTTTATATCCTAGCAATCACCAACGCAAAATAGAACAACCAGAATTAATTCAAACAGTGAGTAATTTAAGAATCAAACAATTCAAACAATCAATCAATAATCAAACAAAACCCTAAAACTTCTTCTTGATCCTTTTCGTTTCATAATTAATTAGGGCATGTATTTGAACAATTCAGAGGTCATGCAAGGTGATTTCGATTCACCCACCTCGGTTCGTGGTTAATTCGTTCTTCGGTTCGTCGAAAATTCAATTAACGGCTGAGTCTCCTGTTTACTATGTTTTTTGCCCTGTCGCTGATCTTCCTCTCAATCCCTCCTTGCCACCCGTTCGGTGCAGAGAAGCAACGTGAGGAGATGCAAAGGAATCAAGTAGGAAGGGGAGGAAGAAAAACCTTACCTGCCCTTGCACCTAGAACCCTGAATGAATTCTCTCTCTGCTCCTGCTCACGTATGAAGGGAACGCGGAAAAAACCAAACCAAGAGAAAGATCACGTAGGTTGAGGGGAGTTTTAATTCCTTTGTTTTAATAAATCCCCTCTCCTAATCTAACTCTAATCTAATTAATGAGATAAGATTTTTATCTCCCCCAACATAATTAAATCTCTTCTTGAGTCCACTCCTAATTGGGCTTTGGGTTTGGCCGAGATTTAATTTCTTTTTTTTAGTTTTTTGTTGGTTATTACAGTGAATGTCTTCTCCTTCTAGTCCCTGTTCTTCCCCAAATGAGTTCCCCCTGACCTCTCGCCTCCTCTCCAGCACCTAATCACCAAGGAAAACCTCTTGATGCTCAAAGGAAGATTTCAGACGAATGGAAGAGAAAGGAGTTTCTAGATGACCGATTTACCCTCCAAATCACTTTACTTTTAAGATTATTTCTGTCCACTTTTTGCTTCTTGTTCCAAAGGTCTAAACTATTTCAAAATTTCAATTGCTTTTGAGGTCATAGTTAGAAGTCAAGGTGTTATAGATGTTATAAAAAGGCGCAATGTGTGACGTCAATTGAGGTCAAACGGGATTTGTGCAATTGCGCGCATGCGAACAGTAACGACCGAGTGAAAGATGAGAGAGAAAAGAGTGGATATAGAAATTTTCCACATTCGATTTGGGGATGAGTTTTTTCCATTCTGTATTTGGTACTAGAATTTTGAGAAAAAGTTAGTTTTCGAAAATTAATCAATTTGATAGAAAAAATTGAGTTGGTGTTTGGATGAAAAAATATAATAATGAGAATTTAAAAAGTTGATTTGATAGATAAGTTTTAGTGGGTGTTTGGTAAAAAAAATAAGAACAAAGAATATAATTTATTATTTTATGAGGTATAAAATTATAATAAATAAGAATGTGTTATAAATATTATAATTTACATAAATCGTTATATTATTAATATTATTTTTATTTATATTGATTAAATGTTATAAATATTATTAATATTATAATTTACGTATATCCAAATATAATGTAATTTTTTTAAAAAATAATTGAATATTTTATTAATTATAAGAACTAAATATTTCATAATTTTTAATTAATAACATTTAATAATTTATTTTATAAGATGATTAATAATGTATTAATATATACTAAATTATATATACATACATTATAAAATAATTAAAAAATAGATGAAAGAAAAAAAGTTAAATATTGCGACTGACAAGACATGAAGTAGAAAAAAGAAAGATTCGTCAAAAGTTCTTTCCGAAGAGCCGGCCAAATGTTTCGGCCAATGATCTCGTGATGTGAACTTCAAAAGTTCCCGTCAAATAGGATGTTTGGCAGAATAAGATTGTTCTACCCTTCGTTCTGCTGCCAAACATATCCTATAAAACTTCAAGCTGTAATTCATAATAGCCTTCACATTAATTCCTCGTGTCTTAGATCATTCTAACTCATATCCCCTTTTTCGAGAAACATTATTTTGTAACTTGCAAGAATAATTTTAAGAGTAATTATTATTATACTTCTTTATGTAGTTCAAAAAAGAAATTTTGTAAATCTTTATTATTTCATATGTTACTTGATTTCACGATTTTTTTCTCACTTAAGAAGTTTTCTACATGTTTATTTTGTATCTTTGCTGTGATTTAATTTTTTATATTATTGTCTTCATTTTATTTAAATTTGTGTATTTAAACAATAATTTCATAAATATCAGTTTACCTCTTTTCCAATAATTTCATAAATATCAGTTTACCTCTTTTCATTTATCCATGTTGCTATCAAAATCATGAGCTTTCACGAATATTTTAACAACATTTGTCTCTGACGGAGAATTTCAAATTCCGACCATAAAATTTTTATTTCGAAATTTATGTCACTTGTCGGACAAAATGCTCCAACTCAGCTAAATATGTTATTACCATTTGAGGAGATGGAGATCTATAAATTAATTTAAGAGACCTGGTTGTCATATGAGTTTAAAATTATTAGTTAAGCATTTTTGGTACATGAATTAGCTATTTTGATATCATTTCTTATCTTTATTTGTTATTGTCGCTTCTTAATGTCGGCTAAAAAATCTAATTGCAGACACTATGAGTAACATTGGCATCAATATTAGTTCCAAATTAATTAATTCAAGAAGTTGAGCTAGTATCTCTCCATTTCTCAGTTTTAGCATCAGTATCTTTAAACCAATTCTCCATTTTTATTATTTTTTATTTTTTTACCGGATATACTATGCATAATAGCATCATTATTTCTTTTTAATTTTTTTCACCCAACGCTACAACATTATTAACAATTTTTGACAGCCAAATTTGTCAATAATCTCATGAACTCCATTGGAAAATTCAATTTTCAAGAGGAAGACAGTCATTGTAACAAGTTTCCTACAAATATTGAAATCCGTCGCTATTTTTGAAGGAGTCACCTGTCAAAAAGTTCCCATCAGGAGTTCCGAGAGGAAAGACACCATCGTAATCTCCAAAGGAAAAGCTTGCCGGACGTTCCGATGGGAGCTCACCCGTTTCAACAAAAACTTACCCTCTGAAGGTTCTTAGGGGTTCACCCGTCGAAAACTATTTTTAAGAAATAAAAAATGAACCCTGCGATCCGGCCGCAGGCGGCCTAATCTGACAGTCGATCTTTGCTCAGAGGGGGATTAGGAGAGAGGGAGGCTGCCACTAGCTGGTCGGATCCTGCTGCCACGGTCGATAGTGCAAGGTCGCAGGAGCCAGAGGAGCTCGCCAGAGCCGTGAGAGTGAAAGAGAGAGAGAAGGGAGACAAAGGGGCTTTTTGGTATCAGGTCAAGGAGCCCCTAGAACATGGATATTAATGTTGAAGAACAAATTTTCTTCTCAGCACTTTGATGTTCCTTGGCTGTTCCTGTTAGCATAATTGTCAAGATCGCTATCTTGATCATAAGATCGCACGATCTTATGATCCTACCTGGGGTACACGATCTCGATCTCATGTTTAAAATCATTTTTGTAGGATCGGTAGGATCGTAAGATCTAGATTGTAGGATTGTAGGATCGTAGGATCGTAAGATCGTAAGATCCTACCGATCCTACTAATATTGTTCCATTTTTTTTTGCAATTTTTTAAAATTTTGACTAAGTGCAACATAATTTTTGGAGAAATAAAATTAAGAATAAGTTGATGATTGGTTATAACTAAAATTTTAAAGTCAGTTTTTAACAAAATAAATGTAATATCAATATATATTAAAATCTATTTTATATAATTTTTACTCCATATTAATCATATCGTTATCATTTTTTTGTCAATTCATATTAAATTATTATTAAATAAGTAATATATGTATACATGTGTAGGGAAATCTCAATGGGATAATAGTTAATTTAATATTATCTATAATCTAAATAATTATAAATTTCTTAAAAGCTATTTTTAATATAACTTTATATATTAAATTAATATTTTAATATATAGGTAAGATCTTATGATCATCGATCCGATCTCACGATCTTCGATCTTACGGACCCCTTTCGATCTTATGTAAGATCCCGATCTTGACTACCTTGCCTGCTAGGACCAAGAACATTTTATTTGTGCTTTTTCAAATTTCAAGGCACAGACAATGAACAAATTATAAATCATTATGTTTGACCCATTAATCCCTATCCTTATGGTGTTTGGATGCATGCCTTAGAACAAGATGGAAATTCCAATATTATCCTAATACCAAACAACCCCAAAGAGTTACAACGGGACATGGGAGAGGGAGAGTTGGAAAGAGAGAGATGGGGGAGAGGGAGAGATAACTTATAAGTTCAAGAAATAAAATGTATAAATTTATAATTAGAGTAAAAAATTTATAACTATTTTTATAATGTTAATATATATATATATATATAATATTCATCAAGACTTATCCTAATATTTTTCTTTATATATATATATATAATATTCATCAAGACTTATCCTAATATTTTTCTTTAAGATGTTTAGATTGTATTGAAGACTTAGTCTAATCTTATGTCATTAACTGATATAGAATTTTAAGTGTCATATAGTTGTTCTTCATGTTCTTACTTTTCATAATGTTTTAAATTAGTGCATAGTCTTTAAAACATATAATAAAAAAATAAAGATAAAGTAATGGAGGTGTGATTTATATAGAATGCAAGAAGTGTGAGAAAGAAAAATAAATATAATTAGAAACAAAATAAGTGAATTGTTAGAACATAGAACAACTTTTTAGAAAAAAATATTTTTGATGAATAAGATTGTAATGATAAAGAAATTGTAAATGTACTTTTTACAATTCTTTTTTTGTGAATCCAAGATGTAATCTAAAATTTATACTTATGATTAAAATTAGTTATGTCTTGGATAAGAAGTTAACATATTTTAATTTTATTAAAATTGATATATTTTTTATTATAAATTTATTTATAATCTATATTCTATATCTATAAATATATTAAGAGGAAAATGTGTAAAAAGATAAAATATTAAAGACAATTATGAGAAAATAAAAATAATGTTAACTTATTTAATATATTATTTTATTATTGCCTCAAGAAAAGAATATTAGTAAATTTAGAAAGAGAAATACGTATTGTATTATATTATATTATATTATATATATTAAATATTAATAATGAATTATTAAATTTAATTACTGACGGTCCTAGTTTTCAAAATTACCGATGAATTTAAATTCGTCCATAATGTTAAAGACTAAGGCCATCGAAATGTTAATAATAAAATATTAAACATATGCTTATATTATATTACTTATATTTTTTATAAATGTAATTACTGACCGTCCTAACTTTTAAAATTACCGACGAATTTAAATACGTTAGTAATTTTGAAGGATAAGGATGTCGATAAATTACCTACGAAATTTTGCTGTTTATAATAGGGAAGGACATTTTAATTCTTAATATTTTGAAAGAATTTTTTCTTCCGTCGTAAATGCTATAAAAAAATGTGAAGGATTCTTGTTTATCCGAAATTGTCCCCAGTAGATGCTGCAAACGATGTTTTATTCGAGGAACCGTTCTTATCAGGGAAGGAGCTGGGGTTGTTTGTCCGTGTGATGGTCACTTTACCATTGGGTGGGTGCTGCTTTTATCATTTCAAAAAGTATTATTAAAAGTAATTAATATTTTTATCTTCTTCTATTTTTAAAAATATCAATTATCTTGAAGAAGCAGAAATAAAACTAATACTTTATTTTAAGAATTATTTGTCAATCAGGTCAATGGTGCTCGGCGTAACAAGAGAAAGATGTTTACAAATGACATCCGTCGTCCACACAACAGGCAATTAATCAAGTTCTAAAGCAGCCCAGTTGCTTGCTTGCTCATCCATGGCGTCACCGCGGATACCTCCAGCACAGACGTACTTGTTTTCCATCGCCACACTAATTTCCATCCTTTTGACAACGATGCCATCTTCTGTGACCTCGCTTTCCTTCAATTATTCGGAATTCAATCGCACAGTCAGGATCTCCGCCGTCAACAACAACATCACCTTGCTCGGCGACGCCTCGTTCGGGGAAGGAGGCAGCATCGAGCTGACCAAGAAGCAGATTCCCTTGGATCAAAATTTCACCACCGGACGAGCTGTGTACAAGCAGCCGCTGCAGCTGTGGGACAAGGCGTCAGGTAACCTCACGGAGTTTGTCACTCATTTCTCCTTCAAGATCTCGAACGCCTCCAGCGGAAACAGCACTACCCGTGGGAGCGGAATGGCGTTCTTTCTCGCGCCATTCCCGGCTGATAAGATCCCTCCCAATTCAAAAGGCGGGTATTTGGGTCTGTTCAATAACTCCGCCGACCAATTCGTCGCCGTGGAGTTCGATAGCTTCGATGGCCCGTACGATATATCAGAGCATAAGTCAAATAATAGTCACCTAGGAATCGACCTTGATTCAGTGTTGTCCATCGCTTATGCGCCCCTAGGCATAGACATCGTCATGAACAACACAGGCCAAGTGTCCATTGGATACGATGCTAGCAGTAAGAACCTAAGCGTCATCTTGAACTATGACCCACAACCACAAGCAGCTCAGGGCCGTCAAATTAGTAATTGGAACTTATCCACTACTATCGATTTGCGAGATTACCTGCCGGAGATGGTGGCCGTCGGTTTCTCAGGTTCCACAGTCATCGGTGATGACTACACAGCACGAGGTGCCGAATCGCATACCATTCTTTCTTGGGATTTCTCCTCGACACTTGATCTAAAGGGTAACAGGACTGCTGCCATCGATAGTAGTACACGTAGAAGCTCGGCGAGATTGCACTTGGAGGTTTTCCTGGGCACGATAGTATTTGCCTGCGGTGTCGGTTTGCCATGGTTTGCATTATGGTGCCAGAAGATGCGACGCAAAAGGAAGGAAGATTCCCTTGCAGCTGATCGTATAGAGCTATCCGACGACGACGGCATCTTCGACAACGGAGGCAAGGGACCTAAGAGGTTTCGGTACGATGAATTGGCCGCTGCCACCAGCAATTTCGCTGACCAAAGAAAGCTTGGTCAGGGTGGTTTTGGATCCGTCTACTTGGGTGTTCTTCCCGGCAAGAACAGTAGTCAGGTAGCCATCAAGAGGATCTCTAGAGGTTCCACGCAGGGGAAGAAAGAGTACATGTCGGAAGTCAGCATCATCAGCCGTCTACGGCACCGCAACCTGGTGCAGCTCATCGGTTACTGCCACGAAAGTGGGGAGTTCTTGCTTGTCTACCAGTACATGCCCAACCGAAGCCTTGACTCACACCTCTACAGCAACGAAAAGATCCTTGGTTGGCTGGAGCGCTACAAGATCAGCATCGGCTTAGCTTCAGCGTTGCTGTATCTCCACGAGGAATGGGAGCAGTGTGTCGTCCACCGAGATCTAAAACCCAGCAACGTGATGCTGGACTCCGACTTTACCCCCAAGCTCGGCGACTTTGGACTGGCAAGGCTCGTGGATCATGACAACAATGCGAAGACGACGATTCTCGCCGGGACCAGAGGCTACATGGCACCGGAGTACGAAGAAACTGGCAAGGCTAGCAAAGAGTCAGATGTCTACAGCTTCGGAGTCGTCCTGCTAGAGATCGCCTGCGGAAGGAAGCCAATCGATTTCACGGAGGTGCAGGATGGAAAAGTTAACTTGATAGGGTGGGTCAGGGACCTACACACCCAAGGGACGTGTCTGTCCGCTGCAGACCGCCGGCTAAACGGGGAGTTCGACGAGCAACTCATGGAAAGGTTGATGGTGGTCGGACTTTGGTGCGCCCACCCGGACAGCGAGCTGCGACCGACCATAAGGCGCGCAATTGGTGTTCTGAGCTTTGACGCTCCGTTGCCGGATCTGACGTTGCTGCCGCCGATCAGAAGAGCATCTACACAAGATCGCACTACTTCATTAACGTCGGTCACCAACGTTTCCAGTTCTCTGACGTTGCCTCGCTAGATGTTTCTTCACTTCTTTGAGGAATTTGACGTCCTTCATTTGCTACTCCCGCTGTTAATTTCCTTGCAATAAGGGGTAATTGTTTTTGCCCATTTGCTTTCTGTAATATTTAAAGTTTGTAATTCAGATGGACCGATCAGTAATAATATTGTTTCTTTTTGTAATATCATCTTCGCGTCATCCTAATTTTAATTTCCGAGCACTCCGGCCAACGATTTGGAATGATTTTTGTGTTCGATAATTTCGACTTGGAAAGATGATTTTGCAAAGAAAAATTTGTTTATTCGGTTGAATGATGTTTTGGGAACTTTGAGGAAAAGTGAAATCTTCGAACGTGCTGGGGAATTATGTACCTTCGACTATTGCGAAATAAACGCTGGTTTATAATCACGGAAGAAAAATTAATCAAACTAAAAGAACCTATTTAACGAAACCAAAAAATCCATTAAAGAAAAAACTTGAATATATTTATGTTTTGTTCTTAGTTACATTCAAATAAGACTATATTTCAAAATTTAAGTTCGAGAACAATAAGTGGCACAAATCAACTTCTTTTAATCACGTTCGTCTGCGGGTGGAAAGAATCAGATTACACTATTTGATAAGCATGCTTTTTAAACAATTATAACGAAAAAATTACTAAAACGATGTTAATTTGGAGAAGAAACAGAGAAAATTAAAGAGCTCCAAATCTACACAGTGAAACATAATAAAAAGCAAATGAGAGGCCCATGAATCCATTGGGCCTTACGGCTGGGACTTCATAATAAACAATAATCATTTCTGAATTCTTCGTGCTACTTCTTTTAGCCTACTTTCTTTAGTCTAACAAGAATGATTGTATTAGAATAGAAAAGTACATTAATTATTTTATGTTTTTTGAGGTACCCATTCAGAGTTCCTGCATTCATGTTGCTAAGAGTTGACTAACACCGGTTTTTTAAAATGTAAAAATGATTTTTCCTTAATCAAATTAGAGAGTCCAGAAATACAATCTTGCTGACTAATTGAGTCGATTAAATTTGATTATTATTTTATGTTTTAGAGCAAAATTATTGATACTATTTGAAAAAAAGGAACTAAAGAAATTTCTCATTGCACGAATGAAAACTCTACTATACGAACCAAAATTGCTATTTTTTTTTTTCGTGAAAAAATTCTTCACATCGTGTCTAACTTCACATGCTCATTTTATGTTTGAGTGATAATAAATGAATGGTATAAGTGAAACTTTTCTTGGAGCAGTAATTTCAAAATGTCAAATGTATGTTTAACTTTTTCTTTTCGAGATAAATTAATTGAGATTTATAAACTGGAGCCGGCGTATAAAAGGACAATAATAGATAACCAATTAAAGAAAAGAATTGTCACGAGAAAAAAGAAAAAAATACATTTGACAAATCTTAAACATCTAGATATAGCTTCTAAGGCTAATAATTTTGTGGGAATACTTGATCCCAGTTACTTTTTTTTTCTTACACTATGACTATGTTAGGTATTAATAACGATTTGATAAGTGGATAGCAATTTGATAGCATATAGGAGTTTTACAAAAGGATAGCAGATGATGCTCAGCGGTTAGAGTTTCTTACAAATAATTAGACATATGATAATTAATCAATTCAAGCATTATACAAATTATATTACAATGCAATAAAATAAATTATTTATATTTCAATTAATAAAATAAAATCTCACAATTAATTTTTTTGTTAAAATATATAAAAATTTATATTGACAATAAATTATATATAGTGCACCCGTGATATAAAAATATTATATATTAAATTAATTTTTTTATTATTAATATATACAAATTTTGTAATTAATTAAGCATGAATATAAGAACAAATATAGTTAAATGTGATGAATAAAAATGAGAAGACAATAAGATAAGTTTAAAAAGAAATAATGCATTTGAATAAGGGTAAAATTGGAAAAAGTTATAAACCGCTAACTTCTAATCACTAAACGTTAGTAGAAAGTAGCTTTTTAATATTTTTTATATGAAATGCTAAACATTAATTATTTTTTTCATTTATAAAAAAAAATTAACGGTTGAACTGCTAAGCGCTAATTGAAACGCTAATTTTAATGTTGTCAAACATAGCACATATATATGGGAACAGAATTTGTTTTTCTTTGCAAAGGAAAGTCCAAAACGTGGTATAAGAAAATAAAAATAAAGAGACAATTTCTATCGTGATCAGTTAATTTATGAGTCAAGTGATCACACCTGCTGATCCTGTAGAATTTTATAGCCACATTGTTGTTCTATGGATCCACAGTGTTGTTGTTCTCATTATCATGCATTGGCGAGTCAGAAAAGATTGGAAATGGATTCACGAGTAAAAACTTTTAAAATTAGAATACAGTAGAATTTTATAAAAGATATTCTTAATTTTTGAATTATTTTTTCTCCAAAATATCAAGAGTAACATTTTCTTTAAAAATATAAATTTGAGAGTGAAGTGGAAAAAAGTAGAATACCTAATCATAATCTGAATTTACTATATATAGTAATAAATCGTTCTAAAAATGTATTATTGTAATTGATATCCATTTGAAAAAGATCATGGTTATAAAAAAGACTCATAACAGAAAAACTTAAATTTATAAAGACAAAAAATGTTTAATTCAAAACAAAGGAGATAATTATTTCATTATATATAACGGGATTTAATATAAAAAAATGAGATAATTGTTTGAATAAATTATTTTAATGAGTTTCTTATGTTAAATCAGTTATTAATAATGACATAATTAGTAGCATATAAATATGCTTATGACCATTGATATTAATTGTATAAAGTACATAAACATTTTGTAACACTCCAAATTTTTATTAGGGGTAATTGTGTCTTTTGGTCAAAATCCCTAACCTCCTTTAAGTCCCTTGTTTACCTCTTTTCTCCATATGGACTCTTGACGGCTAGGTTTGAGAAAGGAGATCTTGAGGAACAAAGAGGAGGTGGAAAAAGAGGAAGAGGAAGGAAGAAGAGGAGAATCCAAGAACTAGAAAGATCAACGTATGTAAAGGAAATCCAACCCCTCTCTCCCCTCTCAATATTTTAGATGTTTGGATTGGGAGATCTAAGAACACCCTAGTCCTTGGTAAGGATTGTGATGGGTCACACATGCATTAGATCTGAAGGATTCTCATATATGTTTCATGTTCTTGAAATCCTATGTTAGATTTTTATGCTAGGGTTTCACGTTGTAAGATTTAGGATGAACCTTACATTTGAAAGAATGGATGATTTTTACGTGCTTTTGATGCCTATTGATATGTAATCAGGCCTAGACCCTTTAGAATGCTTGGTATTGCATTTTCCTAAAGTTTCATTGAAAAATATGCAATGCACGAGCTCAATACGTGCTAGAGGTTGGTAATACGGGCAAAAGGACAAAAATATGGATTGCTAGTATTTTCTGGTGCGATGTGAGCTCAATACGAAGGCAAAAATATGACCTGGAGGGCAAAATTGCGACCAGTATTGTCCTCGTAGATGGGCAAAATCCTATCTCACGATCGTGATCAAAGTGGCATGGTCATGAAAAGGGTGTGTTAGAGGCTTAGCACGGCCGTGACACTAATATGCACGGTCGTGACCAACACTTAGAACAGTAATAGGACCGTTTCACAGTATGGTCACAGTCGTGACCACTCCGTCATGGCTGTGACCGACCAAAAGAAGAATATATAATATATTTAAAGTTATTTTCAAAGTACTTATACTATGCATTGATGTTTGATGATTATATATGTACCTAGATACACGAAATGCATGGACAACCGTATCTAGGTTAAAAATTTGAAGATTGAGCGACATAAATTGCTTGATGATTGCGATAATAATGAATTCAATTGAAGAATAGTCGCCCCTTAAACTGATGACAGTTAATACTTGGCTCCAAGGCCTAGCTAGCCTACTGGAGGCAACGACTTGATTCTTCAATTACGGATAAGATCAAAGATTGATACTGAACTGATTGAACTGTAGGGACTGATGACCATGAAAGTGGGATCCAATGGGTTATGAAGAATCCCGAGGGTATTACTAAGGCAAGGTAAGGACAAGTGCTAGTCACTTGATATGCTTACTATATTGACTGACTGATTATGATAATGTTTACATGTCAAATACTTTACTATGACCTTATTATTTGAATCAATGATATGTGCATTTATGAATATGACATGACATGCATGTTCTTGTTATTATAAAACTGTTATACATGTGTCATGTAGTATAATGTTTAGGATGTATTTTATTGCCATTACATGCTCTAACGGGGAAACCATTCACCCTAAATCCGTGCAAGTAACTGAAATGCTTGGATGGATGGCTGATCAACTCATGATGGCTAAGTTGCACATGACAGAACAATAAATAAGTCATGAGTCTTTAGAGTTATGTTTAGATGGATTTTATGAAATAATGAATATTTTACTTAATTTCTATGACATGATATTGCAAGTGTTTTGCTAAAATCTTCCGTTGAATAATGGATGGTTTTACATTATTTTAATGAGTAGTAGTTTACGCTGCTATTATATGAATCATATTATTTTAAATGATGTGATGGCAAACAGGCTAGTACTGCCGAAATGATCTAATTGCCCTCTAGCTTTTAGGGTGGAAATTTCGAAGTTACACATTTACACAGAATAATATATTTAAATTTAACAAATCATATATATATATATATAAATCTAAAAGAGTACTTATTATATGTAAAATAATAAAAGTGATATAAGATACGAAGTTAAATTAAAAATCTCATATCTAAGAAATTGTATAACATTACTTAAAAAAATTACTTTAAATGAATTCAGTATTTGATGATAACATAAAAATAAATTAATGAATGACCAAAACAAGTAAAAAGTTCAATGGCTGATAATTAAAAAAATGAGGGTTTCAATAGGGGACTCAAACTCGCCTTCAAGCAAATGGCAGTACAACAATTTTCACGATTTTGTGATGGTCAAATCCTTCGAAAATCTCATGAAATCCATTTTTGATGGATTTACCAATGGAAAGATGGTCGGAAAGGAGCTCGTCGCTAAGAAGTTTTGATAGATGATGAAATCTGTCGAAGGTTCCAAAGGACATTCTGACGGCCCGATGTAGCGATGGGGAAGACCCATCGAAACTTTCGAAGGATTGACTCCCGTCAGAGGTTTCGACAGCAAATAATCATCAGGACCTTCGGCGGAGGCTTCTTGATGGAACTTTCGAGGAGACACACCCAAGAAAGCCTCTGATGGGAAACCTACCGTCAAAACATCCGGCGGGAAGGACCCGACAAGGAGCTCTCCCGTCATAGGTTTCGATGGGGAATGCAAACTTATTTTAAAATATAAAAAAACTAGACTTTTAGCCGGATTGTCTGCCTCGCAGCCCGATCTAGGTCGATTGGGAGAGAAGGAGAGAGGCCTCCACACTACAAAAAATAGACATTTAGCAACCATAATTAATGAAGAGACTCAAATATGGTCGTTAAATATCGTTATTAACGACCAGAAATAATTTTGGTCGTCCACAATAAGGACCAAAAAAATTCTGGTCCACTGGCCATTAAAAGTCAACAATAAGGACCAGAAAAAAATCTGGTCCCTAATATTCAAATTAACGATCATCGTCTTATCGTTAAAAATATGATGAGTCAAATAAAAGATATCTCTTAAAATGTTTAGAAAATATACTTTATTATATTATTATATTATTTTAAAATTAAATAAAAATTTAAAATATATTTTATGTTTTATTATTATTTTTCAAGTTTTAATATCATTAATAGAAAATAAACAAATATCTTCTCTCTTAAATTTTAATATTTATTTATTAATATAATAAAGAATATCGACGTCTCTTTATTTATAATAATTAATAATATTTAGTCATACACTTTTTTTTATGCATGCTTAATTTTTTTTCTTTTTTTAAACTTTGAGTAGAATTTAATATATATATATATATATATTACATCATTTTTTAATTTTCTAAAGTAATGATGAAATCAAGAATAAAAAAAATTATTTGTTATTTTAAGATAAAAGTTAAAAAAATTACTTTTACCGCCATAATGTTATTAATAATTATTACACCATTAGGTTACAACTAATTATTACACCATTAGGTTATTACTTTTACTTTACTTATTGTCAAAAACCTAATATGTCATATTGATTAAGTTTCTTTCCATGTAAGTAAGTAGAGTAAGATTAATTTGAATATTCCTTGATTAAATGTCTTTTTTCCCATGTGAACTGAGGCAAAATTGAGGGACTGAGCACAAGCCCCCACTTCACTATCACCTACCATATGAAGACTTAGCCTATGCTTGCTTGGCTAACAATGTGGACAATGTTGAGCTTAAGTTTGGGAAATCCAATGGCATTTCTCTAAGCTCACTTTAAATTTTTTGAAGAAAATACCATTGTTTTCTAAAATGAAAATTGATATATATATACTTATGAACTTTAGTTTGTTGATCGTCAATTTTGAAAAACCTATGATTAACCCTTTTTGCTATGTTATCAATCATTAATTAGGAAACATTATGAGCTACATTCTTGATTGTAGCCCTCGGACCATTCTGAACATTTTTTAAGAAAAAAATATAGTTAATTTCCTTGACTTCCAAAGTTGTGACATGTAGGCTAACTTTTTCATAACCCAATCTTGGATTGTGTGCTTATCTTTATTGCTTATTGTTAAATTGTGGTCTTCCATAGGAAGCTCCTATAATAATAATCCTAATGCCTAAGAAGAGGCATATAGATATGAGATTAAGCCAGCAAGCAAGAAGAATCCGAAAGGTACTATGCCCGACAAGCTGTATTTATATCTAAATTTGTGTCTACACTCTGGATTTGGCCTAGCGGAATTCTGCTAGCAACTAGCACTTGAGAGGCTGTGACTACTCATAGGGTTTCGATGTGAGCTTGGCTCCCTAGTGAATGATTTGAAATTAGAGTTATTTCACAAAGGGAGCTGCTATTAGTGGGGAGGGAAGGCTTTCCTATTTATGATGGAAGGCTTGCTAACCGGAAGGCATAGAAAACCACCTCGACCGAATCTACTGAAGAAACGTAAAATTTATTTTGTCTGTAGTTGTCTATTAGTTATCTTTTTTAGTGAATTGAGGAATGTTTTTCTACTTTCTTTAAGAAATAACTCAAGTGACTCATTGGAGTATTTTCAAAATAAATGGAAAGGAAAATTGTGGGTGATTTTGTCTATCTCTTGAATAACTATTCTACTATCCTCTCACTTGAGACGGTTAAGAGTATACCATTTTGGCACCACTAACACCTGAGCCAAGCATTCCCGAAAGAAATACAAGGAATATGTTAAGTGGAACTTCTCTATTTCTTTTCAATTCCTTAGTTCACAACTGAGACAATAGCTACAAAATATGATAAAAAAACAAACACTAGTTCCACTTAACATATGGGGATAAAGTACGGTGAATGTACAAACACTAGTTCTCCTATACTAGCATGTCACCTTTTAGGATTACTGCAGATAAAAGAAGAGTTAGTGTCTTAAGTCAAGGCTTAATGGGCTAAAAATAAGTAACTAATGCTCCAATAGAGGATGTTTGTAGAGTTGGGGAGATTGAAGGTTACTCATAATATGATTGTAGCAAATTTCAAAATCTTTAATCCTAAGTTCCTAATCTTTGCTTGAGGACAAGCAACATATTATGTTTGGAAGAATTTGATGGAGAGAAATCATATGGGCTTTTGGCTATGTTTAATATACATTCTATCCCAATTTCTCTATATTTAATGCATGTTTATGATCTTAATTCTTGATTTTTTAGTTTTATAAATTTAAAAATAAAAAATTAATATTTTGGGATAATTTTTTTTTTCATTTCTTGCATATTTGCATTGTTCCCGAATTACTGAAGTCTTTTGGATGTGAAAGATCATAGGGAGTAGAGAACTAGTGTGTATTATGTAAGAAAGCATCAAGTGCGGGCACACTGGCAGATGTGGTAACTTTCCTTCTTTGAAGCATTCTGTCACTAGAAGACAAAGTCTATCATGACAACTTGCAAATTCTTTTTTGACGGTTGCAGGAAGGTTCCATTGGCAAAAAAAGAAAAAAGACAAGGGAGAAAGTTGAAATGAGAGCAAAAATCTTAGAAAATAAAATAAAAAAGGAGGAGGCCAAAAGGGGGATTCAACCATTTTTAGAACAACGACAAATTAGACAAAGGAAGGAGGGGGAATGTCGTTTATTTTTCTCTTTCCTATTTTTGGTAGTTATGAACATGGATGCTAGCTCCATTTTCTGGTTGATGAGTATCTAATTAGCTAACTAGGACTAGAATTTGCATACGAAATATTATTTTTGAACAATTACTTTACTATTTTTATGTTAAGCAGTTGTTACTTATCATGTTTGGTGCATAGTTATTGTTTCATCATTGTTCTTGTCTATTTTCGAAGCACTTTGGTTTTGAATAGTGTGACAATGTGTATTTGCTGATTTCATTCTTCCCTGCCTAAGAGGATATTTGCGTTCCTTGGTGATAGTATGAAACTGAAAGGTTGAGCTATTATCGAGCTATGTCAAAGGTAAGATGTGAAATAACGTAATCTCATCTTCAATTTTATGTTGATTGAGTTCTCATTCATATTGTTTGTAGTTATTTTTCAACATCAATCGCCCCTACCTAAAAGGGTAACCTTATTCCACAAGTAAGAGCCAAGAGGTCAGGCCTTGACCGAGTTGTGTCAAAAGAAAGATTAACGATCAATACCTAACAAAGTCGAGAAGTGAATTTGGGCATAATTGAATTTCGTAACTACATAGTTTTTGTTTAGCCTTGGTTATTTGTGCCTGAGAGGGACAACTCTTGTAATCGTGAGTCAGCTGCAATCACGAATCAGCTCAAGTTAAGAGGTTAGCTGACCTCTTATTTATAAAAAGAGATTCCAAGTTTAATCATAGGGTGATACCGAGAGGTGAGAAAACACGGATAAGTGACATATAGAATATTAGAAATTCACAAGAGCGTGATGGATACACTTTAGGTGGATCTTTTCAATTTTGCAAATTCTAAAATTATTAGGTGCGAGAGTGAAATGGCTCTAGAAGGTGATTGCAACGACAACGAAATCACTCATGAGTAAAGTCGTGAGTTCTATACTTTCTAAGTTCCATTGATTGAATAAATAATTTTCGAAAACAATCCCTACGCCATGCTATTTTTTATATTGATTTTATTCCAAATCATTTTCCTACATTTTTTTCTTGTTTTAGAGAAAAGGTATGACTAAGAAAACGCGCGTACAAAGATTCGTAGTGCTACGAGGGGTCGCTCATGCACTTTTTTCTTTCTTTTTTGTTGTATCTTCCAAATCCACATCAAGCGTATTTGAAGGGTGTAATAATCTTGACCTTGTGGCCCTCGTTGCCGTGACTAATAAAACTTATAAATTTTAATTCAAGTTTATAACGATTCGCACTTAGAATTTAAAAGTGGAAAAATACTATACCAGATTTTGTTTTTTTGTCAAGTTCTATATTTTTTCAATAACCATATCAATTTTACTGTACTTGAATACAGGAAAAAATATATTGAGAGAGAGAGAGAGATGGTGATGGTCAATACGGGTATGGAATATGCTTGTCTTGATCTGCCCGGGCCTGTATTAAAAAGTCGTCCTGGTCAGGAAACTAATTTGTCTGGAATTGAAACGTCTTGATTTCAATTGGAACGATACAGAGACATAGCCGACACATCCTAGTTTCTTAAAAAAATAATTTTAGTAAAAAATTATAATTATGTGCAATGAAAACAAAAGTATGTGAGAATATTGTCGGATCACTAATTAAAGATGTAGGATTGAATTAGTATATAAATTTTTTTACTGAAAGCAAAATCAAGAAAGCACGATTAATCAACTAGAAGCAATTACTCCAATAAAATCATTATGCAAACAGGCATAAGAGAAGAAAAGAGGAAAGAATGTAAATTTACAAAGAGCCATCGTGCGAGTACATTTGTAATATTTAAAAAAAAAACAAATAAATAAATAAAATCAACAATTAAAAAAGCCCAATCCCGATCCAGTAGCCTTAATACATTAAACCACATTTAAATTAAAGATCCGTCTTAAGTGAGGATCAATTATATTTATTTCGCTCCAAGCGTAACTAATCAATATTGTCCTTTCAATCGCTTAGGACATAATTATTTATCAAAGGCTTCCATTCCAAATTAGGTAGTCTAGAAGACAATTTCGAATTATTCTTTATTTGTTTTTTTTTCTTTCTAGTTTTTTGTCGCAATAAATTTGATTTTAGCCATTGGATTAACTCCTAACTCTGTACTAATGGATTCAGAACTAATTCACACTACTTAAGATAGGAATATTAAAAATAAACCACTTTAGAAAAAAAAACTACCAAATGAACCAACCAATTGATGAGAGACTTTGATATAGTGGGAAAAAAAACGAAGAGAAACTATTAATTACAAGGAGTAGTAACTCGCTGTACATATGCGATAAACAAAAAAAATAATTAAAAAGTGAAAAAACCTTTGCTTAAATAAAATTCGACATGTATCCTTCAACAAAATTGGCTCCTACGGAGAATTTGAAATTCCGATGACAAGCAATTTTTTATATGCAACTTGTAGGACCAAATGCTTCAATTTGATAGTCGATTGAGGCCCTCGAGACCGATATATTAATTTAAGAAACCTATGAGTTTAAAATGATTAGTTCTCTTATTTTGGTACATGAAATTATTATTATTATTATTATTATTATTATTATTATACACGGGCAGATTTGGTCACTTTCCTAGTCTGTCAAAAGACTATCCAGCATATTATTTTTTTGGTAACTGTAGGAAGATTTCACTAGTTAAGAATAACAAGGGAGCAGGTGGAAAGGATAGCAAAAATCTTATACGCAACCAAAAAAATGGTTCGACCATTTCCATAACAAGAGAGAATTTGGTGCTTAGTTACTTTTTCAATGTTTTGGATGATCCGACAACGCTTATTTGTTGATTTCATTCTTTTCTGGTCGAGAGGTTGTTTATATTCCTTGGTGATGGACTGAGAGTCTGAAATAGTGAAATCCAAAGATTGCTTGCCGAGCTAAGTAAAAGGGAAGCTATAAAATCAGGTATTCTCATTTTCGACCTTTTTCTAATTAATTATCATTAGTGCTATTCAGATACTTCTACATTTTTCAGATTAATCATCCCTATCCGAGATAATTTTATTTCTCAATCACGGAAGCGTCAAAAGGGATATTGATGGTCAATTTTATTTCTCAATCACGGAAGCGTCAAAAGGGATAAGATCGAGAGGTGAATGTGAGGCATAACTATATTTTATAACTGCTATATTTTGATTTGGCCTTGATTATCTCCGCACGATATGGAAAATCCTTGCAACCATGAGCCAGTTCAAGCTGAAAAATTAGTTGAGCTCTAGACTATAACAAAAGAATTACCAAGTCTGATCATAGGGTAGATACCAAGAGGTGAGCCCATGTAGATAAGTGACACCTACATTGTTCGAAAATCACGAGAACATGACAAATATGCTTTAGGTGAACATTTTTAATTTCGTGGATTCTAAAGTCATTTGGCATGAGAATGAAATAACACTAGAAAGTAATTGCTGCATGAGTGAAAAATCCTGAGCTGCTACATTTTCTAAATTCCATTAGTTTGAAAAATAATTTTTGAAAGCAATCCCCAAGTCCAAGTATTCATTTCTATTGGTTTTAGTCCAAATCATTTTTCTACATTTTTGTATTTCATCATGTTCTTTTAATCACATAAAAAATCGTAAAAAATAATTTAGTTTCATTTATCGCAAATTTTAATCAACGATGTTAGGTTTAGTTTTTCTTTCAAAATAATTTTAGTTTAGTGTAAGTGCTCAGTTTTGTTCCCTTGGATCGAACCTTAAGTACTACTATGGTGCTCTGAACTTGCAGCCTTAATTTGTGTGTTAAGGAATTATAAATTTTTTTATTGATTTGAAATTTTCTATCCAATGAGGTCACTTCCTCGAGTGGGATCACTTTGTGCATTTAAGGGAATTGAACCCCTAGATTATGTGATTTTTACTTCGAATTTTTGTATTCTATGATATTTTGCATTCTAAACCCTAGCACAATATATTTGGAGCCAATTTTTTAATGCTATTTTTGGGGAACATAATTCTTTATTTCTTACAATTGATTTATAATTTTGAGATTAGCTGAATCTTGTTAATATTATACTATTCATATTCTATATCACCTTTTGATTTTGTTATTTACCTTCTTTTCTATTTTCTTTTGGGTTATTTCCTTAGACCTCCTCTAAAGGAAATTTTCCGCATCTAACACAAATCTACGAACTCACCTTAGTGCCTCCCTAAATTATTCCGTGATTTTCACTTTAATCCATTTGTTTAGTTCTGTTAATTTTCTTGATATTTTTTTAATTTAATAAATGACTAAACTACCCTTCTCTCACTTATATAAGAAAAGAGTGGGCACCCCCCTCTCTCTGCATCTTCGCCAAGGGTCGCAGCACACACACCCCCCCTCTCTCTACGATCTCGCCGGCTCCTCATCGACGCTGGAGGGAGGGGGGGTCCCCCCTCCCCTTCGTTTCAACGTCAGTGGGGGGGGGGGGACGCCGCCCCCTTGCTAGAGACATAGAGGAGGGATTTAGTAATTTTTTATATTTATCATATATTATTTTAAGCTTTTAAATATTAGAATAAATGAGAGAAGGGTAGTTTAGACATTTAATAAATAAAAAAAATAATGGGAAAGTTAATAGAACTAGACAGATGGAATAAAGTGGAAATCACGGAATAATTTAGGGAGGCTCTACGGTGAATTCGTAGATTAGGGTAGATACAAAAAATCACGATAGTTTAGGGAAGATATAAGGAAATAACCATTTTCTTTTCTAACATTTATGCTTTTTTTTCGATTCTATGAATACTTCCTCTTTATTGAAATTTGATTTTGCATTAGCCTTGCTAACTCTTTGAATTTTAGGTTATTTTGATTATAATAACCGTGCAGATGAGATTATCCATCCTAAGAGTTATCTAGACTTCGATCTTGACTTAGAGTGGAATCTTAGAAAGAAGAAGAAGAGCTCAGTGGCTAATAAGAAAGCACGAAAGAGATTTCAATAGGAAATTAGAAATGGAGAATCTAGATGCACTTATGTCACTTCTGGAATTTAACAGATGTAACTGTCATTCATTTTCAACTGAATCCATCCTTTAGGACAAAGTCAATTTGGGGGATTGCCTACCCAAGACCTGAAATAGAACATGATCACTTTTTTTGGAGAAATGTGATATCTTCAAATGCAATGAAGCCACTAATAATACTGCTAAATTGCCCCTATTTTCATTTTTATTTAGAGATAGGGCAAGACATGTATTAAATTTGTCGAGCTAAACACAATTCGCACATAAGGCAAGCTACCTTCCTACCAAGATTTTTTCCATTAGGTAACGCCCCTAAAATCCAACCTCCTACCACGTGGAAATTGTGCTGAGCCAGTGTTATCTATTATTCATCTCTATCTATTGGAATTTCACAAAATCAAAAAAAGAATAATAACATAATAAACTACAATTAACTATGAATAACCAATAATAAAAGAGTATAAAAGCTAACATATCAATTGTTCTCAAATGGTCCTTCTATCCATTCTATTACATCCTGAGAGCAAATAAAATAAAATAACATAAGTTAAATATCTATCTCATGTGCAACTACATTATCACGAATATCTCTAGCTGTACTCACCTCCATCTTTGCATGTTCAGCTATATGTGGTATTTAAACACAATAACATAGAATATTTATGAGTATACAAATTCTCAATACATAAGATAACACAAAATGGATATATAAGAAAGCATAATGACAATAGGCGAACTTTTTGTACGAGAAAATACTTCTATTCTTTCTTTTTTTGTTATGTTTTATCATGTTCTTTCTACGATGTTCTGTTCTTTTCTTTTTTTTTACTACATCTTTTATTTTAACCTATTTTGTTCTTTCTCATTTCTTTTTTTTCTATATGTATTGTTCTAATGCGAGCTTGACTTCTTTTATTATTGACATTTATGACACTTTCATGTGGGATCAAGTTGGATAGAATCAGGACCAAAAGTAGGACAATGAAAGCCCAATAAAGAGTGAGATCGATTTATTTAAATCTCAGGGGTGATAGGGCTATTAATACTCAAAATTTTCATTAGGGTGGTTGGGATAATAATACCTACCTTCATTTTTTCTAGTTCATTCCATTCCATTAACAATCAGTGAACATAAAATCTCATTTTACATCTTTTATCTATTGATCTAATTAGCATCCGTATTAATCTCAATTCAATATAATTATCATGAAAGAAAATAGTCATATCATAATGGAACAATTAAATAACATAAAAAACCTTAATTTGTTAAACAGAATCCGGGTCAGGTATTTATAAATCCAGGCCGAGTTTGGACTGAACTTGGGTCGTGCTCAGTTGAACTCGGGCCGAGTTCACAAATCGACATCCACATTTCTTTAGCAGAACTTGGGCCAAGCCCGAGGATGACTCGGGCCGAGTTTGCTGACATCATCCTCCAGAACGTGACATAGGCCTACTCGGGACGGGTATAAACATAGCTCAGGATGAGTCATTAGAGAAAGGGAATCCAAACACTCGAAATGGCAAAGGCAGAGCCCGAGTCGGGTTGTCCTAGGCCGGGTTTATTTGAGTGGGGTCGGATTCGGGGAAACACCGCATCGAGTTTAATTTTTACAGAAAAACCCGAGCTGGGATCTTCATTCACAGGTTGGAACTCCTATGCTATTTTTTGAGTCTTTGGCATGGTATAACTTTCTATACACTACTATTTCCGGCACAAAAAATGTATAGAATTATTCATGTATTATAGGAGAATATAAGTCAATCCTAATTAATTCATTCATCATCTTATCTATTTCATTAAGAAATCGTATCCAAAAGTGAACATGAAATCTCACGTACTTCTCCAAGCAAAACTATTTAGAACCCTTAACTTTAGGAACAATTTGGAGATGACGGAAAGGCTCCCGACAAGAAGTCGACGTCTTTGACAAAAGGGTACATCCAAAATTGGATGACCGACTGGAACTCTCAAAGTGGAGAGAAAATTATGTCTTCTAAATGAAGGGATGGCTGTTGGTTAATGGGGACTTATTTATAAAGGAGATGACTTTGACTATTGGTGGATGAGAATTAACATGGGATTAGGAGATTAATCTCCTTCAAATCTAATTGTAAGTCTTAACCACAACCCTAACTATTTGTCTGATTTAAATACTTTATCTATTTCTTTTCTTTTCCTTTCTTTTTTTTTGAAGTCTTATCTATACATAACTTTTTCCTTTAACTTCTTAAACTTTATCTTTTACTTCTCAGTATAAATTTTATATATAATTAATTAAATAAATATTTTATTTATATAATTAATTAATTTAATAAAAAATCCAGTTCCCATGTGGCTTTGTTATCTTAATGATGTCTCCATGAAATCTTTACCAAAGCCACTTTCTTGTTCTTTTGCTTCTGTGTCTGAAACTCCAATATTTGAATTGGTTGTTCCTCATAGGTCACCTTGAGATTTGCCTCCTCAATTCGAATCAAAATTGACTCATCATGCTTATACTTCCCCACTAGGGACACATGGAAGACATTGTGTACCCTTTCATATGATTGGGGTAAGGCTTGCCTGCAAGTCTCTTCTCCTACTAAGTCCTATATCTCAAAAGGCTGAACATATATAGGGCTTAGTTTCCCTTTCTTGCTGAAAGGCATTACCCCTTTTGTAGAAGAAACTTTTAGCAAAATCTTATCACTTGTCTAAAAGATCTTTTCTCTCCTTCCTATATCAGTATATGACTTTTGGTTGTTCTGAGTTGCGTTTGTTTTCTTCTTTATCACTTCCACTTTATCCGCGTACTCTATGGTCTACTTAAATTGCTTAGCAGTCAAAATCTTATTTTTACCTACTTTTTTTTACTTATTTTCTTTAATTTTATAAAATCAAATATTGTGTTTTATTTCTAGGAAGCAAGAAAACTGAATTACAAAGTCAGGGAAGAAAACTGCACTCAAATCAGAGTTAAAATGGAGTTAGAAAGTAAAAAATAATGAAGTTGTCATGAGGGGCCTGAGAGATTTGTCACGGCTATAAAATAGGACCATGAAATGTCTTTAATGGAGCGTTAAAATGCATTTTTTTGTTGTAAAAAGTTGCGTGAGGCACAATCGTGACCAACCTTTCTCGGGTCATGAAATTCATATTTCTATGTGAATTGGACATTGTAAGGGTCGTGAAGCATGCCATGACTCTTGTTCATGGTTCATTGTTTATGTTCATGATTCATGGTTCATATTCATATTCATATTCATATTCATATTCATGTTCGATAAATTCTATTTATCTTTGGTCATTCATAATCTTTCATCTTGTTCATGGGTTGGAAGAGCTAGAATACCATTGCAAACATTGTGTATTATCTAGATCACGGTGGGTCAATGGGGGATCAGTGCCATGACTAGTGCCTAGTCGGACAAGATGACTTCACTCAAGGCGAAAACATTTGTAGAGAGAAACTCCCATCTAAATAGGCAAATGGTAACCCTCCTTTTATCTTATTAATAATGAGTCTCTCTTTCGATCACATGGACCAATCAAGGTTGTAGGGAGCATGATTCGCATAAAGTGTGTATAGCATGAGGAGCAAGAAAAGTTAGAAAACTGACATGTTCTGTGCATAGGGATACATAAAAAATGTTCGTTTATCCCCTACACAAGTGAATGCCCCTGCTTCATAGCGAAATATGAATTAAGCTTTAAAATTTATAAAATCTCTACACTATCACTGCGAGAACCACACATATACAGTATATAATTGTAGTGCTTGAGGGTTGATCCAGAAGGGAATTTCTTTGTCGTGCCCTCGAAGAACTTTAAACCAGACTTGAAATCAAATAGCTGAAAGATGGAATTGAAATTGCGTAAGTCAGAGACGTTGTCCAAATGAAAATAATTACACTAATTTGTTTAGGGTTTTTCAATTTGATGAAACAATGGATAAATGGAAACGTGGTTGGAAGGGTTTAAATAGTTCAAGAGAACACGTGCTGGAGTGACTCATATCTTCTTGTTCCTTTAATATTATAATAAAAACATCTGATTGCCTTCCAACATGCGTGTTCGGGTAACATCGTGGTAACGAGCACTTGGGTTGTTTGCGGCACTCTCGTGCTCATAAACAACTCAGCCTACGCATGTTGTTGGGTTCGTTTAAGCGTTTCAAGCATCACTCTCGTGTGCATTAAATGGATAAATGAAATGAACTTTACTGTCGAGATCCACTACAAGAAAACAAAAAAATAGCGACCCACCACTTGCGACGCTACGGAGGCGCTATTACGTCTCGGTGACGAAGTGCGTCTCATTGGCGTCTAACTAGCGCCGCATAAATGCAGCGCTGAAAATCGATGGCTACTAGCATCGCAATAGAGTCAACAAAAATGAGACGCGACTAGCGCCACATGTTGACACTATCTTGACATTATTAAGACGCATGGTGTCCGGCTGGGTGCAGAATAATGCGTCGCTACTTCGACGCGAAGATGGCACTACATCTGAGGCGCTATCCCGGTGCCCATGAGTCGCTAATGTAGGCGCTATAGGGACACAAATATGATGGTATACGCATCGCCAATGAGACGCGAATATGGCGCTAAGAATGATATATTTAACTCAACGTCGACAGCATTTGCGACGCTACTATGATGCTATGGCGGTGCTACTTTCAGATTTATTTTACCCATACCAGCCTCATTTTTTTTCCTTCCCGCACCATACAATTTATAATGCATATAAAAATACATTGATATTCATCACAAGCAATATAACACCATCACAGACAATATAAAAGCATCACAGACATAATATTTAACATAAGAATACAAAAAGTAATAAACCGAACTAACAAACTATATGTATATCTAAGTCTATAAGTAACAAAAGCATAGTTTGTATTCATGGTTTGTTTCTATCCTAGGTTTGGGAGTTATTGTTATTATTCCGGACGTTCGACCCAGACGTGCTCGGTATATGTGTTATAAATATTTACGTGTATGTATATTTCTATACATGTGCGAGACATATATAGATAACGTGTATATGTATACGTATTCCAAGTGTATATATATATGTATATGTTTATATGTGTGAGATTAAGTGATAATAATATTTATATGTCTACTTATTATATATAAGTATAAGTATATATGCGTATACGTGCCCAGTAAGAGAGTGTTTAAAAGTTAGCTACGGTGACGTAATACAGACGCTATTGAGTCACTAGAGGAGATTAACGACACCGTAGCGTCAAATTAGCGTCTAAACTTATTCGCGTCTCAAGAGGGCGACGCTACAGAGACGCCAATAGTGTCACCATAGATTCGACAATGTCGACGGCTCTAGTTAGATGCGAAGTTGACGCTATTGAGTCTTCAAGGTGGCGCTAAAATGAGATAATTTGTAGCAAATTACTCTCTTAATTCAACTACCATAATTTCATGATTAAGAATATAAAAATAATATATGCATAATTAAGATATGATATATATTGTATGTATAAATAACATATATAATATAGGTAACAAATTATATATTTAGGAACACTCCTATGATGTAAAAATACATATATATGTAATCATGTAGTACATATATATAATATAGGTAATCATGTAGTACATATATATAATATAGGTAATCATGTAGGAATACATATATATGTTGATAATACTAATATAATATTTAATTTGTTTATTAATTAACATATAGTATATATAATATATAGGGTTTAGGGTTTAAGTATAAAACAAATAGCGATATAAATATAGATAACTTATATATAGTTGCCAAGTAATCACATGGGCGTCTACATAGCGTTGTTTAAACATGTGATACCAGTTAGCGTCTCTTTAGAGCAATGGGCGTCTACCCGCGCATTTTCGCTCCGTGGTGCGCAAGAATAATGTCTACGTAGCGTCTCCAAAGCGCCTTCATTAGCGTCTATTGCATTAATAGCTAAGAACATGCTAATGAGATGCTATTGAGAAGCAAATAGCGTCTCATTATAGGGACGCAACCTCGACGCCATCAAGGAGCTAGTGACGTCTATGTAGCATCACTAAGATATGCGACGTTAATCCGCGTCGCTAATCGCCCATTTTCTTGTAGTGATCGAGTTAAGCTCTGCATCATCCTAGCTCCGTTCTGTCCTTGGAATGGAATCTAGGAACGTGAAATGATCTCTTGGCCTGAATCAATTCCTAGATGATAAGAATAGCCCTCCCAAATAGGAGTTCGCAGGCTAGTGCTGTGTTGGCCGGATAACTTATTAAGTGATTTGAAGTCCAGGTTTAGTTTAGTTTTGAGATCACAATGAACCCCCTAAGAATAACTCTACTATTGTATGTCCTCTAGGGAGTAGATTTTCGTCTCGAGTAGGAGTTCGTGGAATCTGGATTATGAAAGCAAATCAATGGCAAAATGGGACAAGCAATAGAAATGAGTATAGCTCTTGAGTTCTTTTTTGATGATCAAATACATGACATTGATTTGCTAATATCCCTCTCGGGCTAGAACTCAACGAGCATACAACGTCTAAACGCGTAATACAAAAAATGCCATTATGAATACAAAGAAGAGATATAAGAAGGAAGTCAATTTGCTTGCAGAATGATGGCTTTGTCCAATTTAAATCCCTCTCGGTGTTTGACTAGGCAGGTTATGAAGACTCCCCTCTCGGGTTCACAGACGAACCGATTTCCTAAATCTCTGCAATAAAACCATGTGATACTTCTCGACGCAAAAGGGAACCAAATCAATGCAAAAGGAAAAGAGTAAAGTTCGAGAAGTATGAACAGAAATCACGAGTCAATGGAACAGTGTTTTGAATACCTCCCAACCCCAACGGGCTGGTTAGTTACAATTTATGGGTGATCTATCATTCATCAATGGAACAGTGTTTTGAATATAAAACATGTCCCGAAAACAACCCTCTATTTCCTCCCCTTTCTTCCCTACGTCCCTCTCTTTGGGGTTGCCTTCGACCCCAAGTAAAGTGCCTTTTGTCTAGAATCCTTTTTGCACAGTCTCTCTTGATTCCCCTCAGCCTCTTCTCAGAGCTGTATATGCTTCCTCTTATATAGCCATCCTCTGGTCGCCTGTCCTTCTACATCTGCCCAGTACGTAGCTTTTGTCTCTCGAGCTCCTGTGGTTTCTCTCTCTTTGTAGGAAGCTTCCTCAAGCCTGGGTTGGATTGGTCTGCCCCCAACGATGAACGAGTGTATGTTGTTGCTTGTCTTGGCCTTTCCCTCCAGAAGCGTTGATAGTGAAATTGATGGGTGTAGTGATAACTTGTTGATTTTGGGGGCAAATTTTAGATTTTTCAATCTTTGATTTAACTCCCTAATTCACTTTCTACTGCAAGTATACATGTCAATTGTAGTCTACACAAATGTCGTATCCACAGTTATTTGAAGCCTAAGACTCCCTAAATAATCTAGATTAGCCTTAACTAAATTTAAAATTCCAAGAAATTGAAAGAAAGTTCAAACCGATTTCTTTAAATGGCCAAAATGATAAATGTTTTTGTATTTTTGAAAAGTTATCAAAACTGAATGGTAAATGCTAAACTAGAGGCTCAAAGGGTTTAACTATCAATGAGGAAGGTTCTCCTAGGAGTTGGGGTTCATCTAACTTAATTATGGATGGAATGGACAAGTTATCATTAAGTGTCAATTTTAACTCAACTTGAAAAAATCTGTTTTCACAGCACATTTGAATCAAGACTAATTATCACATTCTCATATGATTGATTAGCTAAGTTGAATTAGAAGAGGTCCTTCACTGAAATCAAGTTGACATTATGCTCAAAATCAAGTTCCTTGCTAATTTTTTAGCAAATTAGTGAAATCTGAAATGACAACTCTCAATTGTACTTTGAAAATGACGGGAATGCTTCAAACAACTAAACAGGGATGAAATCAATCCAATATTAGTTTTAATGCTTTTTGGTTTGTCTCTAAACTATAAGAAAATTTTAAATCAGCCTCTCAGCTGCAAATGGAAATGAAATCCACATTTTCACTAATGAATTGGATAGAAATCAGCACTCAATTACATATGGAACTCAGCACTTGCAATTGCTTCTTGGTTCATCTCTGAACAGCAAGAAAACCTTAAGTACACCTCTCAGTGATTAAATGAAACCAGGAGTTTAACAATAACAAGGCAGATTCCACAATTTCAGGATTTCAGATTTAGAAATCAAGATTGAAAACCAGAGATCAGCAATGGATAGTTTGCAATAATTCAGAGATTGAACCTTGGAATTACCATTGACTCTTGATTCATTTCTGAACAAGAATGAAACCATAAATAACCTCTCAGTTATTAACTCAATTAGGGCTCCACAATGGTGAAAACAGATTTAACAAGTTCAGAAATCAGAAATGGAAAATAAAAAATCAGCAATCAGAAAATCAGATTCTTAATTTGGTTTGAACCTAGAAAATGTCATTGGTTCTTGATTCATTTCTGAACAAGAATAGATCACAAGGACAACCTCTCAGTTGTAGATACAAATAGGATTTTTCAATATCAAGAACAAATTCATCCAAACAGATTTCAGAAATTAGAAATCAGATTTCAGCACATGTTACTTATTGAAATTCAGATTTGTCATTGCTCCTTGGTCCATTTCTAAACAAAGTGGAAATCAGGAATTAACCTATCAGTTGCATATAAGATTGGGATTCCACAATGACAAGCAGATTTCATAAAAATCAGAACTCAAAATGTAAATCAGATTTGACCACAGCATGTTTTTACAGAATTGATTCAGGGGAGTTGTCATTGCCTCTTATTACATTTCTGAATAAGAAGAACCCACTTAATCTACTTCTCAGTAGCCAATGAAATGAGGGGTTTAAAATGACATCAGATTTCTCAAATCAGGAATCAGAATTGCAGTTCAGAAACTAAATTAGATGAAAATCATATTCCTAAATCAGATTTGGACCTAGGACTTGTCATTGGTTCTTGTTTCATGTCTAAATCAAGAACATATCATAAAACAACTTCTCAGTTGTAGATATAAGCAAGATCATACAATGTCAAGAATAGGACAGAAATAGATGAGTTCTGAATGCAGAATCAAGAATCAGAAAATCAGAAATTATGAAATCAGTGCAGGAAATCAGAAATATCTGCATCCATCCATAATTAATCTAGACTACTACCCTATCCTAGGAGACATGGAGTTTAGCTCCTCATAATTAAAAAGTTTGATACAAAGTATAGTGAAGAACAGAAGAAAATCATCTTGAATTCAAGCTTGTCGAGAGGTATCCTTGTAGCACTTCAGCTCCAACTCCAAAACCCTTGCTTCCTTCTCCAAACCCTGCAATGGCCAGTCCCCTTTCCTCCAAAATTTCCCCAGCTTATATATGTGTCATGTGCCCCCTTTCCTCCAAAATTTCCCCAGCTTAAAATGTTCCATGGTGATGTGATTGTGCCATGTGTCCTAGTCCTGAAATTCCTGCAGAAGATAGTTTTTCTGGTCAACAAAAGTAGGTGGTCCCCCCCACCTTTTTCCAACTTTTTGCACTTGTTCTTCCCTGCTAGAAGAGATAGAACACTAAACATCAAAGTCCTCCAATAGGAAATAAACAAATAAGGGTGAGGATATATACTAGGATCAGCTCCAACATTAAATAAAATCTGATGTTATGAAGGGGTGAAACCAGTAAATGAAAATGATAAGTTTGAAGACCCGAAAATGATAACTTTGCATAAATCTTGGAAAAAGTTTAAATATGGATGGTTTAGAGCATTGAAGGCATCAAAGGGATTATGATGGCATGTGAATGAAGTCAGAAATCAAATGAGAATAAGATTTCATAGGAATGATAACTTGGGTGTCAAAAACGATAACTTAATGCCTTAAAATGATAACTTGTCATAACTTTGGTTGTGGATATCCAAATGTGATCAAATTTGAATAGCAATGAGTTAAGACAGTGTTTTAGTGATTGCTTAATGCCTTTATGCAGATTTGATAGTTTTGCATATCGAAATGACAGTTTTGCCCTTAAATGATAACTTTCGATTGAAAAATGATAACTTGTTCAAATGGATTGATAATTTTGCACAAGTTGAAATATGATCATCCAAATATAATTCATTCATGATGGCAATGGATTTAGGGCAGAATAATCACTGGAAATCAGCTAAATCAAAATAATGATAACTTGTGCACTTGGAGTGATAACTTGCCCTAAAAATGATAACTTGGCATAGAATTTAAATATTTATGGATTTTAGCAATTCAGAACCTCTATGCACATGGAATTATGTATAAAATGAGAAAGATCAACTAGTTATAACAATCCATGCATTCCAAACATAATTGGCCAAAAGTTGGACAATTTAGGGGCTCGATAGGGGTGAAATGCATCTAAAATGGGATAAAAGACTATAGTGATAAACTAGTGATCAAACTCCCCCAAGCTTAGCCTTTTGGTTGTCCTCAAGAAAAACATTCAGAAATTAAGGACAAACTTGAATTAACCATCCACAAATGAATTGAAAATCAGCTGAATTAATCCAATGAGTTTCTCACTTTGCCAACACTCCATCCATTCTTTCCAAAACCCATCTCTAGCTGAGAAGTCACAAAGGTTAAAGTAAATTTAAGCCATGAAAGAAGTACTAACATTAACTAAATTGGATTTCAAGGATTGTCAACTTTACTAAAAAGTTTGAAACATCAATCTCTTCATGAACAGATTTTCCACTGCTTAAAAAGGTTTAACACCTGACTTTTATTTATGAAAATGCAAGTAAACAGGTCAAGACCTGATTTTTATTCATGTTGGTCACATGATAAAAATCTTGGCTTTATTCAGGAAAGATTCCTTTTTAAAATTTCTCTCTCTTTATTCATGCATGCAATGCAAAATGCAACTTTTCACTTTTCCTTTTCTCCATTTTTCTTTTTCTATCATGTTCATGAAGAGAGCAATAGTTCAAACTCAAGTATAATTTAGATCCCTTTGTCCAAAAAGTCCAGTTTTCCTAACTAACATGGTAGCAAGAGCCTTGACTCCCTTCTAAACATCTGATATTAATTCAATCCATGAATGTCAGCTAGTGTTACCCACAAAAAGAAAATTTTTCAATTAAAAATTGATTCAAGTGCATCTGAATTGAATAGCCAATTAAAGCAACAAGACTAATGGCTAAATTGGCCACTTGGTATTGGAGTGTACCAACTGTCATAATGAAGTATTTTACCCATTTTAGAGTTAAAATAAGTGAAGGAATTGAATTGAACTCGATTAATGATAACCAATGATAACTTGTGATAACCGGGTGATAACTTATTCATACACTGATAACCTGGTGATAATTGATGTTATAATCATTAAAATAGATTGAAAACATAGTGTAAAGTTTAGAAAAGTGATCACTAGCTGACCAATATAGGTTTTTATCCCATTTTTTATGCATTTCACCCATATCGAGCCCCTTAATTGCCCAACTTTTGGCCAATTATGTTTGAAATGCATGGATTGTGATAACTAGTTGATATTTCTCATTTTATACTTAATTCCATGTGCATAGAGGTTCTGAAATGCCAAAATCCATAAATATTTCAATTCTATGCCAAGTTATCATTTTTAAGACAAGTTATCACTCCTATATGTCAAGTTATCATTATTTTGAGTAAACTTATTTTCAATGATTATCTTGTCCTAAATCCATTATTATCATGAATGAATCATATTTGGATGATCATATCTCAACTTGTGCAAAATTTTAAGTCCATTTGAACAAGTTATCATATTTACAATGCCAAGTTATCGTTAAAGGGCAAAACTATTATTTTGATATGCAAAACTGTCAAATCTGCACAAAGGCATTAAGCAACCATTATATTATTGTCTTAGCTCATTGTTGTTCAAATTTGATTACATTTGGATAACCACAACCAAAGTTATGACAAGTTATCATTTTTAAGGCAATCAAGTTATCGTTTTGGCATCCAACTTATCATTCCTATGAAATCTTATTCATATTTGATTTCTGACTTCACTCACTTGCCACCCTAATCCATTTGATGCCTTCAATGCTCTGAATCATCCATATTTGATCATTTTCCAAGATTTATGCAAAGTTATCATTCCGGGCATTTATAAGTTATCATTTTTAACCTTGATTTGCAACTCTGCACAACACCTTATCGTACTTGATGTTTGAGCTGATCATAGTGACTTCCTTTATCCTTATTTGTTCATTTCCTATTTGAGAACTTTGATGCTAGGTGTTCTATCTCTTCTAGCAGGGAAAAATAGGTTGCAAAAAGGTGGAAAAAGTAGGGGGGGACCACTGATTTGGTGGTCCAAAAAGCTGCAGCAGCTGGAATTTTCAGGGTCATCTGGACAGGTGGCTTACATCAAGGCCATGGAACATTTGGATACTGATCGAAGGGTGATGATAGGCCATATATAAGCTGGAAACCCTAGGGGAGAAAGAAGAGGCCGGCCATTGGAGTCAAGGAGAGCAAAGGGTTTGGAGAAGGGTTTTTGGAGTTGGAGCTGAAGTGCTTCAAGGAGATCTCTCGACAAGCTTCAATCCAGATGACTTCCTTCTGTTCTTTACTACATTTTATATCTGATTTTATAAACATGAGGAGCTAAATCCCATGCCTCCTAGGATAGGGTAGTAGTCTAATATATATTGTGGATGGATTAGGGATAAATCCAATTTCCTGCACTGAATCATTTAATTTTTTAAAATCTAAATTTTTCTGAATTTGATATTGTCATTGGAAGACCCTATGTGTATTTGAAACTGAGAAATTGTCATTTGGTCCAATCTTTGTTCAGGAATGAATTAAGAACCAATGCCAAGTTCTGAATTCCAAATTAGTTGATAATCTGAAATTTGATTTTTCTGAAATCTGAATTCTGAATGTCTTTCTGATTTCTGAATTATTAGAATATGTTTTGTCATTGTGGAGCCCCAATTGTGTTGACAACTGAGAGGTTATCTTATGGGTCCATTCTAGTTCAGAAATGGATTAAGATGCTTGACATTTCTATGGTTCAAATTTGTGATTTCCATTGGCTACTCACTGATTTCAATGTTGCTGATTTCTAGTTTCCTGAAATTCCTGAAATCTGATTGCCATTGTTAAGCTCCACTTTAATTCACCATTGAGAGATGGTTTTAAGGCCTTGCTTGAGATACAGAGATGAGTCAAGGAGCAATGACAATTCCTGATTTCCAAACTTGTGATTCTACGCATATTGGTTCCAATTATCTAGTGTTAAGTGTGGATTTCATTCTTAATTGCAGCTGAGAGGTTGAATTAAAATCATCTTGTAGTTTTTAGATAAACCAAGGAGCATTTGCCCTAATATTGGATTGATTTCATCCCTGTTTAGTTGATTGAAGCATTACTTTCACTTTCAAAGTGCAATTTAGAAGTTATCATTTCAGATTTGATTGAATTGCCAAAAATCAGCAAATGAGTTGGATTGAACTTAATGATAACTTGATTTTCAGTGGGGATACTCTTCTAATTCAACTTGGCTAACAATTATATGACAATATATTATTTAGTTCTGGTCTAATTGAGCTGTGAAAATAACCATATTAAAGGTTGAATTGGATTTGACTAAAAAATGATAACTTGTCCATTTCCATCCATAATTAAATTAGATGAACCCCAATTCCTAGGAGGACCTTCCTCATTGATAGATAAACCCCTTTAGACTCTATATTAGCATTTACAATTTAGTTTAATTAACTTCTCAGCAATCTACAACAAGTTATCATTCTGCATTCCTAAAAGAAAAAGAAAAATCTGTTTTCACTTCCTTTAAAAAAATATGTTTTTGCCACTTTAAATAGGATTAGGATAAATTATTTTTAGGTAGTCTAAGACTTCAAATCACTGTGGATATGACATTTAGGGTTACTACAATTGACCTGTGCACTGCAGTAGAGAGTGAGTTAGGGGATTGAAACAAAAATTGAAAAAATTAACTTTTGACCCAAAAATCAACAAGTTATCATTAAACCCCCCCCCCTCCAATTTCACTATAAAAAAGCACCAGGTTTCCTCCCCCAAGCTTAGCCTCAACACTGTCCACAGTGTTGGAAATTGAGGCAAGGGAGAGGGTTGGGAGGGTATGAAATATATGGAATTGTGCATTTGATCCCTTCCAATGGGTCTTGCATCTCAATCAGGGGCTTAGGGTGATCCATTCTTCATGAATTTCAACCAATCCTGTAGAGAAGTAGGGGATATCAGTGGGGTATTCAATATCAAATTTTTAGAATGCACATTCAGCAATGCATTGAAGTTCAATAAATCTGCACTGAAATTGAGCTGTGATGGATTGGGATAACTGATATGAATGATAATTCAGATGTTAATATGATTATTTCAGCATGAATAAAAAGATACTATCAGTTATCATTAGGATTTCAATGAGAGAATAAAATTGAGGGTAGGGGTACTCCCTAATTTCCAATTTGTGAATTGATCTAATTCCTCCCTTCTTTATTTCTACAAATCAGAAAGATTAAGTGTAAAATGACTTGGGTTACCTCCCAAGAAGTGTCCTACTTCAATGTCTTAGGCTGGACATTGTTCCAATGGAATTCAGCTAGGCAAAATTGGCAAATCTTGCAATTTCAGCACCTCCTTAGCTGAGTCTTGAGCTGTGGGATTATATATCTCCACAGGTCCATAAGGATAAACTTTGTGGATTTTGAAGGGTCCACTCCATCTTGATTTCAACTTTCCAGGGAATAGTTTCAACCTTGAATTAAATAATAATACAAAGTCTCCAACCTTGAATTCTTTCTTCAGAATTCTACTATCATGCCATCTCTTGGTTCTCTCCTTGTAAAATTCTAAATTATGGTAGGCATGTAGCCTAATTTCATCCAACTCATCCATTTGTAGAAGCCTCTTTTGTCCACATGCTTGCATATCAAAATTGAGTGCCTTCACTGCCCAATATGCCTTATGCTTCAACTCAATTGGTAGATGACATGTCTTTTCATAAACTAATTTATAAGGAGAAGTGCCTATAGGGATTTTATATGCTGTCCTATATGCTCAAAGTGCCTCATTTAGCCTCAAACTCCAATCCTTCTTAGTCAAGAAAACTATTTTCTTCAATATGGCATTGATTTCCCTATTTGAAATTTCTACTTGGCCATTTGTTTGGGGATGGTAGGCAGTTGAGACCTTGTGCTTGTCTCCATACTTGTTTAGGAGGTTCTCAAAATACTTTTCAATGAAGTGGCTCCTTCCATCACTTATGACCACTCTTGGGATTCCAAATCTTGTGAAGATTATCTCCTTGAAAAGCTTAATTACAGCCTTGGAATCAGCAGCTGAAGTTGAAATTGCCTCTATCCATTTGGATACATAGTCAACAGCAAGTAGTATAAATTTGTATCCAAATGAACTAAGGAAGGCTCCCATGTAATCAATGCCACATACATCAAATATTTCAACTTCTAAAATCCCATTCTGAGGCATTTAATTCCTCCTTGATATTGAACCTGCCTTTTGGCATTCATCACAATTCTTCACATACATATATGCATCTTTGAACAAAGAAGGCCAATAGAAACCAGATTGTAACACCTTGGCAGCAGTCTTTTGGGTGGCTCCATGTCCACCATATGGAGATGAGTGACATTCATACAAAATTGATTGGAATTCAGCTTCTGGTATACATCTCCTGAAAATGACATTAGGGGACTTTTTGAATAGAAGAGGGTCATCCCAATAGAAATCCTTCAAGTCATGGAAGAACTTTTTCTTCTGTTGATAGGCGAAGTCAGAAGGAATAATCCCACATGCCAAGTAGTTAATAATATCAGCATACCAAGGAGTAGGGGCAGCTGATATTGCCATCAAAAAGTCATCAGGAAAGGAGTCATTGATGGAGTGAGTCATTAGAATCCTTAACTCCTTCCATCCTTGATAAGTGTCAGCAACTAAGTTTTCTGTCCCTCTTTTATCCCTAATTTCAACATCAAATTCTTGTAGCAATAGGATCCATCTTATGAGTCTTGACTTGGATTCCTTCTTGTTGATCAGGTGCCTTATTGCTTGGTGATCAGTGAAGACAATTACTTTGGATCCAATTAAATAAGATCTAAATTTGTCAAAGGCAAACACAACAGCCAACAATTCCTTTTAGTGGTGGCATAGTTGACTTAGGCTTCATCCAATGTCTTGCTAGCATAACATATAACATAGTGTTTCTTCTCCTTGGTTTGCTCCAACACTGCCCCTACAGCCTGATCTGACACATGATTTCAAAGGGCAATGCCCAATCTGGGGGTTGCACTATGGGAGCTGAAGTGAGAGCTTCCTTCAAGTAGTTAAAGGCCTTTTAAGCATTCCTCATCAAATTTGACTCAACATCTTTGGCCAACAGCTTGGTAAGAGGCCTGGTTATCATTGAGAAGTTTTTGATAAACTCCTGTAGAAGCCTGCATGCCCCAAAAAACTCCTAATTGCCTTGACATTCTTTGAGGGTGGCAACTTCTCAATTGGCTCAATCTTTGCTTTATCCATTTCAATTCCTATACTAGACACAATATGTCCTAGAACAACCCCTTCCTGGACCATAAAATGACATTTCTCCCAATTCAGAATTAGATTTGATTCCCTACACCTTTGTAGGACCCTTGTCAAATTTTCTAGGCAAGCTTCAAATGAATCTCCATATACTGAAAAGTCATCCATAAATACTTCAATTATGTCTTCAATAAAGTCTGAGAAGATAAACATCATACACCTTTGTAAAGTGGAAGGTGCATTGCATAGACCAAAGGGCATTCTCTTATAAGCAAAGGTCCCATATGGACAAGTAAAGGTTGTCTTGTGCTGGTTTTGAGGGTGAATGAGAATCTGCAGGAAGCCTGAATATCCATCTAGATAACAAAAGTGGGAGTGCCTTGCCAACCTCTCTAACATTTGGTCAATAAAGGGAAGAGGGAAATGGTCTTTTCTTGTAGCCTTGTTTAGCTTCTTTAAGTCTATACACATTCTCCACCCTGTAACTGTCCTGGTGGATATCAACTCATCTAAATCTGACTTCACTATTGTAATCCCTCCCTTCTTTGGCACTACTTGCACTGGGCTAACCCATTCACTATCTGAAATGGAATATATAATTCCAGCATTCAACAACTTCAACTCTTCCTTCTTGACCACTTCTTTCATGACAGGTGAAGTTGTCCTCCATGGGAATCCTATGCATGCAAATTGAGGGATTGATACCCTTAATGTCATCAATAGAATAGCCAATTATCTCCTTGTACAGCCTTAGTTTCTTCAGCAACTCTTCAACTTGATCATTTGGCAAATTTGCATTGATGATAACTAGAAATGTTGAATTCTCCCCCAAGAATTCATACTTCAGGTTGCTAGGGAGAGGCTTGAGCTCCAATTTGGATGAATTGTTTTGAGCTGAGCTGAATTGAGTTTCATCAGTGATAACTTCCTACACTTGGTACTGATTTTTTGAATTTTCAACTGATTTGGATAAATTCAATGCAGATATGCTGCAGCCTCTGGATCCTCTAATTCATTCAAATGATCGAACATTAGACACCTTTGCAATGGGTCTTCTAAGGAATCAAAGTAGAGCCTCCATTTGGAGGGCTGCTGGACCAGAGCAACAAGGAGTTAGGACAATAATATAATGATTACCTAATGTTTTTATGCAGAATTGATAGCCTTGCACATCGAAATGACAGTTTTGCCCTTAAAACGAAGACTTGACATTAAAAAATGATAACCAATGAAATGGAATGATAACTTAGCACAAGTTGAAATATGATCATCCAAATATTAATAACTCATGATGGCATGGGATTTAGGGCAAGATAATCACTAGAAATCAGCTAAACTAGAAAAATGATAACTTGCACTATTGGATTGATAACTTGTCCTACAAAATGATAACTTGATATAGAATTATCATTTTTAGGGATTTTAGCAATTCAGAACCTCTATGCACATGGAATTAAGTATAAAATGAGAAAGATCAACTAGTTATCACAATCCATGCATTCCATGCACAATAGGCCAAAAGTTAGGCAAAAATGGGGCTCGATATGGGTGAAATGCATCTAAAATGGGATAAAAACCTATAGTGATTAGCTAGTGATCAAACTCCCCCAAGCTTAGCCTTTTGCTTGTCCTCAAGCAAAACATTTAGAAAATTAAGGACAAACTTGAATTAACAGTCCACAAATGAATTAAAAATCAGCTGAATTAAGTCCAATGAGTTTCCCACTTTGCCAACACTCCACCCCATTCTTTCCAATTCCCAAATTCTAGTTGAGGAGTCACAATGGTTAAAGCAAATTTAAGTCATGAAAGAACTATTAACATTAACTGATTTGGATTTCAAGGATTGTCAACTTTACTAAAAAGTTTGAAACATCAATCTCTTCATGAACAGATTTTTCACTGCTTAAACAGGTTTAACACCTGACTTTTATTCATGAAAATGCAAGTAAACATGTCAAGACCTGATTTTTATTCATGCTGGTCACAGGATAAAAATCCTGACTTTATTCAGGAGAGGTTCCTTTTTGGAATTTCACTCTCTTTATTCATGCATGCAATGCAATGCAAAATGCAACTTTTCCTTTTCTCCATTTTTCTTTTTCTATCATGTTCATGAAGAGAGCAATAGTTCAAACTCAAGTATAGTTTAGATTCCTTTGTCCAAAAAGTCAAGTTTTCCTAATTAACATGGCAGCAAGAGTCTTGACTCTCTTCTAGACATCTGATATTACTAATTCAATCCATGAATGTCAGCTAGTGTTTTCCACAAAAAGAAAATTTTTCAGCTAAAAATTGATTCAAGTGCATCTGAATTGAATAGTCAATTAAAGCAACAAGCTAATGACCAAGTTGGCCACTTGGTATTGGAGTGTACCAACTGTCATAATGAAGTATTTTATCCATTTTAGAGTTAAAATAAGTGAAGGAATTGAATTGAACTCGATTAGTGATAACCAATCATAATTTGTGATAACCGGGTGATAACTAATGATAACTTGTTCATACACTGATAACCTGGTGATAATTGATGTTATAATCATTAAAATAGGTTGAAAACATGGTGTAAAGATTAGAAAAGCACCAGGTTTCCTCCCCCAAGCTTAGCCTCAACACTGTCCATAGTGTTGGAAATTAAGGCAAGGGAGAGGCTTGGGAGGGTATGAAATTGATGGAATTGTGCATTTGATCCCTTCCAATGGTTCTTGCATCTCAATCAGGGTCTTCAGGCGATCCATACTCCATGATTTGCAACTAATCCTGCAGGGAAAACAAGAGATATCAGTGGTATATTCAATATCAGATTTTTAGGGTGCACAATTCAACAATGCATTGAGATTCACTGAAATGCACTGAAATTCAGCTATGATGGATTGAGATCACTGATATGTATGATAATTCAGATGTTAATATGATAATTTCAGCATGAATGAAAAGATACTATCAGTTATTATTAGGATTTCAGTGAGAGAATAAAAAATGAGGGTAGGGGTACTCCCTAATTTTCAATTTATGGATTGATCTGATTCCTCCCTTCTTTATTCCTGCAAAACAGAAAGATTAAGTATAAAATGGCTTGGGTTACCTCCCAAGAAGTGCCCTACTTTATTGTCTTAGGCTGGACATTGTTCCAATGAAATCCAGCTAGACAAAATTGGCAAATCTTGCAATTTCAGCACCTCCTTAGTTGAGTCTTGAGATGTGGGATTATATAGCTTCAATCTTTGTCCATTGACCTTGAAAATGTCATCCTTGTCATTCAGAAAGTCCACAGCTCCATAAGGATAAACTTTGTGGACTTTGAAGAGTCCACTGCACCTTGATTTCAACTTTCCAGGGAATAGTTTCAACCTTGAATTAAACAACAATACAAAGTTTCCAACCTTGAATTCTTTCTTTGGAATTCTACTATCATGCCATCTCTTGGTTCTCTCCTTGTAAAATTCTGAATTATGGTAGACATTTAGCCTAATTTCATCCAACTCATCTATTTGTAGAAGCCTCTTTTGTCCACATGCTTGCATATCAAAATTGAGTGCCTTCACTGCCTAATATGCCTTATGCTTCAACTCAATTGGTAGATGACATATCTTTCCATAAACCAATTTGTAAGGAGAAGTGCCTATAGGGGTTTTATAGGCTGTCCTATATGCCCAAAGTGCCTCATTTAGTCTCAAACTCCAATCCTTCCTAGTTAATGAAACTACTTTCTCTAATATGACTTTGATTTCCTTATTTGAGATTTCTGCTTGGCCATTTGTTTGAGGATGGTAAGCAGTTGAGACCTTGTGCTTGACTCCATACTTGTTTAGGAGGTTCTCAAAATACTTTTCAATGAAGTGGCTCCTTCCATCACTTATGACCACTTTTGGGATTCCAAATCTTGTGAAGATTATCTCCTTGAAAAGCTTAATTACAGCCCTAAAATCAGCAGCTGAAGTTGGAATTGCCTCTATCCATTTGGATACATAGTCAACAGCAAGTAGTATAAATTTGTATCCAAATGAACTAGGGAAGGGTCCCATGTAATCAATGCCCCATACATCAAATATTTCAACTTCTAAAATCCCATTCTGAGGCATTTCATTCCTCCTTGATATTGAACCTGCTCCATGGGATCTCTCTTGGTATTCTTGATTTTTGGTCGATTAGATTATAGTGTTCCTTTTTCCCTAGGATTGAACAAGACATCCAGAGCATCTCTCTGTTCTTTAACAGTTGAAATTCATTAGTTTCATCGTAAGAAGCTCTAGTTGTTCACTTTTCTGAAGAAAACAAAAAATGTCGGTGGTATACAAGGAGCTCTAGCTGAGGGTAAAGAAGGAGAGGAAAAATGAAATGAATCAATTACCCTTGTTTAGTCGAGTTTAAATTGAAGATGAAAGAAGAAAAAAAGAAGAAGACTTTCTTCTACATTCTGTTTCAATGTTTCATTTTTCTTTATCATTCAAATTATAATTAAAAAGGGGAGATATACAATTAAAACATATTTAAATATTATAAACTTAACATATAAATACACATATTATGAATAAAATCGTCTAAATAAAATTATCATGAAACATTTATTTTCTTCCCTTTCTATTACTTATGCTATCAAACAAAGTTAACTATTGCATATAAGATTGGGATTCCACAATGACAAGCAAATTCCATAAAAATCAAAACCCAAAATGCAAATCAGATTTGACCACAACATGTTTTTACAGAATTGATTCAAGGGAGTTGTCATTGCCTCTTATTACATTTCTGAATAAGAAGAACCCATTTAATCTACTTCTCAGTAGCCAATGAAATGAGGGGTTTACAATGACATCAGATTTCTCAAATTAGGAATCAGAATTGCAGTTCAGAAACTAAATTAGATGAAAATTAGATTCCTAAATCAGATTTGGACCTAGAACTTGTCATTGGTTCTTGTTTCATTTCTAAATCAAGAACAGATCATAAAACATCCTCTCAGTTGTAGATATAAGCAAGATCATACAATGTCAAGAATAGGACAGAAATAGATGAGTTCTGAATGCAGAATCAAGAATCAGAAAATCATAAATTATGAAATTAGTGCAGGAAATTAGAAATGTCCACATCCATCCACAATTAATCTAGACTACTACCCTATCCTAGGAGAGCTGAGATTTAGCTCATTATAATTACAAGAATGGATACAAAACAGGAGAAGAAACTGATACAAATCATTTTGAAATAAAAATCTGTGCAGATTCAGCAGCTCCTCCCTTCTCCTTCTCGTCCAGAAACCTTGTAATGGCCAGCCTCCAAATGGAGTCCCCCCCCCTTTTTCCTCCAGGTTTTCCAGCTTATATATGACCCTTAATCACCCTTGGCTGCAGATTAGAATGTTCTTTCATTCCCTGATAGTGCCATGTGTCCATCCCTGAAATTCCAACAGAAATCAGCAGCTTTTTGGGCAGCTGAGCAGTGTCCCCCCCCCCCCCCCCCCCGACCTTTTTCAGGTTTTACAACCTTGATTTCCTTGCTACAAAAACCAAAACAGCAAGCATCAAAGTCTTTGAATAAGAAATAAACAAATATGGATTAGGGCAACATATATATCAGCTCAATTGTTGAATGCAGCTTGGTGTTGTGCAGGGATGAAAACCATAAATCATAAATGATAACATATAAAACCCGGAATGATAACTTTGCATATTTCATGGAAAATGTCCAAATATGGGTGGTTCAAAGCATTGAAGGCATCAAATGGATTAGGATGGCAAGTGAATGAGATCAGAAATCAAATGTGGATAAGATTTCATAGGATTGATAACTTGGGTGCCAAAAATGATAACTTAATGCCATAAAAATGATAACTTGTCATAACTTTAGTTGTGGCTATCCAAATGTGATCAAATTAGAGCAGCAAGGAGTTAGGACAATAATATAATGATTGCCTAATGTTTTTATGCAGAGGTGATAGCCTTGCACATCAAAATGATAGTTTTGCCCTTAAAATGATAACTTGACATTAAAAAATGATAACCAATGAAATGGAATGATAACTTAGCACAAGTTGAAATATGATCATCCAAATATGAATAACTCATGATGGCATGGGATTTAGGGCAAAATAATCACTAGAAATCAACTAAACAAGAAAAATGATAACTTGCACTTTTGGAATGATAACTTGCCCTACAAAATGATAACTTGGCATAGAATTGTCATTTTTATGGATTTTAGCAATTCAGAACCTCTATGCACATGGAATTAAGTATACAATGAGAAAGATCAACTAATTATCACAATCCATGCACAATAGGCCAAAAGTTAGGCAAAAATGGGGCTCGATATGGGTGAAATGCATCTAAAATGGGATAAAAACCTATAGTGATCAGCTAGTGATCAAACTCAAAAACTTGGTAGTGAAATTGAGGGGTGTAGTGATAACTTGCTTATTTTGGGGTCAAATTTTTTATTTTTCAATTTTTGATTTAATTCCCTAATTCACTTTCTACTGCAAGTATACAAGTCAATTGTAGTCTACCCAAATGTCATATCCATAGTGATTTGAAGCCTAAAACTCCCTAAACAATCTAGATTAGCCCTAACTAAAGTTAAAATTCCAAGAAATTGAAAGAAAGTGAAAATCGATTTCTATAAATGGCTAAAATGATAACTATTTTTGAATTTTTGAAAAGTTATCTAAACTAAATTGTAAATGCTAAACTAAGAGCTAAAAGGGTTTATCTATCAATGAGGAAGGTTCTCCTAGGAGTTGGGGTTCATCTAATTTAATTATGCATGGAATGGAACAAGTTATCAATATGTATCACTTCTAATTCAACTTGGAAATGGGCTGTTATCATAGCATAATAAACCAAGACTAATTATCATATTTTCATATGACTGATTAGCTAAGTTGAATTAGAAGAGGTCCTGACTGAAATCAAGTTAACATTAAGATCAAGATCAAGTCCCTTGCTGATTTTTGACAATTTAGTGAAATCTGAAATGATAACTTTTAATTGCACTTTGAAAATGAGGGAAATGCTTCAATCAACTAAACATGGATGAAATCAATCCAATATTAGTGCAAATGCTCATTGGTTTATCTCTAAACTACAAGAGGATTTTAAATCAGCCTCTCAGCTGCAAATTCAAATGAAATCCACATTTTCATTAAAGGATTGGATGAAATCAGCACCAACTTGCATTTGGGAATTCACCTATTGTCATTGCATCTTTGTTCATCTCTGAACATCAAGATAACCTTAAAATCACCTCTCAATGATTGAATAAAATCAGAGGTTTACAATGACAAAGAAGAATCCCACAAATTTCTTAAAATCAGATTTGAATTCAGGATTGAAAATCAGAAATCAGCATTCAAAGGTTTGCAATAAATCAGGGACTAAAAACTTAGAAACACCATTGCTTCTTGATTCATTTCTGAACAAGAATGAAACCATAAGTAACCACTCAGTTATCAATTAAATCAGGGCTCAACAATGATAGAAAACAGATTTGAACAATTCAGAAATCAGAAATCAGGAAGTTCAGGAAATCAGAAAATCAGATTTCAGAAAGTAAGAAATTAGATTTCTAATTGGGATTGCTTCTAGAACTTGGCATTGATTCTTGATTCATTTCTGAACAAGATTAGATCAAATGACAACTTCTCAGTTATAGATACAATTAGGACCTTACGATGACAAGAAACAGATTCATATCAAACATATTTCAAGAAACATAAATTGAAATCATTGCAGGAATTCAGACTTGTCTATATCCATCCACAATTAACCTAGACTACTACCCTATCCTAGGAGACATAAGATTTAGCTCCTCATAATTACAAGCATAGATACATCATAGAATGAAAAATAAATGCAAATCATCCTGGATTGAAGACTCTTGACAACAATCAGCAACACTCCAGCACTTCTGCTCCAAAACCAGCTTCCTTCCTGCAATGGCCAGCAGCCCTCCAAAATGGAGGCTCGCCCCTTTGATTCTAGGATTTCTTTAGCTCATATATGTCTTCTGTGCACCTTTTGATCACCATCAAAATGTTCCCTTCTCTTGATTCAAGCCACCTGTCCAGTGGTCCTGAGATTCCAGTAGAAATCAAATGCTTTTTTGGACAGCTAGCAGTGGTCCCCCCTCCTTTTTCATCTTGTGCAGCCTTGTTGCAGCCTTGTTATACCTGCTAGAAGACCCAAAACAGTCAGTATCATAGTCCTTAAATAAGATTTAAACAAATAAGGATTAGGACAACAAGTAATGTCAACTCTATTGTCAAATAAGATTTGGTGTTGTGTAGGAATGAAAACTTTATTTGTTTAATGAAAACTTATTGCCCAGAATGATAACTTTGCATATATCATGCAAATTGTCCAAATATGAGTGTTTAGAGCATTGAAGGCATCAAAAGGATTAATATGGCAAGTGAATAAGGTCAGAAATCAAATGTAGATAGGATTTCATAGTATTGATAACTTGGTGACCCGAAAATGATAATTTGTTGCCATAAAAATGATAACTTGTCATAACTTTGGTTGTGGTTATCCAAATGTGATCAAATTTGAACAGCAATGAGTTAAGATAGTAATTTAATGATTGCTTAATGCCTTTGTGCAGAATTGATAGTTTTGCATATCAAAATGACAATTTTACCCTTAAATGATAACTTGACACTAAAAAATGATAACTTATGAAATGAAGCGATAACTTTGCACAAATTGAAATATGGTCATCCAAATATGAATAATTCATGATGGTAAGGGATTTAGTGCAAAATAATCATTGGAAATTAGCTCAATTAAAATAATGATAACTTTGTACATTGGAATGATAACTTGCTCTAGAAATGATAACTTGGCATAGAATTGAGATATTAATGGATTTTAGCATTTCAAAACCTCTATGCACATGGAATTAAGTATAAAATGAGAAAGATCAACTATTTATCACAATCCATGCATTCCAAGCATAATTGGCCAAAAGTTAGGCAATTTGAGGTCTCGATATGGGTGAAATGCATCTAAAAAGGGATAAAAACCTATAGTGATCAGCTAGTGATCAAACTCCCCCAAGCTTAAACTTTTGCTTGTCCTCAAGCAAAACATTCAAAAATTAAGGACAAACTTGAATTAACAGTCCACAAATGAATTAAAAATCAACTGAATAAGGTCCAATGGGTTTCTCACTTTGCCAACACTCCATCCCATTCTTTCCAATTTCCAAATTATAGCTGAGGAGTCACAAAGGTTAAAGCAAATTTAAGCCATGAAAAAAGTACTAACATTAACTAATTTGGATTACAAGGATTGTCAACTTTACTAAAAATTTTGAAACATCACTCTCTTCATGAACAGATTTTTCATTGCTGATCCTGAATTGGAAGAAGATTCAATAGGAGAAGGAATTTGCAAAGAGAAGAGGCTAGGAGAAGAATTTTTTAGGCGGAGGCTACCAACCAAAACATGGCTGCTCCTAGGACACTTAGGGATTGTTATTACCCAACAATTGCAGGAAATTATGAATTTGACTTCTGAGAGAGAAAGAAGAAAAGATGGATATGAGTTGGTAAACTTAGTCCTATGACTATTATCAATCAAGTGAAACACCCTTGAGTCAGAAGGAATTGGATTCTATAGTTGAAGATGTCGTGTCCAAAACTCTTCAAAAATATGGTTTTGATGTTGGAGAACCATCAAAAGTTCATTGCAATCAAGAATCACCACAATTTCAACAACCCTCTAATGCTTACATGTATGCCTCATATGGTCATGAAAATTCAAATTACTGGAATCAAGAGGAAGACTTCTCAACTAATAGTCATTATGTTTCAAATTATTGGAATCCTGAGCAAGACTTCTCAAGCAGCAATCCTTATGTTTATGACTCACAAAATCATTTGTATTACCATCACAATCAAGGTCGAGTCAAAATTTTAGGTTGCTACCATGGATATTTCAGAAAATCAACAATCACTTAATCAAATGAAGATTATGTTGGAGGACTTCATGAGGCGGCAGGACAAGCAACTTGTAAACTTGGAAAAAATATGTATGAAAGTAGATGTTCTTGAAGCTGGATATCAAGCCTTGGAGGCTAAGCTTTGTTTGCAGTCCAGTCAAGAAGCCCCACAAATTCAATCTGCCCTTCTGAAAGAAGAAATTTAGGAAATGAAGATGGGAATTGAGATAGAGATGAATGAAGAAAAAGAAGTAATCATGGAGGCTGAAATTGAAAAGGAATCTATCACACTTATAGAATAAGCCAAGAAACAAGATGAAGTTGTTGAAGTTATTGAAAAAGCTACTCCAATGATGCCAGCAATGAATCACATTGAAGATCTACTCATAAGGTTTCCATTCAATGAAGAATTAATTCTAGAAGACTCTTATTTTGATTCTTTGGAGAAACTATCAGATACACTCCTTTGTGATGAAGGCTGTAACTCAATTCACTTATTGTCTATCCCTAAAGATGAGTTACCTCCTGCACCCAACTGTCCAAAATTTCTACTTGAAGCAATTTGCTCCACAAACCATCATGGATCAGTTGAAGAATATCAACATCTTAGGGTCAAAGATGAAGAAATATCAAAAGAGAAGAAGTGGCCTGAACTTGAAGCAAGCACTAATTCATTTGAAGTAATTCAAAGTTCCAAAGTCTCGTCCATGTTATTATCCATTGGGCAACAGGTTATGATAGTAAGGCCACATGATGAGATTGAAATGGCAAAGGAGGATACAAAAGTAGAAGAAATTTCTTTCCAAATAGAGAAGGTTGTGGCAAAATTTAAATTTGTAGAAGGAATGAAACATTCAATGAAGGAAGATCATTGTTTGCCTACTGAAAGATGGAACCAAGAGCTCAAAGATCTTCCAACAATGATGCATTTTAATAGGCCATTGAAGAAATGGCTACTTAAACAAGATGGTGATCCAAGAGATTCATATGTCATAGATGAGAAGTCTTGGAATGAGAAGTTAGTATATTTTTGGTACAATGAAGGAGGGATACATCCAACTGAAAAACAAAGGTCAATTATTGTCAAACTAAGAGATACATACTTGATTAGTGAAGCTGTCCACAGATTGAGACCTCTACTTGATCATATCATACTATTTAAATCTCCTTGACATGAAGAAATGGAACAATGTCTAGCCTAAGACACTAAAGTAAGGTACTTCTTGGGAGGTAACCCAAGTCATCTTCTATCTAATATTTTTTGTTTTCAGGAATAAGTGATGGAGGAATCAAATCAATCCACAAATTTTCATTTTAGGGAGTACCCCTACCCTTAACTTTGTTTTTTCCCACTGAAATCTCAATGATAACTGATATTATCTTTTTCTTCATGCTGATATCATCATACTAACATCTGAATTATCATTTATATCAGTTATCCAAATTCATCATAGCTGAATTTCAGTGAATTTCAATGCATTTCAGTGCATTATTAAATCCTGCATCCCAAAAATTTGATATTGCAGATTTCATTGATATACTTTATTTCTTTGCAGGATTAGTTGCAATTCATGAAGAATGGACCACCCTAAGCCCCTGATTGAGATGCAAGAACCATTGAAAGGGATCAAATGCACAATTTCATCAATTTCATACCCTCCCAACCCTCTCCCTTGCCTTTACTTTCAACACTGGGGACAGTGTTGAGAATAAGCTTGATGGAAGAAACCTGGTGCTTTTCTAACATTTACACTATGTTTTCAATCTGTTTTAATGTCTATATATCATTTTTCACTAGGTTATCATTGTTTTGACCAAGTTATAATTAGTTCCACCCGGTTATCACTAGTTATCACTATTCGAATCCAATTCAAGTCTTGCCTTTATTTTGACTCTAAAATGGGTGAAATACATTATATGACAGTTGATACACTCCAATACCAAGTGGCTAACTTGGCCATTAGTCTTCTTGCTTTAATTGACTCAATCATTCAAATGCATTTGGATTAAATTCAACTAAAAAATTTCTTTTGTGGGTAACATTAGCCGACATCTATAGATTTAATTGATAATATATTATGTCTAGAAGGGAGTCAAGGTTCTTGCTGCCATGTTAAATAGGAAAACTTGACTTTTTGGACTAAGGAATCTAGATCTTACATTAGTTTGAACTATTGCTCACTTCATGAACATGATAGAAAAATGAGAAAAAGTAAAAGTAAAAAGTTGCATTTTGCATTGCATGCATGCATAGAAAAAAAAATTAAGAGAGCAAAACTTCCATTGGAATCTCTCTTAAAGAAAGCAAAGAAAAAAAAAGAGAAAAGAAAAAAAATTTAGGAGAGCAAAACTTCCAAAGGAATCTCTCCTAAAGAAAGCATGAATAAAAATCAAGCCTTGATCTGTTTACTTGCATTTCATGAATAAAAGTCAGGTGTTAAACCTGTTTAATCAATGGAAAACTAGTTCATGAAGAGATTTGTAGTTCAACCTCTTGTAAAGTTGACAACCCCTGAAATTCAACTTGTTATTGCTAGTACTTCTTTTATGGCTTAAATTTGCTTTAGCTTCTGTGATTCCCTAGCTAGAAATCCAAGTTTTTGAAAAGATTGAAGTATTGGCAAAATGGGAAACTCATTGGACCTAAATTAGCTGATTTCTAATCCATTTTTGGGCTGATAATTCATGTTTTGTCCTTAATTTCTGAATGTTTTGCTTGAGGACAAGCAAAAGGCTAAGCTTGGGGGAGTTTGATCACTAGCTGATCACTATAGTTTTTTATCCCATTTTAGATGCATTTCACCCATATCGAATCCCTAAATTGCCCAACTTTTGGCCAATTATATTTGGAATGCAAGGATTGTGATAACTAGTTGATCTTCCTCATTTTATACTTAATTCCATGTGCATAGAGGTTCCAAAATGCTAAAATCCATAAATATTTCAATTCTATGCCAATTTATCATTTTTAGGACAAGTTATCATTTCTATATGCCAAGTTATCATTATTTTGAGTGAACTGATTTTCAATGATTTTCTTGCCCTAAATCCATTACTATCATGAATGAATCATATTTGGATGATCATATCTCAACTTGTGTAAAATTATAAATTCATTTGAACAAGTTATCATTTTCCAATGCCAAGTTATCGTTAAAGGGCAAAACTGTCATTTCGATATGCAAAACTATCAAATCTACACAAAGGCATTAAGCAATCATTATATTATTGTCCTAACTCATTGTTGTTCATATTTGATCACATTTGGATAACCACAACAAAAGTTATGACAAGTTATGAATTTTAAGGCATTAAGTTATCGTTTTGGCACCCAAGTTATCATTCCTATGAAATCTTATACACATTTGATTTCTGACCTTATTCACTTGCCATATTAATCCCTTGGATGCCTCTAATTCCTTGAACCACTTGTATTGGATAATTTTCATGATTAGTGCAAAGTTATCATTTTCGGTCCCTAAAACTATTATTTTTTATATGGGTTTTCATTTCTGCACAACACCAAATCTCATTTGATGTTTGAGCTGACAACTATCATTATCATAATCCTTATTTCTTAAAATCCCATTTAAGGATTTTGATGCTTGCTGTTTTGGGTTTTGTTGCAGGGAAGAACAAGTGCAAAAAGCTGGAAAAAGGTGGGGGCCCACCTACTTTTGCTGTCCAGAAAAGCTATCTTCTGCAGGAATTCCAGGATCAAGACACATGGCACAATCACCTCATCATGGAACATTCTGATGCTGATCAAAGGATGGATATGACACATATATAAGTGGGAATTTCTAGAGGAAAGAGTGGGGGCTGGCCATTCAAGGGTTTTGGGGCAGGAAGGAAGCAAGGAAGGAGAAGAAGTGTTGCTGATTTCTGTGGACAACCTTTTGATTACAGGATGTTTGTATTAATTCTTCCTACTATTGTATATCAATCTTTGTAATTATGAGGAGCTAAACTCCATTTCTCCTAGGATAGGGTAGTAGTCTAATTAGTTATGGATGGGATATGAACAAATCTGATTTCCTGCACTGAAATCAGATTTCTGGTTTGCAATTCTGATTTCTATTTTCTACAATCCTGAATGCATTGGATTCTAATCTTGACATTGTGAAATCTTATTTGTATCTACAATTGAGAGGTTGTCTTTTGATCCATTCTTGTTCAGAAATGAATCAAGAACCAGTGACATATTTTAGATCCAATCCCCAATTAGGAATCTGATTTTCTGATTTCTGAAATATGTTTTCTCATTTCTGATTTCTGAATTGTCAAATATGTTTTTATCATTGTGAAGCCCTGATTTCTTAGTAGCTGAGAAGCTAATCTTTATGTTCATTCTTGTTCAGAAATGAATCAAGAGACAATGGTAATTCCAAGGTTTTAATTCTTGAAATGTTGCAAACTATCCATTGCTGATTTCTGATTTTCAAATCTGATTTCCAAATCTATTTTCTGAATTTGGGGAATCTGCCATGTCATTGTTAAACCTCTGCTTTAACCTACCACTGAGAGGTGGTCTTGTGGCTTCCTTGATGTTCAGAGATGAACCAAGGAGCAATTGCATGTGCTGAATTTCCTTACATGAATTAAATGCTGATTTCTATCCAATTCATAAATGGAAATGTGGATTTCATTTGAATTTGCAGCTGAGAGGCTGATTTTAAATCCTCTTGTAGTTTAGAGATAAACCAAGGAGCATTTGCATTAATATTGGATTGATTTCATCACTGTTTAGTTGCTTAAAGCATTTCCTTCACTTTCAAAGTGCAATTTAGAAGTTATCATTTCAGATTTGATTGAATTGCCAAAAATCAGCAAATGAGTTGGATTGAACTCAATGATAAGTTGATTTTCAGTGGGGATACTCTTCTAATTCAACTTGGCTAACAATTATATGACAATATATTGTTTAGTTCTGGTCTAATTGAGTTGTGAAAACAGCCATATTGAAGGTTGAATTAGATTTGACTATAAAGTGATAACTTATCCATTTCCATCCATAATTAAATTAGATGAACCCCAACTCCTAGGAGGACCTTCCTCATTGATAGATAAACCCTTTTAGACTCTAATTTAGCATTTACAAATCAGTTTAGATAACTTTTCAAAAATCCCAAATCAATTATCATTTTTAGCCCTTTTAGAAATCGGTTTTAACTTTCTTTCAAATTTTTGGATTTTTAACTTTAGATAAGGCTAATCTAGATTGTTTATAGAGTCTTGGACTTCAAATCACTGTGGATACGACATTTGGGTAACTACAATTGACCTGTATACTTGCAGAAGAGAGTGAGTTAGGGAGTTGAAACAAAAATTGAAAAAATTAACTTTTGAACAAAAAATCAGCAAGTTATCATTTCACTCCTCAATTTCACTATCAGTAATTGATGATATAAACATTAAAATAGATTGAAAACATGATGTAAAAGTTAGAAAAGCACCAGGTTTCCTCTCCCAAGCTTAGCTTCAACACTGTCCACAGTGTTGGGAAAGATAGGTAAGGGAGAGAGTTGGGAGGGTACGAAATTGATGAAATTGTGCGTTTGATCCCTTCCAATGGTTCCTGCATTTAAATCAGGAACTGAGGGTGGTTTATTCTTCATGAATTTCAGCTAATCCTGCAAGGAGACAAGAGATATTAGTGGGATATTCAATTTCAGATTTTTAGGGTGCACAATTCAACAACGCATTGAATTTCACTGAAATGCACTGAAATTCAGCTATGAGAGATTGGGATAACTTATATGAATGATGATTCAGATAGTATTATGATGATTTCAGTATAAATGAAAAGATAATATCAGTTATCAATAGGATTTCAGTGAGAAAGATTAAAATTAAGGGTAGGGGTACTCCCTAATTGCCAATTTGTGGATTGATCTGATTCCTCCTTTCTTTATTTTTGCAAAATAGAAAGATTAAGTGTAAAATGGCTTGAGTTACCTCCCAAGAAGTGCCCTACTTTAGTGTCTTAGGCTGGACATTTTTTCACTTCTTCATGTCAAGGAAGTTTGAATAGTATGATATGATCAAGTAGAGATCTCAATTTGTGGACAGCTTCACTAATCAAGTATGGATCTCTTAGTTTGCCAATGATTGACATTTGTTTTTCAGCTTGATTCCCTCCTCCATTGTACCAGAAATCTCCTAACTTCTCATTCCAAAACTTCTCATCTATGACATATGAATCTCCATCTCCTGGATCACTATCTTGTTTAAGCAGCCATTTCTTTATTGGCCTATTCAAATACAGCATTATTGGAAGATCTTTGAGCTCTTGATTCCATCTTTCAGTAGGCAAATAATGATCTTCCTTCATTGAATGTTCCATTCCTTCTACAAATTTGAATTCTGCTATAGCCTCCATTTGGAAAGAAATTTCTTCTACTTTTGCATCCTGCTTGGCCATTTCAGTCTCATTATGTGGCTTTATTGTCATAACATGTTGTCCAATGGAAAATGAGATGGGTGAGACTTTGAAACTTTGAATGACTTCAAATGAATTAGTGTTTGCTTCAAGTTCAGGCCACTTCTTCTCTTTTAATGTTTCTTCATCTTTGATTTTATGATGCTGATATTCTTCAACTGATCCATGATGGTTTGTGGAGCAAATTTCTTCAAGTAGAACTTTTGGGCAGTTGGATGCAGGGATTGAGTTGCAGCCCTCATCACAAAGAAGTATATCTGATAGTTTCTTCAAAGAATCGATATCAGAGTCTTCTAGAAGTTGTTCTTTATTGGATGGGAACCTTATAAGTGGGTCTTCAATGTGATTCATTGCTGGTATCATTTGAGTACCCTTTTTCAGTAACTTCTGCAACTTCAACTTATTTCTTGAATTGTTCTATAAGTGTGATAGACTCCTTTTGAACTTCAGCCTCCATGACTACTTTTTCTTCATTCATTTCTTTCTCACTTCCCATCTTCATTTCCTGAATTTCTTCTTTTGGAAGGGCAGATTGGACTTGTGGGGCTTCTTGACTAGACTGCAAACAAAGCTTAGCCTCCAAGGCTTGATATCCAGCTCCAAGAACATCTACTCACATACATATTTTTTCCAAGTTTGCGAGTTGCTTGTCTTGCCGCCTCATGAAGTCTTCCAACATAATCTTCATTCGATTAAGTGATTGCTGATTTTTTGAAATATCCATGGTAGCAACCTGAAAATTTGACTCTTGACCTTGATTGTGATGGTAATACAAATGACTTTGTGAGTCATAAACATAAGGATTGCTGCTTGATAAGTCTTCCTCTTTATTCCAGTAATTTGAACTTTTATGACCATATGAGACATACATGTAAGCATTAGAGGGTTGTTGAAATTGTGGTGATCCTTGATTGCAATGAACTTGTGATCTTCAACTATAGAATCCAATCCCTCTTGGCTCAATGGTGTTTCACTTGATTGATAATAGTCATAGGACCAAGTTTGCCAACTCATATCCATCTTTTGTTCTTTCTCTTTCAGAAGTCAAATTCAAAATTTTCTGTACTTGCTGGGTGAATAACAATCCCTAAGTGTCCTAGGAGCAGCCATGTTTTGATTGGTAGCCTCCTCCTCAAAAATTCTTCTCCTAACCTCTTCTCTTTGCAATCTCCTTCTCCTATTGAATCTTCTTTCAGTTCAGGATCAAATAGGTAGAGGTCTCCTTGAAACTCCAAATCCTGCATAAATTGAAATCAAAAGTATCAAATTCAGAAAAGAAAGAAAACTAGACAAAAAATGAAAAATTCAAAATGATGACTTGCAAAAACTAAAAATTGGGCTAATAAATGGACTGAAAACTAGTCTAAAACTAATCTAAACTATCTAAGTTAATCTAATTGACTTCAAATCCTCGGCAACGGCGCCAAAAACATGGTAGTGAAATTGAGGGGTGTAGTGATAACTTGTTGATTTTGGGGTCAAATTTTAATTTTGTCAATTTTTTATTTAACTCCCTAATTCACTTTCTAGTGCAAGTATATTGGTCAATTGTAGTCTATCCAAATGTCGTATCCACAGTGATTTGAAGCGTAAATAATCTAGATTAGCCCTAACTAAAGTTAAAATTCCAAGAAATTAAAAGAAAGTGAAAATTGATTTCTATAAATGGCTAAAATGATAAATATTTTTGGATTTTTGAAAAGTTATCTAAACTGAATTGTAAATGCTAAGCTAAAAGGATTTATCTATCAATGAGGAAGACTCTCCTAGGAGGTCGAATTCATCTAATTTAATTATGGATGGAATGGAACAAGTTATCAACATGTATCACTTCTAATTTAACTTGGAAATGGGCTGTTACAATAGCATAATAAACCAAGACTAATTATCATATTTTCATATGATTGATTAGCTAAGTTGGATTAGAAGAGGTCTTGACTGAAATCAAGTTAACATTAAGATCAACATCAAGTCCCTTGCTGATTTTTGACAATTTAGTGAAATCTGAAATGATAACTTTCAAATGCACTTTGAAAATGAGGGAAATGCTTCAACCAACTAAACAGGGATGAAATCAATCCAATATTAGTGCAAATGTTCCTTGGTTTATCTCTAAACTACAAGAGAATTTTAAATCAGCCTCTCAGTTGCAAATTCAAATGAAATCCACATTTTCACTAAAGGATTGTATGAAATCAGCACCTACTTGCATTTGGGAATTCAACTATTATCATTGCATCTTTGTTCATCTCTGAACATCAAGATAACCTTAAAATCACTTGTAACGCCCCTAAAATTCGGCCCCAAATTTAAACTTTTTGCCGAACTCCGGACGGCGTTACTTTGACTTGACCTAATTTCATAATACTTTGCAGCGGAAACATAATATAATAAACTTAAAACATTAACATCATAAACAGCGGAAGACTTCATGGATAAATAAAATAAAATCCCAAAATAACATAATCTAGCCCATGGGCCTAATAGGCTCCAACGTATTCCCAACAAAGGGTCCTTATAACATAATGAGTTCAAGTAAATTACATGACTCCATGAGACCCATAAGCCATTCATAAGCGACTCTATAAGAGTTCAACATAATGACATAACATAAGAAAGATAACTTGAGTCGTAGCCCGACTCGTCCATGTGCAATGTCTTCATCAAAAGGCCCTCACCGCCGAATCTATGCCTCATCCATACCTGCACGGATCCATGGGGTGCAGAGAATTTCTCCTGTTAGAGTATGCTGAGGCCCATGCATACTATGACCTTATAACATAATCTTTACATGTCATGGCGTATGCATATCATCACCATGGAACATAAATCATATGAATGCTATGACCTACTTGTGCATACTACATGGCATATGAGCATATCATGATGGCAAGATAAGATAACATGTAACATCATAATCTTTATGTCAAGCATATCATAACTTATCATTATGCTAATGCATATCATAATCTTATCTTACTTTACTTTATCATCTTTAATCATATCATGATATGATGTGACAAGTGGACATTCATATTGCATCCTCATAGTTGCATACTCCATCGTACTTTTTTAACATATTTACTTTATGTCCCAAGTCATTCATCATTCATCTTTTCATCTTTCTTCTTTACTTAGATACTTTCTTATCTTGTTGATTGAGAAGACCATGTTGAGTTCGTGGGAAAATGGCTAGTTAGGCCAATACTTGGGTTCGCGGGAGGCTAATAAAGATGCCACACTATGGGTGAAACTCGCCTCTTGGTTCCGCGTAGGCCCAATAGAGATGTCACGCTTAAGGGTGGAACTCATCTCAACTTATGCAAACGTCACACTCAAGGGTGGAACTCGTTTCCACAGAAAATGCCATCACTTAGGGGCGGAACCCATTTCCCGTCCTCGATTACAACATGACACCTTCATGCCAATCCGTCTTTTATTTACTTTCATCAATATATATAATCATCCAATACATGTTGCATGTTTTAACCTTATTTAAGATCATACATATTTCAAATCATACTAAGTGTGGACATTCAATCATAGCCAATAAGCTTCCAGATCGAACGACCGTTCTAGGTAACGGTCGACCATTGGAAGGGTATCGATCGACCGATCGGGTTATCGGTCAATCGTTATGGTCCTTTCGGACGATCGAAATCAAACTTCGGTTCGTCCGCTAATCACAGAATGTGACACTCTAGAATAACGAACGACCGCTATTGGTTTTTTCGGACGTCTGAAATGAGCTTCGGATCGTCCGCTTATCACAGAATGTTACTGTTATTCAAATCGGATGACCGCTGAGATATCGATCGACCGATACTTGGCTTTCGAACGACCGAAGCAAGGTGCTCGGATGTCAGCTAATCACAGAATGTGTCGAATGTTCGACCACAAATATCAGACAACCGCTATGGATATTGGTCGACCTTTTCTTTCTATCGAACGACCGAAACAGAGTGTTTGGTCGCCCGCTAATCACAGAATGTTCAACCCTTTACAAAACGGACGACCATTATAGAATCGATCGACCAATGGACTGGTTCGAGACTATGAATGCCTCCAGAACGATCGATCGATACATTATCGGTCGCCCGTTCTGGACCGACAGAAATACGATTTTTACAATATTTCTTTCCAAATCTTACATACATCAATATTTTGAACACATATTGACTTTCAAACATCATATGAGACATTTCATAACATTCATAACAATCTAATCATGGAACATGAAGAGGTTTTCACATAAGGCATTCAACATGCTAATCACAATTATAATGTACATAAACTTTACAAGATTTCATAATAAACTATCATAAGAGTAATAAGCATTCTAATAATAAACATAATGAGCAATAGAGCATTAAGCTACGAATCACTATGGCATTCTAAGCATGATTAGCAAAAGCATAGTGAGCATGATAACATGGAACATATTACATTCTACTCATGATTAACAATGAACATAAATCACTAATGCACATTCTCTAATCCTTAAGCTTAAGAACAAAGGGTTTGTTTTTCATACTCTAATCCATACATTCACACATCATTAAGGGAGGGTTTAGTGAGGTTTGGATCCTCTCAAACATGCACTTATTAACATTTACATTTACTTGTTTATATATCATGCTAGTTTAATAAGATTATACATGCCAATCATTCAAGTTAAGCCTCACTTCTTATATTATGATTTTCATGTAGCATTTTCACAAACATTTCATAGGCATCATGCATTCTATTCTAATCATATTAATACAAACAAGTAAAAGACATCATAATGAATTAAACATGGATAGCAAAGAACATTCTAATACTAAATATGATTAACAATGAAATGATAATATTAATGAAATAAGAAGCATCTTAATGCAAACATGAACTTTCCCTAATCATGCATTAATAAAACCTAATTTGATCTTAAAATCCCTTAATCCACACAAACACACATCATTAAGGGATGATTAGGTTTAGGATCCCCTCAAACATTCATTTAGGGCTTAGATTAAAACCCTAATAATTCTAATCCTCTCTTTCTTTCTTTTTCCTTTACTTTCTTTCTTTTTTGTTTCTCTTTCTTCTTCTCTTGCTGCTGTGGCCGAGATGTGAGGAGGGGAAAGGAGATGTGAGTTGGCTCCCCCTTGGTGTTGCTGTCACCGAATGAGTACACGCGAGAGAGAAGGTGAGTTATGTTAGATGAGCTAGTCCCGTTATGCTATTTCTGTCACTTGTAGAGAGAGAGAGATATGCTGACCGTGAGTGGGTGAGCTGGGAGGGAGGATGGGTTGCTGCCTTATCGTGAGATGAAGGGATGGTGAGAGCTGTGGCCGAATGGTGCTTGGAGAGGTGGTTAGGTGAGTTGTCAGCAAGGTGTGAGAGAGAGAGTTGCTCCTTTCCTCTTGCTGCTGCCTCCTGCTTCTTTGGAGGGGAGAGTGAACGTAAGAGAGAGGGAGGGAGAGAATGGGTTGATGTAGCTTGTAGCTTGGAGTGTGAGAGGAGAGGGGTGGTCGGCTGGTAAACAAAAGGAGAGAAATGGGAGTGAGGATAGGTGGGTTAGGGCATCTTAAGACTCTTATAGTTTAACTTTAGGACTTATTGTGCTAATGGGCCTCCTAATGGGCTTTTAAATAACATTAGCTTCCTTTTATTTATTTTCTTTTCTTTTTTCTTTTATTTACTTTTTGAGAATATTACATTATACCCCCTTTAAAATAAAATTCGTCCTTGATTTTTGTAGAATCTTATACAATATATATCCTCATACACGTTGCTCCATTTATCTTTCACTCCTCGTGTACACTGACTTGATCTCTCCATGTATGACACCCAATGTGCATTCCCCGGTGGTTTCACTTTAACATCCTTTGCATTCCGTCTCCACTTTGCCGCTTACCATCACTTGCTATTTCAAAACTTCCGTGGGAATTTCATATCTCTAGGCAATCTCAAGAAATTGAGATCGTTCTTCAGCCATGTTTTCGCTATGCAATACTAATCATTAACTTTACCTTAAATGAAATCCTTTCATCCTCGCCGTTCTATTCATCTTCAACCCTTCGTGCGTACTAATGTGGCCTTCCTCGTGCGTCTTCAATGGCATCACTCAATAGTCTCTTGATAATGGTTCTTGATCATGGTCCTAACTATGCCATCGCGTTGTCTCGTATCTTAAAGATTCTAGTAGAATCTTGGATCCTTACTCCACTTCATGAAATGAAAATCGTCCGTGCGCCACGCTTCCGTTGCGCTACTCTGAACTTTAGCTTCATCTAAGTGTCGAATTTTCTGAATCAACACTTGACCATTTCATGTCATCTTTTAGGTCATGTAGACCTAAGTAAAACAATCTCACTTTTCTTGTGATCTTGGTAGCCTTCCTTAGCTTTCTTTATTTTAAGAACCATGATTGGTTTCTTATCCTTAGAATATTCTTTTAACAATAAATTTTCTTTTTAAGTGGTTTCTAGGTCTATCATGCATACACATTATGCTTGGTATGATCACTTAAGCGTTAAGCGACGATTACCTTGAATCATATCCGGAACTTGATGAGCTTCTTCGACTTGCATGGCATGAACTTGTCCCAACACTTTTGGAGAGTTGACATCTAGCTTCTTCGGGCAATTCTTCACATAATGGCCTGCTTGCCACACTTCAAGCAAGTTCCAATCTTGAAATGACATTCATCGAGATGACGTCTTCCACAATGATGACACGTGTAATATGCTCGTTCCATCTTCTTCGGAGAATGGTAAGGTGATTTCTTTGGACCCTTCCCTTTTTCTTGTTTGATCATCTTCTTTGATGTGTTTCCATTAGAGTTCACAACTCCATCTTTGAGCTTCCGTTCTAGTTCAACAACTAGCTCAATAGTTTCACTCATTGTCGTAGGAGCTTCACACATCATCCTAGCCTTCAATTCAGACTTAAGTCCCTTCACAAAGCGATTCATTCTCATCCTTTCCGTCTTGACCAAGGTGCAATACTTTTCGAGTTGAAAGTACTTGACCGCGTAGTCGTCCACCGGCATATCACCTTGTTGGAGTTTAAGAAACTCCTCTTGTCTTTGCTCACTCATACTTTGTGGAAAGTATTGATCCTTGAAATCCATCACGAACTTCCACCATGTCGGATTTTCTTCGTTGGCATACTTAGACTTAAGGATAACATCCCACCATTGCTTTGCTTTTCTGTCAAGCTCTGAGTGGCACAAGCCAGTTTACTTTCTTTCGAACATTTCATCACTCCGAAGATATTCATGATGGCATCCAACCATGCCTCGGCTTCCTCTGGATCATCAATGCTGTTGAACGTAGGAGGATTGAGGCTTAAAAACCTCATCAAAGAATCTTGGCATGAACCTCCATCACATTCCATAACTTGAGTCGTGTCTTCGTTCGTTGGATAATTCATATCCATCTATCATCATATAATAACTATGCATTAATGTCTAACTTTACACAAGTAAGACAAAACACATATCTTTAGGTTCGGTGGCACCTCATGAAGATTGCACATGAACTTCATACTTAAACATTACACTTAGACATTTTAGCCAACCTATGACTTGTACATCCTAAGACTTAAGACATGAATCAAGTCTATAACTTACATATACTATAGTATAAGATATAACATATAAGAGCTCAATCATGGCTCTTGACTTCTAGAACTTACAACACTCGAGCCAAACTATGGCTTACATATTCTAAAACCTATACATACGAGCCAAAACTAGGCTCTGATACCATCTGTAATGCCCCCAAAATTCGGCCCCAAATTTAAACTTTTTGCCGAACCCTGGACGGCGTTACTTTGACTTGACCTAATTTCATAAAACTTTGCAGCGGAAACATAATATAGTAAACTTAAAACATTAGCATCATAAACAGCGGAAGACTTTATGGATAAATAAAATAAAATCCCAAAATAACATAATCTGGCCCATCGGCCTAATAGGCTCTAACGTATACCCAACAAAGCATCCTTACGACATAATGAGTTCAAGTAAATTATATGACTCCATAAGGCCCATAAGCTATTCATAAGCGACTCTATAAGAGTTCAACATAATGACATAACATAAGAAAGATAACTTAGGCCGTAGCCCGACTCGCCCATGTGCAATGTCTTCGTCAAGAGGCCCTCACCGCCGAACCTATGTCTCATCCATACCTGCACGGATCCGTGGGGTGCAGGGAATTTCTTCCGTTAGAGTATGCTAAGGCCCATGCATACTATGACCTTATAACATAATCTTTACGTGTCATGGCGTATGCATATCATCACCATGGAACATAAATCATATGAATGCTATGACCTACTTGTGCATACTACATGGCATATGAGCATATCATGATGGCAAGATAAGATAACATGTAACATCATAATCTTTATGTCAAGCATATCATAACTTATCATTATGCTAATGCATATCATAATCTTATCTTACTTTACTTTATCATCTTTAATCATATCATGATATGATGTGACAAGTGGACATTCATATTGCATCCTCATAGTTGCATACTCCATCGTACTTTTTTAACATATTTACTTTATGTCCCAAGTCATTCATCATTCATCTTTTCATCTTTCTTCTTACTTAGATACTTTCTTATCTTGTTGATTGGGAAGACCATGTTGAGTTCGTGGGAAAATGGCTAGCTAGGCCAATACTTGGGTTCGCGGGAGGCCAATAGAAACGCCACACTAGGGGTGAAACTCGCCTCTTGATTCCGCGTAGGCCCAATAGAGATAACACGCTTAAGGGTGGAACTCATTTCAACTTATGGAAACGCCACACTCAAGGGTGAAACTCTTTTCCCCGGAAAATGCCACCACTTAGGGGCGGAACCCATTTTCCCTCCTCGATTACAACAAGATACATTCATGCCAATCCGTCTTTTATTTACTTTCATCAATACATACAATCATCCAATACATGTTGCATGTTTTAACCCTATTTAAGGTCATACATACTTCAAATCATACTAAGTGTAGACATTCAATCATAGCCAATAAGCATTCAGAATGGACGACCGTTCTGGGTAATGATTGACCATTGGAAGGATATCTATCGACCGATTGGGTTATTGGTCGACCGTTATGGTCCTCTCGGATGACCGAAATCAAGCTTCGGTTCGTCCGCTAATCACAGAATGTGACATTCTTCTAAAACAGACGACCGCTGGAATAACGTACGATCGCTATTGGTCTTTTCGGACGTCTGAAATGAGCTTTGGATCGTCCGCTAATCACAGAATGTTACTGCTACTCAAATCGGGCGACTGCTGAGATATCGGTCGACCGATACTTGACTTTCGGATGACCGAAGCAAGGTACTCGGACGTCCGCTAATCACAGAATGTGTCGAATGTTCGACCACACATATCGGACGACCGTTATGGATATCGGTCGACCTTTTCTTTCTATCGGACGACCAAAACAAGGTGTTTGGACGCCCGCTAATCACAGAATGTTCAATCCTTTACAAAATGGACGACCATTATAGAATCGATCGACCATTGGACTAGTTCGAGACTATGAATGCCTCCAGAACGGTCGACCGATACATTATCGGTCGCCTGTTCTAGACCGACAGAAATACGATTTTTACAAGATTTCTTTCCAAATCTTACATACATTAATATTTTGAACACATATTGACTTTCAAACATCATATGAGGCATTTCATAACATTTTTAACATTCTAATCATGAAACATGAAGAGGTTTTCACATAAGGCATTCAACATGCTAATCACACTTATAATGTACATAAACTTTACAAGATTTCGTAATAAACTATCATAACAGTAATAAGCATTCTAATAGTAAACATAATGAGCAATAGAGCATTAAGCTACGAATCACATGACATTCTAAGCATGATTAGCAAAAGCATAGTGAGCATGATAATATGAAACATATTACATTCTACTCATGATTAACCATGAACATAAATCACTAATGCACATTCTCTAATCCTTAAGCTTAAGAACAAAGGGTTTGTTCTTCATGCCCTAATCCATACATTCACACATCATTAAGGGAGGGTTTAGGGAGGTTTGGATCCTCTCAAACATACACTTATTAACATTTACATTTACTTATTTATATATCATGCTAGTTTAATAAGATTATACATGTCAATCTTTCAAGTTAAGCCTCACTTCTTATATTATGATTTTCATGTAGCATTTTCATAAATATTTTATAGGCATCATGCATTCTATTCTAATCATATTAATACAAACAAGTAAAAGACATCATAATGAATTAAACATGGATAGCAATGAACATTCTAATACTAAATATGATTAACAATGAAATGATAATATTAATGAAATAAGAAGCATCTTAATGCAAATATGAACTTTCCCTAATCATGCATTAATAAGACCTAGTTTAGTCTTAACATCCTTTAATCCACACAAACACACATCATTAAGGAATGATTAAGTTTAGAATCACCTCAAACATACCTTTAAGACAGATTAAAACCCTAATAATTCTAATCCTCTCCTTTCTTTTTCCTTTACTTTCTTTCTTTTTTGTTTCTTTCTTCTTCTCTTGCTTGACTCCCCTTGCTGTCACCGAATGAGTACACGAGAGAGAGAAGGTGTGGTGATTTATGTTAGATGAGCTAGTCCCTTTATGCTATTGCTGTCACTTGTAGAGAGAGAGAGCTTAAGAGAGGTGCTGACCGTGAGTGGGTGGAGGATGGGTTGCTGCCTTATCGTGAGATGAAGGGATGGTGAGAGCTGTGGCCAAATGATGCTTAGGTGAGTTGTCAGCAAGGTGTGAGAGAGAGAGTTGCTCCTTTCCTCTTGCTGCTGCCTCTTGCTTCTTTGGAGGGGAGAGTGAACGTAAGAGAGAGGGAGGGAGAGAATGGGTTGCTGTAGCTTGTAGCTTGGAGTGTGAGAGGAGAGGGGTGGTCGGCTGGTAAACAAAAGGAGAGAAATGGGAGTGAGGGTAGGTGGGTTAGGGCATCTTAAGACTCTTATAGTTTAGCTTTAGGGCTTATTGTGCTAATGGGCCTTCTAATGAACTTTTAAATAATATTAGCTTTCTTTTATCTATTTTTTTCCTTTTATTTACTTATTGAGAATATTACATCACCTCTCAGTGATTGAATAAAATTAGAAGTTTATAATGACAAAAAAGAATCTCACAAATTTCTTAAAATCAGATTTGAATTCAGGATTGAAAATTAGAAATCAACATTCAAATATTTGCAATAAATCAAGGATTAAAACCATGGAAACACCATTACTTCTTGATTCATTTCTGAACAAGAATGAAACCAAAAGTAACATTTTAGTTATCAATTAAATCAGGGCTTAACAATGATAAAAAATAGATTTGAACAATTCAGAAATAAAAAATCCAGAAGTTCAGGAAATTAGAAATCAGATTTTAGAAAATCAGAAAGTAAGAAATCATATTTCTAATTGGGATTGCTTCTAGAACTTGACATTGGTTCTTGATTCATTTCTGAACAATATTAGATCAAATGACAACTTTTTAGTTGTAGATACAATCAGGACTTTACAAGACAAGAAACAGATTCATATCAAATATATTTCAGGAAACAGAAATTGAAATCAATGCAGGAATTCAGACTTGTCTATATCTATCCACAATTAACCTAGACTACTACTCTATCCTAGGAGACATAGGATTTAGCTTCTCATAATTACATGTATAGATACATCATAGAATGAAAAATAAATGCAAATCATCCTGAATGATAGACTCTCGACAGCAATCAGCAGCACTCCAGCACTTCAGCTCCAAAACCAGCTTCCTTCCTGCAATGGCCAACAGCCCTCCAAAATGGAGGCCCCCCTTTGATTTCAGGGTTTCTTTAGCTTATATATGTCTTTTGTGCACCCTTTGATCAACATCAGAATGTTCCCTTCTCTTGATTCAAGCCACCTGTCTAGTGGTCCTGAGATTTCAACAGAAATCAGATGCCGTTTTGGACAGCTAGCAGTGGTCCCTCCTCCTTTTTCACCTTGTGCAGCCTTGTTGTACCTGCTAGAAGATCCAAAACAGTCAGCATCATAGTTCTCAAATAAGATTTAAACAAATAATGATTAGGACATCAAGTAATGTCAAACTCTATTGTCAAATAAGATTTGGTGTTGTGCAGGAATGAAAACTTTATTTGTTTAATGAAAACTTATTGCTCCGAATGATAACTTTGCATATATCATGAAAATTGTCCAAATATGAGTGGTTCAGAGCTTTGAAGGCATCAAAGGGATTAATATGACAAGTGAATAAGGTCAGAAATCAAATGTAGATAGGATTTCATAGTATTGATAACTTGGTGACCCGGAAAATGATAATTTGTTGCCATAAAAATTATAACTTGTCATAACTTTGGTTGTGATTATCTAAATGTGATCAAATTTGAATAGCAATGAGTTAAGATAGTAACTTAATGATTGCTTAATGCCTTTGTGCAGAATTGATAGTTTTGCATATCGAAATGACAGTTTTGCCCTTAAACAATAACTTGACAGTAAAAAATGATAACTTATGAAATTGAGCGATAACCTTGCACAAATTAAAATATGGTCATCCAAATATGAATAATTCATAATGGCAAGGAATTTAGAGCAAAATAATCACTAGAAATCAGCTCAATTAAAATAATGATAACTTTATACATTGAAATGATAACTTGCCCTAGAAATAATAACTTGGTATAGAATTGATATATTAATGGATTTTAGCATTTTAGAACTTCTATGCACATGAAATTAAGTATAAAATGAGAAAGATCAACTAGTTATCATAATTCATGCATTCCAAGCATAATTTGCCAAAAGTTAAGCAATTTGAGAGTTCGATATGGGTGAAATGCATCTAAAATGGGATAAAAACCTATAGTGATCAGCTAGTGATCATACACCAACAAATCTAATCACTCATCATGAAAATTTTTACTTATACCATTCATTTATTAACGTTCAGACATAAAATAAGCATGCGAAGTTCGACATGATGTGAAGAATTTTTTCACAAAAAATAGCAATTTTGGCGTAGCATTTCATTCGTCCAATGAGAAACTTCTGTAGTTCCTTTTTTCAAATAGTATCAATAATTTTACTCCAAAACATAAAATAATAATCAAATTTAATCGACTCAATTAGTTAGCAAGGTTGTATTTCTGGACTCTCTAATTTGATTATGGAAATATCCATTTTCACATTTTATTCCGATGTTAGTCAACTGTTATCAATGTGAATACAGGAACTCTGAATGGGTATCTCAAAAAACATAAAATAATAAATGTACTTTTCTATTATAATAAAATCATTCTTATTAGACTAAAGAAAGTAGGCTAAAAGAAGTAGCACGAAGAATTCAGAAATGATTATTGTTTGTTATGAAGTCCTAGAAGTAAAGCCCACTGAATTCATGGGCCTCTCAATTTGTCTTTTATTATGTTTCACTGTGTAGACTTGGAACACTTTTTTATGAGTTTCTTCGGCGAATAACTTCAGGTTAGTATTTTTTTCGTTAATAATTCTTTAAAAAACATGCTTATCAAATAGTGTAATATAATTCTTTCGACGCCCAGACAAACATAATTAAAAAAAAAGTTGATTTGTTCTTCTTATCATGATTTGCTCTTAGGCATCATTATTGTCACTCTAAAAAATACTATTATCATTTTGTTTTATTCTCGTCACAAGTGATAATAGTGGCAACCTTTTGAAATATAGTCTTATTTGAATTCGATGGAACCTAGTAGTTAATTAAAGTAATTAACTATTGGTACTCATGATCCATTAGCAGCGAAGATAAAATATGAATGATGAAAAGGTAATTGCAAATAGTTATCTTAAAGCTGACAAACATAAAAGTTAATTTGTGTGTGGCGTGATAAGTTTGATGAAAATTTTGAAACCCTCTCTTTACTAGAACAAACAACTGTATATCTTTGATCACTAAGAACCAAACATAAATATATTCAAGTTTTTTCTTTAATGGATTTTTTTTGTTTCTTTAATTACTTTCCTTTAGTTTGATTTATTTTTCTTCCGTGATTATAAACCAACATTTCATATCATTTCGCAATAGTCGAAGGCATGTTCGAAGATTTCACTTTCGTCTAAGTTGGCAAAACATCATGCACTCGTCGGCCGGAGTGCTCGGAGATCAATATTGCGATGACACCCAGACAATATCACAAAAGGAAAATATTAGCAACATTATTACTAATCGGTCCATCTGATTATTGCAAACTACGAATACTACAGACAGCAAATCTACATAACACAATCACATCTTTCACAGCCGAAATTATCGAAAACAAAAATCATTCCAAATCGTTGGCCGGAGTGCTCGGAGTTTAAAATTAGGATGACGCGAAGATGATATTACAAAAGGAAACAATATTATTACTGATCGGTCCATCTGAATTACAAACTTTAAATATTACAGAAAGCAAATCGGCAAAAAACAATTGCCCCTTATTGCAAGGAAAATAACAGCGGGAGTAGCAAATGAAGGACGTCAAATTCAGCAAACAACTGAAAGAAACATCTAGCGAGGCAACGTCAGAGAACTGGAAACATTGGTGACCGACGTTAATGAAGTAGTGCGATCTTGTGTAGATGCTCTTCTGATCGGCGGCAGCAACGTCAGATCCGGCAACGGAGCGTCAAAGCTCAGAACACCAATCGCGCGCCTTATGGTCGGTCGCAGCTCGCTGTCCGGGTGGGCGCACCAAAGTCCGACCACCATCAACCTTTCCATGAGGCGTTCGTCGAACTCCCCGTTTAGCCGGCGGTCTACAGCGGACAGACACGTCCCTTGGGTGTGTAGGTCCCTGACCCACCCTATCAAGTTAACTTTTCCATCCTGCACCTCCGTGAAATCGATTGGTTTCCTTCCACAGGCGATCTCTAGCAGGACGACTCCGAAGCTGTAGACATCCGACTCTTTGCTAGCCTTGCCGGTTTCTTCGTACTCCGGTGCCATGTAGCCTCTGGTCCCGGCGAGAATCGTCGTCTTCGCATTGTTGTCATGATCCACGAGCCTTGCCAGTCCAAAATCTCCGAGCTTGGGATTAAAGTCGGAGTCCAGCATCACGTTGCTTGGCTTTAGATCTCGGTGGACGACGCATTGATCCCATTCCTCGTGGAGATACAGCAGCGCGGAAGCTAAGCCGATGCTGATCTGGTAGCGTTCCGGCCAACCAAGGATCCTTTCGTTGCTGTAGAGGTGCGAGTCCAGGCTTCGGTTGGGCATGTACTGGTAGACGAGCAAGAAATCGCCCCTTTCGTGGCAGTACCCGATGAGCTGCACCAGGTTGCGGTGCCGAAGACGGCTGATGATGCTGACTTCGGATATGTACTCTTTCTTTCCTTGCATGAAACCTTTCGAGATCCTCTTGATGACCACCTGAGTACAGTTCTTTCCGGGAAGAACACCAAGGTAAACGGAGCCAAAACCACCCTGTCCAAGCTTCCTTTCGTCAGCGAAATTTCTGGTGGCAGCTGCCAACTCTTCGTACCGATACCGCTTTGGTCCCCTGCCTCCGTTGTCAAAGATGCCGTCGTCGTCGGATAGCTCGACGCTATTAGCTGCAGCAGACTCTTCCTTCCTTTTGCGTTGCATCTTGTGGCACCATAGTGCAAACCATGGCAAACCGACACCGCAGGCAAATATTATCGTGCTCAGGAAAATCTCCAAGAACACCCTCATCGAGCCTCTACGCGTACTACTATTGATGGCAGCAGTGCTGTTGACTTTTAGGTCCAGGGTCGAGGAGAAATCCCAAGAAAGAATGGTGTGCGTTTCGGCACCTCGTATTGTGTAGTTATCACCGACGTCTGTGGAACCTGAGAAACCGACGGCCACTATCTCCGGTAGGTAATCTCGCAAATCGATAGTAGTGGTTAAGTTCCAATTACTAACTTGACGGCCCTGAGCTGCTTGTGGTCGTGGGTCATAGTTCAAGATGACGCTTAGGTTCTTACTGCCAGCATCATATCTAATGGACACTTGGCCGGTGTTGTTCATGACGATGTCTATGCCCAGTGGCACATAGGCGATGGACAACACCGAATCAACGTCGATTCCTACGTGACTATTATTTGTGTTTTGGGGTTCGAAAACGCTGTCGACGCTATCGTACTCCACGGCGACGAATTGGTTGGCGGAGTCGTTGAGCAGTCCCAAGTAGGCTCCATCGGAATTGAGAGGGATTGTATCAGACGGGAGAGGCGCGAGAAAGAAAGCCATTCCGCTCCCACGAATAGAGCTATTTCCGCTGGAGGCATTCGAAATCTTGAAGGAGAAATGGGTGACGAAGTCCGTGAGTTTACCTGACGCCTTGTCCCACAGCCGCAGCGGCTGCTTGTACACAGCTCGTCCGGTGGTGAAATTTTGATCCAAGGGAATCTGCTTCTTGGTCAGCTCGATGCTGCCTCCTTTCCCCAGCGAAGCGTCGCCGAGCAAGGTGATGTTGTTATTGACGGCGAAGATCTTGCCGCCGCTGTTGAAGTCGGAATAATTGAAGGAAAGCGATTTCACAGGAGGCAGCGGTGTCAGGAGGATGGAAATTAGCGTGGCCATAGAAAACAAGTACGTCTTTGCTGGAGGTATCGGCGGCGCCATGGATGAGCATGCTTCTGAGCTGCTTGAGAACTTGATTAATTGCCTGCTGCGTGGACGCCGGATGTCATTTGTAAACATCTTCTCTCCGGCTGCGCCGAGCAACATTGACCTGATTGGCAAATAATTCGTAAAATAATTAGTCTTCTTTTAGTCCGCCTCTTTAGAAAAAGATGGGCGTGACATAATTAACACTTTAATATTTTTTAAGGTCATAATAGGAGCAACCATATGCCAATCGTAAAAGTTAGAGTCAGCCGGACGTGGAATTATCTCTTTTTTTTGTCAAAATTCATCGTCGTTCAAGAGTATTAGCAGTTCATATTGAAATAATTTGTCGGCAAAAAACTATTGACATAAGGTTTATTTTATTTCCTATGTAATTATATTTTGATGAAATAAAACGGGTAAGATTAAAATTATATTTAAAATATTGAGAAAGTTAAATATAAATGAGTAGTTCTATGCATTAAACTTTCAATTAATATTCATTTATATTCTCATGAGATTTAAATTAAAAAGTGAATATAAAATTTATATATGATTCTAGAAGCAAGAATCATCTCATTAGGATAATTATAAGTGAAGCCCAAAAAGATATATTTTATGTTCATATTTTTATGCACTAAGTCAGCACTTAATATTTAATTACTTCATCAATAAATTTGGGATAAGACATAAACATAAAATTTGTAGATAATATTATTAGCTTTGTATAGAATTAAAGATCATCTCATTTAAATATTCGTGCAAAAAAGTATTGATAAAAGAGTAACAGTCCAAAAAGTTTAATTTGAAATGAAAAACATTGTACATTGAGCTTTTTCATAATTGTAACATCCTGACTTTTTTCAAATTAAAAATTAATTTTCATAATTAAAATAAATCCTATTTTTAAGGATTTTTTAAAGAAATATAAAGTTTGAAAATAATTAGAAATATATTTAGAGGATGGATAAAAGAAAAAGATAAGATAAGATAAGAAATTTTTGAATATGAATAGAAGTCTTATTAGATAAGAAGTAGGAAAAGAGGATTCCTAATTAGATTAGGAGCTGAAGTTATATGAAATTAGGGATTCAAAATTTAATTTGAATATAACTAGAAGTTTAGGATATAAAAGGAGTCCTAACGAGAGTTAAGATAAGAGTTTTATGTAAAAAAATATTTAGAAGATATTTTATTATTTTATTCCAAAAATTAAAAGATAAGACTAATAATTAATTATTTAATTCTAAAATTCAGGAATAATTATGTTTAGGAGAGATAAAATAAAGAAAAGATAATTAGAAGAAGATTAAAGATAAAAATTTATTGAAGGATTGAATTAGGACTCCTAAAGAGGTTGAAATTAGGAGTTTTAAGGATAAAAATTGCAGGAAATAAAATAATAACAAATTACTATTTTAATTCTAAAAATCAAGAAAATAGTATTATTAATTAATTATTTAAATCCAAAAATTTGTGAAAAATAAAAGATAAATTATAGATAAGAAGTATGGATAGGAGTTCTAATTAAATTAGCACTTGGGAGACTCTACCCTATAAATAGGATCTAAAGGGTCTCATCCAACACATTTTTCTCTCTTCTCTACTTAAATTTTTCCTCCAACTTTGGGCTATGTTTTCTTCTTGCTCGGTGTGCGTGAGTGGGAGTTTCTATCGACCATCAAATCTCGGATCTACTCTCTGTCCAAGGACGTCGGCCTCGTGCTTAGTCGTCGTCGGATCTCGCTGGAAATCACATCTAAAGTCTGGGTTTCAGGTAGTTTGAAACAGTAAAGGTACATAAGATTTTGGATTCACTTTTGGATACGATTTCTTGATAAAATAGTTGAGATGACGAACGAGTTAGGATTGGCATGTGTTGTCCTATGTTCCAAGAATAGTTCCATATAGTTTTTATTTCAAACAAGGTATTGTATCGAAAGTTTTGAGAGACCAAAGTCTCGAAAAAATATCACTGGCAGTTGGAATCTGGCTCGTGTAATGATGAACCCGGCTTGGGTTCATCTATAAAGTAGAAACTTGGTGCGGCTCCGTTCCGAACCCGATCCAAATTTGGAGGGGACCCAGCCCGAATTTAAGGTAGCCTGGCCGGGTTGTGCCACAATCATTTCTCGAGCATCGGATCCCTTTCTCGACGATCCGGTCAGCGTTGAGTTCGTACCCAGCTTGGGCAAGCGAACATCATCGTAGAGGATGATGAGATCAGCGAACCCGACCCGAGCTACCTCAGACCCGACCCGAGCTTTCTAGAAAGAAGAGGATAATAGCACAACACCGAGAACTCAACCTGAGTCTCAGTGAGCGTGGACCAAGTTCGGCCACAACCCAGCCCGAGTTGGATGGCACCCAGCTCGAATTCATAGAACAAAAAAGAAGTTATTTTATTTTTAATTGTTAGGATGTGCAATGATTATTTTACCGTTGTGTTAATCATGCTTAATAGAGAACAATAAGGATGTTAATTAGGCCAACAGATAAAAGATGTAAGATGGAGCTTCTTGGCATGAATTGTCACCGAATCAAAACGTATGGAAAAAGTAAAGGTGGGTATTAATAACCCCACCACAATAATAGTTTATCGTGTGTAAATAAAAGTCCCACACCTCTTTATTGGGCCCGTCATTGTCCTACTTTTGGTCCTTGACCATGCATGAAGTTCCATGAATGTCCATAATAATATAAGTCGAGTTCGCATTAGGACAATGCATATAGATGTCTTATGAATTGTTTAAAGTAAAAGATGTAGTAAAAAAATAGAAAAGAATAGAATTGAAAATTTTTTAACAGAAAAGAAGATTTAAAAGAACGAAAAAGAACAACACAGAAAAGAGAAAGAATAAAAAAGAACAGAATCTAAAAGAAGAAAGAATCGAAAGAAATAGAAAGAATAGAACCGAAAAGAGAAAAGTATCGAAAGGAATAAAAAGAACCGAAACTAATTGATAGCATGATTTTCTCATACTGAAAACTTACCTATTTTTATTAAGTCTTCTTATCCATTTGTATTATCTTATGTACTGAATATTTTATACTCATAAAAATTCTATTTCCCTGTATTTGAATCCCATAGATAACTGAACCGACAAGGATAGAGGTGTGTGCAGTTACAAATGTTCGTGGTGATGCATGTTTAGTTTATGTTATTTTATTTTCTTTTAGTTGCTACTATGATATAATCGAATAGATAGGACGATCACTTGGAACAATAGATATGTTAGCTTCCGCACTCTTATATAATTGGTTAATGAAAGTTAATTGTTAGTTTTTTTTGTTATTTCTTTATGGATTACGTGAAAGCCCAACGGATCGAGATGAAATAATAGGTGAAATTTCGAGGCGTTACAATAATATTCAACCATGATATCATTGAATTTTGAATAAAAGATGAAATCAAGTTGTATATAATTTCGTTAGCTTTTCATAGAATACAAAAATCATTTTATTCGAATAACTGTGCCAAAAAAAATGTACAAAAGAATGCAGTATATAATAGTAGCAGAAAATCGCTATGAAAAGATGGCGCGTGCTTTAGAAAAAAAAATAAGTACAACACTAGTTCAGAGGGTGAAATCCGCTAGAAGAAATGGATTTCTGCTCCAATGTTGAAAAATGGCTAATTTTAAATGTCAATGGTTATAAAGAAGATTGAAAGCTATAAGAGATCCAAAATACTTCAAGGAGGCCCAAGACTTTTGAGAAAAAGCTAGACAAACACTTATGTGCATTCAAGGAGTCATATTGAGTTCGAAATTGTAGATCTTTCAATTATTTCTCTCTTACCCTCTTTGTGTGAGCTTCCATTTGTGAAAGAGAAATTGGGGAATATTACAATATTGTAATAGGTAGTTTAGATCATAAGTGATAACATATTGTGTCTTACTTTTTGAGGGAAGGAAGGTGTTAGTGAAAGCTTCCTACAAGGATTTTCCCTTGCTCTATTTGGAATCAGGAATGCCACTAGAATCTCCATTAGTTTCGAGATCGAGAAGTCAGAGCGAGAATGTAAGCTAAAGTGTAGGTGAACCTCATCAATAAATTTCCCACCATCTTTGTGTTTGCATTCTCTCACTCTCCTTCCTTTGTTATGCATGTGATTTGATTAATATTGTATTGATTTTAAGTTTACCAAATCAGTTTTGTGCTTCCACTATGGTATTTCATAAAATGGATCATTTTTGGGAAACACCAATTAACCCTCTCCCCCTCTTAGTGCCTTGTGATTCAACACAAACAAGAGCGATATGAAGAAACCCTAGCAATATAGTGGCGCTAAAAATTAAACCTGTGACTACTAACACCCAGTGACCTCATGATATGACCCTACCATCATATTGTGCCATCCATTATTAGTTGACATAGAATCATCTTTATGATTATAAGAATGGTTCCTTATGAATAAACGTTGTTTGAGTGAACAAAATTAAAATAAAATGTGATGTTATTCAGCAAAATATATCCGACTGAACAACAATAACAACAACAACAACAACAATATAATAATAACAATAATAGTAGTAGTAATAATAATAATAATAATAATAATAATAATAATTATTATTATTATTATTATTATTATTTGAAATATGTTATGCAAAGGTTTAGAATGCAAAATATCGTAGAAATCAAAAGGTCGAAGTGGCAATCAAGTGCTTAGGAGTTAACTTCCCCTAAAGGCACAAAGTGACTTCACTCAAGAAAGTGACCTCATTCGACATAAAATTTCAAATCAGTTAAAAGAATTTATATTTCCTGATCACACAAATCAAGGTTGCAATTGTAGAGCAACACAGTAGTGCTTGAGATTCGATCCAAGAGAACAAAGTTGAGCACTCACACCCACTACAAGAAAACTGCGTTTTTCCAATGGGCCGTTTCCGGCGGAACAAAAAAGTCACAATTTGCGACGGATAGATCTCCGTCGAAATTTTCGACAGTTGCAACCGTCTAAAATAAAAATAATAAATTATCAAATTTATTATATTATTATTTTATTTTTCGACAGTTAGGAACGTCGAAAGTTTTGACGGATATGTATCCGTGGAAAGTTTCGACGGATATGTATCCGTGGATAGTTTCGACAGATATGTATCCGTCGAAAGTTTCGCCGATCATAACCGTCGCACTACAAGAAAATGGAGATTTTGCGATGGATAATTTCCGTAGAAAATAAAAATAATAAATTATATAATTTATTATACTATTATTTTATTTTCTGACGGTTTGGAAAGTCGAAATTTTCGACGGCTCCTCATTTGTCGGAGGTTCCGACGGTCCGGACCGTCGGTAATCATAAAAATAATTAAATATTATAATCTTATATAATATAATATATAATATAATTAGTATTTTATTATTATAATTATCGACGGTTCATACCGTCGGAAGTTCAGATGGTCCGGACCGTCGGTAATGGAAAAAGTAATTAAATATTGTAGTCGTATATATCATAATATGTAATATTATTAGTATTTTATTTTTATAATTACCGACAGTTTGGAGCGTCGGAAGTAAAGACGGTCGAAACTTCTAACGATAGAAACCGTTGATAAAATAAAAATATTATTTTATTATTACATTTTTAAGGGTCAAAATCGTCGGTAATTAAAAAATAATCCCGCCTCATTCCCTGCCTTTTTTTTCTTTTCCCACTCTCCACTTTCTTTTTCCTTCTATTTATTCATTCACTCTACTACCTATTCATTCACTTCTATTTACTCTCCGTTCTCTCTATCTCCTTTCTCTTTCCCGACGACGATGGGAGGACAACCCCGGGCGACCCCTCTCGCCGGCCGCCGGTGACCCCTCTCTCTCTCTCCATTCTCTCTCTCAATCGGCCGCTAGGCGCCCAGATCGGCCGATGCCGGCCTGGTTCGATCGATCGATGCCTGTCAGATCGGCCGCCAAGTGGCTCAATCCGGATGGCTATGGCCAGATTGGCCACCAGACGGCTCGATCGGTTGCCAGGCGGCTCGATTGGCTGCTAGGCAGATCGACCCGATCGGCTGTGGCTCGATCGGCCGCTGCTAGCTAGATCGGCTGCCAGGCGGCTCAATCAGCCGCTGTCGGCCAGATCGGCTGCCAGGCAGCTCAATCGGCCGCTGCCGGCTAGATCGGGCGTCAGGCAGCCTGATCCGGCTAGCTGAGGCCAGATCGGTCGCCAAATTTTTTATATATTGCAAAAATTGTTTGCAATGGTCGCAACCGCCGGAACTTATCGACGGTTCAGCAACCTCCGGAATTATCGACGATTGCGACCGCCAGAACGCATCAATGGTCGCAACCACCAATAACGTTTTGACGGTTGCAACCGTCAAAAATTCGACGGTTGTGACCGTTGTGACGCCACCTTTTTCGACCGTTCATTTTCGTCGATAAATTCATCGAAAACCATTATTTCCGATGGATTTTCTCAATTTTCTGACGGTTTTGACCGTCGAAAAATACCATTTTTCTTGTAGTGACTAAACTAAAATTGTTTTGAAAGAAAAAGCTAGACCTAAGAGTATTGATTGGTTTAATAAGGTAAAATGCTAAAACTAGAATTTGCAGTAAATAAAAGTATACTAATTTTATTTTTTTTATGTGATTAAGATAACACAATCGAAAGAAAAAAAAATGTAGAAAAATGATTTGGACTAAAATCAATATAAAAAATAGTATGGCGTGGGGATTGTTTCCGAAAATTATTTATTAAATCAATGAAACTTAGAAAGTATAGAACTCACGAATTTACTCATGAGTGATTTCGTTGTCGTTGCAATCACCTTCTAGAGCCATTTCACTCTCGCACCTAATAACTTTAGAATTTGCAAAATTGAAAGGATCCACCTAAAGTGTATCCATCACGCTCTTGTGAATTTCTAATATTCTATATGTCACTTATCCGTGTTTGCTCACCTCTCGGTATCACCCTATGATTAAACTTGGAATCTCTTTTTATAAATAAGAGGTCAGCTAACCTCTTAACTTGAGCTGATTCGCGATTGCAGCTGACTCACGGTTACAAGAGTTGTCCCTCTCAGACACAAATAACCAAGGCTAAACAAAAAACTATGTAGTTACGAAATTCAATTATGCCCAAATTCACCTCTCGACTTTGTTAGGTATTGACCGTTAATCTTTATTTTGACACAACTCGGTCAAGGGCTGACCTTGGGTAGGGGCAATTGATGTTGAAAAATAACTACAAACAGTATGAATGAGAACTCAATCAACAAAAAAATTGAAGATGAGATTACGTTATTTCATAGCTTCCCTTTGACATAGCTCGGTAATAGCTCAACCTTTCAGTTTCATACTATCACCAAGGAACGCAAATATCCTCTTAGGCAGGGAAGAATGAAATCAGCAAATACACATTGTCACATCATTCAAAACCAAAGTGCTTCAAAAATAGAGAAGAACGATGATGAAACAATAACTATGCACCAAACATGATAAGTAACAATTGCTTAACATAAAAATAGTAAAGTAATTGTTCAAAAATAATATTCCGTATGCAAATTCTAGTCCTAGTTAGCTAATTAGATACTCATCAAACAGAAAATGGAGCTAGCATCCATGTTCATAACTACCAAAAATAGGAAAGAGAAAAATAAACGACATTCCTCCTCCTTCCTTTGTCTAATTTGTCGTTGTTCTAAAAATGGTTGAATCCCCCTTTTGGCCTCCTCCTTTTTTATTTTATTTTCTAAGATTTTTGCTCTCATTTCAACTTTCTCCCTTGTCTTTTTTTCTTTTTTTGCCAATGGAACCTTCCTGCAACCGTCAAAAAAGAATTTGCAAGTTGTCATGATAGACTTTTGTCTTCTAGTGACAGAATGCTTCAAAGAAGGAAAGTTACCACATCTGCCAGTGTGCCCGCACTTGATGCTTTCTTACATAATACACACTAGTTCTCTACTCCCTATGATCTTTCACATCCAAAAGACTTCAGTAATTCGGGAACAATGCAAATATGCAAGAAATGAAAAAAAAAAATTATCCCAAAATATTAAATTTTTATTTTTAAATTTATAAAACTAAAAAATCAAGAATTAAGATCATAAACATGCATTAAATATAGAGAAATTGGGATAGAATGTATATTAAACATAGCCAAAAGCCCATATGATTTCTCTCCATCAAATTCTTCCAAACATAATATGTTGCTTGTCCTCAAGCAAAGATTAGGAACTTAGGATTAAAGATTTTGAAAATTTGCTACAATCATATTATTAGTAACCTTCAATCTCCCCAACTCTACAAACATCCTCTATTAGAGCATTAGTTACTTATTTTTAGCCCATTAAGCCTTGACTTAAGACACTAACTCTTCTTTTATCCGCAGTAATCCTAAAAGGTGACATGCAAGTATAGGAGAACTAGTGTTTGTACATTCACCGTACTTTATCCCCATATGTTAAGTGGAACTAGTGTTCATTTTTTATCATATTTTGTAGCTATTGTCTTAGTTGTGAACTAGGAATTGAAAAGAAATAGAGAAGTTCCACTTAACATATTCCTTGTATTTCTTTTTGGAATGCTTGGCTCAGGTGTTAGTGGTGCCAAAATGGTATACTCTTAACCGTCTCAGGTGAGAGGATAGTAGAATAGTTATTCAAGAGATAGACAAAATCACCCACAATTTTCCTTTCCATTTATTTTGAAAATACTCCAATGAGTCACTTGAGTTATTTATTAAAGAAAGTAGAAAAACATTCCTCAATTCACAAAAAAGATAACTAATAGACAACTATGGACAAAATAAATTTTACATTTGTTCAGCAGATTCGGTCGAGGTGGTTTTCTATGCCTTCCGGTTAGCAAGCCTTCCATCATAAATAGGAAAGCCTTCCCTCCCCACTAATAGCAGCTCCCTTTGTGAAATAACTCTAATTTCAAATCATTCACTAGGGAGCCAAGCTCACATCGAAACCCTATGAGTAGTCACAGCCTCTCAAGTGCTAGTTGCTAGCAGAATTCCGCTAGGCCAAATCCAGAGTGTAGACACAAATTTAGATATAAATACAGCTTGTCGGGCATAGTACCTTTCGGATTCTTCTTGCTTGCTGGCTTAATCTCATATCTATATGCCTCTTCTTAGGCATTAGGATTATTATTATAGGAGCTTCCTATGGAAGACCACAATTTAACAATAAGCAATAAAGATAAGCACACAATCCAAGATTGGGTTATGAAAAAGTTAGCCTACATGTCACAACTTTGGAAGTCAAGGAAATTAACTATATTTTTTTCTTAAAAAATGTTCAGAATGGTCCGAGGGCTACAATCAAGAATGTAGCTCATAATGTTTCCTAATTAATGATTGATAACATAGCAAAAAGGGTTAATCATAGGTTTTTCAAAATTGACGATCAACAAACTAATGTTCATAAGAATATATATATATATATATATCAATTTTCATTTCAGAAAACAATGGTATTTTCTTCAAAAAATTTAAAGTGAGCTTAGAGAAATGCCATTGGATTTCCCAAACTTAAGCTCAACATTGTCCACATTGTTAGCCAAGCAAGCATAGGCTAAGTCTTCATATGGTAGGTGATAGTGAAGTGGGGGCTTGTGCTCAGTCCCTCAATTTTGCCTCAGTTCACATGGGAAAAAAGACATTTAATCAAGGGATATTCAAATTAATCTTACTCTACTTACTTACATGGAAAGAAACTTAATCAATATGACATATTAGGTTTTTGACAATAAGTAAAGTAACTAAAAGTGAGAAGTAGGAGAGTGTATAGTTGGAGGCAGCTCTAAAAATGGGGATAAATATGATAATCCTTCCCATTTGACACTTCCTAAAAATTAAGATTGATTGTTGATTGATGAGAGAATTGATAACAATTAAATGCTAGCAAGTGCACTAGTGGCTCATGTAATAAAGTGTAATGAGTACGAGTCGTCGATCCCACAAGAAATTAACTAATTTAACTAAATTAATTTCAGAGACTAATAAGAGACAACATGATTTTGGATAAAAGATGTATAGAAAATAAAATTATAAAAAAGTAAAGACTAAAATTAAATTAATCTAATCTTAGGATGATAAACTTAATTCACTAGATAATATAAGTTAGTTTCTAACGACGGATTAAAGTATACTCAAATTATTGATTTTTGTTTAGGATCAACCAATCTATCTTATTCAAATTAGATTGAGACCACTCCTAGGATCATAACCTTATGATGCATTAAAATGTAGCGTTCTAAATTATTATCACCCTAGTTAATGATTAATAGATCGCACAACTATTATTCTGTCAAGGATCATATGAATTGTGATATGCAATACTTCAACTTAAAAGTTAATATCAATTCCACAAAAATCATGCAATCAAAAGTAACTACTCATACAAGGATAATACCTATCTAGAGAAGGCAGTTAATCTTTGGAAAAGCATTAATCACAACATGCATATTCGAAAGAATACTAAACCTTAATCAATTATGAAAGAAGTTATAGTAGTTTGCTTTATCAATTAAAACTATTACAATTGCCTTAAACTAAAATAAAAATAAGATATCCAAATTATAGAAGGAAAAAAAATGTATCAATTAAGCACAATATCATCTCAACAGAAATAAGAGCTATGAGTACTCTCAGGAACACCGAAGTACTATTGCTCGATCCTAGAAATTGTCTCAGCGAGCCCTCTGAAGTTCTTCCACATTTTTGGCTTCAAAGACCTGGTGGCAAGCCCTCGCATTCTCTTTCTAGATACTAGAAAGACTCCATTTATTGGGGGTTCAAGTTTTCACGTGATCGGAGAAGAAATGGAAACCTTTTCCTTGCGAAATAAGAAAAAATCGGAGTTGATTTAGTTATAAAATTTTGGCTTTGTCAAATTCTAAAATTTGATCCGTAATATGTTTCCAAATCATCTTAGAAGGAGTCCTTGTGTAGTTAAATTTTTTCATATGTTTCCAAATCATCATAGGATATGAGTACGAGTCATTATGTACTTGAATTTTTTCTAAAATAATTGTTCAAATCTCGAATCCAAACTTCCCCTGTAACAATTATTTCACTGTCTAAACAATGTCCGAATCAACTAGAAATTTTTTATTGTAAAAAGTTGCCTGAGGCACAACTGCGACCAGCCTTTCTCGGGTCATGAAATCCATATTTCTATATGAATCGGACATTGTATATGAGACCTATAGAGTTGTGCTTATGTCATGGAGTTTTATATGCCAAAATTGATGAACTTTTCTTTATCTAACTTTCACGTTTTCGTCATTCACTTGTAATATTTTATTATTAAGTTTTTCGCTTATGTGTCGCTCTTCTTGACATCTGAGTTAATGAAAGAGTTAAAGAAAGACTAAAGAAAATAGTGCACGAAAAGTATTACATTGCTAGTGAATCAATTGCCAATCTTTTCTGACTCGCCAATGCATGACAATGAGAACAACAACAAGGTGGATCCATTGAACAACAATGTGGCTATAAAATTCTACATGATCAGAGAGTGTGATCACTTGACTCATAAATTAAATGATCACGATGGAAATTATGCCTCTTTATTTTGAAATTTATTTTTTCTTTTCCTATTCCAAGTCTTGGACTTTTATTTGCAAAGAAAAAAAGAATTAAAAATAAATTAGAATTGGGATCAGTTATTCCCACAAAATTATGAGAATTTAGAAGCTATATTTTTATGTTTAAGATTTGTCAAATATCTTTTTACCTTTTTCTTGTGACAATTGTTTTCTTTAATTTAGAAGCTATATATCTTTTTGTTTTCTTTATGTTTAATTTGCTTTTAGTGCGTCGTGCATAGTAACTCCACCTTTAGATCTCAATTAATTTAGCTTGAAAAGAAAAAGTTAAACATACATTTGGCATTCTCAATTAATTTTTGTAGTGTCCCAAAATTTGACCCACCACGTGACGAAATCTTCTATCGTGCACTACTTTCTTCGATACTTCTTTGACTCTTTCATTGACCTAGATGGTCAAGAAGAGTGACACATAAGCGGAAGACTTTAGAATAAAATAATACAACAAATGAAAAAGAAAATGAGGAAGTTAAATAGAATAAAATAAAAGAAACTCATCAACTACATCACCTCATAAGGCATATAAATGTCGATGCCATAATACAACTCAATAGGTTCCACCATAGTGCTACGTACAACTCAATAAAATAAAAGACTCATCATGACCCTAGATAACCATGTGGACACACCATCCGAGCTGTAGTCGCCGCACACACATCAATTGGCTTGCAATCATCTCATCTACCTGTGGGGATCACATGGGGGAGCAAGCTCGACCGTTAGCATAAAGTTAAGTGTGAGTTCATATAGGTCATAAGATAATTCCATTTGAATAAACATGAAACAAATAGAAGATGGATATATGAAATAAATCAATGGATCATCATGGTTTTATGTCCTTTCAACATAGCTTGCTATCATCTCATGTACTTGTGGGGATCACAAAGAGGAGAAAGCTCAACCGTTGGCATAAAGTTAAATGTGAATTCATATAGGTCATAAGATAATCCATCAGAATAAACATGAAACAATCAATAAGATGAATAGATGATAATAAATCAATAGCTCATTATGATTTCATGTCCTTTAAGTTAATATTAGTATTCATGATTGATATTCATGTTCATAAGGACAACGTCCTCCCATTCATCTTTAACCATTCATAATCTTTCTTCTTGTCTATGGGTTGGAAAAGCTCTCCACTTTTAGGGAATATCATTGCAAACACATAAGTGTACAGTTACCTAGACTATGGCTAGTTCCTCGTTGGGCAAGGTGACCTTGCACAAGGTGAAGACATCTATTGAGAGAATCTCTCATCTAGGTAGGCAAATGGTAACTCTCATTTTTTATATTATTAATCATGAGTCTCTCTTTTGATCAAGGCTGTAGAGAGAAAGGGTGGTTCTGAATCATCTTTAGGTTCATATGAATCAATATGAATCAGGTGGATAAAAACTTGTCAAATTTGGTAGTTTAAATTAAGATCGTATTCTTTCTGTCCACAAATTGGACGCTCGAAAGGTCGAATAGTTGTTCGTTTGGTGAGCATTTGATGGTCGTTCGAAAGATGAGTGGATGCATGTTTTGGCTGTCCATCGGTCAATCGAAAAGGGTGTAGTCGTTCGTTCTGAGTTCATCCATCAACCATCCCAAGGCCATATGCGATTGGTCGACCGTCGTCCATTATAACATGAGGAGGTTCTTGGACTTTTGGTACCTCAGGAAGGTACTTCGCTATGTGGAAGGTCCCCATCGGTGTTGTTAGATTCATACTCTGCCCCATCCCTTTTACAAGTACACTATGGGTAGAGGCACATGCCTCAGAAATAAAAAGGTGTAATGCACCTGAATAAAAGAGTACAACCATGGGCAAGCCTGCAATAGAAAGGGTATCTTGGATAACATTATTATCTTGTTGAGCCGTGTCTACTTGGACATTATAGACTTCTTGGTACTGCCCCTGCACTACAATCGCGAACGAAGTGCCCAGCCTTCCGCATTCGATACATGTGTCGTTCTTCATGCGGAACTCTCCTATGTGTGGCCTATTACAATAGGCGCAGTCCAGCACACCCTACTGCTGGGGCGCCGATGGATGAGGCTGTGGCTGCAACACATGTTTATTGCTGGTTAGTGTCATCCTGTACACATTCCTAAGTCATTCTTAACCATTTCTTTACTTCACCTGAGGTTGTCATGGCGCTGGTTGAGGCTGGCGAGGAGCCTCATGCTATGGTTGCAGGTATGACTGTTGAAGGTGGTCACGACGAGCATCTCTACGAGTTGGCGAGGGTCCTCCCATCTCGGCTTAACCGACCTAGCTGGACGTACTGACTCTCTCTTCAGTTTTTTCTATCTCATCTAAATCTCCACACAATCCCGTTTGCCATGCAAACAACTCCGTGCAGATCAAGCTCAACACATGAGACAACTCGCTCTCAAATGGTAGGGTGGAGGCCATTGAGGAACCACTTGGCCCAACAAACTCGACATGCGCTCAGTGCAATAGCATTCCAGCTGTCAGCATCGTACCCCACCACATTCATGATGCCTTGGCGTAGGTCTCATAACTTCTTTTTCTCCTTCCTTTCATAGGTCGGAGTGTATTGTACCTCAAATGAACTCTTGAAGCTAGTCCAAAGTATCACCTCTTGATCCTTGATCTTCATTTCTTGAGCGGTGTAGGTGGGTAACATACAAGATCTTATAGTCTTCGCCATATTGGGAGAGGCGCAACATCTACTCCATAGTGCTTAGCCAATAAATGACCTCATCATAGTCCACTGCCCCTTTGAATTGGGGCGACTGTAGCTTCAGAAAAGCCTGAATGGTGTCCTCCTCACCAGAAGTACCTACTAGTGGTGGAGGAGGAAGCGGAGCCTGGTACATAGGCACCGAGTACATCAATCACGGTGATGGAGATGGTAGCTCTAGCTACAGAACTAGTGCAGGAAGCTCCTCCTGCAACTCCTCTCCTACTTGACTCCTTAGGTTGAGTCAAGTACGTCGATCAAGATCAACTCTAGGGTAGCCGCAATGCGACCATCTACACATCCGCGCTAGTGGCCTCTATCACATTGGGCCGCTAAATGTGTTGTAAGAGCCATCTATAAAACATAACAAAGACAATCATAAGCATAAAAGCAAAACAATTCTTACTTACTTTCCGGCGGTTGAGTGTGGTAGCTCTAGTGGGTGCACTTGTATTATACTTAACTTATACTCTATAGTTAGGACGTCAATAGAGTCATGACGTTAGGTTCTGATACCATAAATGTAATGCCTCAAAATTTGACCCTGTCAATCTCCTTTCATGCACTACTTTCTTTGGTCCTTCTTTGACTCTTTCGTAGACCTAGATGGTCAAGAAGAGTGACAAGTAAACAAAAATCTTAATGATAAAATATTACAACTGAATGATGAAAATGCCGAAGCTAGATAAAGAAAAGTACATCAATCTTTGCATATAAAAATTCATGCCATAAGTATAACTCTATAGGTACCATACATAATCCAAATACAAACTCGATATTATGAAGGAAAACCTATTGCATCTAATTTCTATGATAACCATGTGCACACGTCACATGAGCTGTAGTCGTCGCACACACATCATTCTGGCTTGCTGTCATCTCATATACACGTGGGGATCACATGGGGGAGCAAGCTCAAACATTAGTATAAAGCTAAGTATGAATTCATATAGGTCATAAGATAATCTATCATAATAAGCATGAAACCATCAATAAGATAAATAGGTGATAATAGATCAATAGCTCATTATGATTTTCATGTTCTATCATATTCATAGGAACAAAGTCCTTCCATTCATAATTTAGCCATTCATAATCTTTCATCTTGTCCATGAGTTGGAAGAGCTCTCCACTTTTAAAAAATATCATTGCAAACACACAAAGTGTGTAGCTACTGAACCATAGTGGGCCAATGGAAGATTAGTACCACGGCTAGTGCCCAATGGGGGACCATGTAGCTACCTAGACCATGGTGGTTCGATACGAGCCAAAACACATAACCCCGTATTTGGATTCAAAGAAAATATTTAGAAAAAAAAATTCTCAAAAAATTACATCCTAAGAACAAAAATCGTGACTTTACCAAATTTTGGAATTTGCATTATCATCTAACCTAACTAATACTCCTCTTAAAATTTATTAAAAATAATATTTAGTATACTTTCATATAGAGGAAAAATTACACTTTGCTTTTTTAAAATTCTAATACTTTTTAAAAGTCATTTTCCTTGCCCATAGTCATTTATCATCAATTTCATATGTTGGAATACATGGAGTTGATGCACATACACTAACACACTTATCATAATACATTTTAATCATATATATATATATATACTCTTAAATTATATAATCTTATATGGATCAAATCGTGAATATTACAAATGACGTCTAAATGCATTCAAAGTTCAAATAAAAAAACCATCTCTAGAAAATAGATAAAATAAAGGAAGCACGAGCGCTTCCTCTCAGCTTAAAGTAGCAATCTCTTAGCATATCTTAGGATTGACTTAACCTCTTGGCTCGTATGACTTAGTTAGCAAATTCGATCACCCTCTCAAGCGAGAATCAGCAATGTCAAGAGTTTTTCCTGCTTTGAACCCTGCTGCCTACTTGAATGTGCCTAAGTTTTGAATTGAGTGCCCCCACTTGTTGTCGACTTTCTAGAATCTCAGCCTTCAGTCAATTTATCCTTCCCTTAGTTGGCTGGGATTTATGCACAAAAATAATTATAAAAAGCAGTAATGTAGTCCTAGAAAAATGTTGCTTTTTGTAAAATAGACGTGGATGAATCAGAAAAACTGCAACCCAATCATAAAGCACATGTGAGACTATGAAAATATGGCAAAACATTAAAATATAAAAATAATTAAGACCCAAAAATATGAAATGTTGCTTTTTATAATATAGACGTAGAGAAATCATAAACACTGCAATCCAATCATAAAGCGCACATGTGCAATTAAGAAAATATGACAAAACATGTAATAAATGCATGTCAAACACAGTAATAAAGTCTATGTAATTTCTATACATCACTTTTCACATGTACCTTCTACCACCTTGTCGGGCAAAGAATAAATCCTCTTGCATCCTCAAGTTGTACAATTGTCATCATAGCAAAATCTTATTAATAGAACGTTTCCCTTCATAAATGTTCTGAAGCTTGTCTTACAAACACTTTACAATAGTTTCAAACTCAACAATGAATGTAACTGAATCTTCCAAGTACTGGAGAATATTTGCAAATTCTAATTCATCCTTCTCAATAAATAGTTCATTTCGTCCTTTCCACCTTCTTTTCTTTACCTAAGAGGGAAAGAACACAATCATCCTCGGCTATAATTTTAAACTTGATTTTATTTTTCCTAGCCATCCTGCATTATATTATTAATGAATTAATTTAGCACGAACCTTGGCGTTGATACTGATTAATAGAATAATGATAACAAACTAAAACGATCGATACAAAGTAATGTGAAATAATAATGATGATCGATCTTGTAATAGCTCGTAAAAAAGATAGTATAACAAAAAATAAATAGCACACAAAAAATTTACATGGTTCGATGCTTCAACTTACATCCATGGAGAAGATGTATAATGGCTTACGTTATTGATTAGAGACAAAAGGAATAATATTAAAAGTCAAAGAGAGGTAAAAGTTGTGTGCATAAACTAATCAACTAATCATAACAAGAATTTGATTAAAATTATATGTTGTCATCATAAACTTATTGAAAACTGGCTTGGGGTGTGTGTGTCACGGGATCGTTTTTCGCTCGATCGACCCGTGCGGCGTCTAGACGTGCCCAACGTCTAGGCAAGCTCTTCTGAGCGCTTTGCGGAAGCTTGCTTATGCCACTTTTTGTATGCCACAACTTTTGGAACGTACGGTCCCGAGCGGACGCTTCTTCGGTGGAAGCATTTGTGAACAAACGGGCACCTCGGCATAACGCTCGATCGCTTGGGACGCTTTGGGACGCTATTTTGTGGGTTGCCACCCCACGCTTGAGGCACGATGCTAGATTTAGGGAAGCTTGAAATTTTTGTTGAGTAAATAGGAATGATTACAACGCTTCGGGGGAGGACTAGCGGGTCTCCCCTACTATACCACCGTTTCGGGTGGTAGAATTGCGACGTGTGATGTGGAGGACCATCTCCGGGGGTGCACTTTTCTGGAGTGCAAATTACAAAATTGCCACCATCACACTTAGAAAATAAACTAAGTACAAAAGTGAGTTGAAAAGGAAAATACATGGTAAGATAACTCGACGTGCCCCGGGGAGAAGCCCCCGGGACATTCTCCCCCACTCAAGTCAGCGACGTCCCTGGAGCTGCGGCTTGGAATTCTTCAATCTTTTTCTTGAACTGCCACAAGTCATCGGCTGTCTCCCAACTTGTGTCGGCGTCCGGTCTTCCGCTCCACCGAACAAGATACTCTTTCTTCCGATTCTTCGTGCGGACGGCGAGTACTTCTTCAACTTGATCAGTAAACTGCTGACAGATGGCCGGTGGGGCGCGGTCTGAAACCCCACGCCCGGGATCTTCAGTGTCTTCAACGAAGGGCTTGAGCAGGCTGACATGGAAGACGGGGTGTTGTTGCATCTGAGGCGGGAGCTCCAACTTGTAGGCCACCTTGCCTACCTTCTTCAGGATCTTGAAGGGGCCCTCGTAACGCCTAACGAGGCCCTTGTGCAGATTCTTCCCACTTAGCCGAAGATGTTGGACCAGCTTCACCAGGACCAAGTCTCCGACTTCAAAGTTGACGTCCCGTCGGGCGGTGTCCGCCCACTTCTTCATGCGCTTCGATGCCTTGTGCAAACATGCTCTCGCCATGTCGCTCTGCTTGTGCCATTCCCTCGCCATGCGGTGAGCGGCGGGGACTTTGCCACCATAAGAAGTGGCGACGGCCTGGGGCGTCAAAGGTTGCTGCCCCGTCACTATCTCGAAGGGACTCTGATTGGTCGACTCGCTTCGTTGCAAGTTGTAGGAAAATTGCGCGATGTCGAGTAGCTTCGCCCAGGCCTTCTGATTTCACTCACATAGTGCCGCAAGTAGATCTCCAGAATACAATTCACCCTCTCAGTTTGACCGTCGGTTTGAGGATGAAGTGATGTCGAGAAATGCAGGTTGGAGCCCATCATCTTGAACAATTCCTTCCAGAAGTTGCCAACGAATCGCCCATCCCGATTGCTGACGATGCTTTGTGGTAGGCTCCAATACTTCACTACATGCTTCATGAATAACTCCGCAGCTTCAGTAGCAGGACAACTTGCGGAGCCGGCGGCGAAGATGGCATACTTAGAGAACCGATCGACGACCACCATGATGGTACCTGCCCCTTCAGACTTGGGCAGGCCCGTGATGAAGTCCATGGAGACATCCTTCCATGGACGCTCTGGGATAGGCAGGGGTTCCAGAAGTCCGCCGGGCACTTGATTGAGGTTCTTGTCTTGCTGACAAACAAGGCATGTCTTCACGAAGGCTTCAATGTCGTCCTCCATCCTTGGCCAGAAGTAGTTGTCTTCGATGAGTGCCAAAGTGCGACGGATGCCCGGATGTCCCGCCCACTTTGAGTCATGGCACTCTTGCATGATAGTGCGCCGCAAGTTGTCGAAGAGTGGAACATATATGCGACGTTCCTTGGTGAAGATCAGCCCATCTTCCACCCAAAAGCGGCGTGTCTTGCCCTCCTTCGCCTGCTCGAACAAGTTCTTTGCCGTGGGATCTGACTCCAATCCCTTCTTGATCCTCTCGATGAGGTCGGCCTGAGAGGAGCTCATGGCCGCCAATTCCGCGCGTCGGCTGAGGGCGTCGGCAACGACATTCGTCTTACCAGGTTTGTACTCCAGGACATAGTCGAATTCCGCCATAAAATCTTGCCATCTTGCTTGCTTCGGCGAGAGCTTCTTCTGTGTCTCGAAGTAACTTGTTGCGACGTTGTCCATCTTGATGTGAAATCGCGACCTGAGAAGGTAGTGCCGCCATGTTTTAAGGCAATGAATCACCGCGGTCATCTCCTTCTTCTGAATGGCGTAGCGCCGCTCCGTGTCGTTGAGTTTGCGACTCTCGAACGCCACGGGATGTCCCTCCTGCATAAGAACTTCTCCAATGGCATAGTCAGAAGCATCTGTCTGTACCTCGTAGGACTTGGTGTGGTCTGGCAGGACGAGCACCGGTTCCTCATGACCCTCTTGAGGGTGTCGAACGCTTCCTGACATGTCGGCGTCCACTCCCACTTCACATTCTTTCGGAGGAGATTCGTCAAAGGGGTCGTCACATGTGAATACCCCTTGACGAACCGCCTATAGTAGTTCGTCAGGCCAAGGAACGAACGCATGTCGGGAACCCGCTTGGGCGGTTCCCACTCCACGATGGCCCGAATCTTCGCGCCATCCATCTTCAACTTCCCACTTCCGACGACATGTCCCAAGAAGTGTACTTCCGGTTGAGCGAAGGCACACTTCTTCCGCTTGACGTAGAGCTCGTTCTGTCGCAACACCTCGAACACTTGCCGAATGTGCTCGATATGCTCCTCCAAGGTGCGGCTGTAGATCATGATGTCGTCGAGGTACACAACCACGAACCTGTCAAGGAATGGCTGCAATACTTTATTCATGGGAGTACAGAAGGTCGCCGGGGCGTTGGTGAGGCCGAACGGCATCACGAGGAACTCGTAGGAGCCGTATCTTGTGATGCACGCCGTCTTCTGCACATCCTCCTCCGCGATCCGGACTTGCCAATAGCCCGAAGGAAGGTCCAACTTGGTAAACCATCTTGCACCGCCAAGTTGGTCGAACAAATCCGCCACCAAGGGGATGGGGTACTTGTTCTTCACCGTAAGCTTGTTGAGCGCCCGATAGTCGATGCACATCCGGAGGGAACCGTCATGCTTCTTCTGGAAGAGAACCGGGGCACCATATGGAGATTTTGAAGGCCGAACATATCCTGCATCCAATAGTTCGGTGAGTTGCTTACGGAGTTCTGCGAGTTCCGGAGGAGCGAGCCGATAGGGGACTCCATGTGGGGCTTTAGATCCTGGGACCAAGTCGATTACATGGTCCACTTCACGCTTCGGAGGCAACCGCTTTGGGAGTTCCGGGGGCATGACGTCCGCAAAATTCTCAAGGATTTCAAGGACTTTGGGAGGTGTTGGAGTGGAGGGCCCCGGATCTTCCAAGATGGCGGTCGCCAGGAAGGTGTGCTCCTGTTTGCGCAACCCCTTCGCCACTTGCATGGCGGAGAGGGTCTTCTGTTTGAGGTCTCCGCCTGACCTCACAAGGATGTTGTAAGGTCCCTTGGGATCGAAGATGACCATCGAATTGGTGAGTGGGATGACACATGCAGCAATGTGTCGCAGAAAAGAGATGTCCGCCACCACTTCGTAGTCATCCACTGGTGCCACCGTCACGTCGAAGCTTCCCGACCACTTGCCGATACGAACCTTCACTCCAGGAGAAATTCCTGTGGTCGAGATAGACTTCGCGTTCACCGTCTTGAACGTGGCGTTAGTCTTCTGGAGTGGCAGCTTTAGCTTCTTGGCGGCCACTTCTGACACGAACAACTCCGATGCTCCCGTGTCAATGAGGGCATGGAAGACTTGCCCGTTCAACTCGATATCCGCATAAAGTCGCGCAATCGATGAAGGACCATTCGGGGCGTTGATGGCGCTGAGGACGTGCATCGAGCTGAGACACGCCTCCTCCTTCTCTTTTTCCTTCTCGTCGGGGCAATACATTGCGTTGACTGTCGCCTTTTGCGGACAATCGCTCGTCCAATGTGGACCCTTGCAAATGTAGCAAGGCTTTGGCGGCTTCCCGTCCCTTTTGAATCTTCCATTGTTGGACTTCCCGTCTTGGTGTCCCTTGCCTTTGTCTTGATAGTGCGGCTTGCCTCCTTGTGACTTAGACTTCTCTCCCCCACCATTGCCCTTGCCCGAGGACTTTGGTGGTGGAGTGCTCGCTTTGGCGTACTCCACGAGCGATTCAGCAGCGGCGACTAGCGAGCGGAGGTTGGGGCAATCTCGTCGCTCCAACTCCGTCCTAGCCCATGGCTTCAAACCCTTCACGAAGACCGCCAACAACGTGTCTTCGTCCACTTGGGAATTCTGTAGGCGGAGCTCGGTGAACTCTTTCACGTACTCCTTCAACGTGCCCTTCTGGCAAATGTTGAACAACGCAATCTTGGCCTCCAGTCCCGACTTGGCAGGGCAGAAGTAGTTGGTAAGCTGCCTCTTGAAGTCGTCCCACCTCTCAATGGGAACCACAATGCCACGCTCCACGTCGTCGCAATGGCACCGCCACCATAGACTCGCCGCATCTTGCAAGTCGAAGGATGCGGTCTTCACCATCCTCACTTCGGACGTCACGTCCAAGGCCTCCATGTACCTTCGGACGTTCCACAGGAAATCGTTGATCTCCCTTGCCGATCGCTCGCCTTTGTAGGGCCTCGGCTTTGGCACATCAATTCTCGCCTCATGCGGGGCGGGGGCGCCTTGGGGCGCCGCCCGTCTCCGTAGCGTCGCGTGAGCTCCTCCCGGAAGGTCTGGAACTCTTGCTCCATTTCGAACCACATGTTTGAAAGACCATTGTCCAAGGTCTCCCGCATGTCCATGATTGTCGCTTCCATGGACTCGAGACGCGTATACAACGGTGCCATCTCTTCCCGCACCGTGGCAAGATCCACGGTCTTCTCCAACTCCCGCTCGTGCGTTGCGAGTTGGTCTTGCATCTCGCCCACGTCCAATTGGAATTGGCCGAGGCGTTGCTCGAAGGCGGACATGGTGTCCTTCGAGCGGGCGCGCCCTCGATCCTGGCGTCCCTTTTCTGGTGCGACGGGTTCATTCGTCATCTCCGAGTTCGACGTCATTTCACCTTGATCGCCGAACGCCAACTTGAGCGGTCCCAGAAACGCTGCTCTCATACCAACTTGTCATGGGGTCATTTTTCGCTTGATCGACCCGTGCGGCGCCTAGACGTGCCCAACGTCTAGGCAAGCTCTTTTGAGTGCTTTGCGGAAGCTTGCTTATGCAACTTTTTGTATGCCACAACTTTTGGGACGCACGGTCCCGAGCGGACGCTTCTTCGGTGGAGGCGTTTGTGAACAAACGGGCACCTCGGCGTAACGCTCGATCTCTTAGGACGCTTTGGGACGCTCTTTTGTGGGTTGCCACCCCACGCTTGAGGCACGATGCTAGATTTAGAGAAGCTTGAAATCTTTGTTGAGTAAATATGAATGATTACAACACTTCGGGGGAGGACTAGCGGGTCTCCCCTACTATACCACCGTTTCGGGTGGTAGAATTGCGACGTGTAATGTGGAGGACCATCTCCGGGGGTGCACTTTTTTGGAGTGCAAATTACAAAACTGCCACCATCACACTTAGAAAATAAACTAAGTATAAAAGTGAGTTGAAAAGGAAAATACATGGTAAGATAACTCGACGTGCCCCGGGAAGAAGCCCCCGGGACATGTGTATGTGGCATTTGATCAAATGCTTCAAGAATTTGATCTCACTTTTATACTTGATATCTATATGGAAGTATGGACTCATTCTAATAATTTGGAACTATTTTATAGTTTTCAAACTTCAATATGAACGTTTTTACCCGTTTAACAAAAATCCAGCCATTATAATTGTTTTCACTTAATACCTTGTAGGAATATTGTAAAATTGGGACCAAACATTGACCCGGAAAAGCTTTTTGGGTCAGATCTAACCGATCAGATCGATTAATCCAGATGGTCGAACCGGATGATAATAAAATAATATAAAAATATATTCAATTGGAATACTTATGAATATATACTTATTGATAATCAATATAAGTACACAAATCAAAGCATAATAACATTATTAAAAAAATTTAATAAATAAAAATAAATAGTTGTTCAAATATTTCTTTTATTTTGGTCTTGAATATAAAGTAATATATACACTCATAATCCAAGAAATTAATTATTAATATTTATTTAAGAAAAAAAGTTCTAAAATCCACACAAAATGGATTATCTAAAAAAGTTTTATTAAAGGATGAATATTTTTTTATTTTAACATTTAAATATTGTTAAAAAAATTGACTAATAGGTTGCGTTTGGCAACACAACCAGACTGAAATCGTGCATTTATTCCGCCTGGTTTCGCCAAACGCGGAACTAGAATTTGATTCCCATACGAGAATCAAAACTTGGAATCAGGTCATCACATAAACTGGTTCTAATGGCCTCGGTTCCATCTTTTTTATGGAACCAAGGTACTCTAGCACTCGAACCAACTTTTTTTGGGGTTGACGTGATATTTTTTATTTTTTATTTAACTTTTTTTCTTTTCTCTCACACATTTCTCTTATAAATAAATTATTTAATAAATATAAAATAATTTCAATAAAGGATTCATATAATATTATTTATTATTTCATTAAAAAATTAATATTTCATTAAATATAATTAATTTAGGAAATATTTTTTAACAAAAAAATTCTATAAAAATATTTATTTATAATTTTATTTTAATTAACAATAAATTTATACTTTATAATTATAATAATTATTTTTAATTTAAAACCCGCAAAAAATTTATCGATCATATCAACTTTTTCCTATCACATCACTTTCCTAGTTCCTCTTCATTACGTTCCACTCCATCCAAAGACATCTCGAACTAATCCTGATAACTTAGAAGGAATCGTAATTTCGTTTTCAAATGCAGCCATAAGGAACTTCATAAAATCAATTTATTAAGCATTGTTGTCATGTAATATGCATTGATAATTTGGTCAAGTGCGTTGGTGGAAGATATTGAGGTAAACGAATTAGTTTTTTTTTAAATAAATTGTTAAGCATGTTGTTCAACCCTTCTAGTTCAAGGTTGAACCTGGCGCTCAATTCGGACTTATCACTCTACCTGACTAACACTGGATTGTTTTAACACCCAAACAACGATTGAACCGGTTCGATTGACCGGACCTATCTGGAATTTATAACACTATCATGTAGTAGTTTGGTCATAACTTTTTACACATATATCTTATAGCCTTATTAATTTTACAAGAAGTTAATAAAATTATTTACATTTTATAGATTGGATCTCAATATGATGAAAGGGTCTTCAATTTTTTTTTTTTTTGAAATTCAATCTACTATAAAATGGTCATTATACGACTAAATTCTCTTTATTATGGAATACGATGATTACAAGGATGGGTCTCTTTCTAGACCCCTAGGGAGTTTATATAGGCCCTCCCTTTGATAGATGATAGGAATTACATATGGACTGGGACTCTAAATAAATCCCCTAAAAATAGGACACTTGTAGGGAAATTATGCTGAAGCGCCTGACTATGTAGGGGGAGCAACTGGGTTCAGATTCAAGGCATTATCAACAATTCTCCACCTTGACTTGAATCATCTTCAGAGCACAAAATCACACCACGCCGCCGTCAGTCCCACCTTGGAGTTATTACCAGGTATTGATGTTAAGCAAGTACAAACAACGCTGGAACTTGACACGAGGAACATATTTGGTGAACATATCAACTGCATTATCTTCAGTGCCAATCTTCTTCACCTTAATCCTCTTCTCAGTGCGGATGAAATGATATCTGACATCAATTTATTTAGTTCTTTCATGATGCACTTGATTCTTGGCTAAACATATTGCACTCAGACTGTCACAATGCACTATAGCTTGCTCTTGAAGTAATCCGAGATCTCCAACTAGGCCTTTTAACCAGATGCCTTCCTTGGCAGCTTCTGTCAGTGCCATGTATTCAGCCTCTGTGATAGACAATATAACCGATGGCTGAAGTGTGAATTTCCAACTAATAACCGAACTACCCAAAGTGAAGACATAGCCTGACATAGATCGTCTTCCATCAACATCTCCAGCATAGTCTGAATCTAAGTACCCTACAATCAAACACTCTTTATCACTTCTGTAGATGAGGCCAATGTCAGATGTTCCTCTCAGATATCGAAAGATTCGCTTCACTCCTTGCCAAATCTGCTGACAACACTGACTACATGAGTTATGTCTGGTCTTGTGCAAACCATGGCATACATCATACTTCCAACTGCACTAGCATATGGAACTCGAGACATGTACTACTTCTCTGCTTCTGATTTTGGTGCAAAGGCAACAGAAAGATGAACATTTACAGCTGATGGATTATTCAAAGGCTTCGCTCTAGACATTCCAAACCTGGATAAAATCTTCTCAATATAACTTTTCTGAGATAAGAAGAGTTTATCCTGTGTGCGATCCCTTAGAATTTTCATCCCTAAAATCTTATGTGCTGCACCAAGATCCTTCATGTCGAATTCTGCACCGAAGAGCTTCTTCAGATTTTGAATGCCTGTCATGTCTCTGGCAGCAATAAGCATATCATCAACATACAAGAGCAGATAGATGGTGGAGCCGTCCTTCACCTTCTTGTGATATACATAGCAATCATATGGACTTCGACTGAATTCCTTACTGATCATGAAGTTGTCAAACCTCTTGTACCATTTTCTGAGAAACTACTTCAATCCATACAAAGATTTCTTCAGTCTGCAAACTTGACTCTCCTTTTCTGGAATGGAGAATCCCTCTGATTGGCTCATAAGAATGTCTTCTTCAAATTTTCCATGGAGGAAAGCAGTCTTCACATCTAGTTGCTCGAGCTCTAGATGCTGATGTGCTACAAGGGCAAGTAGCACCCTGATAGTATGTCTGACAACAGGTGAGAATATCTCATTGTAGTCCACACATTCTTTTTTACTATAACCTTTTGCAACCAGTCGTGCTTTGTATCTTGTGCCTTCAACTCTTGGAATTCCATCTTTCTTCTTGAAGATCCATTTACAACCAATGACCTTTCTGCCTTTAGGAAACTTAACCAGCTCCATGTCTGATTCTTGTGAAGAGATTCCATCTCCCCACCCATAGCAGCAATCTACTGTTCAGATTCGGCACATGTGATGGCATCCCTATAAGAGGACGGCTCCAGGGACTCGACCTCTTCAGCTACTTGCAGCACTGATGCGTTGAAATGATGTAGCAAAATAAAATCGCTAGCAAGTGCACTAGTCGCTCAAGTAATATAGTAAATAGGAGTAAGAGTGTCGAACCCACGAGGAATATTATTAATTCAATATCTAAATTTATAAATTAATAAGAGAGAAAAAATATGGATTTTGAAAATGAGTTTTAAAAGATAAAAAAAATTAGATAAAGATAAGATAGTGATGTTGAAGTTAGGCCTTAGGATAAAAATAGACCAGGATAAATATTTGAACCATAAAAGATAAATTTAATCTTTAAAGATGGATTAGAGTCTCCCTAAAGTAATCTAGCATGATTAACTTGTGGTCTCCACGACTGGCATCCCTCAATCTAATCATATAGAACTATCTTAATTTAATAAGAATTGAAGTCTCCACGACTGATACCCCCAAAATCATATTAAAATTAAGATGCATTAAATTGAATTCTCTAGACTATTAATCACTCCACAAACTGGTATAGATTAATAGATCACACAAACTTAATTCTCTACACACTAGTTATCAAATTTATGTCAATTATTAATTCCAAATAAAATCAATTATAATTAGTATAATGAATTCTGAAATTAAACACTCCATAAACTGGTATAGCCTAATTCAGAAATTTAATTAACTAATATAAAAGCATTAAGCACAACTAATAATTGATCAGAAAAGATTAAAGCAAATAAAATAGGGTCCAAACATTTCCCTTCAATTAATAATCTCCTAAAATAATAATCCTAAAAACATGGAGTTCATCCTAAAAATTCCGGAGAGATAATAAAATACAAATCATAAAAATTGAAAGAATTACACCCAAAATAGAGATCTCGAATCTGGCAGACAGTCGGACAGCCTCTCGGACTTGATCAGGGTCGCGATCAACCTCAAACCTTCGCACCTCTCTCCTCTTGGTCGTAGTCTGCAGAGTTCACGACTCGCCGTGGAAAAAACTTGAACTTCAGAGCACACTTTGGAACGACGGATTCTCCACGTATTTATAGGTGCGAACGGCCTTCAATTTGATCATGATGTACGGCCGAATTTAAATTCACGGGATAAATCTCGGCCAAAAATGATAATTCTTCTAACTATTACACCCAAAAGATAAATCCTTTTATCTTTACCCCCTTTGAATCTCGGCCAAAACGAATTATTTTATCTTTACTCCCAAAGAGATAAACCCTTTTACTCCCTTCGAATCTCGGCCGTAAGGAAGACTTCTTATCATTACCCCCTCTATATCTCGGCCAAAACAATAATCCTTTATCCTAATCTCGGCCAAAACAATGAGTTCTTCTTTCCATTACGCCCAAAAAGATAACATCTTTTTATTTTTTACCCCCTTCATTTCGACCAAAAAGTGATCATCTTCTTTGTAATCTCGCCCAAAATGATGAAATCTGATCTCGTTACGCTCAAAATTCAAGTTGCATTCGTTTTTACCCCCAACAAAGTAAGATGTAATTTATCTAACCATGAGATCATCTCGGCCGAAATATAATTCTTTACGACCGATTCATTTTACCTGCAAAATAATTATAAAAATTACGTAAATTCCTCTTTAGTTAAAATATTCAAAACATTAATAATTAAAATTGATAAATCCGGAATTATGACTAAAAGTGACTAAAAATGATGCATGCCATAAACAAATTACAGAAAAAATAATCTAAAATATGTTGTATTTTGCATGCATCAAACTCCCCCAAGCTTAAAGTCTTGCTTGTCCTCAAGTAAAAATTCAAAACAAGGCTCAAGAAAGTTCCATCATAGCCTCCACATTGTCAACTAACTAATTTTCTCACACAGTTCTTCTACACACCTACTACTCAACATCTCACCACTTTCCATGCACGTAACTTCATAGAGGTTCTGAATGCTACACAAATTTAAACAATCTCAAATTCAGCCTTGTAGAAAAATAAATTGTCTGTCAAATAATATCATTAATATTGAACACATAAGTACTAATTGTGCTTATAACTTTTTTTTTTCCCTTTTTTTTTCAACTTTATTTTTAATCATTTTAAAAGTTCTAATCTTCAAGTAGGATTGCACAAGGAAGTCCATGTAGCGGGCTTTGGACTGATGACTCCCAGACCAGATGGCCTTATGGCAACAGGTGATAAGGCACCCCTCGAGTTTACTTGCCCGAACAACCAAGGTTCTGAATGAAGAGTTTGAACTTAGCCATGATTCAGTACTCATGTGCTTCTCCATATTCCATAAGATGGTCCATGTAGCAGGTTTTCGATCGACGGATCCTAGAGCAGTTGCCCTTAGGTCGCCAGGCATCAACCCCTACGGATCTAATTACCCGAACACATCTTGGTTCCGGATAACACTTTTGTACCTACACATAACTTTATTCTTTTTTTTTTCATTTGTTGGGGTTTAACTAACCCTTCTTTTTTTTATAAGCTTAAAAAGTACTTGATATGGTCAATAAGAAGGCTACTACTAATCAAGACTTAAAAGAAATAAATAAAAAAAGGCATGAATATGATTTTGTCGTCTAGTCATTCATAATTCTACTTAGCATGGGCACACAGTCTATAAGTTTGATACTGAAGTAGCAAGTGATAAGAAAGAAAAGTATTCAAATTTCATCAATTAACGACATGTCTTTGAACTTTTTACTAAAAGATAATTAAAATAGTAAGACAAGAGTTTGTAAGATGGTAGCAAAAATAAATGCATGCAATGGTATTTTTTAGAAAATTTTCAAATTTTTCAATTTTTTTGGATTGTTTTTTACAAATAGATGCAAACATAAGCAAATAGAAAGAAAGAAACATGCAATGCATGAAATGCAAACTCCCCCAAGCTTGAACCAGACACTGTCCTCAGTGTTAGGCCGGCAAGGGAAAGTAAAATAGACTTAATAAAAAGAAAAAATAATAAAGAAATGAAAAATAAAGAAAAGGAAAAAGACACAACCGGATTTACTGTCTACGGGGTGGCGATGGTGGATGGTAGCCGAGATTTTCTTGGCGCATATGATACTCATGGATGCGCCTCGTCATGCGCGCATGCTAATTCTGAAGGGATTCGAAGCGACCCTGACGATCATCCATATTTCTAAAATTGGCTCGAATGTTGGTCAACTCTTGGGCTTGTTGATGCATGCAAAATACAACATATTTTAGTTAATTATTTTAATTAAATTTTCTATAATTTGATCATGGCATGCATCATTTTTAGTCACTTTTAATCATAATTCCGGATTTATCAATTTTAATTATTAAATTCTCTGAATATTTTAATTGTGGATGGATTAACTAAATTTTGATAATTATTTTGCAGGAAAAATCAAGATTAAAATGAATTGTGCTGTATCGGCCAAAATTTAAAAGAATTTATCATTACGGCCGAGATTTGGCTTTACACCCAAGACGTTACGGTCGAGATTCAAAAGGAGTAACAAGTTTAAATTCTTTGTTACGGCCGAGATTTAAAGGGTGTAAAGATAAAATGAATTTTATCTTTTGGGCGTAATGGCATGAAGATGAAGGGTGTAACAATTAATTGATTTTATCTTTTGGGGGTAACAGGATAAGTTCCTTCCTTACGGCCGAGATTTGGAGGGAGTAAAAGGAATTTTTATCTTTTGGGAGTGATGAAAAGGAGTAAAGATAAAATAATTTCCTTACGGCCGAGACTCTAAGGGAGTAAAGATAAAAAGGATTTATCTTTGGGCGTAATAATAAAAGGATTTATCTTTGGCCGAGTTTATCTTATAATTTTAAAGTCAACCGTACGATGTTACGGCCGAGATCAAATTGAAGGCCGTCCGCACCCTATAAATACGTGAAGAATCCATCGTTTCAATTCGTGCTCTGAAGTTCAGGTTTCTTCCACGACGAGTCGTGAGCTCTGCAGGCTACGACCAAGAGGAGAGAGGTGCGACGGCTGGAGGTTGATCGCGACCCTGATCAAGTCCGAGAGGCTGCCCGACTGTCTGCCCAATTCGAGAGCTCTACTTCTATTTTGGGTGTAATTCTTTCGATTATTATTGTTATTTTGTTATTATCTCTCCAGAATTTCTAGGATGAACTCCATGTTTTTAGGATTATTATTTTAGGAGATTATTAATTGAAGGGAAATGCTTGGACCCCATTTTATTTGTTTTAATCTTTTCTGATCAATTATTAATTGTGCTTAATACTTTTATGTTAGTTAATTGAATTTCTGAATTAGGCTATACCAGTTTGTGGAGTGTTTAATTTTAGAATTCATTATACTAATTATAATTGATTTTATTTGGAATTAATAATTGACATAAATTTGATAACTAGTGTGGAGAATCAAGTTTGTGTGGTCTATTAATCTATACCAGTTTGTGGAGTGATTAATAGTCTAGAGTATTCAATTTAATGCATCTTAATTTTAATATGATTTTGGGGGTACCAGTCGTGGAGACTTCAATTCTTATTAAATTAAGATAGTTCTATATGATTAAATTGAGGGATGCCAGTCGTGGAGACCACAAGTTAATCATGTTAGATTACTTTAGGGAGACTCTAATCCATCTTTAAAGATTAAAATTATCTTTTATGGTTCAAATATTTGTCCTGATCTATTTTCATCCTAAGGCCTAACTTCAACACCACTATCTTATCTTTATTTTATTTTCTTTATTTTATTTTATAAAACTCATTTTCAAAATCCATGTTTTTTTCCTCTCTTATTAATTTAAAGATTCAGATATTGAATTAATAATATTCCTCGTGGGTTCGACACTTACTCCTTTTTACTATATTACTTGAGCGACTAGTGCACTTGCTAGCAAATTTTATTGTTACAATTACAAACGCATCAAGTTTTTGGCGCCGTTGCCGGGGAATATTTTATTAATTAATTTCTGATTTTTATGAATTATTAGGAGATGTAAATAAATTGTAAATAATTCTTTATAAATATGTATTAATTGTTTTAATTATTTTTGTGAATAAAATAACATTTTTTTTCTTTTGCAGACAAAGGTCACGATAATTTTTTTAATTTGTCTACTTTTGGTTTAAAATCCGACGCCGATTGAATTTTCCGAATTACACTGTCGACTTATGATTTTACGACCGAGATTTAATGTGTCGGCTTTACAATTTTTACGGCCGTAATGTTTTTATCCGAACATTGTTTTATGTCATGGAATTGATTTCGTTGTTTTACGGCCGTAGAGAATCTTCTTAATTCACTTTCGGCCGTAATGATTCAATTTTTTATTTTGGCCGAAACCCTATTTTTCTTTACGGCCTCGTGTTAACATCATCTCGGCCGATGTGACCTCATTTTAATTGACAATTTAATCTTTTTACGGCCGAGAATGATCTCATGTTTTCTTTTTTACGGCCGAGAATTGATCTCATGGTTTTACGGCCGTAAAATTTCTGAACATTTGTTATTACGCCATCTTACGACCTTTTAGACCAATTTATTTGTGATTTTTTCATTCTCGGCCGTAACATTATAATAGTTTGAACTTTTGATTTAACTTTGTTTTGGCCAAAGCGATTTAGTCTGTCTCGACCGTAATATATTTCTGAACGAATAAGTTTGATTTAATCTCATTTCGGCCGATTTATATGTGTTGATGTTTTACCTCACGTTCGACTTAATCGATTTACGACCGATATGAATCTTACTCGTCTTCGGCCGTAAAAAAATCGTCGACGATTTTTTTATTTCAATCGAACATCCTATTTAGTTTTCTGTCTTACGGCCGAAATTCCACGATAACTAGTTTGTTACGGCCGTAATTTAATTGGTTTACGCCTTCGACACTATTTCAATATTTTACGGCCGAACGAGCTTCGAATTACTAATCTAATTTCGGCCGTAAATCTATTTCTGTATTACGGCCGATCAATCTTATTTCCTCTCTGAAAATAATTTTTTATTATGTCTGATTATTAACTTTACGGCCGCAAATTAGTTCAGACTTATTTTGTGCCGTTTGTTACATCATCATAAATTCTTTCGGTCGATATTAATATTTGGTATTTGTATTGGTTTGAAGAACCTCCGTTTGCGGCCGTAATTAGGTTTCTAAAAAGTTCCTCTCGGAAATTAATTTTAATGACGAATTTTCAATTCTATCAGGACGAAAGACTTTATTTGTTAAAATCTCATTTCTCGTGACCTATTATCTGTATTTCTTCCTTCTTGTATATATATTTTATTTTATTCTTTTATCTTACTGAAAATTGGTTGTTGCAGGTACTAATTGAAAATTAAATCACAACCAATCCTGGAATCTTCTGATAAGCGCACTAGAAGTTCAAATCCACTATTGGAATTTGATCCTGAAATTGAAAGAACATATCGTCGAATACGAAGAAATATAAGAAAAATGGCGGAACAAGCACGCGACAATCAGATACTGGAGCAACAGAATGAACTGGTTCCACCACATAATAATCGGCGAGAAGATGAAGCAGAACTTTCTATGAGAGAATATGTCTCGGCCAGATACAGTGACCGAGAATCATGCATCGTGCTGCCTGATATTAACGCAAATAATTTCGAGATAAATCCCGCAATCGTGAGGATGATACAAGCATCCCAATTTGGAGGAGGATTTCATGAAGACCCTCACGATCACCTTGACAAATTTCTTGCTACTCTGAGCACCTTTAGAAATAATAATGTTTCTTTTGAAGTTATTCGTTTATTATTATTTCCTCAATCTTTATGTGACAAAGCTTCCACTTGGTTTAAAACTTTGCCTGCAGGATCGATTCATTCTTGGTTGGAGCTGGTAGAAAAGTTTGTTGGAAAATATTGTCCACCACAAAAGGCAGGAAAATATCGAAGGGAGCTGAGGGCATTTGTTCAAGACGATAACGAGACATTATATGAAGCCTGGGAACGATATAAGGAACTGCTGGCCAGAGTTCCTGACAATAGAATTCCAAAGTGGCAAGTGATGGAAGATTTCTACCATGGATTACGACCTGCAGATCAAGACAAACTCGACCAATCAGCAGGAGGGACAGTGCTAGGATCTAAACGTCCTAGTGAGATACAAGATATAATTGAAGCTGTAGCCCTCAAGTCGAGCCAAGAAAGGAGACCATCTCGCCAAACTCATGATGTGCATGCTACAGAAAGTAGAAATTCTTCTGAAGTAGTGACTCAGCTGGAGTCACTTAATAAAAAATTTGAGCAGATGATGTCATTAATGGTGTGCAACAACTGTGGAGGAGGACATGCGAGCAATTATTGCCCTCAAGGTAACATTTTTAATCCTGATCATATTGAAAATGCTAACTTTGTCTCAAATCCATTTTTCAGGAATAATGACTATGGTTGGAGGAACAATCAGAAGTTTCCTTACAGGTCAAATCAAGGGCAAGTTTTTGAGAAATTTCAGAATCAAGCTCATCCACAAAATTATACACTTTTGAGAAAGCAACAAGAAGCTCCTGTCCAACAATCAACTAATCCCATGGAAGAGATGATGGCAAGAGTTATTGACACTATGCATGCCATGCAGAAGACAATGGAAACAAGGGCAAACAATCAAGATGCTACAATCAGGAATTTAGAAATGCAATTAGGGCAGATGGCCAATATGATGGCAGGACGTGCACCAGGGACTCTTCCAAGCAATACAGAGAAAAATCCTAAAGAAGAGACCAAAGCTGTGACTCTTAGAAGTGGAAAACAATTGAGAAGTCTGAGATCAGATTCCCCGCAAAGAGTAATTGATCATAAAGAAGAAACTGAAGCATCAAAGACACAAGATCAGACTACTGTAGATATCAATCTGAAGAAAAGAGAAACTGACAATTCAAAAAATAAACATAAAGGATCTGCCCTATCCACAGAAATTTCGCAAAGAACAACTAGATAAGCAATTTTCTCGCTTTCTTGATATTCTGAAGTAATTATCTATTAATATTTCTTTTCATGAAGCTTTACAGATGATGCCGAGCTATGCTAAATTCATGAAGGATATATTATCCTCAAAAAGAAAGTTTGAAAACACTGGGAGAGTAATGTTGATATCGGAGTGTAGTGCCATTTATGATCGAGATATACCTAAAAAAATGAAGGATCCAGGAACCTTCACCATACCTTGCACTATAGGAAAATTCTTTTGTGCACAAGCTTTATGTGATCTTGGTGCTAGTATAAGTTTAATGCCTTACTCTATATTTGTGCAGCTAGGTTATGGAGAACTAGAAGAAACAAGCATTACTCTTCAATTTGCAGATTCTTCATGCAAAAGACCCCAAGGAATATTAAGAGATGTTTTGGTAAAAGTTGATAAATTTATTTTTCCTGCAGATTTTATTGTTCTGAATATGAAGGCAGATGAAAAAACCCCTATCATCCTCGGGAGACCATTTCTAGCCACAGGAAATGCACTTATAGACGTTCAACAAGGGATGCTCACACTTTGCGTCAACAACGAAGACATCACTTTCAATATAAAAAATTCTCTCAAACAACCTTTTGATCACTCATCCTGTTATGCTATTGATTCTATAGAAGATGACACGACTGATGCTTTTGATGATATTATTGCAGATTTTGTTTCAGATCCATATGCTAAGGAAGCTTTGGAAATGATGGAGGATTCTAGAGAAATTGTGGGAGAGGATAATGTGCCAATAACAACAGAGACATTCGAGGACGAAATTGAAAAATTGGATTGTCCTCCAAAATTCGAACTTAAAGAACTTCCATCTCATTTAAAATATGCTTTTCTTGAAAATAACACTTACCCAGTTATCATATCTGCTGACTTGACAGATGACATGGAGAATAAACTTCTGGAAGTATTAAGGCAACACAAGAAAGCAATTGCTTGGTCTATTTTAGATATCAGGGGAATCTCTCCTACAATTTGCATGCACAAAATTTTGATGGAGGACAATGCCAAACCAATTGCTCAATATCAAAGAAGGCTCAACCCAACTTTAAAGGAAGTTGTAAGAAAGGAGGTCATCAAACTCCTTGATGCAGGTATTATATATGCCATTTCTGATAGTTCATGGATAAGTCCTGTACAGGTAGTTCCTAAGAAAGGAGGAATCACTGTGGTAAGTAACAAAAATAATGAATTGGTGCATCAAAGAACAATTACAGGTTGGAGAGTCTGTATAGACTATAGGAAGCTTAATGATGCTACCAGCAAAGATCATTTTCCATTACCTTTTATTGACCAAATGTTGGAACGTGTTGCAGGTCATAGCTATTATTGTTTTCTAGATGGCTATTCTGGATACAATCAAATAGCAGTAGCACCTGAGGATCAAGAAAAGACAACGTTCACATGTCCATATGGAACGTTTGCCTATAGAAGGATGCCATTTGGTCTATGCAACGCTCCAGCAACATTCCAAAGATGCATGATGTCAATCTTTGCAGATATGAATGAGAAGATACTCGAAGTTTTCATGGATGATTTTACACTTTTTGGTAGCTCTTTTTATAACTGTTTGGATAACTTATCTCTAGTTTTGCAGAGATGTGAAGAAACGAATTTGGTCCTTAACTAGGAGAAATGTCACTTCATGGTTAAGGAGGGTATAGTTCTTGGCCACAAAATTTCAGAAAAAGAAATTGAAGTGGATAAGGCCAAGATAGATGTTATTGCAAATCTGCCTCCTCCAATCAATGTGAAGGGCATTCGAAGCTTCCTTGGGCACGCAGGATTTTATCGCCGTTTTATCAAAGATTTTTCAAAAATGGCTAAACCCTTAACTAATCTTCTTGCTAAGGACACAAAATTTGATTTTAATTCAGATTGTCTTGCTGCCTTTAATTTATTAAAGGAAATGCTAATTTCTGCACCTGTTGTTATTGCACCAGACTGGTCTCTACCATTCGAGTTGATGTGTGATGCGAGTGATGGTGCTATTGGAGCTGTGTTGGGGCAAAGAAAGGATAAAACATTTCATGTCATATATTATGCAAGCCGAACATTGAATGCTGCCCAACTAAATTATGCAACAACAGAGAAGGAGTTTCTTGCTATTATTTTTGCTTTTGACAAGTTTAGATCATATCTAATTTGTTCAAAAATCATTGTATACACAGATCATGCAGCCATCAAGCACTTGATGAGCAAACAAGATGCCAAACCTAGACTAATCCGATGGATACTACTTTTGCAAGAGTTCGATGTGGAAGTAAAAGACAAAAAAGGGACTGAGAACTTATTAGCTGATCACCTATCTCGGTTGGAGCCATCTCCAAGAGAAGTCACAGACATACTTGAAGAATTCCCAGACGAGAAACTTTTTTCTATCTCTACAATTTTTCAAATTTCTGACACTACACCATGGTTCGCTGATTTTGCTAATTAGCTTGTAGGACATTACATTCCAAAGGGCATGACCACTCATCAAAAAAAGAAATTCTTATCTGATGTCAAGAGTTATCACTGGGAAGATCCTTACCTTTTTCGATTATGTGCAGATCAAATAGTTCGAAGATGTGTTCACGAAGATGAGATTGATAATATCCTAAGTCATTGCCACGATGGACAAGCTGGAGGACACCTTGGACCCAATCGAACAGCGGCTAAGGTACTTGAATGTGGATTATATTGGCCAACCATTTACAGAGATGCAAGAAACTACTGTAAGTATTGTGACAAATGTCAAAGGACATGTAATATTTCCCGTCGAGATGAAATGCCGCTCACAAATATTTTACAGTGCGATATTTTTTATGTTTGGGGCATTGACTTTATGGGACCATTCCCTAAATCCTTTAACAACCAATACATCTTAGTGGCGGTTGATTATGTTTCCAAATGGGTAGAGCTGTAGCCACACCAACAAATGAGGCCAAGGTAGTTGCCAACTTTCTAAGAAAAAATATTTTTACTCGATTTGGAACACCTAGGACTATCATAAGTGACAATGGAACACATTTCTGTAATAAAATAATGTCAACTCTTCTTAATAGATTTGGAGTCAAACATTTTTTTAGTACACCATATCATGCCCAATCTTGTGGATAAGTGGAAATTTCAAATAGAGAGATAAAAAGAATTCTATAGAAAACTGTAAATTCATCTAGGAAAGACTGGTCTTTGAAATTAGATGATGCACTCTGGGCATATAGGACTGCTTTTAAAACACCCATAGGTACTTCTCCTTAAAAATTAGTTTTTGGAAAAGCATGTCACCTTCCTGTAGAACTAGAACACAGGGCTTATTGGGCAACAAAATTTTTAAATATGAATCTAAAATCATCACAATCTGAAAGGTTATTACAATTAAATGAGCTTGATGAATTTAGACAATATGCATACGAAAACAGCAAGCTATATAAAGAACGCACAAAAAATTTACATGACCTGCATATTAAACATAAAGAATTTTTACCCGGTCAACAAGTACTCCTTTATAATAGCAAACTCAGATTATTTCCTGGAAAACTTAAATCAAGATGGACCGAACCTTATGTTATAATTAATTGTTCAACCTATGGAACTTTTGAGATTGAATCATTAGACAAAAAACAAAGACTCAAAGTGAATGGACATAGATTGAAACTTTATCATAGTGGCACTTATTATCATAACCTTTCTATGATCACTCTTTATGATGTGTGAAATTTTCATCAGAACTAAGTCAAGCTGACGACTATAAATCAGAACTATTTTTATCCTTTTTATATTTCTTTAGATTTTGTGGTAATAGTTTTATTTTGTTGAGTCATCTGTGGAAGGAGAGACCTCGGACAATCGGCCAAGCTCTTACGACATGACCCTTCACGTTGGAAAGGTAAGTTTACGCCCGAAGTTTCATCTATAAATTTTGACCCCTTCCACGTCTTTGCAGATCTAAATCTTCGACCGAGCTTTACTTCTTACGGCCGAGGTTCTTCATCGACTTATGGACGAACGAAAAGCCATTACGGCCGAGCCTCTGTTCCTTACGGCCTAAGTCTCAACGCCAACCGCCGATCCTTACGCCCAAAGTTCCATGCCACCTGTTCTCCTTACGGCCGAAGTCTCACCATTACGCCCTGTGCGTTACGGCCAAACTTCCACGCCGATTTCGTTTTACGGCCGAAGAGCCGACACCGTCACCGCTGCTCCCTTACGGCCGAAGTTTCAACGCCCCTCTCACCATTACGGCTAGTTTCTTACGGCCGAGATTGCACGGCTGAGATCTTCATCAACAAAATTTTGCGGCCAAGCTTTTACGGCCGAGACTCTCCATTATCGGCCGAGATCCATCAATTATCGGCCGAGATCTCCTCTCACCGACACCATTTGCGGCCGACACCTTCATCGATATATATATTGAGGCCGAGCATCTCTCCACCGACAATAAATCCGGTTGTATCTTTTCCCTTTCCTTTATTTTTATTTCTTTAGCTTTTCTATATTATCTTTTTACTTTCCTTTGCTGGCTTAACACTGAGGACAGTGTCTGGTTCAAGCTTGGGGGAGTTTGCATTTCATGCATTGCATGTTTCTTTCTTTTTATTTGCTTATGTTTGCATCTATTTGTAAAAAAATTTCAAAAAAAAATGGAAAATTTGAAAATTTTCTAAAAAAATACCATTGCATGCATTTATTTTTGCTACCATCTTACAAACTCTTGTCTTACTATTTTAATTATCTTTTAGTAAAAAGTTCAAAGACATATTGTTAATTGATGAAATTTCAATACTTTTCTTTCTTATCACTTGCTATTTTAGTATCAGACTTATGGACTGTGTGCTTATGCTAAGAAAAATTATGAATGACTAGACGACAAAATCATATTCATGCCTTTTTATTTATTTTAAGTCTTGATAGTAGTATCCTTCTTATTGACCATATCAAGTACTTTTTGAGCTTATAAAAAACAAGGGTTAGTTAAACCCCAACAAATAATTAAAAAAAAATTAGCAAAAATTAACTGCTGGCCGAGAGCTTCTATCAACAATGATTTGTATATGTTTCTCATTTCATTTGATGTCAACCTTTGTAAATATGAGGAGCTAAACTCCATTTCTTCTAGGATAGGGTAGTAGTTTAGGTTAGTTATGGATGGAAATGGATTGAATTAATTTCTGCACTGAATCATTGCTGATTTCCAGATTTCAGAATTGTTTAGAATTAGTTCTTGCCATTGTTAGATCCCATTGTAATCTATAACTGAGAATTTATCATTCGATCTATCCCTAGTTCAGAAATGGATTAGAAATCAATATCAAGTTCTGAATTCTAATTTAATTGAAAGTTTTGATTTCTGAAATTTTGGTTTCTTGATTTTTCTGAATCTGAATTCCTGAACTTTTGAATCTGTTTGTCATTGTGGACCTGATTAATAGAGCAACTGAAAGGTTGATATTGTCCCCAATCTTGATAAAAAATGAATCAACATGTTTGGGATTCTTTACGATTCAAATCTGTTCACTGTTCCTAATATGATTTTGAAAACCTGAATTTTGATTCCCTGATTCCTGAATTTTCTAATTTCTGTGGATATCAGAATCTGTTCTTCATTTCTAACTTGATTAATTGGGTCATTGGAATGTTGTTATTACTCCTATCTTATTCAGGAATGAATCAAGATGTTAGGCATATCAATTTTGACTCAAATCAGATTGTTTTTCTGATTTCTAAACTGAAATCCTGAATTTTATCTTTTCTGATTTCTTGCTGGAATCTTGATGCGTTGTATTTGTAACAATAAATTTGCTAGCAAGTGCACTAGTCGCTCAAGTAATATAGTAATAGGAGTAAGAGTGTCGAACCCACGAGGAATATTATTAATTCAATATCTGGATTTATAAATTAATAAGAGAGGAAAAATATGGATTTTTGGAAAGAGGTTTTATGAAATAAAATAAAGAAAATAAGATAAAGATAAGATAATGGTGTTGAAGTTAGGCCTTAGGATGAAAATAGATCAGGATAAATATTTGAACCATAAAAGATAAATTTAATCTTTAAAGATGGATTAGGAATTTTCTCAAGTTATTAATTTACAAGATTAACATCACAGAGTCCATAAACTGGTAATTCTGCTATTTAATCCGGTAATTATTTTCCTGCAAAATAATTATCAAAATTTAGTTAATCCATCCACAATTAAAATATTCAGAGAATTTAATAATTAAAATTGATAAATCCGGAATTATGATTAAAAGTGACTAAAAATTATGCATGCCATGATCAAATTATAGGAAATTTAATTAAAATAATTAACTAAAATATGTTGTATTTTGCATGCATCAAACTCCCCCAAGCATGAAGTCTTGCTTGTCCTCAAGCAAAAATTCAAAGCAAGGCTCAAGAAAGTTCCATCATAGCTGCCACATTGTCAACTGACTAATTTTCTCACAAAATTCTTCTGCACACCTACTACTCAGCATCTTATCATTTTCCATGCACTTAGCTTCATAGAGGTTCTGAATGCTACACAAATTTAAACAATCTCAAATTCAGCCTTGTGAAAAAAATAAATTGTCTATCAAATAATAGCATTGATATTGAACACATAAGTACTAATTGAGCTTAAAAATTTTTTCTTTTTCTTTTCATTTTTCATCTTTATTTTTAATCATTTTAAAAGTTTTAATCTTCAAGCAGGATTGCACAAGGAAGTCCATGTAGCGGGCTTTAGACTAATGACTCCCAGACCAGATGACCTTAGGGCACCAGGTGATAAAGCACCCCTCGAGTTTACTTGCCCGAACAACCAAGGTTCTGAATGAAGAGTTCGAACTTAGCCATGGTTCAGTACTCCTGTACTTCTCCATATTCCACAAGATGGTCCATGTAGTAGGTTTTCGATCGACGGATCCCAGAGCAGTTGCCCTTAGGTCGCCAGGCATGAACCCCTAAGGATCTAATTACCCGAACACACCTTGGTTCTGGATAACACTTTTGTACCTACACATAACTTTATTCAACTTTTTTTTTTTAATTATTTGTTGGGGTTTAACTAACCCTTCTTTTTTATAAGCTCAAAAAGTACTTGATATGGTCAATAAGAAGTCTACTATTATCAAGACTTAAAAGAAATAAAAAGGCATGAATATGATTTTGTCGTCTAGTCATTCATAATTCTATTTAGCATGGGCACATAGTCCATAAGTTTGACACTAAAATAGCAAGTGATAAGAAAGAAAAGTATTCAAATTTCATCAATTAACGACATGTCTTTGAACTTCTACTAAAAGATAATTAAAACAATAAGACAAGAGTTTGTTAGATGGTAGCAAAAGTAAATGCATGCAATGATATTTTTTAGAAAATTTTCAAAATTTTCAATTTTTTTGGATTTTTTTTTATAAATAGATGCAAACATAAGCAAATAAACATAAAGAAACATGCAATGCGTGAAATGCAAACTCCCCCAAGCTTGAACTAGACACTGTCCTCAGTGTTAAGCTAGCAAGGGAAAGTGATACATACTCAATAAAAAGGAAAATTTAAAGAAACAAAAATAAAGAAAAAGGAAAAGACACAACCGGATTTACTGTCTGCGCGGTGGCGATGGTGGATGGTAGCCAGATTTCCTTGGCGCATATGATACTCATGGATGCGTCTCGTCATGCGCGCATGTTGATTCTGAAGGGATTCAAAGCGACCCTGACGATCATCCATATTTCTAAAATCAGCTCGAATGTTGGTCAACTCTTGTGCTTGTCGAAGTTGCTCTTCCTGAATAGCGTGCAACTGCCCTGACTGACGAAGTTGTTCTTCTTGAAAAGTGTAAAGCTCCCCTGCTTGACGAAGTTGTTCATCATACATTGATTCTCATAAGTTTTGCATGGAAGCATAGTTAGGTTGAGGTGGCGGAGGTGGATAGTAAGTCTGCTCTAGGGCTGAAGTAAAAGTGGGCTCCGGTGCTATATAGTGATTCTGCACAGGTTCTTGTAAAGGGGCAGATACTTGCATTGAATCGCGTTCCTCATAAGGAGTAGAAGGTATGAACGAGGAATCAGAAGAGCTCTCTTGTGCTGGAGATGGAATCGGAGAAGGCACCGGCATATAAGGTGAATGGACGGATGTGGCATATTGGGAAGCTGCCGGTGATGCAGCCTAGAATCCTTATTGCTGTTGAAGGTAGGGGTGGGCTGTCGCATAATCAGTAGAATCAAATCAGGAGAAAGGTTCATCCTGGTGTAGCTGTTCGACAGAGGTAGATGGTCCTGCAGGTGGGATTACTGGAGCTATGACCTGCCTAAAAAGGAGCCAATTATTTGGATTAATCGGCGTAAAAGCATCTCGATCTGAGCAGGGCACCTCCTGATGGTGGCCTTTAAAAATAAAAACTTTGATCCCTGAGTTGTTGGTCTTCACGAGACCCATAGCCTGAATGGTCCTACGAGTGAGGTGAGTGTTTCCTGGCACAGCTTCAAGATCATCCAAGTCAAGTTGTAGGTGCTGAGCGATAGGTGTGAGAAGGGCACCCATATTAATGCTACCGCCACGATGAGTAGTGCGGCGCTGGAATCGACAAATGAGGAAGGCACCCACATTAACAGGAGTTCTATGAAGTATGCTGTGGATGAGATATAACTCTCCTTCTGAGACGGCACCATCATTATCACTGCGTCCACTTATGGTGTTGCTTAGCATGCGATGGACGTAGCGCAGAACAGGATTCTGAATTGAGCTATCTTTAGCAGTGTTCCAAACCAATCGGTCTTCTTCTGTTATCTGTTTCCAAAAAATTTCAGCATCAAAGTCAGCAGGTACAAAAAGAGATCCATGGTTGGGAAATCCATAGATATTATTAATCTCTCCTAGAGTGAGAGTAAATGGTCGTCCATAAAGTTGGAATGAAATGCGGGGCTGATCATAGTTCCTGCCATCTAAATTAAAGATTTCCAGAGATGAGAGGAATTCCATAATTAGTACTTCATAAGTTGGCCACCAAGAATGCACAAAGTCAGATAGTCCAATTTGATAAAATAATAGATGAATATTTGTAAGTAAATTATACTCCCTCAGCAATTCAGTATCTGAAAATCTGGTGGCATGAATTCGAATATCACACATCCGTTCATATCGAGCTTGATACTCCGGCTTAGTCCAATAATAATCTCCGGGGTAGGAGATTAATTGTGAGGGCTGTGGGGCCGGCTGAGCATTCGGATGTCGTCGTTCGTGATGTCCCCTCCATATATTAGCAAATCGCCTCATTTTTATCTGGACAAAAATCAATAAAGAAAAGGTGCCGGCTCGGTGGAAGCTCGGCCGTAAGGTAGAGAGGATGAGGGACCTCGGCTGAGGTGGTGATTTTTGTAGATTTTGGCCGTAAGGAATGGTGGTGTGGCTCTGATGTTCGGCCGTAAAGGCTCGGCCGTAAGGAGTCAGCTCCGGTGGAAACTCGGCCGTAATAAGTGTCGGCCGTAAGGTTGATGAAGGACTTCGGCCGTAATTGATGAAGCTCGGCCGGAGATTTGAGTTTGGCCGTAAGAAGTTGGAGGCGTGACTCGGAACTTCGGTCGTAAGAGTAGATGAACCTCGGCGGTAAGGAGTTGATGTCGATGAATTACCTTGGAGTTTGGCCGTAAGGTAGAGAGGATGAGGAACCTCGGCAGTAAAGAAGTCTCGATGCGCGGTGTTAAGGCTCGGCCGTAACGCAGATGGTAGGTGCGCGGTGGCTCGGCCGTAACGCACTCGGGGCGTAATGGGTCATCTCCGGTCCGCGTTGTGGAAGACCGGCCGTAAGGATCAGGCGCGGTGCTTTTGGGCGTAAGGATCGGCGTAATGGTGTTGAGACTTCGGCCGTAGAGGCTTGGCCGTAATGCACAGAGGGTGGCGCGGTGTTGAGGCTTCGGAACTTCGGCCGTAAGAGATAGATGAAAGGGCGAGGCGGTGATTGATCTGCATAACACGAGAAGGGGTAAGTATTTTATAGATGAATTTATGGGGGTAATACCTGTTCCGACAGCGCGCAGTGAAGGGTCAAATCCGGTCGTAAAAACATGCATTTTTTTTTCGATTGGACTTGTGCATGCAGATGTGCTGTCGTGTCATTCTCGTCCGTGCATAACACCTCGGCCGTAAGAAGGCATCTGGTGTGATCCTCGGCCGTAACGATGTGGCGTCTTGTCATGTCTGTTGGAATCTTTACGGTGTGGTCATCGAGGTGATTCTCGGCCGTAACGAGGAATGGTGGCAGTTTGTCTTGTCATGTCCGAGCTTGATGCATGTGTGACAACTCGGCCGTAATGCACACGTAGTGTGTGTGGTAGGGCGTAACGAGGGTGGCAGGGCGTAATGTCCGAGCTTCGGCCATAGAGAGCACAGGTGGCAGGGTGTAATAGCCTCGTCTTGTCACGTGGAGGGAATCAATTCTTGGAATTTACGCCCATGCTTGGAGTTGACGCCCCTGAGTTTATCTCTCCTTACAAACATTAAATATTAATTAAATTAAATGACTCCATAATAAAATAAATGTCCAATTATAATTAAAAATAAAACTATCACCGAAACTAAGATATTAATTAACAACTAATTAGACTAATCTAAAAAAATGAAAAAAATAAAAATAAAAAGTATAGAAATAGTTTTGATTTATAGTCGTCTGCTTGACTTAGTTCTGATGAAAATCAAGGCCTATTTTGCTCTTCCCCTCTTGGATTTTTCTCTGTGTTGCTTGGGAGAGAGCCCGGTGTACGTCCAGTTAGTTGTGCCGCCATCTGGCCCAGTTGTCTTTCCAGATTTCGAATTGATGCATCCTGACTCGTGGCTCTAGATTCCATATTCTTCTGCAATGCTTGCATTGTGTCTATGATCTGTGCCATCATCTCCTGCATATGATTTGATGATTGATGTTGGGGAGTATCAGGTTGCCTTTTCAGTATATAATCTTTTGATGGACCAGAAGATTGGCCTTGGTTCTGATTATAGGCAAACTTCGGATTATGTCTCCAACCATAATCGTTGTTCCTGTAAAATGGATTGGAAATAAAGTTAGCATTTTCAATTTGATTTGAATCTGAAGTGTTACCTGTAGGGCTATAATTGCTAGAATTTCCCATTAGTGACATCATCTGCTCGAATTTTTTATTAAGTGACTCCAGCTGAGCCACTATTTCTGAAGATTGTATTCCTTGTGTAGCATGTACATCATGAGTTCGGCGAGGTGGTCTCCTTTCTTGACTTGACTTGAGTGCTACAGCTTTAATAATATCTTGACTTGACTTCAGTACTGTCCCTCCTGCTGATTGATCGAGCTTATCTTGATCTGCAGGTCGTAATCCATGGTAGAAATCTTCCATCACTTGCCACTTTGGAATTCTATTATCAGGAACTCTGGCCAGCAGTTCCTTATATCGTTCCCAGGCTTCATATAACGTCTCGTTATCGTCTTGAACAAATGCCCTCAGCTCTCTTCGATATTTGCCTGCCTTTTGTGGTGGACAATATTTTCCAACAAACTTTTCTACTAGCTCCAACAAAGAATGAATCGATCCTGCAGGCAAAGTTTTAAACCAAGTGGAAGCTTTGTCACGTAAAGATTGAGGAAATAATAATAAACGAATAACTTCAGAAGAAACATTATTATTTTTAAAGGTGCTCAGAGTAGCAAGAAATTTATCAAGGTGATCGTGAGGGTCTTCATGAAATCCTCCTCCAAATTGGGATGCTTGTATCATCCTTACGATTGCGAGATTTATCTCAAAATTATTTGCGTTAATATCAGGCAGCACGATGCATGATTCTCGGTCATTGTATCTGGCCGAGACATATTCTCTCATAGAAAGTTCTGCTTCATCTTCTTGCCGATTATTATGTGGTGGAACCAGTTCATTTTGTTGCTCCAGTCTCTGATTGTCGCGTGCTTGTTCCGCCATTTTTCTTATATTTCTTCGTATTCGACGATATGTTCTTTCAATTTCAGGATCAAATTCCAATAGTGGATTTGAACTTCTAGTGCGCTTATCAGAAGATTCCAGGATTGGTTGTGATTTAATTTTCAATTAGTACCTGCAACAACCAATTTTCAGTAATATAAAAGAATGAAATAAAATATATACAAGAAGAAAGAAATTCGGATAGTAGGTCACGAAAATGAGTTTTTAACAAATAAAGTCTTTCGGCATGATAGAATTTGAAAATTCATCATTAAAATTAATTTTCGAGAGGAACTTTTCAGAAATTCTTCAAACCAATACGAATACCAAATATTAATATCGACCAAAAGAATTTATGATGATGTAACAAACCGCACAAAATAAGTCCGAACTAATTTGCGGCCGTAAAGTTAATAATCAGACATAATCAAAAATTATTTTCAGAGAGGAAATAAGAGTGATCGGCCGTAATACAGAAATAGATTTACTGTCGAAATTAAATTAGTAATCCAAGGCTCGTTCGTCCGTAAAAATCATAAAATAGTGTTGATAGGGGTTCAACGTGAAGGCGTAAAAAACTGAAGTTGACAACCTTGGTCGTAAAATAGAACAGGGTTTCGACCGAAATAAAAATCGGACGAAACGTCGACAAAATGACTCATTATGGCCGAGGAAGAGGATAATTCATATCGGCCGTAAAACAATGAGAATTAAGTCGAACGTGATCGTTGATGGCCGAGAAAGAAAAAATCACAAATAAATTGGCCGAAAATGTCGTAATATGGCGTAAAAACAAATGTTCAGAAATTTTACGGCCGTAAAATCATGAGATCAATTCTTGGCCGTAAAAAGAAAACATGAGATCATTCTCGGCCGTAAAAAAAAAAAGATTAAATCGTCAATTAAGACGAGGTCACATCGGCCGAGATGAAGTCAACACGAGGCCGTAAAGAAAAATAGGGTTTCGGCCGAAATAAATAATTGAATCATTACGGCCGAGAATGAAAGTTGAAACTGATTCGAATAGGGCATAAAAAAATTTAAACCATCGATAAACCGGCCGAAACAAGGTCAAATCAATATCCATTACTCATGGCGTAAAACAACGTTCGGATAAAAATATTACGGCCGTAAAGATTGAAAGTTTAGAACTCAGAAATCATTCATTGCGAGGCCGTAAAATTAATAAAGGCGACACATCAAATTAAAGTCGTAAATCCATAAGTCGACAGTGTAATTCGGAAAATCCAATCGGCGTCGGATTTTAAACCGAAAGTAGATAAATTAAAAAAAATGTTGTGACCTTTATCTGCAAAAGAAAAAAATTAGATTATTCACAAAAATAATTAAAACAATTAATACATATTTATAAAGAATTATTTACACTTTATTTACATCTCCTAATAATTCATAAAAATCAGAAATTAATTAATAAAATATACCCCGACAACGGCGCCAAAAACTTGATGCGTTGTATTTGTAATAATAAAATTTGCTAGCAAGTGCACTAGTCGCTCAAGTAATATAGTAATAGGAGTAAGAGTGTCGAACCCACGATGAATATTATTAATTCAACATCTGGATTTATAAATTAATAAGAGAGGAAAAATATGGATTTTTGAAAAGAGGTTTTATGAAATAAAATAAAGAAAATAAGATAAAGATAAGATAATGGTGTTGAAGTTAGGCCTTAGGATGAAAATAGATCAGGATAAATATTTGAACCATAAAAGATAAATTTAATCTTTAAAGATGGATTAGGAATTTTCTCAAGTTATTAATTTACAAGATTAACATCACAGAGTCCACAAACTAGTAATTCTGCTATTTAATCCGGTAAATCAAACTACCTTAAATTTAATCAAACCTAAAGTCCCACAAACTGGTATTCGTCAAATAAGATTGAAATTAAGATGCATTAATATGAAAATCCTAGACTATTAATCACTCCACAAACTGGTTAGTTTAACAGACCACATAAACTTGATTCTCCACACACTAGTTATCAAATTTGTCAATTATTAATTTCACATAAAATCAATTAATTTAATTAATGAATTCTAAAATTAAATAATCCACAAACTGGTAAGTACTCAATTCAGAAATCTAAGTAATTAAATTAAAAGCATTAAGCACAATTAACTAACTGATCAGAAAAGATTAAAACAAATAATATAGGGTCCAAATAGTTTCCCTTCAATAATAATCTCCTAAAATGAAATAAATAAAAATATGGAGTTCATCCTAGATATTCTGGAGAGATAATAACAAAGTAATAATAATTGGAAGAATTACACCCAAATAGACAAAAGTCGAAGCTTCGGATCACGGGTAGACAGTCGGGCAGCCTCTCGAATTTGATCAGGGTCGCGATCAACTTCCAACCGTCGCACCTCTCTCCTTTTGGTCGTAGCCTGCAGAGCTCACGACTCGCCGTGGAAAAAACCTGAACTTCAGAGCACGAATTGAAACGACGGATTTCTTCACGTATTTATAGGGTGTGGACGGCCTTCAATTTGATCTCGGCCGTAACATCGTACGGTTGACTTTAAAATTATAAGATAAACTCGGCCAAAGATAAATCCTTTTATCATTACGCCCAAAGATAAATCCTTTTTATATTTACTCCCTTAGAGTCTCGGCCGTAAGGAAATTATTTTATCTTTACTCCTTTTCATTACTCCCAAAAGATAAAAATCCTTTTATCTTTACGCCCAAACAATTTTATCTTTACACTTTCATATATCGGCAAAAACGGATGATTTCAATTGCCATTACCCCCTCCAAATCTCGGCCGTAAGAAATTATTTTATCTTTACTCCCAAAGAGATAAAATTCCTTTTACTCCCTCCAAATCTCGGCCGTAAGGAAGGAACTTATCCTGTTACCCCCAAAAGATAAAATCAATTAATTGTTACACCCTTCATCTTCATGCCATTACGCCCAAAAGATAAAATTGTTTTTATCTTTACACCCTTTAAATCTCGGCCGTAACAAAGAATTTAAACTTGTTACTCCTTTTGAATCTCGGCCGTAACGTCTTGGGTGTAAAGTCAAATCTCGGTCGTAATGATAAATTCTTTGAAATTTTGGCCGATACAGCATAATCCATTTTAATCTCGATTTTTCCTGCAAAATAATTATAAAAATTTAGTTAATCCATCCACAATTAAAATATTCAGAGAATTTAATAATTAAAATTGATAAATCCGGAATTATGATTAAAAGTGACTAAAAATGATGCATGCCATGATCAAATTATAGAAAATTTAATTAAAATAATTAACTAAAATATGTTGTATTTTGCATGCATCAAATCTGTTTTACCAATTGAATCCCCTGATTTCTTCCAACCACTGAGAGGTGAACTTTAGGGATGTCTTGCAGTCCAGAGATGGGTCAAGAATCAGTTGGCAAACCAGAATTCCATTGGTTTATGATTCTGATTTCCTGAATTTGCTGAATTCTATTTGCTAATTTCTGTTTATGATTTCCAATTGTATTCTGATTTCCTTTGTTAAGCCTCAACTTAATCCACTGCTGAGAGATTGTCATTAGGTCATCCTTGAGATCCAGAGATGGGCCAAGGAGCAATGGAAATTGTGAAATCCTTTGGTCATATGCTTTGCACTTCCAATTGAATTGTGTTTGTGTGTATTTCATTTTATTTTGCAACCGAGAGGTTGAATCTAAATACCCCTGGAATTCAGAGATGAATCAAGGAGCACAAGCATCATAATTGGGTAGATTTCATCCTGGTTTGATTGATTGGAATGATTCCATCTTTTTATGATTGTTATTTCAAGTTATCATTCCAGAATTCTTTGAATTGAAAAAAATCAGCATTGGATTTTCATTTGAGCTGAATGATAACTTGATTTTCAGTGTGGATCCTCTATTGATTCAATCTAGCTAACAACTATATGAGAATATGTTGCTTAGTTAGATGCCAATTGAGCTGTGGGAACAACCATTTTCAGATTGAATCAAAAGTTGGACATTTAATGATAACTTGATCCATTCCATCCTTAATTAATTTAGATGAACCCCAAATCCTAGAAGAACCTTCCTCATTGATAGTTAAACCTTTCTAGCCATTAATTTAGCATTTATAATTCAGTTTTGCAAACATTTTCAAAATCCCAAAATCTGTTATCATTCTGCACTTGTTAAAAAAACTGTTTTCACTTCCAATTAAAAATCTATTTTTGCCACCTTACTTAGGATTAATCTAAACTATTTTTAGGTAGTTTAGAACTTCAAATCTTTGTGGATACGATAACTTGATCTACTACAACTTACCTGTGCACTTGCAGCTAGTGAGTTGGGAGACCAAAAATTTTAAAAAATTTGACCTTTTCTTTAATTTCAGCAAGTTATCACTAGAAAACCCAAATTTCACTTTCAAGTTTTTGTCGCCGTTGCCGGGGATTTGAGGTCAATTAGGCTAACTTAGATAGTTTAGATTAGTTTTAGATTAGTTTTTAGTTTATTTGTTAGGCTAATTTTCAATTTTTGTAAGTTATCATTTTTAACTTTTCACTTTTGTCTAGTTTTCATTTCTTTCTTGAATTTTATACTTCTGAATCTCTTTATGCAGGACTTGGACCATCAAGAGGAACATTACCAATCAGATCTTAAACCTGAAAGAAGATTTCTAAGAAGAAGGAGATTCCAAAGGCTCGAGGCAAAGAGAAGGATATTTGAAGAAGAAGAGGAAGAGGCATACAACCCTGAATTTGAAAGAGTTGTGAATCAGAATATGGCAGCTCCTAGAACTCTTAGGGACTGTTATTCACCAAGCAATGCAAGGAATCAACCAGGGGGAGGAGCCTTAGCACATGTGGCAAACTTTGAAGTTAATCCAGCCTTGATTTCAATGATTAGGCAAAGTCAGTTTGTGGACTTGGGACTGAAGATCCAGCTTGTCATTTGGACAATTTCAAGGAGATATGCAGCACAGTGAACTTCAATAATATCCCCATGAATGCAGTATATATGAGATTGTTTCCCTTCTCACTCAAGGACAAGGCCAAGAAATGGTATAAAGGATTGAATCCTGAAGAGGTGGCCACTTGGGAATCAATTGTTCAATTATTTCTTTCAGAATTCTTCACTCCTTCAAAGATTGACAACTTCAGGGACCAAATAGTCAGATTCTATCAGTTGGACCAAGAAAACATTTGTGAGGCATGGCAAAGGCTTCAAGGGTTGTTAAAAGCATGTCCCCACCATGGATTTGAAAAGTGACAATTAGTCAACTATTTTCATAAGGGATTGAACTACCCTAGCAAGGTGGCCTTGGACACTGCAGCAGGAGGTATCTTTGCATCCAAGAATATAGATGAAGCTTACCAACTGATAGAGAACATTGCAAAGAACCATCACTTCCTCACACATGATAGAACCAAAAGGCCTCCTATGGATAATTCAGTGAACCAATTGTCATTCCAATTTGAAGAGGTGTTGTACAAGACTTTGGAGAGATTAAACTTAACTCCCAATGGCAATAGGGACTCAAATCCTGAAACAAGGTGCTGTGTATGTGGGAATCAAGGTCATGTGTCAGAAAATTGCAATTTGATTATGCAACAAGTGGAGCAAACAATAGATCAAATCAATGCTGTGGGAAATTATGGAATTAAATCTCCTGCTAAATTCTACACTCCAGAAAACAAGAATCATCCATACTTTTCTTACAAGGGAAACAACTATCAAGGAGCTCCTATGCAGAATCCTAATTGGCAGCCAAAGATTCTGCCTAGAAACCAACAATTTCCGTATCCAAATCAGTCCCAAGGTGTTCAAGTGCAAAGACCTCCTTTTGAGCAACCACCACCAACTCAACCTTCTCAATTTTCAAAAATAGAGGAGATGCTGCAACAAATTCTGAAGAAGCAAGGCAATCAGGAGGAGGCAATTCTGAAAATGAATTCTAGACTTGATACCATTGAGAACCAAGTTGCTCAACAACCTAGCACCTCAGCTAGACCTCCTTTATTCTTTCCTGGACAGCCAGAGATGAATCCAAAGGAGCAAGCAAAGGCCATCCAGCTTAGGAGTGGAAAGATGGTGGAGGAACCAATGAAGAAAGTTGATGAAAATTAAGACAATTCAGATTCAAGAGTTGCTGAAAAGCCAAGTGAACAGCCAAGTGAGGAAATTAGGAATTCAAGCCCTGAAATTAAAGCAAATACAAGGTTTTTGACAAAGTACCCTTCCCTCAAAGGCTAATCAAGGCAAGACAAGACCAGCAATATGAAAAATTTTTGGAAATCCTGAAGAGCTATACATAAATGTTCCTTTTATTGAAGCCATCCAGGAGATGCCATCATATGCAAAGTTCCCCAAAGAAATTCTAACCAAGAAGAGAAGAGTGTTGGAGCATGAGACAATTGCATTGATTGAAGAGGCTTCTGCAATTATCCAAAACAAGTTGCCTCCAAAGCTCAAGGATCAGGGAGCTTTTCAATTCCATGTGAGATAGGGAATAGAAAAATTCAAAGAGCCATGTGTGACTTGGGAGCTTCTGTGAGTGTCATACCCTTATCATTGTGCAGGAAACTTAAAGTTGGGGACTTGAAGCCAACAAATATGTCCCTTCAGCTGGCAGATAGATCCATCAAATATCCACATGGGATTATTGAGGACATACCCCTCAAAGTTGGTAAATTCTATATTCCAATTGATTTTATTGCATTGGATATGGATGAAGATGTGAATACCCCCATTCTCCTTGGGAGGCCCTTTCTAGCCACTGCACGGGCTATAATTAATGTTAAGGAAGGGAGATTGACCTTCCAAATTGGAGAGGAGAAGATTGAATTCAATTTGGCACAAGTTATCAGTAGGCCAAGTTTTTTTAGAAAAGGATTTTAAAGATGGGCAGCTAGATCAAGTGGTGGAGCAGGTTTCAGCCATAATTCCCATTGAAGATCCATTGCAAAGGTGTCTAATGTTTGACGATTTGAGAGAATTGGAAGATCCAGAAGCTATGGCATACAAATCAGTGCTGAACTCTTCAATATCAGTGGAAAATGCAGGAATTCAGGGGGAATTACAACAGGTTATCACTGCTAAAATCCAAGGCAAATCAGCTCAAGTCAATTCCTACTTGGAACTCAAGCCTCTTCCTAGCAATCTAAAGTATGAATTTTTGGGGGAGAATTCAAATTTTCCTGTTATCATTAATGCTAATTTACCTCAGGATCAGGTGGAAGAGTTGCTGAAAAGGTTGAAACTGTATAGAGAGGTGATAGGCTACTCAATTGAAGACATCAAGGGTATTAATCCCTCCATTTGCATGCACATGATCCCTATGGAGGATAGCTACAAGCCCTCCATTGAATGTCAAAGGAGACTCAACCCAACCATGAAGGAAGTGGTAAAGAAAGAAGTATTGAAGTTGCTGAATGCAGGAATCATATACTCCATTTCAAATAGTGAGTGGGTCAGTCCAGTGCAGGTGGTACCAAAAAAGGGAGGAATCACAGTGGTGAAGTCAGATTTAGATGAATTGATATCCACAAGGACCATTACAGGTTGGAGGATGTGCATTGACTTCAGAAAGTTAAACAATGCCACAAGAAAGGACCATTTCCCATTGTCATTCATTGATCAGATGTTGGAGAGGTTGACTAGGCATTCCCATTTCTGTTATCTTGATGGGTATTCAGGTTTCTTACAAATTCCAATTCACCCTCAAGATCAACACAAGACCACATTTACTTGTCCATATGAGACTTTTGCCTATAGGAGAATGCCCTTTGGCTTATGCAATGCACCTGCCACCTTTCAAAGGTGTATGATGTCTATCTTTTCAGACTTTATTGAAGAAATTATGGAAGTTTTCATGGATGACTTTTCAGTATATGGAGACTCATTTGATGCTTGCCTAGAAAACTTGACCAAGGTGCTACAAAGATGTAGAGAGTCCAACTTGATTCTAAATTTGGAGAAGTGCCATTTTATGGTCCAAGAAGGAGTTGTCTTAGGATATGTGGTCTCAAGCAAAGGCATTGAAGTGGACAAGGCAAAAATTGAGGTGATTGAGAGGCTACCACCACCCACAAGTGTCAAGGCAATTAGGAGTTTTTTGGGGCATGCAGGCTTCTACAGGAGGTTTATTAAAGATTTCTCCATGATAACAAGGCCCCTCACCAAGTTGCTGGCCAAGGATGCTGAATTTCTTTTTGATGATGAGTGTATGAAGGCATTTATGAAGTTGAAAGAAGCCCTCACCTCAGCTCCTATTGTGCAGCCACCTGATTGGACCCTTCCTTTTGAAATCATGTGTGATGCTTCAGACCAGGTTGTAGGGGCAGTCTTGGGACAGACCAAGGACAGAAGGCACCATGTCATATGCTATGAAAGCAAGACTCTAGATGAAGCCCAAATCAATTATGCAACTACTGAGAAAGAACTTCTTGTTGTGGTGTATGCATTTGACAAATTCAGGCCCTACTTGGTTGAATCTAAATACCCCTGGAATTCAAAGATGAATCAAGGAGCACAAGCACCATAATTGGGTAGATTTCATCCTGATTTGATTGATTGGAATGATTCCATCTTTTTATGATTGTTATTTCAAGTTATCATTCCAGAATTCTTTGAATTGAAACAAAATCAGCATTGGATTTTCATTTGAGCTGAATGATAACTTGATTTTCAGTGTGGACCCTCTATTGATTCAATCTAGCTAACAGCTATATGAGAATATGTTGCTTAGTTAGAGGCCAATTGAGCGTTGGGAACAACCATTTTCAGATTGAATCAAAAGTTGGACATTTAATGATAACTTGATCCATTCCATCCTTAATTAATTTAGATGAACCCCAAATCCTAGAAGAACCTTCCTCATTGATAGTTAAACCTTTATAGCCATTAATTTAGCATTTATAATTCAGTTTTGCAAACATTTTCAAAATCCCAAAATCTATTATCATTCTGCACTTGTTAAAAAATTTGTTTTCACTTCCAATTAAAAATCTGTTTTTGCCACCTTACTTAGGATTAATCTAAACTATTTTTAGATAGTTTAGGACTTCAAATCTTTGTGGATACGATAACCTGAGTCTACTACAACTTACCTGTGCACTTGCAGCTAGTGAGTTGGGAGACCAAAAATTTTAAAAAAATTGACCTTTTCTTTAATTTCAGCAAGTTATCACTAGAAAACCCAAATTTCACTATCAGATCATCGAGTGCGCATTCTCCTCCTGTGCCGCCAAAATTGCGAGGTCGATCTCCTTTTCTTTACCCTTCGAGTCTTCCTCCTTTGGTTTGTTCTTCGACACGTTTGCGAGCGGCGCTCGGACTCCTTGTTGCTTCAGAAGCGCCCGCATCTTGATCTGTCACAACCCGAAACTATTCCTGCCATTGAACTTCTCCACGCTCACGTTGTGCGACGCCATCTCTCTATTGATTGAGAATCGCTGACAAATCCTAAGACGCTGATACCAGTTTGTTACGAAAAGAGGGAGAAAAGGGATCGCACGAACACAGAAGAACGCGATGGAAAAATGGCGACGGCTCTCTTTAATATGGAATACAATGATTACAAGGATGGGTCTCTTTCTAGACCCCTAGGGAGTTTAATAGGCACTACCTTTGACATATGATAGAAATTACATACGGACTTGGACTCTAAATACATCCACTGAAAATAGGACACCTATCTCGTGATAAGGAAATAAATTAGACCCCCGTAGGGAAATTCTGCTGAAGCACCTGACTATGTAGGAGGACTGATAGTGAAATTGAGGAGTATAATGATAACTTGCTAAATTTTGGGTCAAAAGTACATTTTTCCAATTTTTGTTTCAACTCCCTAACTCACTCTCTACTGCAGTGTACAGGTCAATTGTAGTAACCCTAAATGTCATATCCACAGTGATTTGAAGTCCTACACTACCTAAAAATAATTTAGACTAATCCTATTTAAAGTGGCAAAAATAGATTTTAAAAGAAGTGAAAATAGATTTTTCTTTTGGAATGCATAATGATAACTTGTTGTAGATTGCTGAAAAGTTGATTAAACTGAATTGTAAATGCTAATCTAGAGTCTAAAAGGATTTATCTATCAACGAGGAAGGTCCTCCTAGGAGTTGGGGTTCATCAAATCTAATTATGGATGAAAATAGACAAGTTATCATTTTTTAGTCAAATCCAATTCAACTTTCATTATGGCTGTTTTCACATCTTAAATTGACCAGAACTAAATAATATATTGTCATATGATTGTTAGCCAAGTTGAATTAGAAAAGGATCCCCACTGAAAATCAAGTTATCATTGAGTTCAATCCAAGTCACTTTGCTGATTTTTTGGTAATTCAATCAAATCTGAAATGATAACTTCTAGATTGCACTTTAAAAATGAAAGAAATGCTTCAATCAACTAAACTGGGATGAAATTAATCCAATATTAATGCTAGTGTTCCTTGGTTTATCTCTAAACTAGAAGAGGACTTTGATTCAACCTCTCAGTTGCAATTAAAAATGAAGTCCACACTTAACACTAATTAGTTGGAACCAACATGCATGGATTCACAACTTAGGAAATCAGAAATTATCATTGCTCCTTGGCTCATCTCTAAATCTCAAGGAAGGCCTTAAAACAATCTCTCAATGGTGGATTGAAGTGGGGCTTAACAATGGACAATTATATTTCCTGAAATCAGGGAAATTAGCAATCAGCAATGCATAAAAATCAGAAAAACTAATGGCAAGTGCAGAATTGAATCATAGGATTGTCAAAGTTTCTTAATTCAATCCTGAACAAGATTGGGATATATGACAACCTCTCAATTGCTCAATTAATTCAGTTCCCAAGTGACAAACATATTCAATAGTTCTGAAAAAAATCAGAAATCAGATTGGTTCAGAATTCAGAAATAAAATGAGATATTAGATTATCAACTAGTTTGGAGTTCAGGACTTGTCAAGGTTTCTTAATTCATTTCTGAACAAAGATTAAACCACATGATAACTTCTCAGTTGCAATGCAAATAGGACCTTCCAATGACAAGGTCATATCCATAACAATTCAGATTCAGACAACTCAGAAAATCAGGAAAACAGAAATCAGATTTTCAATCAAAAAGGAATCCAGAAACTTGGCATGGGTTCTTTTCTCATTTCTAAACAAAGATTAGACCAAATGACAACTTCTCAGTTGTAAATACAAGTAGGGTCTTCCAGTGACAAGATCAGATTCATTACAATTCAGATTCAGAAATCAAATGATTCAGTGCAGGAAAATTGAACTTATCCCTAATCCATCCACAATATACATTAGACTACTACCCTATCATAGGAGGCATGGGATTTAGCTCCACATATTTACAGAATCAGATACAAAATGTAGTAAAGAACAGAAGGAAGTCATCTGGATTGAAGCTTGTCGAGACATCTCCTTGCAGTACTTCAGCTCCTAGTTCAAAACCCTTGCTTCCTTCTCCAAAACCTCCAATGGCCAGCCTCCCTAGTTCCTCTAGAAATTTTCCTTTATATATGTGTCATATCCACCATTTGATCAACATCATAATGTTCTATTTCCCTGATTTTAGCTATCTGTCCAATGGTCCTGGAATCCCTGCAGAAGATAGCTTTTCTGGACAGCAAAAGTAGGTGGTCCCCCCCACCTTTTTCCAACTTTTTGCACTTGTTCTCCCTACTACAAAAGATAGAACACCAAGCATCCAAGTCCTCAAATTGGAAATGAACAAATAAGGATAAAGGAAACCACTATGATCAGCTCAAACATCAAGTATGATTAACTGTTATGCAGAATTGCAAATCAAGGTTAAAATGATAACTTATCAATGCCCAGAATGATAACTTTGCATAAATCTTGAAAAATGATCAAATATGGATGGTTCAGAGCATTGAAGGCATCAAATGGATTAGGGTGACAAGTGAGTGTAGTCAGAAATTAAATATGAATAAGATTTCATAGGAATGATAACTTGGGTGCCAAAATGATAACTTAAATGCCTTAAAAATGATAACTTGTCATAACTTTGGTTTTGGTTATCCAAATGTGATAAAATTTGAACAGCAATGAGTTAGGACAATAATATAATGAATGCCTAAGGCCTTTGTGCAGAATTAATAGTTTTGCATGTCGAAATGATAGTTTTGCCCTTTAACGATAACTTGGCAATGGAAAAATAATAACTTGTTCAAATGGACTTAAAATTTTGCACAAGTTGAGATATGACCATCCAAATATGATTCATTCATGATAACAATGGATTTAGGGCAAGAAATCATTGAAAATTAGTTCACTCAAAATAATGATAACTTGACATATAGGAGTGATAACTTGTCCTAAAAATGATAACTTGACACAGAATTTAAATATTTATAGATTTTGGCATTTCAAAACCACTATGCACATGGAATTAAGTATAAAGTGAGAACGATCAACTAGTTATCATAATCCATGCATTTCAAACATGTTTGGCCAAAAGTTGGGCAATTTAGGGAGTCAATATGGGTGAAATGCATCCAAAATGGGATAAAAACCTATATTGGTCAGTTAGTGGTCAAACTCCCCCAAGCTTAACCTTTTGCTTGTCCTCAAGTAAAACATTCAGAAATTAAGGACAAACTTAAATTAAAAGTCCACAAATGAAGTAAAAGTCAGTTGAATTGAATCCAATCAGTTTCCCACTTGAATTCAGCTAGGCAAACTTGACAAATCTTGCAAATTCAGCACCTCCTTAGCTGATTCTTGAGCTGTGGGGTTATATGGCTTCAACCTCTGTCCATTAGCCTTGAACACATCATCCTTATCATTCAGAAGGTCCACAGCACCATAAGGATAAACTTTGTGGACTTTGAAGGGTCCACTCCACCTTGATTTCAACTTTCCAGGAAATAGTTTCAACCTTGAATTAAACAATAATACCAAGTCTCCAACCTTGAATTCCTTCTTCAGAATTCTACTATCATGCCATCTCTTGGTTCTTTCCTTGTAAAATTCTGAATTATGATAAGCATTTAGCCTAATCTCATCCAACTCATCAATTTGGAGAAGCCTCTTTTGTCCACATGCTTGCATATCAAAATTGAGTGTCTTTAGTGCCCAATATGCCTTATGCTTCAACAAAATTGGTAGATGACATGTCTTCCGATAAACCAATTTGTAAAGAGAAGTGCTTATACATGTCTTATAGGCTGTCCTATATGCCCAAAGTGCCTCATTTAGCCTCAAAATCCAATCCTTCCTAGTCAAGGAAACTGTTTTCTCCAATATGGCCTTAATTTTCCTATTTGAAATTTCTGCTTGGCCATTTGTTTGAGGATGGTAAGCAGTTGAGACCTTATGCTTGACTCCATATTTGTTTAGAAGGTTCTAAAAATATTTTTCAATGAAGTGGCTGCCTCCATCACTTATGACCACTCTTGGGATTCCAAATCTTGGGAAGATTATCTCCTTGAAAAGCTTGATTACAGCCCTGGAATCAGCATCTGAAGTTGGAATTGCCTCTATCCATTTGGATACATAGTCAACAGCAAGTAGTATGAATTTGTATCCAAATGAACTAGGGAAAGGCCCCATGTAGTCAATGCCCCAAACATCAAATATTTCCACTTCTAAAATTCCATTCTGAGGCATTTCATTCCTCCTTGATATTGACCCTCCCTTTGGCATTCCTCACAACTCTTCACATACATATATGCATCTTTGAACAAAGAAGGCCAGTAGAAACCAGATTGTAGCACCTTGGCAGCAGTCTTTTGAGTGGCTCCATGTCCATCATATGGAGATGAATGGCATTCATACAAAATTGATTAGAATTCAGCTTCTGGTACACATCTCCTGAAAATGCCATCAGGGAACTTTTTGAATAGAAGAGGGTCATCCCAATAGAAATCCTTCAAGTCATAGGAAAAGTTAGAAGGAATAATCCCACATGCCAAGTAATTAATAATATCAGCATACCAGAGAGTAGGGGCAGCTAATATTGCCATCAAAAAGTCATCAGGAAAGGAGTCATTGATGGGGAGTGAGTCATTAGAATCCTGAACTCCTTCCATCTTTGATAAGTGGTCAGCAACTAAGTTTTCTGTCCCTCTTTTATCCCTGATTTCAACATCAAATTCTTGTAACAATAGGATCCATCTTATGAGCCTTGGTTTTGATTTCTTCTTGTTGATTAGGTGCCTCACTGCTTGGTGATCAGTGAAGACAATTACTTTGGATCCAATCAAATAAGATCTGAATTTGTCAAAGGCAAACACAACAGCCAATAATTCATTTTCAGTTGTGGCATAGTTGACTTGGGCTTCAACCAATGTCTTGCTAGCATAATATATAACATAGTGCTTCTTCTCTTTGGTTTGCCCCAACACTGCCCCTACTGTCTGATCTGATGCATCACACATAATTTCAAAGGGCAAAGCCCAATCTGGTGGCTACACTATGGGGGCTGAAGTGAGGGCTTCCTTCAAGTGGTTGAAAGCCTTTAAGCATTCATCATCAAAATTGAACTCCACATCTTTGGCTAGCAACCTTGTGAGGGGTCTGGTTATCATTGAAAAGTTTTTAATGAATCTTCTATAGAAGCCTGCATGTCCCAAAAAACTCCTTATAGCCTTCACATTCTTTGGAGGTGGTAACTTCTCAATTGCCTCAATCTTTGCCTTGTACATTTCAATCCCTCTACTAGATACAATGTGGCCCAATACCACTCCTTCTTGAACCATGAAGTGGCACTTTTCCCAATTCAGAATTAGATTGGATTCCCTACACCTTTGCAACACTTTTGTCAGCTTTTCCAAACAGGCCTCAAAGGAATCTCGATAAACGAAAAAGTCATCCATGGACACCTCCATAATGTCCTCAATGAAGTCTGAAAAGATGGACATCATACACCTCTGAAATGTGGCAGGGGTATTGCACAATCCAAATGGCATCCTCCTATATGCAGATGTCCCATATGGACAAGTGAAGGTAGTCTTGTGTTGGTCTTGTGGATGGATGGGGATCTATAGAAAACCTGAGTGACCATCCAAATAACAAAAGTGAGAGTGTCTTGCCAATCTCTCCAACATTTGATCAATGAAAGGACGTGGGAAGTGGTCCTTCCTAGTTGCCTTGTTCAATTTCCTGAAATCAACGCACATCCTCCATCCTGTGACTGCCCTGGTGGGTATCAACTCATTAGAATTTGATTTCACTACTATAATCCCTCCTTTCTTAGGAACCACTTGGACAGGGCTGACCCATTCACTATCTGAAATAGAATAAATGATCCCAACATTTAGCAACTTCAACACTTCCTTTTTGACAACTTCCTTCATAATTGGGTTGAGTCTTCTTTGGCATTTAATGGTCCATGGGGATCCTATGCATGCAAATTGAGGGATTAATACCCTTGATATCATCAATGGAATAGCCAATTACCTCCTTGTACAGCAACTCTTCAACCTGATTTTTAGGCAAGTTGGCATTGATTATAATAGGGAATGTTGAATTCTCTCCGAATTCATACTTCAGGTTGCTAGGGAGAGGCTTGAGCTCCAATTTGGAAGAATTGGCTTGAGCTAAATTGTCTTGGAGTTCATCAGTGATAACTTGTTGCACCTCACCCTGAATTTCTGAATTTTCCACTGATTTTGAAGAATTCAGCACTGATTTGTATGCCTTAGCCTCTGGATCCTCCAATTCCTTCAAATGATCAAACATTATGCACATTTGCAATGGATCTACTATGGGAATTATGGCAGAAACTTGCTGAACAACTTGATCTAGCTGCTCCTCTTCAAAGTCATTTTCTTGAAAATTTGGCCTACTGATAACTTGTGCCAAATTAAATTCTATCTTGTCCTCTTCAATTTGGAATGTCAATCTGCCCTCCTTGACATCAATGACAGCCCCAACAGTGGCTAAGAAGGGTCTCCCAAGAAGAATGGGGGTATTCAAGTCATCATCCATGTCAAGTACAACAAAATCCACTAGTATGTAAAATTTATCAACTTTGAGGGGTATGTCCTCAATGATTCCATGTGGGTACTTGATGGATCTGTCTGCCAGCTGTAGAGACATGTTTGTAGGCTTCAAATCTCCAACTTCAAGCTTCCTACAAAGTGAAAGGGGTATGAAACTCATTGATGCACCCAAATCACACATTGCCCTTTGAATCTTCCTATTTCCAATTTCACAAGGTATGGAGAAGCTTCCTAGATCTTTTAACCTGGGTGGCAATTTGTTTTGAATGATTGCAGAGGCTTCCTCAGTCAAGGCAATGGTCTGATGTTCCATAATTCTCCTTTTCTTGGTAAGGATCTCTTTCAAGAATTTTGCATATGAAGGCATCTCCTGGATTGCCTCTACAAATGGCACATTTATATACAACTTCTTCAGGATTTCAATAAATCTTCCATATTGTTGGTCCTGCCTTGCCTTGATTAGCCTTTGAGGGAAAGGCACCTTATCAAAAATTCTAGCCCTGACTTCATCTTGAGGATGTTGATTCTGATTTTCCAAGACAGTCCCCTTATTTGATTTTTCTACAGGCCCTGAACTTGTGCTGACTTCAGCTGGATTCCCCTCAACATTCCTCATTGATTCTTCTATAATTTTCTCACTCCTGAGCTGGACAGCTTGGAATTGCTCTTTGGGGTTCAATTCAGGTTGTCTAGGGAAGAATACAAGAGGTCTAGCTGAGGTGCTAGGATGCTGAGCAACTTGGTTCTCAATGGTATCAAGTCTAGAATTCATTTTCAGAATTGCCTCCTCCTGATTGCCTTGCTTCTTCAGAATTTGTTGCAACATCTCCTCTATTTTTAAAAATTGAGAAGGTTGAGTTGATGGTGGTTGCTCAAAAGGAGGTCTTTGCACTAGAACTTGTGGAGGCTGGTATGGTGGAGGTTGATTCCTTGGCAAAATCTTGGGTTGTCAATTAGAATTCTGCATTGGTGGCCCTTGGTAATGATTGGCCTTGTAGGAAAAATAGGGATGGTTTCTATTCTCTGGAGTATAGAATTTAGAAGGTGGCTTGACTCCATAATTCCCCACAGCATTGACTTGATCTATGGATTGCTCATATTGCTGCATTATCAAGTTGCAACTCTCAGTGACATGGCCCTGGTTTCCACATACATCACACCTTGATTCCTGATTTGAAGACTTTCCTACAACATCTCCAATGCCTTTTTCAATCTGGACAGCAATGTTATTGACTTGGTTTTCATTGGATGGCCTTCTTGTCCTATCATGTGTAAGAAAATGGAGGTTCTTGGCCATGTTCTCAATCAATTGGTAGGCTTCACCAATATTTCTTGATGCAAATATCCCTCCTGCAGCTGTATCTAATGCAACCTTGCTGGGTAATTCAATCCTTTGTGAAAATAGTTGACAAGTTGCCATTTTTCAAAGCCATGATGTGGACATGCCCTCAACAAGCCTTGGAGTCTTTGTCATGCATCACATATGTTCTCTTGATCCAATTGGTAGAACCTCACAATCTGATCTCTATAGTTATCAGTTTTGCTAGGTGGGAAGAATTCAGCTAGAAACAATTGAATAATAGATTCCCATGTAGCCATCTCTTCGGGTTTGAGGGTCTTGTACCAAGTCTTGGCCTTGTCCTTGAGTGAGAATGGAAATAGCCTCATATAGACAGCATTCATGGGTGTATTGTTGAAGTGGACTGTGCTGCAAATTTCTTTGAAATTGTCCAAGTGTGAGGCTGGATCTTCATTGCCCAATCCAGAAAATTGGTATTGCCTTATCATTGTCACCAAGGCTGGATTCACTTCAAAGTTTGCAGCTGGTGTTAGGACTCCATTCCCTTGTTGATTTTTGACATTACTAGGAGAATAGCAATCCTTCAAAGTCCTTAGTGCAGCCATGTTTACTTGCTCCTCTTCCTCTTCTTCAAATAACCTTCTTCTTGCCTCCAACCTTTGCAATCTCCTTCTTCTTAAGAATCTTCTTTCAGGCTCAAGATCTGATTGGTAATGGTCCTCTTGATTGTCCAAATCCTGCATAAATGAATTCAGAAGTATCAAATTGAGAAAAGAAGACAAACTAGAAAAAAATTGAAAATTTGGAATGATAACTTGCAAAAATTAAAAATTGGCCTAACAAATGGACTAAAAACTAATCTAAAACTAATCTAAACTATCTAAGTTAGTCTAATTGACCTCAAATCCCCGGCAACGGCGTCAAAAACTTGATAGTAAAATTGGGAGGTTTGAGTGATAACTTGTTGATTTTTGGGTCAAAAGTTATTTTTTTCAATTTTTGTTTCAACTCCCTAACTCACTCTCTACTGCAGTGTACAGGTCAATTGTAGTAACCCTAAATGTCATATCCACAGTGATTTGAAGTCCTAGACTACCTAAAAACAATTTAGACTAATCCTATTTAAAGTGGCAAAAATAGATTTTTAAAAGAAGCGAAAATAGATTTTTCTTTTGGAATGCAGAATGATAACTTGTTGTAGATTGCTAAAAAGTTGATTAAACTGAATTGTAAATACTAATCTAGAGTCTAAAAGGGTTTATCTATCAATGAGGAAGGTCCTCCTAGGATTTGGGGTTCATTTAATCTAATTATGGATGGAAATGGACAAGTTATCATTTTTTTAGTCAAATCCAATACAACTTTCATTATGTCTGTTTTCACAGCTTAAATTGACCAGAACTAAACAATATATTGTCATATGATTGTTAGCCAAGTTGAATTAGAAAAGGATCCCCACTGAAAATCAAGTTATCAATGAGTTCAATCCAAGTCACTTTGCTGATTTTTTGGCAATTCATTCAAATCTGAAATGATAACTTCTAGATTGCACTTTGAAAATGAAAGAAATGCTTCAATCAACTAAATAGGGATGAAATCAATCCAATATTAATGCTAGTGTTCCTTGATGTATCTATAAACTACAAGAGGACTTTGATTCAACCTCTCAGCTACAATTAAAAATGAAGTCCACACTTAATACTAATTAGTTGGAACCAATATGCATGGATTCACAACTTGGGAAATCAGAAATTGTCATTGCTCCTTGACTCATCTCTGAATCTCAAGGAAGGCCTTAAAATAATCTCTCAATGGTGGATTGAAGTGGGGCTTAACAATGGACAATTATATTTCCTGAAATCAGGGAAATTAGCAATCAGCAATGCATAAAAATCAGAAAAACTAATGGCAAGTGCAGAATTGAATCATAGGATTGTCAAAGTTTCTTAATTCAATCCTGAACAAGATTGGGATATATGACAACCTCTCAATTGCTCAATTAATTCAGTTCCTAAGTGACAAACATATTCAATAGTTCTGAAAAAAATCAGAAATCAGATTGGTTCAGAATTCAGAAATAAAATGAGATATTAGATTATCAACTAGTTTGGAGTTCAGGACTTGTCAAGGTTTCTTAATTCATTTCTAAACAAAGATTAAACCACATGATAACTTCTCAGTTGCAATACAAATAGGGCCTTCCAATGACAAGGTCAGATCCATAACAGTTCAGATTCAGACAACTCAGAAAATCAGAATTCAGGAAGTTCAGAAATCAGGAAAATAGAAATCAGATTTTCAATGAAAAAGAAATCCAGAAACTTGGCATGGGTTCTTTGCTCATTTGTAAACAAAGATTAGACTAAATGACAACTTCTCAATTGTATATACAAGTAGGGTCTTCCAGTGACAAGATCAGATTCATTACAATTCATATTCAAAAATCAAATGATTCAGTGCAGGAAAATTGAACTTATCCCTAATCCATCCACAATATACATTAGACTACTACCCTAACCTAGGAGGCATGGTATTTAGCTCCACATATTTACAGAATCAGATACAAAATGTAGTAAAGAACATAAGGAAGTCATCTAGATTGAAGCTTGTCGAGACATCTCCTTGCAGCACTTCAGCTCCCTGGTTCAAAACCCTTGCTTCCTTCTCCAAACCCTCCAATGGCCAACCTCCCTAGTTCCTCCAGAAATTTCCCTTTATATATGTGTCATATCCACCCTTTGATCAACATCAGAATGTTCTATTTCCCTAATTTCATCCATCTGTCCAATGGTCCTAGAATCCCAGCAGAAGACAGCTTTTCTGGACAACAAAAGTAGATGGTCCCCCCCACCTTTTTCCAACTTTTTGCACTTGTTCTCCATGCTACAAAAGATAGAACACCAAGCATCCAAGTCCTCAAATAGGAAATTAACAAATAAGGATAAAGGAAACCACTATGATCAGCTCAAACATCAAGTATGATTAAGTGTTATGCAGAATTGCAAATCAAGTTTAAAATGATAACTTATCAATGCCCGGAATGATAACTTTGCATAAATCTTGGAAAATGATCAAATATGGATGGTTCAGAGCATTGAAGGTATCAAATGGATTAGGGTGGCAAGTGAGTGAAGTCAGAAATCAAATATGAATAAGATTTCATAGAAATGATAACTTGGGTGCCAAAACGATAATTTAAATGCCTTAAAAACGACAACTTGTCATAACTTTGGTTGTGGTTATCCAAATGTGATCAAATTTGAACAGCAATGAGTTAGGACAATAATATAATGAATGTCTAAGGCCTTTGTGCAGAATTAATAGTTTTGCATGTCGAAATGATAGTTTTGCCCTTTAATGATTACTTGGCAATGGAAAAATGATAACTTGTTCAAATGGACTTAATATTTTGCACAAGTTGAGATATGACCATCCAAATATGATTCATTCACGATAACAATGGATTTAGGGCAAGAAATCGTTGAAAATCAATTCACTCAAAATAATGATAACTTGACATATATGAGTGATAACTTGTCCTAAAAATGATAACTTGGCATAGAATTTAAATATTTATGGATTTTGGCATTTCAGAACCTCTATGCACATGGAATTAAGTATAAAGTGATAACGATCAACTAGTTATCACAATCCATGCATTCCAAACATATTTGATCAAAAGTTGGCAATTTAGGGGCTCGATATGGGTGAAATGCATCCAAAATGGGATAAAAACCTATAATGATCAGCTAGTGATCAGGGACCAACTGGGTTCAGATTCAAGGCATTATCAACAATTTTCATGATTGGATTGAAAGTTTGAGAACACCTTGTCTTCATGATGGATTTTGATTGAGGGTTTTTATTCTAAATCTATGCATGAATAGTATTCCATGATTAAATCTATGCATGAATAGGATTCTATGATTAGATCTATGCTATGTGCAAGGATTTGAATCAGATTTGTTATTAGGGTTCATGTTCTTCCTATTTTTATGATTTGGGGATGAACCCTAGATCTAAAAATTTGACGTGTTTGCATGTTTTCATGTTCTTTTGACCCTATAATGCTTGGAAAATATGCCTGCAATGATTGATTTGATTATACATCATTTTCCCGAAGTTTTGGATTGAAAATCATGTAGAAATCGAAACTAGCGGCACGATTCCAGAGTTTTGTCACGACCGTGACACATTCCATCTTACTTGTGACAAAAAATGGGTAAATGATCGGTTGTCGCTTCTTTTACGGTCGTAACAAAGTTGTTACGCCCATAACAGAAAGGGGTAAACCGGTCGGGCGAAACAAGCTCTGTCACACCCGTAACAAAAATCATTACGTCCGTAACGAAGCTGTTACGCTCGTAACAGATTGGGTTTTTTTCCAGGGGATTCTGTTACGGCCGTGGCGACAATTTTCACGGCTGTGACCATCGCAGAAACCTTATATACCATATTAAAAGTTATTTTTTGGTATTAATACTATGTATTGATGTTTGTTGATTGTATAAGAACCTAGATACACGTATACACATGTTTTCCACATAACTAGGTTAAAATATGAAGATTGAGTGACGTAAATAATTGTTGTTTGAAAAGCAAAATGAACCCAGTTGTGGATGATGTTACATGTTGCCCCTCTATGGCTCTTTATCGAAAAATTGTCCGGAATGATCGTTACACACATCGGTAACGGTGTGTGCATTCCGATGTCGCCCTTGGACGAGAGTCCAGAATAATAGCTATATACATAGACAACGATGTGTGCATTATGATGTTACTTTCGGGTGAGAGGAGAACATTGTCTCTTAGGCCTAGCTAGCCTATTGAGAGGGCGACAACATAAGTCGCAACTATCGGAAGATATACGTTAATAGGAAAGGGCCAATGATCGATCGAATGGAATGAAGTCTTATGAAAGTGGAAGTTCAAAGGGTTATAAAGCAACCTTGAAGAAAGTTATGCAATGATGTCCCATGAAAGTAGAAGTCCAAAGGGTGATAAAGCAATCATGAGAAGAGCTATGGAAGCAATAGTTATGATAAGTGTATCTCACTTATATGCTTATGGATTGAATAAGCACAGTGATTTGGATGGATGGCGGCTCAGCTCATGACGAGATATTGCATTGGTCTAGGATGTCGAGTCAATTATCTTAGAGCCTTTTGACTATGTTTTCAAGAGATATTTTTTACTATGATTTCCTGATGTTTTAATTGCTATTAATAATGATGTTTAGATGTGTTTACAATTCTATAATATTACCTTTGATGTTTTGTCGAAGTCCTCCGCTATGTTTTCAAAGGAATTTTATTATCTTATTTAATGCATCTATGCTTCCGCTGATTTAATAGAAAATTATATTTTATTATGATTATATGATGGCGAACGGACTAACACAGTCGAATGACCAAATTATTCTCTGCATTTTTGAGGTGAAATTTGGAGTGTTACAAAATTTTTATTGTTTGGAAAGCTAACAAAATTACTAAAATATTTTATCTTTTTTATAGCTCAACCGAGATAGTTTTCAAAAAAATTTCAAATTGCTAAAAAGTAACCGTCGTGATTTTTCAACTTGATAGACTTATACATAGTGTTTTTAGTTATCCAAATAATTTGATTGTTAATTTTCTAAAAAAAGAATTATCTTTATATTTTTATTCATCTTTCAATTTAAATCGAATGTAAACTTAACTAAATATTAACAAAAAGTTAAATGCAAAAAATCAACAACAACAACAAAATCTTATCCCACTAGGTGGGTCGGCTAAATCATTTATTTTAAATTATTTTTTATCAAATTTGATAATTCTAAATACTCTATATATTCGGAGTTGAAGTAAAGCGCAGAATAGTATTTCTCTATCCAAATAATGATTCGGAGGATGTTAACTCCAGCGATTATTGGACACAATAAATTTGATTTGCTTTGCATTTTTTTAAAGAAAGAAAAAGAGGAAAGATAACATTTACCATAACATTTAGAAAGAACAAACTACTGCAATGGCGCCGCCTTCAAACCCCCGCTGAGGAGGAAGAGGAGCAAGCAGAATTGGTGGTGCCGGATGTTGATGAATAATAAGACGCGTAATTGTGCTGCATAAATGTTTTTGTCAGCGGAGGCAGCACCGGCAACAGCGCATCGAAGCGGAGGACACCAACGACGCGCCGTATTGAGGGTCGCATCTTGTAATCCGTGTGCGCACACCTCAGCCCGACGACCATCAACCGCTCCATGAGTTGCTCGTCGAACCCTTCGTTCAGCAGCCATCGGTCTGCCGCAGCATGCGTTTCTCGTACAGATCCCTCACCCATCCTATCAAGCTCACTTTGCTCGGGGCCTGCCTCAAATCGATCGGCCTCCTTCCACATGCAATCTCCAAGGCAACGACGCCAAAGCCGTAGACGTCCGACTCCTTTCTGGCCTTGCCTGTTTCTTCGTATTCAGGAGCCATGTACCCTTTGGTCCCGGCGAGAACAGTCATCTTTCCGCTGTTGTCGTGATCCACCACCTCGCCTGTCCGAAATCCCCGAGCTTAGGGGTGAAGTCCTCGTCCAGCATCACGTTGCTCGGCTTTATATCCCTGTGGACGACGCACTGCTCCCATTCCTCGTGGAGATACAGCAGTGCAGAAGCCAAACCCGTGGCTATCTTGTAGCGCTCCTGCCACCCAAGGAGTCTTTCGTTGCTGTAGAGGTGTAAGTCAAGGCTTCCGTTGGGCATGAACTGGTAGACGAGGAAGAACTCTCACTCTCGTGACAGTACCCGATGAGCTGCACCAGGTTGTGGTGCCGAAGCTTGCTAATAATGGTGACCTTCGACAAGTACTCTTTCTTCCATTGCATCGACCATCTCGAGATCCTCTTGATGGCCACCTGCAATTCATTGTTCTTATCACCCGCAGGCAGAAATCCGTGGTAAACGGATCCGAAACCACCCTCCCCAAGCTTCCCCTCGTCGGCAAAGTTTCTAGTAGCGGTGACCAATTCATCGTACAGGAAACTCCTTGGTCCCATTCCTCCGCCGTCGACGTATAATAATTCTTCTTCGTCGTCCTTATCCCTATTCTGCCGCCGGATCCTTCGCCGCCACCATAAGGCGAAACATGATAAACAAAGGCCACAAAGGAAAATGAGAACACCGAGGAACACTTCCAAGGATGACCTCGTCGACAACTTGTGCTTCTTCCTTTGGCTGATCAACACACTCGTCTTATTTCCGAGCGTAGACGAGAAATCCCACGAAACGATAGTATGCATCTCATAGAGATCACCAGTCGCACCGGAGAATCCCACATAGACCTTTTCCGGCAGGTACCTTCGCAAATCAATGGTAGTGGACGTACTCCAACTACGCCTGTTAACATTGGGATCATAATACAAGATGACGCTAAGATTCATGGTGCTAGCATTATAGCTGACGGTTGCATGCGCCGTGTTATTTCTGACCATCGTGAAGTTAGTAGTATAGTGTATGCTACGGACTTCTTCGAGAGGACGTCAATCCCGACATGATGGCTCAAGAAGTCAACGTGGAGGTCAAACTCAACTGCGACGGTCTGGCTGGCCGAGTTGTTGAACAGTCCCAAGCCCTCGCCGTCGGAATGGTCTGGGATCTCATACGCAGGATATGGCGCAAGGAAGAAAGCGAAGCCATCTCCGGACAAATTTTTTCTGGTGGAGTTCACAATAAAGAAGGAGAAGTGGGTGACGAAGTCGGTGAGATTGCCTGAAGCGGCGTCCCAGAGGAGGAGCGGATCCGTGTGCATAGGTCGCCCGACGCTGGAACTCTGGTTTCTGGTGGCGAATGGCTGTGTTAGTGAGATCCCTCGAGCAGTCCACAATGTCGATACGACGGCATCGCCTTCCACTCTTATGCGATCCCTGGCGATTTGGTTGTTGAAGAAGTCGGAGAAATTGAAGGAACAGAGAGCTCACAGAAGGCAGCAGCGGAGCAAAGAACAGGATCAGCAAGGGGGACAACAGTACTGAGGCCACGGATGTACCGGACCCCTGTGGCGGTGGTTGTAGGATTTCAAAAGAGCACCAAGAGGGAGTGAATTGGTGTTCAATTGAAAATATCGATTTCACAAAATTCGTAGCGGAAGCACAAAATCGATTCTTAAAACCTTTGCAATTCAAATTATAAACACAATATGAATGGGGAGAGAGAGAGAAAATCAAACACAAAGACACGGTGGTTGTTGACGAGGTTCGGCCACACCTTGGTCTACATCCTCACTCCAACTTCTCTATATCGAGACCGTCGGAGATTCCACTAGCACCTTTTATTCCAAATGGGGCAAGGAAGAAAGCCCTTTACACCACTGCCTTTTCCATCGCTTCGAGAGGCAAGACAACCTCTCCTCCTAGGAAGCTAATCCATTTCTCTCGCTCAAAAGATAAGATTTTGAATCTCTTTTACACAGGAGCTCTCTCTAATTTTTCTGAACAAAAGTGTTTCTCTCTTTTACAAAGCTAAGCTCACAAGGGAAGAAGAGAGAAAGAATGAAAAAGCAATAAAATGAAAACTTCAAGAAATGATCTCTCTTTGACAACTTGAAGCTTTTTATCGATGAGTGAATGGGTGCATTTGCCTCTGGCCTTGTCACTCCTTTTATAGCCTTCAATGCGTGAAAAATTCATCCAGAAATCATTCCACAAATTCCTCCTTCAAATTTGACCGTTACTATTCATTTGACTCGGAGGCCGATCGATCGCATTTCTGGACCGGTCAACCGGTCTATGTGACCGTTGCACGTTTTCTTCAACTTCTGCACTTGATCGGTCGACCAGAGTGTCGACCGGTTTATCGACCGGTATAGTCTCGACGTCGTCCGGAGCAGGCTTAGTAGTTATCGGTCGACCGGCAACTTTTATTTAGTCGACGGGTACATCTCGACCGGCCTTCTTTGCGTCGACCGGTAGGTTGACCGACCTACACTGTTTTGATCATAACTTTCTGCACGGTTATCCAAATTAGATGATCTTGGAGTCTATGGAAAGCTAACAAAATTCTCTACAAATTATTTTTGTGACAATTATTTAATCAAAGTGTAGTGTGCATAAATTTATCCATTTTTCTTTAAATTTTTTTTTCACATTTCAACTTTAATCTTTCGAGGTTTGTTTCATCAAAATATAATTGTATGTGTCATTAAAACTTTGACCAACAATCTCTCCCTTTTTAATGAAGACAAACTGAGAAATATGAAAAAGATATAAGTTGAGAAAAAAGTTGTAAAATCTTGTTAAAACAATTTTACTCCCCCTAACACTCAACTTTTCTTATAAAATATATTCAGGTCATATTTCTCCCCATTTTCTTTCATCAAAAAGTCATTTGTAATTGAAGTATATAAGAACCTATATGTGACTACCCCTTAATCAAATTTTCAAATAAAAATATTCTTCCCAATTTTTGCCATATAATAGATGTGTAGAACATTGCAAGTTTTGAAAGATAACTCCTCCTAAATTTATGACGATTTTATAATGAAAATCAATTGATGAAAGACAAAACAAAAAAATATTAAAAAATATGGCATAAAAACTTTAATAAAATAATGTGATATCCATGACATGTGAAAATAATGTTTAATCATGCTCCCCCTATCACTATGACAAATTTTTTATATATTCCTCTTTTATGTTTAAAGAAGTAGTAGTTTTGAAATTTTTGGGTGAAAAAAAAAAGTAAGTGATACTCTTACCATAACTTTTGTGCCTTCACAACTTATCCTTTGTTTTGCATATGAGGAACATCTGAAATGTAATTATGTAATCTTTGGTACCCAAATTTCATTGGGTCCTAATTTGTTAGACAATGTTCCTTTCGGAACACAAATCATGCCATGTTGTGTTGATTTTCTCATTTTGCATTGATATGCATAATGCCCATAAAATTCACGTGTAAAACATTTGAAATGTGATTTTCTACCATGCAGCTGTTTGGATTTTCGATATGAATTTTTATGTCCAAAATGATTCTTAAGATTATTTATCGTTACATGAGAAATAGTCTTATTTTGTGAGTTTTTCAAAAGATCATTTTCCTTCTTTACCTTTTATAAAGAACATTCTAGTTTTACAATTTCACGTGCATGCGTGATTTTCAAAGTATCAATTTCGTTTTTTAGTTTTTCATTTTCCAAAAAATATGCATTATTTTCCTCTTTTAATTTTTCAATTTCATGTATTAATGTTTCATTTTTCTCTTTAATTGAAAAATATCTTTTTATAAACGAGGAGAGTTCTTTGTTGACATCTAAAGAAAGAATTTTTTCAGAAGAGTTTGATTAGTCATAATTTGAGTTTGAAAGGTTAGAGATTATCTCATCGTCGTGTGCCATCAAGCATATGTATGCTTCATCACTAGAAGAGCTTGATGAACTACTTGTTTCACTTGACTCTTCATATTTCTTCTTTTTACCTTTCCGAGATTTTTCTTCTTTGTAGCATTTGTATGATTTTCTAGTTGGCTTCTCATTCTTGTCATTCTTTTTATCCAGGTTGAGATACTTATCTAATTTTCTTGAGTAGAGTGCGAGTTTCTTTTCATCCACTTCCTCTTCACTTGAATCTTCGTCTATTGTATTTGCCTTCAATGTCAATGTTTTCTTCTTGAGGGCTTTTTCTTCTACATCTTCTTGGATTGAGATCTCATAGGTTAAAAGTTAGCCAATAAGATCATCAAAATCCAATTTGTTCAAATCCTTTTCTTCGATCACAGTCATCTTCGTATGCCATTTGGAGGAGAGAGATCTGAGAATCTTTTTCACTTTTTGGGGATTAGATCTTGTCTGGCCCAAGGAGGCTAAGCCATTCAAAATATCATTAAACCGATCAATCATATCATTTATAGATTCATTTTTATGCATTTTGAAAGAATCATATTAATGATTTAGAATATTCAATTTAGATTCTTTGACATTTTCTATTCCTTCATAATTAGTAATGAGTTTCTTCCAAATTTTGGTTGCATTTTTGCAATTAGAAATCCAATTAAAATCCGTTGAATCCAAAGAATAATAAAATATATTTTTGGCTTTCCAATCAGGTTTTGAAAAAATCTTTTCTTTTTCTTTAGTATCAGTAGGTAACTTTTCATTGACATAATAACATTTTTCAACTATGTCCCACATGTCAATATCAATAGAACAAATATATGCTTGAATTCTAATTTCCAATATGCAAAATGTGATACATCCAAAAGGGGAGGACGACTAATTGATTGCCCTTCGGCAAAACTAATTTCACTTGATGCCATGGCTCTTGAAGATTGTTAAATTTTAAAACACGATGATTGAATCTTAAAATGATTAGATCTAAAGAAAATTAAATTTGAAAATAAGATGATTCAAAAATCCAAAACAAGAGCAACCCACCCTGATACCAATTGTAGGATCCCAAAAGGGAATCAAGAGGGGGGGTGAATTGATGTTCAACCGAAAATATCGATTTCACAAAATTCGTAGCGGAAGCACAAAATCGATTCTTAAAACCTTTGCAATTCAGATTATAAACACAATATGAACGGGGAGAGAAAGAGAAAATCAAACACAAAGATACGGTAGTTGTTGACGAGGTTCGGCCACACCTTGGCCTACTTCCCCACTACGACTTCTCGACCTCGAGATCGTCGGAGATTCCACTAGCACTTCCTTTGTTCCAAATGGGGCAAGGAAGAAAGCCCTTTACACCACCGTCTTTTCCTTCACTTCGAAAGCCAAGGCAACATCTCCTCATAGGAAGCTAATCTATTTCTCTTAAAGCGAAGGAAAAAACGGTGGTGTAAAGAGCTTTCTTCCTTGCCCCATTTGGATCTATTTCTCTCGCTCAAGAGGTAAGATTTTGAACTTCTTTTACACAGGAGCTCTCTCTAATTTTTCTAAACAAAAGTGTTTCTTTCTTTTACAAAGCAAAGCTCACAAAGGAAGAAGAGAGAAAGAATGAGAAAGTTATAAAATGAAAACATCAAGAAATGATCTCTCTTTGACAACTTGAAGCTTTTCTTCAACGAGTGAATGGGTGCCTTTGTCTCTAGCCTTGGCACTCCTTTTATAGCCTTCAATGTGTGGAAATTTCATCCAGAAATCATTCCACAAATTCCTCTTTCAAATTTGACTGTTATTGTTCATTTGACTCGGAGGTCGGTCGACCGCACTTTTGGACCGGTCGACCGGTCTGTGGCCGTTGCGCGTTTTCTTCAACTTCTACGCTTGATCGATCAACCGGGCTGTTGGCCGGTTTGTCGATTGGTATAGTCTCAACATCGTCCGGAGCAGGCTTAGTAATTATCGGTCGACCGACATCTTCTATTCGGTCGACCGGTACATCTCGACTGGCCTTCTTTGCGTCGATCGGTGGATTGACAGACCTGCACTGTTTTGATCATAACTTTCTGCACGGTTATCCAAATTAGATGATCTTGGGGTCTATGGAACAGAATTATCTACAAATTCCAATTTTTTAAAATTAATGAGATCAGTGACAATTATTTAATCAAAGTGTAGTGTGCATAAAGTTATCCATTTTTCTTTAAACTTTTTTTTAACATTTCAACTTTAATCTTTCGAAGTTTGTTTCATCAAAATATAATTTTATGTGTCATTAAAACTTTGACCCAACCGTGGTAACCTTGACGACGAAGAAGACGCTATGGCAGAGGGCTACTACCTGCTTGATCACTTCCGGAAGCAATCGATCGTCAGGTTTTAGACTATTGAGGTTCTAAACTTTTTTATCTACTTAAATTTTATCAACATTATACGTACGAAATAAATCCCCAATATATTTCCTTACTGTTTAGGATAATTGACTAATTGACTTTCGGTATCGTTGTCCAAAAAGACTTGAGTAAATTTGAATATTTATTTATGCTGGCAATGGGGGACAACATCGATCCATTATTGATTGCGAACTTAATATCAAAGGCCCACATGTCAACCGCTGGCTTACTAAATTAATAACCGAAATGAGCACACCACATGCATCAATCACCTTGATTGGTTTACTAAATTATTACATCATATATAAAATATTATATTTCTATTATTTTAAATATTCACTATTGTATACTATTATAACTTAATTGATAGTTATTATATTTATTTCATATCATTAAATATTTGTTAATATTATAATTTGATATATATATATATATATATTATAGTTAAATTTGCACAATAAAAAATGTTCGGGTTCAACTGAGATGTCTCGGTCCTAGCACCGATGAGACTGAGATCAAGGTCGGAACAAATGTTTAAAACTCGGTCCAACCTAGATTGGGACCAGGATAGTTCAAAGTCGGTGGACGGGGGAGGTCGAGGGTGGGCTAGGGAGGAGAGTTCACGATCGTTGGACAAAATACAAAATTATCAATTTTACAAAATACATCACGGAAGGTTAAAATCGATTCAACAATATCTAAATTAAAACAAATTAAATTAGATCACAAGCATAATATGAGAGGGAGAGGGAGAGAAAATGTAAACAAAAAATACGGTGGTTGTTGATGAGGTTCGGCCACTCCTTGGCCTACGTCCCCACTCCGACTTCTCGACCTCGAGACCGTCACAGATTCCACTAAAACATTCCTTTGTTCCAAATGGGACAAGGAAGAAAAGTCCTTTACATCAACCATATTTTCTCCGCTTCAAGAGGTAAGGCAACCTCTACTCCTATGAAGCTTATCTTTTCTCTCGCTCAAAAAGTAAGATATGAGACATCTTTTACACAGGAGCTCTCTCAATTTTCTGAACAATTATTTCTCTCTTTTATAATACTATGTTCACAAGAAGAGAAGAAAGAAAGAAGAGAAAAGCTAAAATGATAACTTCAAGAAAAGGGTCTTCTTTTGAAAATTTGAAGTTTTTCTTCAATACTTCGATGGGGTACATTTGCTTCAGGCTTTGGCATTCCTTTTATAGTCTTCAGTATATGAAAAAATCATCTAGAAATTTTTCTAAAATTTACTCATTCAAAAATAGTTATTACTGTTCCTTTGACTTGGAGGCCGATCGACCGCACTGCTAGACCGGTGGATCGGTCTATGTGACTGTTACTCGATTTCTTCAACTTCTTCGCTTGATCGATTGATCGGACTATCATCCTCAATCGACCGATATAGTATCGATATCTTTTATTTCGCCTATTGAGCTGACCGGTCGGCCTGTGCATCAACCGATCTATCGACCGATATACTCTCGACGTAGAACTGTGCAAGCTCTACATTAATCGATCGATCGGTATCATGGATCAATGTAGTGTCGACCGACAGGTTGACCGCCCTGCATTATTGTGAGCATAACTTTTTGCACAGTTATTCAAATTAGATAATCTTGAAATCTATGAATAGCTAACAAGATTCTTTATAATTTTGTTATTCATCATTCATCAATAATACCATAATCAATTATGTAATCAAAGTTTAGTGCATAAAGTTGTTATGTTTTATTTAAACTTTTTCAGCATTTAACTTTAATATGCGATAGACAAAAATAACTCCCCCTAAATTTATGACTATTTTATAATGGAAAAATGAATTCAAATTGAATAAAGGTTATGAAAGCCACAAGTCTTAAAAAAAATTGTATTAAGAATCAAAATATTGTCATAAAATAATGTTAAAACTTTGATACAACAATGATATGTCAAAAATAAAGTTGGAAGATTAACATGCTTCCCCTATCATTATGTCCAATTTTCTTTTTCTGTTTTATATGTTTCTCTTTTCTTCCAAAGAAATAGTAATTTTAATTTTTTTTTTTGAGTGAAATTAAAAAATAAATGATACTTTTACAATAACATTCATGCCTTCACATTTTCAATTCCACTTATCCTTTGCTTTGCATGTGAGGCACACCTGAAAAACAATTATTTAATTTTTGTTACCCAAACTTCTTTGAGTCCTATTTTGTTAGACAATGTTCCTTCTGGAAACCAAATCATGTCATGTTGTGATAATTTTATTATTTTGCGTTGATATGCATAATGACCACAAAATCCAAATGTAAAACATTTAAAATGTGATATTCTATCATAGGAATGATTAGATTTTCAATAAGAATTTTTATGACCAAAGTATTTCCTAAGATTATTTTTCGTTACATGAGAAATAGTCTTATCATAATTTTGTGCATTTTTCAAAAAAGTATTTTCCTATTTTACTTTTTCTAACGAACATACTAGTTTTACAATTTCATATGCATGTGTAATTTCCAAAGTATCAATTTCATTTTTCATAAAACATGTATCATGTTGTGAAAAATACTTTTTTTATAAGAGAGGAATGTTCTTTATTCACATCTAAAGAAAGTTTTCTTCGGAAGAGCTCGATGAGTCATTATTTGAAATTGAAGGACTAGAAATTACCTCATCGTTGTGTGCCATTAAGCATAGGTATGCTTCCTCACTAGAAGAGTTTGTTCACTTGACTCTTCATATTTTTTTCTTTTTTCCTTTTTAAAATTTCTCTTCTTGGTGATGCTTGTATGATCTTTTGGTTGGCTTCTCATTCTTCTCTTTCTTTTTCACCAACTTGAGAAACTTATCTAGTTTTTTTGTGTAGTATTCGAGTCTCTTTTTGTCCACTTCCTCTTCACTTGAGTCTTTTTCTTTTTCATTTGCTTTCAATGCCAATGTTTTCCTCTTAAGGGCTTTTTCTTCTTCATCTTCTTGGATTCCAATTTCATAGGTTCATAGTGAACCACTTAGATCATCAAAATCCGGACTATTCAAGTTTTTTAATCACAGTCCTCTTTGTATGCCATTTGGAGGAGAGAGACCTGAGAAACTTTTTCACTTTTTGAGTATTAGTTCTTGACTCACCTAATGAGGCTAAGTCATTTACAATATCGTTAAACTGAACAACCATATCATTAACGGATTCATTTTCTAGCATTTTGATGGAGTCATATTGATGATTTAAAATATCTAATCTAGATTCTTTAACTTTATGTGTTCCTTTATAAGTAGTGATGCGTTTTTTCCAAATCTCAATTGTACTTTCACAACTGAAATCTGATTAAATTCCGTTGAATCCAAAGCACAATAGAAAATATTTTTAGCTTTCCAATCAAGTTTTGAAAAGATTTTTTGTTTTTTGTCATGTTCTGAAAGTAATGTTTCATGTAGATAATAACATTTTTCAACAATGTCCCACATGTTTATATCAATAGAACATATATATGCTTGAATCCTAATTTTTCAATATGCAAAATTTGATGCATTAAAAAGGGAAGGACGAGTAATTGACTGTCCTTCGGAAAAACTAAAACCAATTGATGCCATAGCTCTAAAGATCTTTAAATCTTAAAATTAAGATGATTAAATCCTAAAACAAAGAGCAACTCGCTCTGATACCAATTGTAGGATCTCAAAGGCACCAAGAGGGGGTGAATTGGTGTTTAAAACTGAAATTATCGATTTCACAAAATACGTCACGGAAGCTTAAAATCGATTCAACAATCTTTAAATCAAAACAAATTAAATCAGATCACAAGCACAATATGAGAGGGAGAGGGAGAGAAAATGCAATCAAAAGAACATTGTTGTTGAAGAGGTTCGGCCAAACCTTGGCCTACATCCCTGCTCTTACTTCTCGACCTCTAGACTGTCGGAGATTTCGCAAAAACACTTCCTTTGTTCTTAATGGGGCAAAGAAGAAAAATCCTTCACATCAACCACCTTTTCTCCGCTTCGAGAGGTAAGACAACCTCTCCTTCTAGGAAGCTTATTTTTTCTTTCGCTCAAGAGATAAAATATGGGACATCTTTTACACAGGAGCTCTCTTAATTTTTTTGAACAATTTTTTCTCTCTTTTACAATACTACGCTTAAAAAAAGAGAAGAGAGAAAGAAGAAAAAAGCTAAAATGATAACTTCAAAGAAAGCGTCTTCTTTTGGAAACTTGAAATTTTTCTTCAATGCTTGGATGGATTACATTTGCTTCAGATTTTGACATTCCTTTTATAGGCTTCAGTATGTGAAAAATTCATCCAAAAATTTTTCCACAATTTACTCATTCAAAAATAGTCGTTACTGTTCATTTGACTCGGAGGCAAGTCGGCCGCACTGCTAGACTGGTCGACCGGTCTATGTGACCATTGCGCGATTTCTTCAATTTCTGTTCTTGATCAGTCGACCGAACTATCAACCGGCCAGTCTATCGATATAGTCTCGACATCTTTTATTTGTTCCGTTGAGCTGATCGGTCGGCCGGTGCATCAATCGATCTATCGACCGGTATAGTCTCGACGTAGAACTAGGGAAGCTCTCCATTATCGGTCGACCGGTATCACGGATCGATCGACCGATATAGAGTCGATCGGCAGGTTGACTGCTACGATAGCTAATTCGAGATGAGTCCCCTGATGTCGTCCAACGTCACTTCTAGTGCAGCGGATGAGCTTGAAGCAGATGGCCGCCTGCATATCTTTCACTCCTCCTAAGTACCTAATCGATTGTGTCGAGGCTATGTAGATATCGTCCTCATGTCGTGCTAGCCACCTCCTCCCAAACAATAGCTTCCTCTACAAAATAGAAAAAGTATACAATCATATCAACATTATAGAAAAATAAATTATATAATATCAAAAAACACATAAACATATAAGGTGTTATATAAATTAAAGAACAATAGTAATTTTCGAGATATGTTACCTAGTGGCTGAGTACATAGATCATCTCCGTACTTCTCAGCCATCTTCTCATTATATGCATCCTAAAAAAATTTAAACATTGCACATTTAAAAAAATATTTTCACTAATGTTACCAAATAAGTGAACATGTGATGAGACTTACAAAAAGCCTACGAGCAGTATGTATGACTAACTCGATAGTCTTCCAACTCTTATGCGTGGCCTCGTAGACCACGCGAAAGTCGACAAGACCACCTTGTTTCTCCTTCTGCAATAAAGTTTCAAATTTTATAAAATAAGTATAAGATAAAAGTTTGATTATTCAATTTTGTATCTACATTATCATGCGTCGTGGATATTCATCAAATCGAATTGATCCGCCTGTGTAGATGTGGGCCTCGGGCTTTGAAAATTTCTTAACTCTTGCCTTTTCCGACTTTCTTTGCCATTGTTCATCCATCCTATATAAACATCAAATACTTAGACTTTGAAAAATTATAAATTGTATAAAAAAAATTCAAATGTAAACTTACTTACCACTACCTACATAACGACTCTCAAACTGAACTTCTAATATGCCTTGGGCATCTATATATGCCATGTTCTTTAGGACTTGATGAGTATATATATCAAGATGTCATTGACAAAGAAGATGATAAACTTGCCGAAATATGATTTAATACATTGTTCATAATATCCATAAAAATGACGAAATTGTTTGTCAGTTCAAAAGTCATAACAAAAAATTCATAATATGATTTAATCATGTAGACTATTGATGCCGACGAGAGTTGGTCAAACAAGTTATTAATTCTTGGCAAAAGGTACTTGTTCTTCACTCTTGCTTTCTTCAAGGTATAGTAGTCTATGTACAACTTTAAAGATCCATCATTCTTCTTCACAAACAAGACCTCTTTGGTCATCATTACGAGAATAAGAAAAAGTAAAAATATTTTTTATTCTTGCTCTCCCCTAAAATAGGTTTGTTTTCATCCAAAGAATATCTTGAACACAAAATTATTTGTTCTAGAATCCAATGATGCGTTACCAAACACCTCATAGTGAGTGCACACTTTTTAATCAAACGAATGATTGGAAAAATGATTCATCCTTGTAAAATTTTAACCTAATAATCCTCCTTTAACACTTACATATTTAAATTACCCCTCCAATTGATAAATTTACTAGATGCACCGTTATCCTGGGATTTCTCCTCTACTCTGGTCCTAGGCATAAACACCAGTGCTATGGTCAGTGAGATGAAAAGAAGGCTCTTGATCTGTTGAAGAGAAATCATCACCCGGTACAGCTGATGTAGGCTGAGAAAGTCCGACATCATCGATAGGCCCTATTATAAAATAAATCATTAGTGTCATACCAAATTAAACTAGTGATAATTGATATATGTACAGTAAAGTTCTCACCTCGAGTGATATCTATCGCTGCATGATCCATGGCAGTCTGCCCGTCAGAATGTGACAAGCCGGGTGCTTGTGCTATTGGCAGTGTAGCAACTGACATTATTAAAAAAATGATTAATGTAATTAAATGAGAAATATAATTTTAATAATAATAAATATATCACCTGGGGAAGATGTTGCTCGCCAACACTAGAATGTGCTGAAGTGTTTGGTAATCACGGCGGTGTAGCAACTATCATCATAAAAAAATACATAAAATTTGTCTCCTATTTAAATTTATGAAATATACAAAAAATAACCTGGTGTGTCATGTCGATCATCATCGTGTGATCGAGACGTCCCGACCCATCGACGATGGAGCAATTGTCACAACAACAAAATAATTAGAAAAATGTATCGCATACTATGCATGGCCTGCTATGTGACACGTACTTGGAGTGATACATGGAGATGACCCACCAATGGATCGCCTACTATGTGACGATTCGACTACGTGCCCCATTGACGGCGGATCAACTATCATTATTAAAAAATTAATGTAACTATTATAATCAACTATAAATAAGCAACTGACAATAAATACAATACTTAGTGGTCGTGATGGCTCACTAGGACTGAGCAAACCCGGAACAGGGTCTGGGTCTCAGTGGACCCGGTCCAGACCCGAATTATATCGGGTCAAAATTTTTTTGACCCAGTACTAGATCCGAACCCGGCCGGATCTGGTTCCGGGTCAGACCCGGCAATCTGAGAAAATCGTCGGGTTTGTGACCGGGAATAGATCGGTTCATCGCGCCTAGCGGCCGGATCTAGTCTCCAGCGGCCGATCTGGCTGACAGGCGACCGAATCCGGCCGCCAGGCAGTCGGATCGGCCGCCAGCGGCCAGATCCGATTGCCAGGCGGCCAGATCCGGTCTCCATGCGGCCAAATCCGGCTGCCTGGTGACCGGATCCGGCCGTTGGCGGCTAAATTTGGTCGCTGGCGGCCGGATCCGATCGCCTGGCGACCGGATCCGGCCGCCAGACGGCCGGATCGGCCACCAGCGACAAGATCTGGCCGCTGGCGGCCGTCGGATCCGACAGCCAGGCGGCCGAATCGGCGCCAGCTGCCAGATCCGATGCCAGCTGCCAGGTCCGACCGTCAGGCGCCGGATCGGCCGAAGGAGAGAGAGAGGAGTTAAGAGAGGGGGAGGGCTGCCGGAGGAGTCGGAGTTGCCGCCGTAGCTGCCGCCGTGAGAGAGAGGGAGAGGGTGTTGAGCGAGGCCGAGGCGTGAGACGGTGAGAGAGATGGGAGAGAGAGAAAGTCGAGTGTGAAATGAATGAAAAAAGGGTTGGCGGGTTTATATAGCGAATATAAATCGGGTCGGATCCGGGTTGGGAATTCGCACTCCAGACCCGGTCCTGACCTGAAACCCGTCGGGTTTTTGACCCATTAGACCCGGGCCCAGACTGAGTCTTGTCTGGGCCGGGTTTTTTATCCGGTTTATCGGGTCGGTGCGGTCGGGGTCGACCGGGTCGGCCCGGACCGTGCTCAGCCCTATGGCTTACTCATCTGGAGTGAATGCCTAAAATAGCGAGATGACCCAGAAGCTCAACTTCTAGTAACCATAACTGAAAACAAACTTGTCATATTATTAGTAACCATATATAATTGAAAAAAAAGTAACAAGCTTGTGTCATTAGAAGAACTACGGGATTCAATCGCTTGTTTCGTATTCTGATTCATTTTCATCATCTTCGTCATCGTCATTATAATCTTGATTCGAGTCATCATCAATGAAATTGTCAAAGTTCACCTCTAAGAGGTCATTTGAATTGAACTCTTCCATTGGCTCAGCGTCATCGACTAATTGAATATTTTCAACTCCATCGACTACATCAATCTTCTCATTCACTCGATGTTCTTGATAGTAATAATCTACGGGCACATCGTTGTATATGGATGATGTTTTATTATCATCTACCATTATTTCTGCTAAGTATAGTCTACTTTTCACTCTGCATGACGTTCAACATTCATCCTTGGTTCTTTTTTATGGATACTTAGTGTAGTACACTTGTTGCATTTATTCCACCAATACGAATGGATCATATGACTGAAGTCTCGATCGAGGGTTAATATCCACCAATTTAAACTTTTGATCGATCCGAACTCCTTTTAGATGGATCGAACTAATGACATTTTAGCACCATGACTTTGTTCGATTTTTCCAAATAAGACAATTCTATGATATCTTCTATAATGCCGTAGTGGCATGCGGCAGATGGTAGGGGCAGAAATGAATGCACGGCGAGAGGCAGTAGTGGACGACGGCAGGCAACAACAACGAACGGGCTGCAACGATGCACAAACGGGCGGAGGAAACTAGGGCATCGGGCATTTTTTTTAGAGGCGGGCGAACAAGAAGTTGAAGAGGTAAGTGGACTTCGTTTCATTGTGGTTTTGGGAAAACTAGAGACAAAATTTTTGTCGCTATTTTTATCTCTATTTCGTTGTTAATATTTGTTTTACAAGAATCAAAAACCAATTCTAGCGACAAAAAATGTCTTCAATATTTCGTCGACGTTTTGTCGCGAAAACTTGTCAAAAATATCTCTCGCAAATTTTGTCGCTGATTTCATAGCAATATGTTTGTTGCGAATTCACAGTTATTTTGTCTCAAACTCGCCTTCTTGTAGTATGAATTGGATTTTTCATTGACAATCTCTTAAAGCTACCATATCACGATTGATTTTCTAGCACTTCTTTATTCGACCATAGAGAAATATTTGCTTATGTAAAATCTATCATTGCCTAAAAAATAAATATAAAACAATATCTTAGGTTAGTGATCATATCAAATTTGTGCTTGTAAGTTAGTTTTCCAAACATTTTGTGCCGAACAGAATTTTCTTATCACATATTTGATTATTAACGTGGACCTGGTAAGTTGCTATGCCCAGTCCCGCTTAATGAAATAATTGAACGACAGTTGGCCGAAGATAGATTTAAAATAACAATAAAATTGAAATTTTTATAATTATAAAAGCATGCATAGTTCATGAAATTAAGATCTGAATCGAGTAGCAATTGCCTCCATTTTTGTTTATTCGAACCTTTCAACATGATCGAGAGACGTAAAAGCACAACAAAATGAAGAGACATTTATTCGAGAGAATCAAAGTAACGTACATGAACCATTACCACCCAAACAGAAGGTAACTGACACAAACCATGTGGGAGAGATAATGTTAGACTTGAACACATATATTTGGCGTCTGCGTCAAACCTCCTTCCTTCATAGAAGGTGAATGAACAGAATAATTAACCATGTACCGGACGTGGATGAAGAAGAACTAATAGGTGTAATCATGTCAACTGTGGTAACTCCGGCAGTGGCGCATCAAAGCTGAGCATTGCAACCACACGCTGTATAGAAGGTCGCAGCTTGTAGTCCGGACATGCGCACCAGAGCCCCACGACCATTAAACGTTCCACAAGCCGCTCGTCGAGCTCGTCGTTCCCGAGCCTTCGGTCTGCGGCAGCCAGACAATTCCCTTTCTCGTACAGATCCCTCACCCACGATACTAAGCTTATTTTGCCCGGAAGCTGCGTGAAATCGATTGGTCTCCTTCCGCATGCAATCTCCAGAGCAACGACGCCGAAGGCGAAGACGTCCGATTCCTTGCTGGCTTTGCCTGTTTCTTCGTACTCAGGGGCCATGTAGCCTCTGGTTCCGGCAAGAATAGTCGTCGTTGCACGGTTGCCGTGATCCACCAACCTCGCCAGTCCGAAATCCCCGAGCTTGGGGTTGAAGTCCACGTCCAGCATCACGTTGCTCGGCTTCAGATCTCTGTGGACGACGCATTGCTCCCATTGTTCGTGGAGATAGAACAGCGCAGATGCCAATCCGACGGCGATTTTATATCGCTCCGGCCATCTGAGCAGGGTTTCCAGGTTGTAAAGGTGCGAGGCCAGGCTTCCATTGGGCACGTACTGGTAGACGAGCAAGAACTCTCCCCTTTCGTGGCAGTAACCGATGAGCTGGACGAGATTCCGGTGACGCAGCCGGCTGATGACGGTGATCTCGGAGACGTATTCCTTCTTCCCTTGGATGGATTCTTTCGAGATCCTTTTGATTGCCACCTCCACCTCGTGATGACGATTGAGGTCGGCCAGAACTCCGTAGTAGACGGACCCAAAACCTCCCTCCCCAAGCTTCCGTTCATGGTCGAAGTTCCTGGTCGCACAGACCAATTCTTCGTACTGGAAACTCCTCGGTCCCATACCTCCGCTGTCAACAGACAGCAACTCTTCTTCGTCTTCCTCCTCGCCCTTTCTCCTCCTACGCCTACATATGACCAATAACGATAAACCAATACCGCAAAGAAAGATGGGCACTCCGAGGAAATCGCCCAAGGACCTCATCAAGTCCCTGTCCTTCTTATTCTTTGCGATTAGAGTCGATGAGAAATCCCATGAAAGGATGGTATGTATATTGTAGAAGTCACCTGTGGAAGACGAGAACCCGACAGACACCTTCTCTGGGAGGTACTTTCGCAAATCTATGGAAGCGGACGTGCTCCAACTACTCTTGCTTACCTGTGGATCATAACTCAAGATGACAGTAAGATTCATGGTGCTAGCGTTATAGCTGACGGTTGCATGCGCTGTGTCCTCTCTCACCATTGTAAAGCTGTAACGCCCCCAAATCGACCCCCGCCACGTGGCGAAGACCAACCTGGAGACGCTACGGCATGCTATGACTTTGACCATCAATTTGACCATATCTCAGTCAAGAACCGAGACACGTCAGCGGAAGAAAAAAAAATAAATTATAACTTTAATTGTGGAAGTCTAAAAGAAATAAAATAAGTTCTACATCATAAATCTAAAATGCGGAAGGTAAATGAAAACTAAATAACGCTCTAAAAGCCCTATGGTTCATGTGTTGTCCTATCGCCAGAGCTTCATCACCACACGCCTACTCCACCACGTTACTGACTTGGTCCTGTGGAAATCAGACACAGGGGAGGAGGTCCTCCCGTAAGCTTTACAGCCTAGTGGGGAACCACATGATATACAATGCATGACATGAATATAATAATCAGCGATAATTAATCAGGCTTAACTTGAGCATGAAAGATAACAGATAAGTATCATGGATCATAATAAGGATAAGATCAGCAATACCATGAATCATGAGGATCAATAGTGCATAATAAACTTGGAATCATGACATACTTGACTTGACTTGAACTTGAACTTGAACTTAAACATGAACTTGAACATGAACTTGAACATGCATGTCGATCTTGGTTATTAATTAACAATCAGGGTGACTTTGATGTGCCTTTAATTCTTGGGGTATGCTCAGCAAACGATACGGCCTTGTGCGAGTCAATGGGTGATCAAACCATGACCAAGGGAGCGACCCTTATCTTGATGCACTTGGCTTGGACTGGCAACCCATCATTAATCTTTCATCTGAACTTATTAGTCACTTTTATTATCTTTTCATTCTTTGTGTCATATGATGAAGGAGATATGATCGATATGAGATAAATCAAGACAAAGAGTTCATGTTGGAATTATAAGGAAATCAATAATGTTCATATCAAAATAAAGAGAGATTAATAAATGAATTTTTGCTGAATTTTACGCCCAAAGAATCTCCTCCTCCTTACGACCGTAAAACCCTAATCATTTGGATTTTACGCCCAAGAATTTCTTTCATTTTACGGCCGTAAAAATTAATCTTTATTACGTTACGGCCGTAAAAACCCTATTTTCTATTCTACTTCGGCCGTAATAATTCAACTCTTACTTCGTTACGGCCATCATCTGTTACGCCCATCCGTTACGGCCTATCCCGTTACGGCCGTAAAACTATACTCTTCGGCCGTAACAATCCATCTTTCATTTTCTCTCTCTTCGTCTCTCTCTCTCTCAACTTCTCGGATTTTTACGACCGTAAAACACATCTGTTACGGTCGACATCTATTACGGCCGACATCTTTTACGACCGACATCTTCCCTCTTTTTCTTTTCCATTTTATTACGGCCGAAATCTAACTCTTCGGCCGTAACAACCTATTTCCCTTTTCTCTCTCTTCTTTTCTCTCTCTTCTTTTCTCTCTATTCTTTTTACGGCCGAAATTATATTCTCCCTCTTCTTTTACGGCCGAAACTCTATTCTCTCTATTCCTTTTACGGCCGAAATTCTCTTCTCTCTCTTCTTTTACGGCCGAAACTCTATTCTCTCTATTCCTTTTACGGCCGAAATTCTCTTCTCTCTCTTTCCCTTTTCTCGACCGTAAGAAAATTACGGCCAAACAATTCTTACGGCCGTAATACTTCTACTTTTAAAAATTAAATTGCGTTATAAGACCGAAAACGAAATCCCTATCTAAATCTTACACCTTAGCAATCAATAATACAGAAATATAACAAACAGAAAATAACTAGGCATGCAACAATCAACCAATCAAAGAATTCAAGAAAACAAACAATTAAAAGCAATAACTTGAATCATATTCATATTCGTTTCATAACGATTCGGGCATGAATTGAGATAATTCAGAGGGCATGCAAGGTGATTTCGATTCACCCACCTGGACGCGATGGATCCTACCCTTGATTCGTTAAAAATCCGTTCGAATCCGCCCTTGTTCCCTCTCGGTTCTCTTGCTGTTCCTCCTCTCGAATTCTGTCCTTGCGCAGAAATCTCCCTACTTCGGATCGCGTAGGAGGGGAACGAAGGAAAACCGGGAAGGATTCGTGAGATTGCTAGAACCAGAAATTTAATGGTCAATTGATTTTTATCTCCCTCAATTCTCTCGTGAATACCTCTCATATACATATATATATATATATATATATATATATCTGATAAGGTTTTTATTTTAATCTAATCTTCTTCTCAAAATTAAATTTGAAGAGATTAGATTTAATTTTTCTTTCAAACTTTGAGTGGGATTTGATTTTTAATTTCCCATGTGCTTTGCTCGGCCACCCATCATGATTTGTTTTCTTTTCTTTTTTTTTATCTTTTTGTTGGTTGTTACATTTTTACCCCCTTAAAAGAAAATTCGTCCTCGAATTTTGCACTAAGTAGAGGGCTTACTGAAAAGATGAGAGAACTTGGCGCATTTCCGACTCGAGTTCCCATGTCGCATCATCGCCATGAGGGTAACGCCAAGCTACTCTGACCATGGTTACGTCCTTGTTCCTCAGACGTTGCACCTTGTGCTTCACTATGTGCGTTAGATACTCAGTGAAGATAAGTCTACGAATTCTTAACGTCATGCATCATCATCTAATAGGATTTCTGATGCTCTACTTTTTTTTTTCTCCACATTGACATGCTGGGTACTTGGGACTTATTTTCGTATCTCCATGTTTCATGTCATAACTATTTGTTCATCCTTATACATCCGTGTCCTTCCCGAATGGATCGCAACCCAGGCTTATGGTTATATCCTTATACTTCTTTGTACTTTTTAAATGGATCGTAACCCAAGCTTTTAATATTCATCTCATACTTCCTATAAGACTTATTCCTAAATGGACCGCAACCCAGGCTTATGTTATTTATCGAGTACTTCTCCTTTTTTTTTTAGGACTTCATCATTTGAGTTTCACATGCTTGGTTCCCTCATCATTACATACGCAGCCTCATGAAGCCTAGCGAGCATCACTTGTGTCTGAGTGTATGTGTAACTGAGTTCATTTTTTTTTTACCAAAATGGTACTTCATGGAGAACTCAAAATCTTTCAAACTTCATGTTATCTTCATTATCACATATTAGCATACTACTAAAAGAAAATATACCTAGGACTTTTTTTTTTTTAAACGATGAACACTTCAATTTTTTTCTACGTAAATGTGGGCATAGTTTGAACACAATGTTCTTGAGAACTTAAAGGTTTGAGGGATGTTCTTAGTCCAATGGCATCGCTCAATTTATAGTGATCATTCATTGCCAGGAAAATTACCTTCATTACATCTTCTTCGGCAACTCGAAACTCCTGGTACTCACTCCATAGGTCGATCTTGAGAACACTTAGTCTTAAATATGTCATCTTTGCATGGTAATAGACACTTATGTCTTGATAGTTGTTTTATTTAACAACTTGTTAAATAGCTCTAGATTCATAGAGTCATCATTCTTCGTTACAAAAGAAATGGAACATGTAGAAATGAGTCCCTGGGTCTTATGAACCTCTTGTCTTAAAGTAATTTCCATAGGGTCATCGTCCTTATCAAGTGACCTATGCCATGTAAGAATCAATAGGATCACTAAGAACATTGTCCATCATCGTAGATAATGGCATCATCATATGATTCGATAAAATTGGTGATGGAATCATGCCAATAATCATCTTTATAAGGTCAATTTAGATCAATAACTTTCACGATGACCTGTGTTTGATGTGACCCTACTCTAAACATCATCATAATCATTTAACTTTTTGAGTGGAAGGAATAACTTATTTGACTACATTGATTTGGTTCTTGCAATGTCATTTCATATAATTCCATAGGAGGCTAGTGATTATATATTATCACAATAAGTTCTTTCCTTGAGTATCTTGAAGCACTTTGAATTAATGTTAAGGTCGAACGATATTTACGATGAGGGGTTGATCATATAGTACAATCTAAACAAAACCATTTATGCACATTCTCTAACATAATTCCTTAGTAAAACATCATGAATGCAAGTGAACACATGAAATGAATTCAAACAATAAGATAAGAAAAACAAAACAATCAATCAAACAGAATACAAGCAAGCATTCTTCTTCTTTGCGTATCATTTCATGATCCTTTTGCATTAACGATATCTTGTAGCACATGGGAGAGGGTCGGGATAACTTTAAAGTTGGAAAGGAGAACTAATCCCTTTATAAGACTTATGATCAAATCATAAGTGGTCCACTTGATCAAGACAAAATCTTGAGCATTTTTCATCATACTGACGTAGAGGCATCTTAGAGAACATTCTATATATCATCTTATATCTTGCATCTTAGAGGACATTCTATGTATCATCCAATGACTTAACCCATTATCTAAACATATATATGATTTATTTTCCCTCTTGAACCATCAACCATGATTATATGATTGAATACCCTATACGTTTTGACATTATTATGAAAACTATAATTATATCAATAATCAAGATAAATCAATTAAAACTTGCATAATCATCCATCTCGGGTGCATAACCTGCTTTTTCAGACATCTTGTAGGGGACTTACAAAATTCCTCATACTTTACCTTAACCCCACATACTTTCTAAAGATTTCCTCACTTGATGTTTTGATTTTTTTTTAATACTTAATGGCTGGAGGCTCATATCCTCCTCAAGCATATCCCAATTAAGAGACCTTAAATCATTTTAAAAATTCTCACATTCATTTTAACCCTTTCATGTCTTACTTGTTCTTATATAATTCTTGTATTAATCATATTAGTCTATTTTGAAAATATATATACATTGCGATGATAGAGAATTCATTCTTTAATAATGGCTATTTAAAAACATACTTCATATTAATAAAATTTCAAATATACTATATACTAAACTAAGTTAGTTAAATCTAATTATTTATTTATTTATCTTTATATATTTATAAGTATACTATGTTATATGTACATATGCGTATGAATATGCTAGATTTAAATGTTCGATTAACTTAAATAATTACTTACTTATTGAAAATTTCTCCTAATATTCATTCAAGCTAATGCGACTTCTAAACCCTTTAAGCTTCTATATTTGTCCATCCATACCTTATACATGATTCTTGGATAGCTTACTAATTCTTTAAACTCTTGTGTACGGATATTACATAACTTGAACATAATTAATAATTTGATTCTTATTTTTCCACATAAAGTAGTCCAACTAAGAATTTTTGTATAACTAGTTTAGATTTGCTTAGGGCCATTATCCACATAATACATGGATCATATGAAGTCTAAGGCGCAAGAAGCATTATGGGTCCATACTTATCAACATAAACATATAAGATAATTTATTGAACCCTTATATTGGTAGACCAATGGAACCACATAAGTCATCACCATAAATCATAACTTATGCATGATTGGTTTCACCTCTACTATTTGAAATCATCTCACACCTACGTGTTGTGTGAGTCGAATCCTTTAATTACTCTTATAATTCCTTCGTTTCTTTCTTAAATCTACATCTCTTTGCAACTGATATGCTTATTCATTTTCCTCTTCATACTGCTGCAGTCAGCAGAAGAAGTCCGTGAATAGAGCAATCATGAAAGAGATGAAAAACATGGATTATAAGAAACATAATCGTTTCTTATATTTTATTCTTTAAATATCTGTAAGACTTTTTTTTTTTCCACGTAGGTATATTTATCCACATGCATGTTGTTTATTCTTTTCCAATTTGTTCGTAACCTTTATGATCCTTTTTGTTTAATCACTAATCACATTTAAGTTGATTCCTACCATACAGAGTGACCTTCCTAGGAATCAACCACTCATGTGAAATACATATCAATACATCAATAAAGAATAACTTAATGCAAGAAAATCTTACTTGTACTTTACGGTGGAGGGTGTGGCGACTGCTCGGCGATAGCACATGAACCAATACCATACATATTCTATACACTAGGACGTCAAGAGAGTCCTGACTTTAGGCTCTGATACCATAAATGTAACGCCCCCAAATCGACCCCCGCCACGTGGCGAAGACCAACCTGGAGACGCTACGGCATGCTATGACTTTGACCATCAATTTGACCATATCTCAGTCAAGAACCGAGACACGTCAGCGGAAGAAAAAAAAATAAATTATAACTTTAATTGTGGAAGTCTAAAAGAAATAAAATAAGTTCTACATCATAAATCTAAAATGCGGAAGGTAAATGAAAACTAAATAACGCTCTAAAAGCCCTATGGTTCATGTGTTGTCCTATCGCCAGAGCTTCATCACCACACGCCTACTCCACCACGTTACTGACTTGGTCCTGTGGAAATCAGACACAGGGGAGGAGGTCCTCCCGTAAGCTTTACAGCCTAGTGGGGAACCACATGATATACAATGCATGACATGAATATAATAATCAGCGATAATTAATCAGGCTTAACTTGAGCATGAAAGATAACAGATAAGTATCATGGATCATAATAAGGATAAGGTCAGCAATACCATGAATCATGAGGATCAATAGTGCATAATAAACTTGGAATCATGACATACTTGACTTGACTTGAACTTGAACTTGAACTTAAACATGAACTTGAACATGAACTTGAACATGAACTTGAACATGCATGTCGATCTTGGTTATTAATTAACAATCAGGGTGACTTTGATGTGCCTTTAATTCTTGGGGTATGCTCAGCAAACGATACGGCCTTGTGCGAGTCAATGGGTGATCAAACCATGACCAAGGGAGCGACCCTTATCTTGATGCACTTGGCTTGGACTGGCAACCCATCATTAATCTTTCATCTGAACTTATTAGTCACTTTTATTATCTTTTCATTCTTTGTGTCATATGATGAAGGAGATATGATCGATATGAGATAAATCAAGACAAAGAGTTCATGTTGGAATTATAAGGAAATCAATAATGTTCATATCAAAATAAAGAGAGATTAATAAATGAATTTTTGCTGAATTTTACGCCCAAAGAATCTCCTCCTCCTTACGGCCGTAAAACCCTAATCATTTGGATTTTACGCCCAAGAATTTCTTTCATTTTACGGCCGTAAAAATTAATCTTTATTACGTTACGGCCGTAAAAACCCTATTTTCTATTCTACTTCGGCCGTAATAATTCAACTCTTACTTCGTTACGGCCATCATCTGTTACGCCCATCCGTTACGGCCTATCCCGTTACGGTCGTAAAACTATACTCTTCGGCCGTAACAATCCATCTTTCATTTTCTCTCTCTTCGTCTCTCTCTCTCTCAACTTCTCGGATTTTTACGACCGTAAAACACATCTGTTACGGTCGACATCTATTACGGCCGACATCTTTTACGACCGACATCTTCCCTCTTTTTCTTTTCCATTTTATTACGGCCGAAATCTAACTCTTCGGCCGTAACAACCTATTTCCCTTTTCTCTCTCTTCTTTTCTCTCTCTTCTTTTCTCTCTATTCTTTTTACGGCCGAAATTATATTCTCCCTCTTCTTTTACGGCCGAAACTCTATTCTCTCTATTCCTTTTACGGCCGAAATTCTCTTCTCTCTCTTCTTTTACGGCCGAAACTCTATTCTCTCTATTCCTTTTACGGCCGAAATTCTCTTCTCTCTCTTTCCCTTTTTTCGACCGTAAGAAAATTACGGCCAAACAATTCTTACGACCGTAATACTTCTACTTTTAAAAATTAAATTGCGTTATAAGACCGAAAACGAAATCCCTATCTAAATCTTACACCTTAGCAATCAATAATACAGAAATATAACAAACAGAAAATAACTAGGCATGCAACAATCAACCAATCAAAGAATTCAAGAAAACAAACAATTAAAAGCAATAACTTGAATCATATTCATATTCGTTTCATAACGATTCGGGCATGAATTGAGATAATTCAGAGGGCATGCAAGGTGATTTCGATTCACCCACCTGGACGCGATGGATCCTACCCTTGATTCGTTAAAAATCCGTTCGAATCCGCCCTTGTTCCCTCTCGGTTCTCTTGCTGTTCCTCCTCTCGAATTCTGTCCTTGCGCAGAAATCTCCCTACTTCGGATCGCGTAGGAGGGGAACGAAGGAAAACCGGGAAGGATTCGTGAGATTGCTGGAACCAGAAATTTAATGGTCAATTGATTTTTATCTCCCTCAATTCTCTCGTGAATACCTCTCATATACATATATATATATATATATATATATATATCTGATAAGGTTTTTATTTTAATCTAATCTTCTTCTCAAAATTAAATTTGAAGAGATTAGATTTAATTTTTCTTTCAAACTTTGAGTGGGATTTGATTTTTAATTTCCCATGTGCTTTGCTCGGCCACCCATCACGATTTGTTTTCTTTTCTTTTTTTTTATCTTTTTGTTGGTTGTTACAAAAGCCGTCCAGCAGGGTATAAGCTACCGACTTCTTCGAGAGGACGTCGATTCCTATGTGATGACTGGAGGCGTAGCCGTTGGGGTCAAAATAGTTTGGGTAGGTGTCGAACTCCACTGCCACGGCCCGGCTGGCATTGTTTTTTTCGAACAGCCCCAAGCCTTCCCCGGCGGAGGATCGGGAGACCTTATTATAAGCACGATACGGCGCAAGGAAGAAAGTGACCCCGTCGGCTGCCCTCGCTGAGACGGAGTTCGGGACGATAACGAAAGAAAAGTGGGTGACGAAGTCTGTGAGATTGCCTGAAGCAGCGTCCCAGAGGAGAAGCGGATCCCTGTGCGCAGCGCGGCCAGCGACCCACGGGAATGACGATGTCAATTGGATTCCCGGAGCGTCTGAAAATACGGCGCCGTCAAGTGACATGAGCGTTTGAACATTACTGCTGCTGAAGTCGGAGAAGTTGAAGGAGAGCGGACGTGCAAGAGGCAATAGCAAAACAAGGAGGAGCAAAATCCCCAAAGAGGTACTACTGGTCAAGCTCGGTGCTACCGCAAACCGTGACGAACAAGAATCCGCCATGGCAAAGAGCTACTGACCTTCTTACTTAATTGGCTCCACTTCGCGAGTTATATATATCGTTGATCTGGTTAAAATATATAATAAAAAATGAATGGGAGCATGGCAATCGTTTCTTCACTAATTTGTCCGTCTAATAAAACGAGATTAAACAAAATTCTTTTTTCGAATTTCATTTGTCTGCGACTCGTGACGATCTAATTGAGTTAATTGGATTCTACGATGAATCCAATTTTAGCGTCAGTCAAATGGGCACCCCCTTTCAAGGGCCGACTAAAAAAAACAAGAAAGTGACAGTGAAATACCAATTGGAGGTCAAAGTCTACTTACGGTATCTAACAAATCCATTTAACTTAACGTCGGTAATAAGCAACTTATTTTATTTAAATAAAATCCCAAATTTTAGAGTACGACTCTCTGAGTTCAATATCACTTACGTGCCATTTACTTTTGTACAATATTTTCAAAATGGAAGAGACGATCATATTAATTACCATATCGCAATTGAATTGATCAATTCGATCATATTGAATCAAATTTTGTAATAATTATAAAATATAATATAAATTATATGATATAATATATGAATATTATATTAGTAATCTATTAATAATATTAAAAATTAATATAACATAATTTTTTATTTATTAAATTTTTTAATAATGATAAATAATAATGATTAACATATAAATGTAAATAGATTATTATTAGTTTAATATATATTATTTAATGATGGTAGATGTTATACTAATAAATTTTATCTTCAATTATTATTTTTTTCTTTAACATTTTTTATTTTCTTTATTTATGCCCTTTGATAATTTTTCATTTTAATGTTACTTAATTTTAAATATTTATTTTTTTAATTCTTATTTAATTTTATACATATCATATTTCGTCCTCTTTAACTTTCCTTATATATTTTTTTAACTTTTCTTTTTTTTATTATTTTTTAACTTTTTTTAAAAAAAATTATTGAAACAAGTTGAACAAATTCAACCAATCCAGTTTAACTGAATTTTCTCGATTCAATGTTAAAATTAATTTTGACATGTAATCGGATCGAATCACTGACCGATGCGCAATAGAACTGATTGAATTTGCAGATCCGGTCCAATTTTAATAACATTGCTTTTATATTTTTCTTTTCTTATATTGGCCAAAACTTTCATGGTTTCTTTTTGTGGTCCATACACTACAAGAAAATCGCGATTTTCCGACAGATAATTTTCGATGGTTCTAAATCCGTGGCAATTTGCGATGGATTTTTCTACGGTTCCGTTTCCGACGGATTTTTTTACGGTTATGACCGTCAAAAATAATTTATATTATTATTTAATTTTTTGACGATTAGGAACGTCGATATTTTCGACGGATATCCATCCGTCGTAATTTCCGACGACTTTTCCGACGGTTATGACCGTCAGAAATAAAAAAATTAAATTATGTATTTTTTATATTATTATTAAATTTTTCCGACGGATTTTCCGACGGTCACGACCGTCGGAAATAAAAAATTAATTATATAATTTATTATATTATTATTTAATTTTTCGACGGTTAGGAACGTCGATATTTCCGACGGATATCCATCCGTCGCAAAATTCGCCGCAATTTCCGAAGGTCGTAACCGTCGGTAAATGTATAATAATATCATATAAAGAGTATTTTATTAATATAACTAGCGACGGTCCAAACCGTCGCAATTACCGACGGTTCAAACCGTCGGTAAAATAAAAAATAAATATTATATATAACTAAATATATTTTCGACGGTCACAACCGTCGGTAATTATAAAAATATTTAATATTTACGTTTTCGACGGCCGAAACCGTCGGTAATTAAAATTTTGTTATCCCGCTTTTTTTTTCCTTTTCCCGCTTTCTTTCCACTTTTTTCCTTTATATATATTCCTCCTCCCTCTTCTCTCTCTCCTTCCTCCCTCCACTCCTCTCTCTCTCTCCCGGCCGCGAGCACCCCGCGTGTCGGACGCCGGCGACCCTCTCACGCCGGACGCCGGCGACCCTCTCCCGCGCCGGCGTATCTCTCTCTCTCCCGCTCCGCGCCGGCGTCTCTCTCTCTCTGCTGTCGGCCGGCCGGAGGCCGGATCCGGCCGTGGCCGTTCGGATCCGGCCTCCAGGCGGCCGGATCCGGCCGCTAATTTTTTTTATATTTAAAAAACCATTTGCGATGGTTGCGACCGTCTACAAATCGACGGTTGTGACATCCGTCCAAAGTTTCGACAGTTGCGACCGTCGAAAAGTTGCGACGGCTCAAACCGCCGGCCTTTTCCGACGGTTGCAACCGTCGAAAATATCGACGGTTCGAACCGCCGGCCTTTTCCGGCGGTTGGAACCGTCGGAAATATCGACGGTTGCAACCGTCGGGGACTTTTCCGGCGGTTGCAACCGTCGAAAAATTTTGACGGTTCGAACCGCCGGGGACTGTTCCGTCGGTCAGAACCGTCGATATTTTCGACGAATTTTTTTCAACCGTCGCAAATCCATTTGCGACGAGCGTTTTTCCGACGGATCGATTCCGACTGAAAAATCGTCGGTAATTGCGTTACCGACAGTTTTCGGACTGATTACCGACGGTCCGGACCGTCGGTAATCCGCGTTTTTCTAGTAGTGATAGAAATTGAATTTAGAAAATTCTATCGAGTCTTCAACCAATTAAAACTAATTGTGTATAAAAGAGAATTATTATTTAATTTTCTATTACATCTACTACTTATCTTTAATCCAGTGAACATAAAAATCAACCACAAATTCTTATGAAAAAAAAAATTTCGGAGGTCGCCTGTCAAAAGACTTTAACTGCTCCGATCTGGATAGATCTACGAATGAGGTCTATTAAGTTGCACCAATTAATAATAAAATAATGTAAAACTATAAAATCATAATTGTTAACATATATTTATCAATAGTTAAAGTATAATAAATTTTCATTGATCTACAAATGAGGTCTATTCAGTTGGACAAATTAATAATACAATAATATAAAAATATAAATGATAATACTTTTTAACATATGCTTATGAATAGTTAAAGTATAATTATAAATATTATTATACTTAAAACATATGATAATAAATATTATATTTTATTATTAATAACATTTTCATATATTAAAGTATAATAATATGATTAATAATTTTATTAAAAATAAAAAGTCCAATGTTAAAAGATTTTTCTAAGATTTTAGTATAATTTATAAATTTAAATATTAATATGAACGTCAACTAGAAAAGAGTTTAGTCTATTTTCCTATTTTTTATTTAAACTAATGACTTAATTTTTTTTCCTGTTTAATTTTTACCATCTAATAGGTATCAAAAGATAAATAAGTTTCCCTAAAAGAAAATACTCTACAGAATGCGTATATAATAATAATTATATAATATAATTTGAACACCTTAAAGGCTCATATAGTTAAGTGCCGCATAATGGCTTCCACACAACTATTGATCTAAAATTGATTTGGGTACAAACCTTGAACTTTTTCATTAGATCCGTCCTAATCCGTCGGTCCAGATTAGGCACAACTTGCCCATACTTTTGGCACTTAGAATTGTGATTGGGCAGATTCAATCAAATACGGAATTGTGTTAGATCATGCATAATAATTGTGTCATTACTAAAAGTTTTTTAACATGAAAATTTTATGACATCAATTTGTTTAAATAATAATTTCACTTTTATATGGTAATATGAATTATTAAGTATATATATATTTGAAAAATGCTGTTACCTTTTTAGTTTGCTATTTTTCATTTAATATTATTTTATTTAATAAAGTCTATATATGATTTGGATTAGAAGTTTTTGTTAAAGAAAAATTAATTCAAAATCATAGAACAAAAGTCATGTGAGTATAAAAAGTTTCGAAATATTTTTATCTCTCTTAATTAGTGAACCCATTGAGAATTATTTCTCGTTCCGCGACTAGTCATAATGTACCTCTGCATGCCAAGGGTTCGGAGAGTGATTAGCCTAATTTTGATCTTCTAGACGGAGATATGATGTATCCAAATTTATTTTATACAATTATTATTATTTATTAAGTTTTTTTAGAATAATTATTCATGTACATTAGATAATAATTTAAAGTGTTAAATTTGATATGTTAGTTACGTGTGGATTTCTGACAACTTGTTCACCGCATGGACAACAAATAAAGGAGAATTTTACGAGATTTGAACTCATAAATTTAATGTGCTAATTAATTTTTTTAAAAAACTTAAATCATTCAAAAAACAACATAAATTATTTTATATTCTTAACCTAAATTATTTTAATAATTAATAAAATAGGAGTCGCCGACATAAATCACTATCATTGACTTACTGCTGAACAAATCACTACCATTGACTACTATCACTACCACTGACTTACTGTTTGTCGAAAATTCTAAGAAATCTTGTTTTCATGATCATGTATATACAAAGTTGATAGTGGAGATGCTAATTGGACAGTTGATTATTTTTGTAATGATATGAGGTCTATGGATGAAGATAATTTCATTGAATAGTTTTACATGAACAAAATACGAAGGTGGTCATGTACTTATAAGTGGCATCCTCTTTATCTATCAAGACGTATTTTAAATTCGTGCAGACCTTCGGTCCAAAGCGAACAATATCTTGACGGATCTAAAGGGGTATTACAAATGGTATCAGAGTCATCCTCGCGTGCTCAGTTGAGCCATGTGAGCAACTTTTGTTGCTAGAATCATAGCAATATTTTTTATTGAACAAATAGTTTTTACCTTAACTTCGTTGGAGTAACTACTTAATACTAATGAAATAATCTTTTGAAAAAAAAAAAGAGGGGTGACAGTTTTCTTTGGGAAACCCGAGTTCACGTAATCTAAGCATTCAGTCATTATCAATGAGATAATGAGATAATGAGATAATTTAATTATTGCGTATTAAATCCTCTTTCCAACCACACGCTAGTACCTTCGAAGGTTCCCTATTAATCAGTATTTGATAAGTATTATTAATGTACAATCCTAATTAAAATAATTGTACATATATATTATTAAAGTGCTCTAAGAAATATTCCGATTTTCTACAGAAAACAAAATAAAAAGACCATTGTATGGGTAAAATATGAGAAGTTTAGATTATAAATTATTTTAACATGATTTTAAAAATTTTGAGAATATTATAAACAGAATCGTATTACTTTTTTCTTGAAATAGAATTTTTGAGTTTTTTATTAAATGAACATTTTTGTTAAGATATATTAATAGTTTGCACAATATCATATCACAATAGATTAAATGGCTTGAAGTTAAAGTTTCATCTCCTTCCAATATTAGATTTAACACGCGGCTGCTGCTCACCTAAGAAAGATTTCTAATTCGATTATTTGTAAATGTATAGAATTTTTATTAATAATTTTATTTGTCATTCTCAAGACTCAAGTACATGACGTGAAATAATTTTATTGAATTTGTTGTAACGCCCCGAGACTTACATGACATTTACGTGCTCAGAGTGTCCCGAAAACGCTACACTATTCTATATGAAATTAATTTTAGGGAAATATAAACTATAAAATGCGAAATTAATAATAACAATAGCTAAAAATTAATAATATCAAGGAGCTAGAAATATCCATAACTCCACCATACTAAATATGCAGAAAATAAAAGCTAATCCAATAAACTAGTGGGGCTAAATCCTACACCATGTGTAACATCTCTGTCACTGAGCCTGACCATCTGCATCACCATCTTTTATCATCTCACCTAAATGAATTCAGATGCAGGTAAAACCATACTCAGTACGTAGAGTCTAACTATAACAATATATAATAAATCAAAAGTGCTATTTAAATCAATAACGATAAGAAACAATAAACAATAGAGCACTGGAGATAGCAATGTATAAGGAGAGCTCAATAAACATTATAACCATAAATCAATAATGTGGATCACGAAGAAGGTCAAAGACCAATCAATTTCAATGAATAATTATCAACAATCTATATGCCTGATCACCATGGCACTATCCAATTTATCCAATTCAATTCAATTATCAATATCAATGATCATCGGTCAATAATAATTTTTATTCAATGGGCGGAGGCAAAGCCGTCAACGCCAAAAATCCGAATGACCATGATTTAATTCGATTTCCATTCAATTCAATTTCATTCTATTCGATTCAATCTGTGGAGTTATTCAATTCAATATGGAGCGCTCGGTCAATTAAAACAAACTAACTCTATGTCTCTTTCATGTAGGCCAATGATGGATCAAGTCACGACAAGCCGCCCTCGAATAGTAATGCTAACAAAAGCTTCGTGATGGCGGGGGACCATGGCCATCACAGGACAGCCATAGCTTCCCTAAAGGATAACGTCTCAAACATCTAGGTACACTGTCTGCCTCATACAATATCCATAACACTATCAATATGACCCAGGAGGCTTAGAGACAATCGGAGAATATGGAGACCCAACAGTTTTCATCTTTTATCTTGTTTATCCTAAAGACCCATCTTTAACAATCCGATTTAGGTTAAACAAGGACCCAATCAGGGGAAAACGATAGATAACAGGATCTGATGGAATAACGGTGACAATAATCTCAAATTAAATCTAGCAAATTTGATGAGTTCAGATCTGTTTACAATATGATCATAAACTATTAGGAGTAATTAACTATAGTAACTATTCAGTTATCAACAATAAAATATTATTAATTACATTTTCTATCCCCAAAATCTGGCCCGCGTCAGGTGAAACCCGGGCCGAGTGTACAGTGAACCTGGACCGGGTTGATCGGTTCACGTTCAATCGAAGTCGTGCCGCAACCCGAGTCGAGCCGAAGCCAGAATCCGAGCCGGATTAGACAACCCGATCCGGTTCCAAATTCAACTCGGTCTGGATTCAACGGAATCCGGACTGGGTACAGTTGAAATCAGGCCGGGTTCTGCCGCCGACGAAAAAGTGCGTTATGACGTGACTTTCCGATCACCATAGCTATACCATATGATATCCAAGCTATGCATATGATATATCAATGAATTCCTAACACAAAGGAGAAGAGAATATGGTTCCATGTCGTGGGAAACCAACGACATAAGGATTCTCCTACGTACCTAAAGTAGGCTGAAAAACCAAGATTTCCTTCTCTGAAAAGCTGCACATACGTCGATCTCTGGACGACGATTTCTCTCTATCCACGTCCCAAAACTCGCGGCCAACACTTGAAAGTTCTTCTCCTATATGTCAACTTCAAGACCAGCTGCCACGTGCTCTCAGGGGTGCCTCGGTTCGTGTGCTAACGAGAGAAAAAGAATGGTTCTTGGGCAGAATTCTGTTTGGCAGAAAAATGGGATTTTCAGCAACCTCTTTGATGTCTATTTATAGTGCAGGCTTAGGGTTTCAATTCTATTAGGCCTTGAACTCTTTTAGAACAATCTTGGCCATTCATTAATAACTAATCTAACCATAATATGTTAGATTTAATTAAATCCGAATTTACTTTATAATTCCATATTTATCTCCATAACAATTCTATCTCTATTCAAATTCCATTTTATCTCTCCAACTTATCTCATAATTTCCATCAATTTCGGAATTATTAAATTCCAGAATATTAAATAATGATTTTTCAGATATTATAAATTTATTTATTTATTTTATAAAAAATTAGGGTCGTCACATTTGTTGATTTCGATAATAGATTGATTTTCAACGTGTGAATAATATACATATTTATTAACACCAATTGAATTGAATGGTCACCGCGCTTCCACAGACCGATAACCCAAAATTTCCCCTACTGATGAAACATGCATGCCAATGAGTAGTTGGATTTATTCTTCTAACAGGTTAAATTCAAATAAGACAAAGATCTCAACATTTAAATACAAAGTAAACCTCAAGTTGTATAAATCAAAAGTAAAACATCATGTTATTTTGAAATTATATTCAGATATGCTAACAACTAAAAAGGAAATGCTTTCCCAATAAAGTGTGGTCCCACACAAAAATCGGATTATACTATTCGAAACTATGAGTTTTTTTATCAACACATTGGGAAAATGAATTTAATGTTTGTCCTAGGACCGTTCTCCCTCCTCATTCCTCCATTGGATGGAGAATTGACGGACAATGACAAACACTTTGTAATGCCCAATCTAGGATAAAAAAAGAAGAAATAATATATTATTATTTAAGTTAAATTAAAAGATAAAAATTAGATTTGGCTTAAAGATGTAGAAACCAAATCAGAGAAAAAGTCCCATTGGAAAATTCTAACTTTCACCTATATAATCTTTTCTTCCAATCAAAATCTCCTAACTCTAGCCGTCAACTCTTCCCACATCCTCCCTCTTGTGACCACGTCCATACTACTAGGAGCACTCATATGATCACCGGCATCGGAGAGCAGTCGGAACGCCAAGAGCAGATCCTAGGGAAGACATGTGATAGAGATAGGTGGATCATTGGATCAACGTTTGGATCGGTTTTAACAATAAATTTGTATGTTGTTAGGGTACAATTAGAGCCATAGCATTTGTCTCCTATCATCCATGATTCGTCCCATATGATTACTTTGGTCCTAAAAAATTTATTCCAATGAAACTACGTCGGAAACTTACGGTCAGCGTCACCGTTCTTGTCGGAATCCCAGAATCCGACATGGGTTTAGATAACTCGGCCCGGGTATGTGTCATCGGGCAGGACGAGTGCAGAACCCGACACGAGTTCCACGTCGCCCGGCCCGCATCTGACGTTGTCATACATGCAGTCGTCGGAACCCGACCCGAGTTCTGTTAAAGCTATATTATGTATATATTTTTTTAATTGATTATTGTTTGATTCTTGATTCATGAATTATGATATATCTTGGTATATTGACATTGATGCGTACTTAGAAACACTAGCTAGCGCACTGATCGTGCAAGTAATAAAATTTTAAGTATAAGTATCATTCCCACGAGAACAAGAAATAATTAATAACTTCTCTTACTTATAAAATAAGAAAAGATAATAATTTTGTGCTTTATGAAAATAAGAAGGATAAATAATATAAATATAGAACTATGATCAATGGGGTTTAAAAGTATAGAATTGATGAATAGAATTTCTCTTGATTAATACCACTACTCATGTATAAATTCTAAGACAAAAGATGATGAATGATGCACAAAATATCATGCATTAGTTTAAGTTATTTGATTAACACTTTAGAATGTTTTTATGTTTAGAAAAGGGGAGTTTTGATTTGTCTTCATATAATTTCATTTAGATTTGATTTCTACCTAAGTCTAGAAATTATTCATCGTAGGATATGAGAAAACGTCGAACTTAAGGCAAGAAAAGGCCTAAAACGGCTCAGAAGATTATCACGGTCGTGATAGATCTTTTCATGGTCGTGACAGGAAGATCAGCATTCAGAAAATTTGGTTGTCCCTGTCATGACCGTGATAGTTTATGTCATGGCCGTGACAGAGATATTTTCCAGCAGAAATTTGGCCAAGTATTTTTCAGCCTTGACAGCCTTATGTCACGGCCATGCCAGAGCCTTTCACGGCCGTGACGGCGGTCATTTAGGCTATTTTTATCCACTTTTTGGATATATTTTTTATTTCTTTTCTTGGGAGACGAGAAAACCTATAAAAGGAGGCAGAAGAGAGCTTGGGAAAGGATCCTTAGAGCATAGTTTTGAAGCCTAGAAAGAGGAGAAGTGCGAGGACAACAACGAAGGTCTGTCGGAAACTCGAGAGAGGACGCGCTTAGCTTATGCTAGAGTTTTTATTTTCTTTTCCCTGCATTTTTATTCCAGATTTAATATTGTTATTCTCAGATTTATTCCTTTATTAGGGTCATTCTAGTTGAACCCTATTTAAGTTTTGGATTCTTCTTGATATTAGTTTAATTTGAATCACTAATAGTATTGCATTTCATGTTTAATACTTTCCTTTGATTCCATGATTTATGATTTGATTGCTATATGAGAGGAAATAATTATTTTCATAATAATTTCTAGGATTGATCTTAATTTATTGCATGCCACAATTAGAAAAATCGAAAGAGACATAATTTGTGTAGTTATTAAGGTGACTTGAGAAAGTCCTTAATATTAATTCTATTTTAATGCATCTTATGATTAATTAAGTAAATTAAAAACCGAAAGAATTGATTTATTCTAATTATTTCTTAAGATAGTAGTTAAAGTATGAAACATTGGTTAACTAATTTTTAGAATTCACTTTGTTATTGATTCAACTAATTCTAAGTTGAGAAAATTCATTACATTCTAGTGGTGATAATTAGGTGCCTTAATCATCAAATCATTATTTCTTCAGGTGATCATTTCCTTTTATTTTTATTATTTTTTTTTATTCACACCTAAAATCATATATTTTCTAAATTTTTTAATTAACAAGGTTAAAATAGAATCTAAGTTATTAACTGTCCTCGTGGGAACGATAACTCTACTCATTCACTTTTATTACTTGAGTGACTAGTGCATTTGCTAGCGTTTGCTATCAATTCTACACGCATCAATGAATTAATAAAGTAAAATACCCAAATTGATTTAACCAATATTTCAGGCTTTAACCCTATTTTGAAATCAACAAAAGAGATTAATCCTTTCGGTTTTTAATCTAATTTATTAAATCTCAAAATGCATTCAACTGAATAAAGTTAAGGGTTTTTTCAAGTTACGTTAACAACAACACAATTGAGTCTCTTACGATTTCCCCAAGAGTGGCATGCAAGAGAAAAATCAGAGAAAATTCTAGAGAATATTAAAACTTCTTTTTCTGATAATAAAAAGATTCAAAGGAACAAATCTCAGGTAAAAGTTAATAAAATCATCAAACATGCTATTGATACATAAACTAAATGTACAAGAACTCACACGGAGTAGGGTTTAATCAAGAAAATTCTAAAGAACTACTCCATGAAACTAGAGTACATCAATCTTAATAATGTTTTAGGAAAAGAATAAAAATAAGAGGAATTACTCCTAATTCTACAGTCATCTCTCGAGTTTTCGCAGAACTTCGTTGTAGCCTATGATCACCTTCACCAAGCCTTCAACCTTTGATTTCTGCCCTCCAAAGATGCTTTTCCAATTGAATTGGGGTCTCTTTAAATAGTTTTCCCTGTAGCTTGGCTCAACAACTTACTATGATCCATAATTTGTTAATTATTCAATTCCATCGAAAACATAGGTTATATTGATATTGTCACTTAATCATCGTATTGTTAATTATTTCTAATTAATCATTGATCTGACCCTATTGATATCCTGACATGGAGTATTGTCCTAGTAGAGAATGATTAATCATATTTTATTATTAATTATTTATAGGTTATGAACTAGATCCGATGACTATCCCATATTATCATTGGAATCTATTTTCTGATTAATCTTGATTAATTCTGCCTCATTGCATAGATTATATCTAAGGGTTCAACACCCCCTTATCGATTATATGATTATGCATATCCAAAGCATTGTCATTGCATAGATTAAATTCAAAGTTTAAATCTCATCTGATTCCACTGATTACATGACATTGTTATCTTGATTATTGTCATGGCATCGTTACAACTAAGTCCCAATCCGAGCGAAGATGAGAACTTAATTAAGTAAAGATAAAACCTTGGGTGCTCATGTTACGGATTAACGGGAGCTCATGGCATGCATCGTAGTCAATGTTGGGGCATCATTTGTCCCCGTTGCATGAATTCTCCCCATCATGTAACGAAAGAGGATACCCTCCCTTTATAGAGAGTATGATCGCTGTGATGTGTACAATCATTGGCCTCATTAAGTACATGGCACCTCATTATAATGAATACGTTAAAAAGTAATGTTGCATAGAAATATCAGAGATAAATAAGTTGATTATAACTTCCAATCAGAGCATTGAAATTACACTCAGAGAATAGTACAAAGCATTGAAGTATGCACATTCAGAGTATATCATATGACATTGAAATACAAAGTAAAGTAATCCAGAGCATTGAAATGATTCGTTCGATCAAAATATCTACCTTATATTATTATCATTTATCACTCCATGATTTATTGAATTGCTCCTACTCAATTTGATCTTACTCATAGATATCATATTGATCTCCATCCATTGACAATCATAGTATTGTTTTCTTCTATTGGATCATCAATATTGTTTATCATAGATTATAATTCCTACTCATAGACATAGTATCGATGGACCATCTAGGGTATTGTCCTTTATTAGATATTACATTGATTCACTCAGAGCTTAGCCTTGGTTTTTCCATTTATCTTATCCAGTGTATTGATTCAATACATTGATATACTATAGCATTGATTTGTTTCATTGATTTATATTAAAGTATGGCATTGATTTCTGTCCAATATAATTATGGTTACACTAATCCCATACTTCTTTATTGTTACTATTTATCCATTGATTTATTATCCACCTATTGGGTTGCGAAGCTCATGAGTTATTATTTCCCCTACATTGATCCTGCAAGTAATCAGAGTAATGAAGGATGAGTTCAAGCGATCGATGTTATTCGTGATGGTGAAGTGCACATGGAGTAGTTTTAGGACATTGTGCTAATCTCTTTACTTTAGACTTCCGCTTTAGCTATTGACGATTTTTGATATTATGACTTATATTAGAGATTCCATTAGAATTCTCCATTATTGTCATTTTCCATTAATGTCTTATTAAGTCTTCCGCTTATATAATATTTTGGTCAAAAAATTAGTCAAAGTCAATATTTTAGTCAAAGCATAGCATTGGTAGTAGCGACCCTCAAGTCGGTTCTTATCACGTGACAGAGCGATTTGGGAATGTTACACGTTTGGTTCAGTTAGCGATTCGCACAGTTCGAGCAACGATTGTTGGTGAGTGGTTCAATTGTGTGTATTTTTTGCTCTCTTCCTCCTCTTTCTTTCTATGCAAAAATGCTAAATCCTTCTAACTCATCCTTCTAAAAATTCTCCTAATACTCACATAATTATTTTTCCCCCAAAAGTAGATAAAATTATAGTGCATGCTATTGTAACCTTTTAGGAGGATTATTAGGCTAATTGTTAGAAGGATGTAGCAATGCTCCTTTCTGTACGCAAACCTAACCCAAGTGGATGGATCGCAATGTCCTCCTTCACAATGCTGCGAGAGAGCAAATCATCCATAGCTCGAGATCAAAGACGAGGAACAAAATGATGTTGTCGCTAATGATTATTGGGAACTTTTACGCTCTCTCTCTCCTCCTCACTCTCTCTCTAAGATTGGCTCCTTTAACAGACAAAGCTATTGCCGCAAGCCACAATAGTGGCTGTTACATATATATATATATATATATATATATATATATATATATATATATATATATATATATATATATATAAGGGAATGCCTCCTTTACTCCCTCTCGCTCTCTCTCTCTATGTTGCCACTGATGATTATTGGGGAAGAGAAAAAAAGTGGAACGAAACACATGATAAAAACCACGAAAATCGCTCCTGAAACGTGTTGTTATCGTCCGTCAATTCTTCATCCAACGAAGGAGTGAGGCAAGAGGACGGTCCTTCCTCCAAGGTTGGAAAAACATTAAATTCTTGGGAAAATATACTAAAAGGAAATTATTTAAAAGAAAAACTTAACGTATTAATTTGGAGATGAAAAATATGAGAGTGACATTTTACAAATTAAAAACTAGACATAACAATTTGGAGATGAAAACTACAAATTTACAACATGAAACACAATTTATAAACAAAAGATAGGGAGCAATCAGTCCTCGGGTCAAGTCTTTATATAAAGTAAATAAGAGAAAAAAGAGATGGTTGATAACGATCGTGGACTTTTGTGATTCTTCTCTTATAATTATAAAGGAAAGTTCATGGATTTAATGTATAAAAAGTAAAAATTTAAAATTGAAAAAATTGATACAATAATAAAGAAGTTATTATCAAAATACGTTGTAGAGGAAGAATCATCAATCGTCAGAGATTTTTTTATGTTGTTTTTATACTGTTGTCGAAAACTCGGTGATGCATGCAAAAAATAACATATTTTATATTATTATTTTAGTAAATTTTTCTGTAATTCAATTTTGGCATGCATCGTTTTAGGTCATATTTTAGATTTATGTAGTCTGACTATTAATTTTCTGAATATTTTAAGTTTTGAATAAATTGACTTAATTCCCATAATTATTTTGCAGACGAGTTGGACAAATCGAGATGACAAGAATTTTTCTTTTGCGGCCGTTAAGTCCCATCATCAGTCGAGTTAGTTGACAATCATCAAGGAGCATTCATCTTTTGCGTCCGAGATCATTGGAAGCAACAAGTCATCATTAACCAAGAGCTATGGAAGTTATCGGCCGTAATATCCAACCATGAATAGGACCTTTGGGGGCCAAAGCGAAGAAGTTTTATCCTTAACCAATATTTATCTATTACGGCCGATATCTTTAGGTGCAAAGCTCTATCATTAATCAAGGATGTAGGCTATCGGTCATGATCATCAACCAATCGTTGGGTGCAAAACATCATCATTAACTAAGTTTCATGGCCGAGAATAAAGAAAGGTTTATTAGGCACAAAACGGATAACCTTTACCATTAACCAAAGTTTTATCGACGACGTAAAGTTTATCTCGCGAATTTAAAGTTGGCCGTACGATATCACGACCGTGATCAAATTGAAGTTTGTCCGCACCCTATAAATAGAGGAGGAAGCCATCATCCCAACTCGTGCTTTAAAGTGTAGTTTTCTTCTACGGCGAGTCGAGAGTCTACAGGTTACGATCGAAAGGAGAGAGGTGCGACGGTTGAAAGTTGATCGCGACTCTAATCAAGTCCAAGAGGTTAGCGATTGTCTGCCCAGATTCGAGATCTCTGCTTTTTCCTTGGGTGTAATTCCTCCGATTTTTATCATTTGTATTTTATTATCTCTCCAGAATTTCTAGGATGAACTCCATGTTTTTATATATTTTATTTTAGGATATTATTAATTGAAGAGAAATGTTTGGACTCTATTTTATTTGTTTTAATCTTTTCTGATCAATTATTAATTGTGCTTAATGATTTTTTATTAGTTAATTGAATTTCTGAATTAAGTTATACCAGTTTGTGGAGTGTTTGATTTCAGAATTTATTATACTAATTTTAATTGATTTTATATGAAATTAATAGTTAACATAAATTTGATAACTAGTGTGTGGAGAATCAAGTTTGTGAGGTCTATTGATCTATACCAGTTTGTGGAGTGATTAATAATTTAGAGAATCCAATTTAATGCATCTTAATTTTAATACGATTTGGTGGGATGCCAGTTGTGTAGACTTCAATTCTTATTAAATTAAGATAGTTCTACATGCTTAAGTTGAGGGATACCGATTGTGGAAACCGCAAGTTAATAATGTTAGATTACTTTTGAGAGACTCTAATCTATCTTTAAAGATTGAATTTATCTTTTATTATTCAAATATTTATCCTAATCTTTTTGCATCCTAAGGTCCAACTTCAACACCATTATCTGATCTTATTATTATCTTATTTTCTTTATTTTATTTTATAATTACAAAACCCATTTACAAAATCCATGTTTTTCCTCTCTTATTAATTTATAAATTCAGATATTGATTTAATAATATTCCTCGTGGGTTCGACACTCTTTACTCCTATTACTATATTACTTGAGCGACTAGTGCACTTGCTAGTGATTTTATTTTGCTACATCATTTTACGCATCAAGTTTTTGGCGCCATTGTCGGGGAATATTTTATTAATTAAATTTCTGATTTTTATGAATTATTAGGAGATGTAAATTATTTTCTGTAAATAAGTTTTTTTGTAAATAAATTTTATGTAAATAAATACTTTTTTCTGTAAATATGTATTATTTGTTTTAATTATTTTTAATTTGTGTAAATAATCATCTTTCTATTTTGCAGATAATGATCACAGATTATCAATTGATTTTGGATTAAAATATGTTGACTTTCGGCAAAATTTTGACACAGAGTGAATTTTTTTCTGATTAGCTGGATTTTTTGATTACGTGTGTCGACTTAGGGATTTATGACCTTGATTAATTTTGTCGGCTTTACTGGAGATACGATGATCTGCGCCTCGCAATGTCATTATCGATTCTAAGTTATAAACTTTGAATTTTGCGGCCGCAATTTTTAACTTTTGTTCTGCGCTTAATGATCATCTTTCTAAATTTGTTTGATTTAATTGTTGGCCGTGAAGTACATTTTTTATTTGCGGCCGTAAAATATTTCTGAACGTATAAGTTTGATTTGACCTCATTTCGGCTTTAATGGCTTCAAAAAAAGAGTTTACACCCGCAAAAGATTCTGTTTATCCAACAAATATTATCCTTTTTATTTTGCGGCTGGCAATTTTTATCTGTGTTTTACGGCCGAAATTTCACTTTTATCCATGATGATCGAATTGATTTCATTCTCTTGCACATTGGATTGATTAAGCATTCGATTACTGCATGATTTTGTGGCCGATAATTTTTTGGAATTTTCTTTGCGACATGTGTGACGTTGGTTAATTTTTCTTGTAGATATTCGTGTTATTCTTTTGCGCCTTGGATTTTCATCTCTATTAATCCATTAGTGCATGACTTTTGCGGCCGACAATTATTTTCTTAATCTTGTTTTGCGGCTGACTTTGATGACTTTGTTTCGGCCGTAATTTGGTTCCTAAGTAGTTTTATCTGAATTTCTCGAAATTTGTTTTGCGATGATACAAATGTTAATTCGACTTTATCTCGGTCATAATCTAACGAGTTTTACGCTGCATATCTATTCACGTTTGATTAATCCCTTTTGACATTATTTCATGGTTTTGGCGGCCGAACGAGCCTTGGATTATTTTATTTCCAACTAATCTAATCTCGGCCAAGATGTTGATAGCTTCTGTTTGGTGACCAAGCAAATCAATGTTCATTGACCTATCTGAAAATATTTTTTGCTAATTATTGATTTTGCAGCCGTAATTAGGTTCCTGATAATTCCTCTTGGACATTGATTTTAATGACCTAATGAATTTTCGATAATGGCCGAAAGACTTTTTATCAGTTTAAATTTGGAACTTAACTTGTTAATCTTCTTTCATCGTGACCTATAGATGTATTTCTTTGTATTTATTTTGTATATAATTTTTTTTCTTTTATCTTACTGAAAATCGGTTGTTGCAGTCACTACTGAAAATTTAATTACAACCAATCTTGGAATCTTCTGATAAGCGCACTAGAAGTTCAAATCCACTTTTGGAATTTGATCCTGAAATTGAAAGAACTGCTCGTCGATTGACAAGGAATATTAGAAAAATGGCTGAACAAGAACACAACAATCAAAGACAGGAGCAACAAAATGAACTAGTTCTGCCACAAAATAATCGTCATGAAGAATAAGAAGCAGAGCTTTCTATGAGAGAGTATGTATCGGCCAGATACAGTGATCGAGAATCATGCATCATGCTGCCAAATATTAATGCAAATAATTTTGAGATAAATCGAGCAATCGTGAGGATGATACAAGCATCACAATTTGGAGGAGGATTTCATGAGGACCCTCACGATCACCTTGACAAATTTCTTGCTACTCTGAGCACCTTTAGAAATAATAATGTTTCTTCTGAAGTTATTCGTCTATTATTATTTCCACAATCTTTACGTGACAAAGCTTCTACATGGTTTAAAACTTTGCTTGCAGGATCTATTCATTCATGGTTGGAACTAGTAAAAAATTTGTTGGAAAATATTGCGCACCACAAAAAGCAGGCAAATATCGAAGGGAGCTAAGGGCATTTGTTCAAGACGATGATGAGACATTATATGGGGCATGGGAACGATATAAGGAGCTGTTAGCCAAAGTTCCTGATAATAGAATCCCAAAGTGGCAAGTGATGGAAGATTTCTACCATGGATTGGAGTTACAAATCAAGATAAGTAGGAGGGATAGTGTTGGGATCTAAACGTCCTAGTGAGATACATGATATTATTGAAGCTGTAGCCCTCAAGACAAGTCAAGAAAGGAGACCACCTCACTGAACTCATGATGTACATGCTGCACAAGGAATACAATCTTCAGAAATAGTGGCTCAACTGGAGTCACGTAATCTAAAATTCGAGCAGATGATGTCACTAATGGGAAATCAAAGCAATTATTGCCCTACAGGTAACACTTCAAATTCAAATCAAATTGAAAATGCTAACTTTATTTGCAACCCATTTTTTAGGAACAACGACTATGATTGGAGACACAATCCAAAGTTTACTTATAATCAAAATCAAGGCCAACCTTCTGGTCAATCAAAAGATTATATATTGAAAAGGCATTGCTGCTCCCAAATATTAATCATCAAATCACATGCAGGAGATGATGGCACAGATCATAGACATCATGCAATATTTGCAAAAGAATATGGAGTCTAGAGCCACGAGTCATGATGCATCAATTCGAAATTTAGAAAGACAACTGACTGGACGTACACCGGGCTCTCTTCCAAGAAACACAGAGACAAATCCAAAGGGAGAAGAGCAATATAGGCCTTGATCTTCATCAGGACCATGTCAAGCTGACGATTATAAAATCAAAATTTCGACGGATCGACTAGTCCGTCGAAATTATCGTCGGATAAGTTTTCGATGATTTTAGCCATCTGAAGTCACGACGGTTGAAAATTCGTCGAAACTTTTCGTCGAAAGTTTCGATCATAACCGTCAAAAATATTAAAGTCGGCTGATCAGTTTCTGGTCTTTCGACGGTTCAAACTGTCAAAAATTTCGATGGTTCACGTATCCGTCGAAACTTCCAGCGGTCTTAGCCGTCGAAATATCTTAACGTTAATGGATCATCTATATTTTAGTTTTCAAAAGTTTCGTCCATCGAAAGTTACAACATTTCACGGAACCGTCAATATTTCGGCGGTCGGACCCGTCGGAATGTTAATTCATTTTAATTCTATTTTAAATGTTTTCAACGGTTTTGACCGTCGAAAGGGAAGCTTAATAACTTATATAATTATCTTTCACTTGATATATATTATTATATATTTTGACGGTTAAAACCGTCAAAAGTTTCGATAGTTTGGAGAACCGTCGAATATTTCGACGGTTCATCCAGCGGGTTTGACTGTCTTAATTTGAATTAATATTTTATTATATTTACCTATTTTCCGACAGTTTCGACAATCGGAAATGGACTATATAAATATCCGACCCATTGTCACTTCCTCGGTTTCCCTCTCTTATACTCGATCGAGAGTGAACTCCCAACCAGCGGCAACCTCCGTTGACCTTCCTGGCATCCGCGCTCCGCCAAACGCCTGCCAGCTGGACCGTCGACCGCCGGCGCCTGTCTCCACCACCTGCATTGTGCTCGCTCGCCGCCTGAACAAGTGAAGCCTCCATCTGCCACCAGCAGGCCGCCGCCGCCTCTGCAACCTCCGTCTCCGGCGCAGGTAGGCTCCCCGGCCCCATTGTCCGGCCTCTCTCCTAGCCTCCGCCCTCCGTGCTCTTTCAATGCGCTCGCGACGGCCAAATCTGGACGCGGTGGCGGTCAAAATCGGGCACGGAGGCTTCCGGACTGATCCGACCAGAATCGGCACGACGGCCAGATCTTTTCGTTTCTTTTTTCAATTTTTGAAGTCTATAAGCAACTCATTATGTTCATCTTGATTGTTAGAGATAAAATCAAGAATGCAAAACAAAAAGTATTTGTTGTTTGATTTCCATCAAAGTATTGATGTTAGTTCTCTGTCACTTGGGTACTTAGTTGTCATCAAAGTATTGATTTGAGCTTAGTGTGATGTAGCCTACTGGTAATTTTATGTTCTCATGTAAATTATATGTTACATGTGGAAAACATAGATCAGTTTAGCATCTTCATCGATAATTCTATACCGACCGCAAGCTCCACATCTGCAACCACTCAAATTTTGGCTCTCTTCATCGATATCGTCTTTGTACTGCCCGAATATCTATCCACCGACATATATATTACGATCGAGACTGTTGACAGACGAAGATCGTCACCGACAACACCCTTCTTCTTCAACATCACCGATGACTATTACGACCGAGACCTCACTTCCTTCGGGCCATTGCACTGCGCCGCCACCTTTCTTCCTATTTTTTCACAGTGACGGTTTTATTGAATAGATGAGGCGATTTGCTAATATCTGGAGGGGGCGTCCCAACCGATGACATCCGGACGCCCAGCTTGCGCCACAATCTTCATAGTTAGTTTCATATCCGGGAGATTATTATTGGACCAAGCCTGCCTATCAAGATCGTTTTGAAAGAATGGCTTCTATACAAGTCAACGCCACTAGATTTCCAGACACCGAGTTACTGGGGGAGTACAATTTATTAGCCGATATTCATTAATTATTTTCTCATATTGGTCTTTCAGATTTTGTTCAACAGTGGTGGCCGACTTATGAAGTCCTTACTATGGAATTCTTATCGCCTGTGGAGGTCTTTAATTTGGATGGCAGATAGTATGATCAGCCTCACATTTCTTTTAAGCTACACGGGCGACCCTTCACATTGACCTTAGAAGATTTTAATAATATTTATGGATTTTCCAACTATGGGGCTCGTTCTATTCCTAATGACTTTCATGCTGAAGATTTTTGGAAACAGATAACTGAAGAAGATCGATTGATCGGGAGCACAGTTAAGGAAAGCACAATCCAAAATCCTGTCCTGTGCTTTTTCCATCGCATGCTCAGCAACACCCTTAGCGGGCGAAGTGACAGTGATAGAGCCATCTCAGAGGGAGAATTATTCTTGATCCACAGTATGCTCCATAGGAAATAAGGCAATGTCGACGCCTTCCTCATTCGTCGTCTTCAACGCCGTAGTAGTCATCGGAGCAGAAGCATCAATATGGGTGCCCTTATCACGCCAATAGCTCAACACTTCAGACTAGACCTGGATGATCTTGAAGCTGTCCCAGGAATTGCCCACCTTAACCAATGAACCATTCTGTCCATGGGCCTCGCCAAAACCAATAATATAAGGGTTAAAGTCTTTATTTTTAAAGAGAGCGATTTGGAGGTGCCCTGCAATGACCGAAATGCATTTACACCAATTAATCCTGATAATTGGTTACTTTTTAGGCAGGTCATGGCTCCAGTAATTTCACGTGCAGGACCATCTACATCTGTCGGACAGCCACACCAAGATGAAACTTTCTCCTAGTTTGATTCTACTGATTATGTGGCATCCGAACACTACTTTAAGCAGCCACAAGTCTTTCAGGCTGCATCACCGGCAGCCTCCCAATATGCCCCATCAGCCCATTCATCTTATATGCTAGTGCCTTCGCTGATTCCATCTCCTACACATGAGAGCTCTTTTGATTCTTCATTCATACCGATCACTCCTTATGAGGAACGCGATCCGATGGAAGTATTTGCTCCTTTACAGGAACCTGTGCGGAATCACTATATAGCACCAGACTTACTATCCACCTCCGCCACCTCAGCCTGACTATGCTTCCATGCAAAACTTATGGGAATTCGTGTATGATGAGCAACTTTGTTAGGCAGGGGAGTTGCACACTATTTAGGAAAAACAACTTCGTCAAGTAGGAGAGCTGCACGCTATTCAAGAAGAGCAACTTTGACAGGCCCAAGAGTTGACCAACATTCGAGCTAACTTTAAAAATATGGATGATCGTCAGGGCCGCTTCGAGTCTCGTCAGGATTAGCATGTTCGCATGACGAGGCGCATCCATGAGTATCATATGCACCAAAGACATCTCGGCTACCACCCATCTTTGCCACCCCACAGACAGTAAATCCGGTTGTGTCTTTTACCTTTTCTTTATTTTTTCTTTTTATTGAGTCTGTATCTCTTTCCCTTGCTGGCCTAACTAAGGACAATGTCTGGTTCAAGCTTGGAGGAGTTTGCATTTCATGCATCGCATTTTCCCTTATTTTTCTTTTTATTTGCCTATGTTTGCATATATATCTAAAAATCCAAAAAAAGTGAAAAATTGAAAATTTTCTCAAAAATACCATTGCATGCATTTATTTTTGCTACCATCTTACTAACACTTGTCCTACTTTTTTAATTATCTTTAAGTAAAATTTAAAGACATGTTGTTAACTGATGAAATTTGAATGCTTTTCTTTCTTATCACTGTTACTTCAGTATTGAACTTATGGACTATGTACCTATGCTAAGTAGAATTATGGATGTCTAGACTACAAGATCATGTTCACGCCTTTTTATTTATTTCTGTTAAGTCTTGATAGTAGTAGCCTTCTTATTGACCATATTAAGTACTTTTTGAGCTTATAACAAGAAAAGAGAAAAAAAGAAGGGTTAGTTGAACCCCAACAAAAAAAAAACAAAAATTGAATAAAGTTATGTGTAGGTCCAAAAGTGTTATCTGGAACCAAGGTGTGTTCGGGTAATTAGATGCGTAGGGGTTCATGCCTGGCGACCTAAGGGCAACTGCTCTGGGATTTGCCGATCGAAAACATGTTACAAGGACCATCTTGTGAATATGGAGAAGCACAGAGAGTACTGAATCATGGCTAACTTTGAACTCTTCATTTAGAACCTTGGTTGTTCGGGCAAATAAACTCGAGGGGTGCCTTATCACCTGTTGCCCTAAGGCCATCTGGTCTGAGAGTCATCAGTCATCATGAAGCTAAATGCATGGAAAGTGGTAAGATGCTAAGTAGTAGGTGTGTAGAAAAACTGTGTGAAAAAATTAGCCAGTTGACAATATGGAAGTTATGATGAAACCCTTGTTCTTAAGCTTTGCTTTTGAATTTTTGCTTGAAGATAAGCAAGACTTTAAGCTTGGGGAAGTTTGATGCATGCAAAATATAACATATTTTAGATATTATTTTAATAAATTTTTCTGTAATTCAATTATGGCATGCATCGTTTTAGGTCACTTTTAATAATAATTTTGGATTTATGCAGTCTGACTATTTATTTTATGAATATTTTAAGTTTTGAATAAATTGACTTAATTTCCATAATTATTTTACAGACGAGTTGGACAAATCGAGATGACAAGAATTTTTCTTTTGCGGCCATTAAGTCCCATCATTAGCCGAGTTAGTTGCCAATCATCAAGGAGCATTCATCTTTTGTCGGCCGAGATCATTGGGAGCAACATGTCATCATTAACCAAGAGCTATGGAAGTTATTGGCCGTAATATCCAACCATGAAGAGGATCTTTGGGGGCCAAAGCGAAGAAGTTTTATCCTTAACCAATATTTATCTATTACGACCGATATCTTTGGGTGCAAAACTCTATCATTAATCAATGATGTAGGCTATCGGTCATGATCATCAACCAATCATTGGGTGCAAAAAATCATCATTAACTAAGTTTCATGGCAAAGAACGAAGAAATGTTTATCAAGCGCAAAACGGATAACCTTTATCATTAACCAAAGTTTTATCGATGATGTAAAGTTTATCTCACAAATTTAAAGTTGGCCATACAATATCACGACCGTGATCAAATTGAAGTCCGTCCGTGCCCTATAATAGAGGAGGAAGCCATCGTCCCAACTCGTGCTTTGAAGTGTAGTTTTCTTCTACGACGAGTCGAGAGTCTGCAAGCTACGACGAAATGAGAGAGGTGCGATGGTTGAAAGTTCATCACGACTCTGATCAAGTCCGAGAGGCTAGAGATTGTCTGCCCAGATTCGAGATCTCTGCTTTTTCCTTGGGTGTAATTCTTCTAATTTTTATCATTTATATTTTATTATCTCTCCGGAATTTCTAGGATGAACTCCTTGTTTTTATATCTTTTATTTTAGGAGATTATTAATTGAAGGGAAATGTTTGGACCCTATTTTATTTGTTTTAATCTTTTCTGTTCAATTATTAATTGTGCTTAATACTTTTTATTAGTTAATTGAATTTCTGAATTAGGCTATACTAGTTTGCGGAGTGCTTGATTTCAGAATTCATTATACTAATTTTAATTGATTTTATATGAAATTAATAATTGACATAAATTTGATAACTAGTGTGTGGAGAATCAAGTTTGTGTGGTCTATTAATCTATACCAGTTTGTGGAGTGATTAATAGATTAGGGAATCCAATTTAATGCATCTTAATTTTAATATGATTTGATGGGATGCCAGTTGTGGAGACTTCAATTCTTATTAAATTAAGATAGTTCTATATGCTTAAGTTGAGGAATACCAATTATGGAGACCGCAAGTTAATCATGTTATATTACTTTAGGAAGACTCTAATCCATCTTTAAATATTGAATTAATCTTTTATGATTCAAATATTTATCCTAATCTATTTTCATCCTAAGGTCCAACTTCAACACCATTATCTTATCTTATTATTATCGTATTTTATTTATTTTATTTTATAATTACAAAACCCATTTTCAAAATCCATGTTTTCCTCTTTTATTAATTTATAAATTCAGATATTGAATTAATAATATACCTCGTATGTTCGCCACTCATTACTCATATTACTATATTACTTGAGCGACTAGTGCACTTGCTAGTGATTTTATTTTGCTACATCATTTTACGCATCACTCGATCACATAAAGGAAGGAGAACACATCCTACAATCCAAGTGCCTAGACATCATCGTAATCATGACAAATGTTCGACATCCTAGAGACAGTTTGTTGGATTGTAGCAACGCTCAAAGAAGAACAAGAACATCTTCTTTTATAATGCGCTTAAGTGTGCAGTTATATAACTACATTACATGTGGTTGCTAACTGCATCCATGTAGTTATGCATGTCAAGACCCCATAAAGGTCGTACATGTCCAACAATCTTCTACTCGCACTTATGGGATATTAATCATACTTGATTTCAGTAAATGTTCATTATAGTAAATGGATCGTGTGAATCACGAGTACATCCACAACTAAAGAGAAAACTATGACTTATTATGGATAGATAATCAAACAACCACTTAAGTCTATACTATGACTAGGGATGCATAGCTTCTCGGTCAACTTGAAAAGAAAAAAGGTTATTTACTCATAACTGCTTAACCACTATTATGATTTATCAATAATACATAAATTGCTCAAAACATCCATGTACGGATACATAGTTGCTCAAGACAAAATAATACTATGTACTCAAAACATCCATGTAGGGGTACATGGTTTGTTAATAATACTATGACTTTATAGGGATACATAATTGCTCGATCACCTTGAGAAACAAATTTCATGAACACATAATTATTGAATCAATGTGCGATATAATGCTATAACTTGTCAGTGCTGCATAGCTTCTCATTTATCACGTGAGCCAATATAATGATTTATTAATAATACATAATTGGTTAAAACATCCATGTAGCTCTCTTTTTCTAGAAGCACTTTACTTGCATACTCCGAAAGACACACGTTTTATTGTGCATGATTTCTTCGTATTTGTATACTTTCATATTTGGCCAATTGCATTACAAATAACATGCAACATCAATAAATCTTTCTCTCACTCTCATATTTCTCAACTCCAAGTTAGTTGCTTTTCCTAGTCGTGGCTCGACTGATCATATACAATTTTGGTTTTGGAGTACCTCGTTAAAGTAAAAACACCAGCCTATTACATTGAATTATTGTTACGATTCTATAGGAAATCTCCAAATTTATTAAGATCTTAAAGACTCGCTCCCTGATGAAGATTATAAACTATTCGTCATCTTAGAGTCGACTTAGAATACTAGATACATAACCAAATACTTCGATGGAGACTCCAACTGAAGGAGCACATGCCTTAAATTCATATAACAATGTAGATTGAAGTTTAAATGCCTATGACCTGAGTCCTCACACTAGTCACCAAAAATTGACGTAACGAGGTGTCACATCTAGCTTCTCGTACACTACAAGAAAATTGAACAATAGCGACCCACTACTTGCGACACTACGGAGGCGTTATTACATCTCCGTGATGAAGAGCGTCTCATTGACGTCCAACTAGCGCCACATAAGTGCGGCGCTGAAAATCGGTAGCTACTGGCGTCGCAATAGAGTCAACAACAATGAGACGCTATTAGCGCCACGTGTTGACGCTATCTCAACGTTATTAAGACGCGTGGTGTCCGGCTAGGCACAGAAGAAATGCATCGCTACTTCGACACGCAGATGGCGCTACGTTTGAGGCGCTATCCCGGCGCCCATGAGTCGCTAATGTAGGCGCTATTTCGGCGCTACAGTGACATAAATATGATGGTATACGCATCACCAATGAGACACAGATATGGCGCTAAGAACGATATATTTAACTCAGTGTCGATAGCATATGCAACGCTAATGTGACTCTATGGAGGCGCTACTTGCATTTTTTTTTACCCATACTAGCTTCATTTTTTTCCCTTCCCGCACCATACAATTTATGATGTATATAAAAATGTATTGATATTCATCACAAGCAATATAAAAGCATCACAGGCAATATAAAAATATCACAGGCATAATATGTAACATAAGAATACAAAAAGTAATAAACCAAACTAACAAACTATATGTATATCTAAGTCTATAAGTAACAAAAGCATAATTTGTTTTCTATCCTAGGTTTGAGAGATATTGTTATCATTTCGGACGTTCGACCCAGACATGCTCGGTCCATGCCCTCGCGGGGATGGATTCTGCGTCGGGATCAATTCCTAAATCGCCTGCAATAGTGGAGCCAACTGCTGCAACACCTGCTGCGATATCTGCGTCGATAACTGCTGCGATAGCTGCTGTGATAGTTGCGTAATATCAGGTGCAGCGGATGAGCTCGGAGCAAATGCACCTCCTGCATATCCTCCGATCCTCCTAGGTATCTGAGCGGATATGCCGAGGCCACACAAGTATTCCCCTTCCATTTGTGCCCCGTTCCATTTGTTTTATTCCCTCCGACAATCTATCATGTATATATGTATGTATATGTTTATATGTAATATACGTATTCCAAGTGTATAAATGTATGTATATGTTTATATGTGTGAGATTAAGTGATAATAATATGTCTACTTATTATATATAAGTATAAGTATACGCGTATACGTGCCCGAGTGAGCGAGTGTTTAAAAGTCGGCTACGACGGTGCAATACCGACGCTATTTCATCGCTAGAGGAGATTAGCGACGTAGCGTCACATTAGGGTCTAAACTTATTCGCGTCTCAAGAAGGTGACGCTATAGAGATAATTTATAGCAAATCACTCTCTTAATTCAACCACCATAATTTCATGATTAAGAATATAAAAATAATATATGCATAATTAAGATATGATATATATTATATGTATAAATAAGATATATAATATAGGTAACAATGCATTGATGTAAAAATACATATATATGTAATCATGTAGTACATATATATAATATAGATAATCATGTAGGAATACATATATATGTTGATAATACTAATATAATATTTAATTTATTTATTGATTAACAGATAGTATATATAATATATAGGGTTTAGGATTTAAATATAATTTGGCGTCCACATAGCGTCGTTTAAACATGTGACGCCAGATAGCGTCTCTTTAGAGCCACATGGCATGCGACGTGAAGTCTTAAAATCACCTAGGTTCTTAACTCTACCGTATGACCTCCTAAAAACACCAAAAAATACTAAAAAATTTGTGTTGCTGTGCTCTATGGGAGGTATAAATTTTGTGTTGATCCAACGGTCGGATCTCCGGCAATTGTCATTTGATTTCTTAAAAAATGAAGAAGCACTATTCCTCCAATTTTGAAATTTGGGAATTAGAGTATAATGCATGTATAGCATGGCATATTAACTTTTGTATATTATATAATAGAATAATATAGTATAACATGGTATATAATATATATAGTATAATATAGTTTAGTATAGTATAGTATAGTATAATATAATATAGTTAGTATTATATAAACTATATTAAAAAGAGCGTAAAAGACTTGGCGTCGACTACACTATGTATACATTATATGATATTAGCGTCCACTGAGCGTCGACTTAGCGTCACGGCACTGTGACGCTACCCAGCGTCTCATGCTTGCGACGCCAGTGCAATGCCAAAAGCCAGCGCTAATATCGGCTCTTACATTCCGTTTATTTAGCGTTACTTTGCTTGTGACGCTAATTTAGTGTTTGCCAATATAGGGTTACCATCTGCCGCGTGTTTATTAGTTTTCGCGCGTGATAATAGCGCCGAAATAGTATCGCTTTGGCATCTCAATTAGCGTCTACGTATTGTGACGCTAATGAGATGCTATAGAGAGGCACTTAGCGTCTCCTCTTGTCGACCCAATGACGGGCGCTACTGTGATGCTATTAGCGTCAATTTAGAGTCGCGTAATGTGGCGACACTAATTTGCATCGCTATTTGGCAGTTTTCTTGTAGTGGTATAAAGCTACAAAAATTATATTTAAATTTGCATTCATCTATTCCAAACATATCAGGACAATCGTAGATTATATATCTTGATATAAATTATTTCGTCTCCACTCTCTTTGCACTAAGCGCCGAAGGGGATTATCCATATTACTAATAATTTTATGACTAATTAACATACTTTATATGCATTATAAAAATATATTAAGTAACTCCATAATAAAATTGACATAATTTTATTCATCGTAAAATTATTTAGAATACATTATTGCATAACTCTTGCATATATAAATGTATCAGTTGAATATGGCTTAATGAACATCTCATACTTACACATATATTCATTAACGTAATCTTCTTCACATTATCGTATTATACTAGGCATCAATGTATTTTTCCTTACAATGATCCATCTTTAACAATAATGACACATTTATTGCAGTAAAGGATATGCTTGACCGTTGTCAAGGTAAGAATTAAAAGAATTTACTTAACTAGAGGACTTCATACCATTATTGAGTGTACACAAACATAATTTTTGTAGTAGACAACTTCATATAATCTTTCTTTAGCTAAATTTTACAACAATCTCATTCTATAAAATGAAGACATAATTGGACATAGACTTTTCCTTATTAATATTATTATTTTAGTAGGCGTCTATTTACTAAACATATCTATAAAATGATCTCCATCATAATGCAAAAATAAAAGTCAACAATGTCCATAAGGTGTCTTATTTTTCTTTTCATCTCCATTTAATATATGTGCTCAATATTAGTATCAATGACACAAAATAAAATATCAAACTGTTCAACTTATTGTGCATGTGATTTGTATGATGTTGTAGCTAAAATAAATTCGATAATATATACATTAATCACTCAAGTAATATAATAAAATGAGTAAAGAGTGTCAAAACGATGAAAAATATTATTAATTAAATTATCCGATCTTATAAATTAACAAAAGAGAAAAAACATAATTTTACACTAATCATTATTATTTCCTATTTTATTAGTTTATTTAATTTATTCTCTTTATTTTATATTCCTTCTTTATTTTCTTTTAGTTTCAAATAATTCTTCCCTAATCATCTCCACTAATCATTCCTTCTTTCAATTAACTTTTTTTCTCCCCATTAATTTTCTTCCTATATTTATTTTCCCCTTTCTATTTTTGTTTTAACTTTTAACCTCTTATTACTTCTTTCCTTAATTTATACCTAAATTCTCCTTGAATTTTTTAACTTATTTCTATTCTAATTTGACATTTTTTAAAAAAAATTAATATTTAAGTTGGTTTTTCACTGATTTTTTCAATTCAAATTGGATTTCTACCGAACGCAATAGAATCAATATTTCAACCGAGTGTCCGGTCCAATTTCAATATAATATTACATTGAAAGTAAAACAAAGCAAGCGTCTTTTTCTAGTCGAGTCAAGGTAAGTCAAGTAGTCATTACTTCATTAGTTTTTCCACTGGCGTGAGTGTCAAGGGTGGACTGCTTGGCTTATCTTTGGGTTCAGGGCTTGACCACTGCCGACTGGGAAATTTCTTTCTCAACTCTGTTTGATTTTTTTTTATCCTTTTGTTTTATTCCTTAAAGGTTAAAACTAATTGGATTTGATTACAAGAGAATTACAGGTATTATCTTTTTTTTCAGATCCAATAGAATTACAAGTATTTTCTCTGAACAATTATATTAACGCTTCTTATTTTATTGAGGTCATAACTGTTGTGACTCCTCCAAAGTGTGGCGTCTGAGCTTTTATAAAGTCTCGGCACCGTTCTTGTACCCAACAGAGAAATAAATAAATAAAAGCGAGCTCTCAGCTCAATTGCTCGATCATCAATGGCTTCGCCATGCATAACACCAACACAGAACTTGTTTTCCATCGCCACGATGATTTCTATCTTTTTGGCTCCGCTGCCTTCATCCGTGAGCTCACTTTCCTTCAATTATTCGGACTTCAATGGCGGCGGCATGAACTCCGTCGTCAAAGTCAACAACATCACCTTGCTCGGCGACGCCTCGTTCGGAGAAGGGGGCAGCATCCAGCTGACCAAGAAGCGCGTTGCCTTGGATCAAAATTTCACCACCGGACGAGCTGTGTACAGACAGCCGCTGCTGCTGTGGGACAAGGCGTCAGGTGACCTCACCAACTTCGTCACCCATTTCTCCTTCAAGATTTCGAATGCCTCCAGCGGAAACAGCACTGCTCGTGGGAGCGGAATGGCTTTCTTCCTGGCGCCATTCCCGTCCGATGAGATCCCTCTCAATTCCGGAGGCGGCTACTTGGGACTGTTCAACAACTCCGCCAACCAATTCGTTGCTGTGGAGTTCGATAGCGCCGACAGCGCTTTTGAACTCCCAGACACAAATAATAGTCACGTAGGAATGGATGTTGATTCGGTGTTGTCCATCGCTTATGTGCCACTGGGCATAGACATCGTCATGAACAACACAGGCCAAGTGTCCATTAGATATGATGCTGGCAGTAAGAACCTAAGCGTCATCTTGAACTATGACCCACGACCACAAGCAGCTCAGGGCCGTCAAGTTAGTAATTGGAACTTATCCACTACTATCGATTTGCGAGATTACCTCCCGGAGATAGTGGCCGTCGGTTTCTCAGGTTCCACCTTCGTCGGTAGTAACTACACAGTACGAGGTGCCGAAGCGCACACCATTCTTTCTTGGGATTTCTCCTCGACCCTGGACCTAAATGCCAACAGCACTGCTGCTAAGATCACTACCAGGAGTAGAGGCTTGACGAGGGTGTTCTTGAAGGTTTTCCTGGGCACGATGGCATTTGCCTGCGGTGTCGGTTTGCCATGGTTTGCATTATGGTGCCAGAAGAAGTTTGCATTATGGTTCCAGAAGATACAACGCAAAAGGAAGGAAGATTCCCTTGCAGCTGACGTTCTCGAGCTATCCGACGATGATGGCATCTTTGACAACGGAGGCAGAGGACCTAAGAGGTTTCGGTACGAAGAATTGGCAGCTGCCACCAGAAATTTCGCTGATGAAAGGAAACTTGGACAGGGTGGTTTTGGGTCCGTTTACCTTGGTGTTCTTCCCGGCAAGAACAGTATTCATGTGGCCATCAAAAGGATTTCAAAAGGTTCGATGCAAGGGAAGAAAGAGTACATGTCCGAAGTCAGCATCATCAGCCGTCTTCGACACCGCAACCTCGTGCAGCTGATCGGGTACTGCCACGAGAGGGGGGAGTTCTTGCTCGTCTACCAGTACATGCCCAACCGAAGCCTGGACTCGCACCTCTACAGCAACGAAAGGATCCTTGGTTGGCCGGAGCGCTACCAGATCAGCATCGGATTAGCTTCCGCGCTGCTGTATCTCCACGAGGAATGGGAGCAATGCGTCGTCCACCGAGATTTAAAGCCCAGCAACGTGATGTTGGACTCCGATTTCAACCCCAAGCTCGGCGATTTTGGACTGGCAAGGCTCGTGGATCATGACAACAATGCGACGACGACGATTCTCGCTGGGACCAGAGGCTACATGGCACCCGAGTACGAAGAAACTGGCAAGGCTAGCAAAGAGTCAGATGTTTACAGCTTCGGAGTCGTCTTGCTGGAGATCGCCTGCGGAAGGAAACCAATCGATCTCACGGAGCTGGTGGATGGAAAAGTGCACTTGATAGGGTGGGTCAGGGACCTACACACCCAAGGGACGTGTCTATCGGCTGCAGACAGCCGGCTAAACGGGGAGTTCGACAAGCAACTCATGGAACGGTTGATGGTCGTCGGCCTTTGGTGCGCGCATCCTGACAGCGAGCTGCGACCGACCATAAGGCGCGCAATTGGGCTTCTGAGCTTTGACGCTCCCTTGCCGGATCTGACGTTGCTGCCGCCGATCAGACGAGCATTTACACGAGGTCGCACTACTACACCAATGTCGGTCACCAACTTTTCCACGTCCCTGACGTTGCCTCGCTAGATGTGTTTAATTGTTTGTAACGTCCTTCGTTTACCACTCCCACCGTTCTCGTCGTCGCAATAAAGGAGTTATCGCCCTTGTACCGAAATAAAATAAAGTAATTGTCGTATTACGTCGATTTGCTTTCTATAATATTTGCACCTTACAATTCATATGAAACGATTATTAATTTGGTAATAATGTGGTTAATATTTCCTTTGGTACTGTCGTTCTCAAGTCTCATGCCATGCAGCCCTGTCCGGCCATCGATTTGAAACATCGATTTGTATGCATGATGTTTTGCGAACTCTGAGGAAAGTGAAATCGTGGAATGTAACGGATCCAATACTTCAATTAAGGAAAAAACGTCCAAATCACAATTAACAAGAAAATTATGGACATTAATGGAAAGAATTCAAATCGAATTAAAAAAAAAGAAAACGAGGGAGGGAGGATTGGAATCCCTCCCCTGATCGCGCCCCACGCTGGCAGGCCGATGCTATAAAGGGAGCGAAGAGGAGCGACTTGCGACCTCTTCGACACCCTAGCCAGCCGCCGCTTCCCCTTCTTCTTCCTTCAAACCGGCGACTAGCCCACGACGAACGGACGAGCAAAACAGAGGCAGCAAGCGTAAGCAACGATCTGACGACTCTTCGATGCACAGCGACCCTCCTCGACGTGCGCAGAGACCAGACGCATCTTCTTACACCTGCCATGGACGACCGGTGAGCACCTGAACGTCAACAGCGACCGGCGAACTCGAATTTCGAACGGAAAGGTACCTTAGATTCAAATCCCCCTGGACGAAGAAATTTAGATCTATTGTTCTATATAAAAATATCATAGTGATCCTAGATGTCATAGAATCATTTTTCATATTGTGACTTAATCGATTTGACGGCCGGATCAACGTCGGAAATCTAGAAATTTTCTGGCGAAATTCTGCTCGTCAGGTACCCAGCCCGAGTTAACCACAACTCGGCCCGGGTCTTGTCTAGTCGCAGTCCGGGTCCCGATAAACTCGGACCGAGCCAGTTCATCGACGAATCGGTGAAGTTACAATTTCAAAACCTGGCCCGAGTCTAAGTAGACCCGGACTGGGCAGCCCAGCCGACGATGTCGGCCGGAAATAGAGAAGATGATCGGGCGCGATGAAGGCATCGTGTTCAGAACCCGGCCCGAGTCGAATATTAACTCGGCCCGGATCTTACCGAGTCGGATCGGATGCGAATCCGACCCGATATTGACCATGCAATGTCAATGACCCGGCTCGAGTTGGATATCGACTCGGACCGAGTCATACATATTTACTCCCTGACAGAGACTCGGCTCGGGTCCCCATTCACCCGGCCCGGGTTCTGTCGGCCAGAAACTTGAACTTTTTCATTGATTCAAATTCATCAGAGTTAAGTAAAACATTATCTAAAACTCTAAAGATCACCATGAACTTTATCTTGTCCTACGGAAGATCCAATTCCTTAGAGAAAAAGGGACCTCTTCCTTTTCTGATTATAAATCTTATCAAAGATAATTAAGGCAAAGCAAAGTAAAGATAAAGATATGGGATCGTTATGTGCCGCCCCCAGTGTATAGAGCAGAGATCATAGTATTGTATAGAGAGGGATCATAGTATTGTATAGAGAGGGGCAGGTAGTTAGTTGAGGAGACAACAAAACTACTGGTCTTCAATGATCACTGTTCTTGAGATTTCAGGTCTTCTCTCACTTGTATCTCGAACGAAGGGTGATGCTTGGGTCACACTCCTTCCCTCAAAGATTAAAGTATTGAGCCAGAGGGACAGGTAGCTAACTGAGGAGACAGTAAACCTACAGGTTTCTTAATTGACCATTGTTCCTGGGTTGTAGGTTCTTTCCCACCTACATTCCGAATTGGGTGAGGCATTAACACCCACCCCTTTTTCATTTTTTTTGGACTTATTGGCTTTAGAGATTCAGAGAGGCATCTCTGGCATCCCAGTTAATAAGTCGAGCTCGCATAGGACAACCAACTGTAAGGATATCATAGTAATGTAAAAGACATAGTGCAACTCATTGTAAAGCAAATACAGAGTAAAGTATTGTATAATATGGCAAAGACATTGTAAAGTAAAATATGGGACATGGTATTGTAAAGATAATGCAGAGTATTGTAAAGACAAAGTATAGTTAAAGTAAAGAATAAGCTACAGATATGGAAAATGTTAGAGTGTAATGCATGGCTCATTATAGTCATTGCATAAAAGCCAAAGATTTCAATTGTTTATCATTGACATATGGTTTCAATATTCCCCTTGAATCTTATTTCAACGTCTATGTTCTATTGTACTGGGCTTCTTTGCTCATGGGTATTCGATTCTCCTGCATTGGAATTTTGAAGGTAAGAATGCTAATTGACGAGGTGTCGGAGGCACAGAGCTTGGAGGAGGCTGCACATGACTATTATATCAACAAGCTCACTTCAATTGAATTTAGCATTATGATTTTTATGTTATTAATAGACATCATGTTATTCCGCTCATTGAATTTCTTCCGCCCATTGAACTTCTTGAGATCTATGATCTCTTATCATCTTGTTATCTCACGTATGGATGAATTATATCTTTGATATTCTATCGTTTGAACTTTCACATTAAAGTCTTGATATTATATTTTCTCATTATATTATTGCCACGTATGCCATTTTGTTGAATGGTCACGGTCAATAGTGTAGTAGGCAGTGTAGCACTCCCGGGGTCAACCTGACTGCCTACGTGGCAGGAGGGGCGATTTTGGGGACGTTACATGGAACTTGCAGGGAGATTGTGTACCACTGAACTATAGTGATATCTTTACATTTTTATAAAAGAGCAAATTAAGGGAGTGCCTTATTCGTTTACTCACACATGTTAACTAATTTGAAAACAAAAGGTACAATTTTGAATTTTTATTAGTTATGGAGAACTAATTCATTATATAGATAAATTTATTTTAATATAAAAATATTATAATTAAATAATATTATAATTAATTATTTTTAAGGTCATCCAAAGATTATTTTATTTTATTAATTATAAAATATTTTATACTTAATGTATAATTGTCCATGTCTAAATAAAAAAATTAAACAAAGTAATTCTCGAAATAATTAAAAGTTCAAAATTAATTGCAACGTTGAATGATATTTAAATTATGATTTGGCATTTGTAGAAGATTATATTAATCTAAATCTATATTCAATAACTAATATTTATTTCATTATAATAAATAAAGTGTACTGAAAACATAATTTTATGAACATTAAATTAGATATCAACTTAATCTTTTAGTTAATATAATACCTTATTTAGACTCATAGTTCATTTTTTAAAATTGTTTTAGTTTAGTTTTATATATTAAAAATAAATATATTTATGGCATTTAGTGAAAAATAACAAAAATAGTTTTGTAATTAAGAAATATTATTTTTTAGGAATAAGTAGCATTATTTCAAATTAACATAATTTTTTTATTATTAGTGAAATGTTGCTAGGATAGTTTAGCGTCAAGTTTGGCCTGGACCCATGAACAAACTCGATCCAATCCGATCAAGATTGGTCGGTTCGGGTTGGGTCAGATTTTAATTTATTTTATGGAGGATCTGGTCGGGTAGAGTTTGATCAGGTTGGTCGGGTAACCAACCATGAACCATCATTTTTTTATTTTTCCTTTTATAATTTTAATATAAAAATGCATTCATATTTTATTTTAAATATAAAAAAGTACTATTTGACATATTTAAAATGTTTTTCTATATTTTAAAACAATTTTTTTAATTTTAAATGATCTAAACCACTTAAATTACATAAAAATGATTTAATTTAAAAAATGGCTCATCGGTTTAACTTGACCCAACCTAATAGATTTTCGAGTTCATCGGGTCTCACCAGATTGGCCCAACCCAATGACCACCCCTAGATATTACTCACATTACACTCTCTCTCATCGGTTATTTTCTCTCTTAGATATGACCCACCACATAAAGTTAGAAATGTCAACTAAAAAATTTTGTTCAGATGCCAACAATATCCACAAGTTTTGATAAATTTGCATAATTTGGTCTGTTGACCGTAACTTATATTCTGGGCCGACAAAAAAATGGGTGATGTTTGTAGAACTAGGCTAAATTCTAATCAGGTTCTTATAATCCGCCAATCTAACTCTTATTTTTTATTTGGAAATTGAGATTATGCACAAGGAAAAGAGTGTGTTGCATGTCCTGACATGTAGTGACTGATCGGATATTTGCAAAAGAGTGTGTTGCATGTCCCGACATGTAGTGGCTGATTGGAGAATTTATGTATATATTTGTACCACCATTTTGCATGTACTTTGTTCTTATGATGTGCCTATTTACTTTACAAATGCATGCTCAACATGTTTTCATGCTTTCTCCACATCATGATTGTTTATACACTATTGTTACTCAATTGTTGCCAGAATTCCCCCTGAAAATGAATGATCATGTAGGAGTAGAGCAGGTCATACATCATGTACTAGTTTCTACATCAAAGGAGATGATTCAAGGCAGTGATAAAAGGCCATGAAACCAAAAAAAACATCAACCAATACTTGGGGACCAACCAGCTCCTCCAGTTGCGTCGAGTGAGAAAGCTTCCTTTGATGTAGGGGACCACTGTAGCAAAAAGGGACAAAAGCTATAGAAGCGGCAACTGCAGAGGTGGACATAAAGAGGGGAGCATATAAAAGGAAGTCGGAAGCAATGAAAGAAAAGGGGGGATCATTCGTTGGTAGAGGATTCCATCGTCCGTTTTGTGAGAGAGAGAGAGAGAGAGAGCTGAGGGTTTTGAAAGGTCTTTTTAGAAACAATGTCCCATTTAATGGTGATATTGAGGGATGTCTGTTCATATGAACGGTAACTAACTGGCCAGCTGAGGTCGGAAGGTGCCTTATGCATCATGGATTCATGTTCTCTATTTTGACTTTTCATCGTTGCTTTTATTGATGAAACTGAATGTTGAGCTTTTCCTTTGTTTAATGATGTATGTCTTTGATCTCGGATGTGTTGCGATGGTAATATTCTGAATCTGTATCTGGATTGAGGTTTTGAGTTGTTCTCTCTTTGCACCCCCCGACTGTAGGGATGTTTTAGGCTCTGTGTGATCGAACATAGAGATATCAAGTACCGACGAAATGATTCTTTGCCTGGTTTCTTCGATTTCCTTGTAGCTAGATTTGATCGAGGTTTTGAATCACTATCGCTTTGCACCCCGGACCGTAGGGATATTTTAGATTCTGTGCGACCGAATGCAGAGATATTGAGCACCGGCGAGTGTGATTCCTTGTTTGGATTTTGTGTTACATTGACAGTGGTCGCTTTTTGTCATTCTGTTTAGACATCATGATTCTTAAGCTCGAACCCCGAGAGGGACGCACGTTTTCTACGGCTCCGGCAATATTTGACGCTAGTGAGCTGAAACTCATGTTATCTTAGATGAGCTTGATGTGCGTGCAGAATTCTCTTCGTTCTCTGTTCTGCGTTACCATTGCTATTGCGATTCTCTTGATGTTGAGAGTTTATACTCGAGAGGAAAAATCTCAAATCCTCCTTCATCATTGGTGACCCGAGAGGGCGTATGGCGAATGTTATGTCTGAAGAACTCTTAGTAATCCTAAGCCCTGTTTCCGAATTGATTTCCCCCTTAAATCATTTATACGTTCTTTGTGACATCTTGGTTTCCCGCGTTCTACCTGGGAGGGTTATCTTTATTACTTTGAGGTAGATGCAAGCCGACCATAGCTATCTTGTCCTCAGTTTATTTCTTTTGAATGCCTAGGTACTTAGTTGTCCTAAAATCTTAGCTCAATCCAGAAAGGAAAGCTTGATTTATGCATTTGAGCATTGTGCACGAGAATGATGTTTGCACCAAATATATGAACTCCTTCACGTGTCCAGCTTGGATTTTTCGTGAGCACGAGAGTGTCATGGGGAAGTCGAGTGTCTTCCCCACAAAGAGGACCATATAGGCATTCAGTTGTTTTTACCAATATCAATAGAACAGATGAACTTGAGTCTTTAAGAGAAAGCACCTCCTGTAAGTCCTCAGCATATGTTTCTATTGATTGTTGTATCCCCAGATTTAGTCATAGTCTCCGTGTTATTCTTACATTTAGAAAACAACAAAAGTATTTGATTTCTTATATTTCTCTTACTCGTGATTATTTCATCATGGCATTCTTTTAGTCCTATTTTCAGGATTCCATTTTTTTTACTGACTTAGTTCCAAAGCACTTTCCAAAGATTTCTCAAGGTTGTTCCTTGTGGATCAAAACTCAAGCACTACAATCGTATACTTGCGGATCGCGTTTCGATAGTGTAGAGAGGTTATAAATTTTAAAACTTCATTCGCCATCCTCTTTAGTTTTTAAGAATAATTTTTTAGTGTAAAGGGTAGACATATGTCTTGAAGCCTCCCACTTCTTATACGTGCTCCTATCACATTAAACTTGCCAGTTTCATTCTATGTGGCATTCAATATACACATTTTATGCGAGTCATGATCCAAGATTAATGCCAAAATTGAAGGCAAAAATCAAAAAGTTGCATTTCAAAAAATGTAGCTGAATTGCTAACCTTAGTGATTTAAGAGTGGATTTAAAAAAACATAGTTGAATTACAAACCTTTGTGATTTAAGAGGAGAAACCAAGTATAATGATAATGGGTCATGGGTGAAACTTTCAAAAGGTTTGCATTGGATCATTCTCAATGAATAATTTTGCATTATATTTTCATTATTTATTAAATAGATATTTTCTTTAATTTCTATCTCTAAATAAAATAGTACGTAGGTGAAATTATTTTAGCTCTTCCATGTATGAGTTTATGATTTGATGATTACTATATATTTTATTTTTATGGACATGACAAGAAAACTAGGTAATAGGGGCATAAGACTCCTTTTGTTCCAAGATGAGGACAAAGTTAATGCTGGTATCATTAGTGGCACATGTCTACACTCAACTATGAATATAGTCATTATAACATTTCAAAATTGGACTCTTACACGAGGGAGCCTTCTCTCATTGATATTACGTAATCATAAAAAATGACACATTAATGAAATACTTATAGAATATAAATACAACTTAATTAACATAACTTGAAAGTTGATATAACTAGTATAATAAAGGCAAAAGTTCAATAATAACTAACATAAGTATACTTTAATACACAATCACACCACATGTTATATATCATTACAAGTCTCACATGACAACATAATTAACATAATAGACATGTAACACATGACAAGGCTTTCTTAGCTTTTTTTTGCTAAGGTAGAAGCTTGATTAATCTAATTTAGGCTGCAATTGAATAATATAAAACCTAAATTTTGAACCTTTTACCTACTATATGAAGTCATCATGTCATTTTGGTTCTTTTACGACAATCATAGATAAATTATTTAGTCTTATGAATCTTTTCTATTTTCATAGATACACACATGTTTACGTGGCGGTATCCAGCAACTACTCTATAAGGAGGTTGACATAGGGATATTTAGGGCCTAGAACATGAGAAATTGAGCTGACGAAAAAAGACAAAATGCAACCCCGCATCTGACACGCATGGGGAGTCATAATAGTTTCTACAGAAAATGGATAAAAGCATCACATGGACATGTGTTAATAATCAATCGACTTGATAAAAAAGAAGGGGAGTCATAAATAAAAGATGTTGTACAAGGGACATGTGTCCATAATCATATGGTGGATGAAAGAGAAACAAGACTACAAAAAGAAAAAGAAGATGCTTTTGGGAGCCATTGGAGGCCAACCATTGGAGAGCTAGCTAGAAAGGTGGAGGAGGCCAATTAATGGAGGAGAAGAATCCAACTTAATAGACAGGGAACCGGGGGCCTGCTACAACTTTTCTGTTGTTTTATCTTATTTTTATGACTTTTCTTCCTTGTTTCCTTAGCTGAATAGTGTTGTACATTTGTATGATGATGTTTAATGTTGTAATCCTTATAGTTATGTATAACTAAGCAACAATTAGGGCTAGGGATATTTTGATGGGGATGAACTCATTTAGTTATGACTACTTTAAGTATTAGATGTTCTTATACGAGTTTGAGTAGTTTTGCATATATGTACTATGCAATATTGTTTATACCATAAAATATATATGTTTTGTGGTTGATAATATGTTAGACTGTAATTTTTCATATCTTCTCTTGATGATTGGTAATCCCTTTTTTTGCAACAAAATCTTGAGAGTACATGTTGTTGAACAACCTAGTAGTGAGCGAAGAGCTTAGCTAGCTACTTTGAGATCAGTCAGTCATTAAGTTAGGGAAGACTGGACTTGAACCGAGAGGGAAGAGTTTAGGGGAGTAATCTTCTGTGATCATTTGATTGTGTGAGTCCTTGATCATCTTGAAAGTGGATGAGAATATTTTCTATTCACTATGTGTTGAAATATGAAGTCTTGAAGTGAGAGGTCGAAGCGGCTTTTATCACGTGAGTGAAAGAGGTCCATTTTCAAGATTTATTTTGCATCCGATTGATTTTAATTGTTCATGCATAACAAATTGATGTTTATCTCAGTAAAGAATCCCCACGCCTTGACATCTAACATCATTTGGAATTTATCTTATTTTTCTAATAACATTCTCACCTTGATTACACAGATAAGAAAATGATGAAAACACAAAATCCAAAGAGTTTTGAAAACTGTTACAATATTGATTTCAACAATGTTAGGTTAGTTATCTAATCATCAAAATCAGATTCTCTTCTCTCATTGTTAAAAAAGTTTGATAATAAATGCAACTTTTATATATGTGGTTCAACCCCAAACTATGCTACGATGAAGATTGTGTGCTTGTGGTTTGAGGTTGATATTATAAATTTTTAAAACTTGCTGAAAGAAGTAGTTCGAGTGGCAGTATTACACGCCTGAGTTCCCTTATGGAGAAGCCAAGTACCTCCACGAGAGCATGTGCATCTGAGATTTTTCGAGTTAGCATACAATCAATACCTTTATATTTTGCGACATTCACAATCCAAATCCTCCACACACATCAAGTGTTTTGTGTCATTGTCGAAGAGAATTTTGAATTTATTTCCGGACTTTCCTTTGTTTGATTTGAATTTGATATCATTGTTTATACACTTCATTGTTTATAATCCTATTTTTTGCTCTTGTAATTTATTTTTCTGCTACTTTAGTTTATATTTCATTTTATGTTGGCTCCTACTTTTGCTACTTCACCTAACCTCAATATAGGACAAGATGTAGTAGTGCAAAAAAATTTTAATTTGAATTATGAGATAGAAAGGAGAATATGTGAACGATCACAAGTCAAACTGAGAGAAATCATCTATCATATTGAGTATTAAGTATAAAATGGATATGATTTGGCTGATTTGGCCCAAGAATTACTACCAATCAAGTGGAATATCAATCCCAAGAATTACTACCAATCAAGTGGAATGTAAATCCATGAGAGATGGGATGAAGTGTTTTCCAAAGTTGAAGATATTATATATAAGTTTATTGAGAAATTTAGTTCCAATGCTTCAGGACTGATGTGTATGATGATGTAGCAAAATAAATTTGCAAGCAAGTGCAAGTCGCTTAAGTAATATAATAGCAAGAGTAAAGAGTGTCGAACCCACAAGTTGTATTATTAATTCAATATATGATTTTATAAATAAATAATAGAGGAAAAACATAGGTTTAAAATAATTTGTTAATTATAAAATGAAATAGAGAAAATAGGATAATAATATAATATAATATAATATAATATAGTAGTGCTGAAGTTAGGCCTTAGAATGATAACAAATTAAGGATAAATATTTGAACCATAAAAGATAAATTTAGCCTTTAAATATGGATAAGACTCTTTTTAAATTTTTAATCTAACAAAATTAAATTGCGGTCTCCACAAACTGGTATCCCCTCAACCTAAGCATGCAAATTTAACAACCTTAATTTAATAACAATTGAAGTCTCTACAAACCGACATTCCATCAAATAAGATTAATATTAAGATGCATTAAGTTGTATTCTCTATACTATTAATCACTTCACAAACTAGTATAAATTAACAAATTACACAAACTTGATTCTCTACATACTACTTATCAAATTAATGTAATTATTCATTTCATAAGAAATCAATTAATTTAATTAATTAAAAATTTTGGAATTAATTATTTCACAAACTAGTAATGACTTAATTCAGAAATCCAATTAACTAAATTAAAAGCATTAATAATAACTAAATAATTGATTAGAAAAGATTAAAACAAATAAAATAGGGTGGTTCAAAATAATTTCTCTTCAATTAATAATCTCCTAAAATAAATTAACTAAAACATGGAGTTCATCCAAGAATCGTTGGAAAGATAATTAAATAAAATAGGAAGAATTGCACCTAAATAATAACACATGTGCACAAATAGGATCCGCAGAACTTTGGACAGGAACATTGGCCAACACACCTTCTTCAGCCTTCAGCCGCACCCTCTCCTCTTGCGTCTATAGAAACATGCAATGTAGAAAACTTGTACATCAGGGCATGAATTGAGATGATAGTTTCCTCATGTATTATTGGAATGGCTAATAATGGTCATGACGTCGGTAATATTCAGAATATCAACTTTAAATTCTAATTGTGATAAATTTTATCTCATCTTCGATAAGACTTGAAGCTTGTTCACGAGTTGGACAAAGTTTCACGCCTTGTACAAAATTCTCTTGCACCTTATAATCCGGCCTTGATAACAGTCTAATCCAATTGTGATAATAAATTAGCCTAGAATTTGATAAGATTCTAATCCAACTATAATAATGAATTGGCGCCTTGCATTTGATAAAAGTCTAATTCAATTGTGATGATGAATTGCCGCCTTGCAATTGATAAGACTCTAATTGATGTTTCAATCCCTATAATCCATCAAAAAATTGTACCTAGTTCCAACTCATTTTGATAAGTGATAGTGATATTGAGGAGTGTAATGATAACTTGCTGATTTTTGGGTCAAAAGTGAAAATTTTCAATTTATGATTTAACTCCCTCATCCACTCTCTACTGCAAGTATACAGGTTAATTATAATATATCCAAATGTCGTATCCACAGTGATTTGAAGCCAAAGACTCCCTAAAACAATCTAGACTAGCCCTAACTAAAGTTACAATTTGAAGAAGTTGAAGGAAAGTGAAAACAAATTTTTAAAGATTGGCAAAATGATAACTATTTTTTGTCTTTTGGAAATTTATTAAAACTGAATTATAAATGCTAAACTAAGGACTAAAAGGGTTTATCTATCATTGAGGAAGATTCTCCTAGGAGTTGGGGTTCATCTAATTTAATTATGGATGGAATGGAACAAGTTATCAATTTTTAGTCAAATCTGATTCAACCTTAAACATGGCGCTCTCACAGCTCAATTAGTCCAAAATTAATCATTATATTCTCATATAAATATTAGCTAGATTGAATTAGAGGAGGGATCCCCACTGAATATCAAGTTATCATTAGGCTCAAACTCAAGTTCCTTGCTGATTTTTGACAATTTAGTGAAATCTAAAATGATAACAATCAATTGCACTTTAAATATGATGGAATTGCTTCAATTAACTAAACAGGAATGAAATCAATCCAGTATTAGTGCAAATGCTTCTTGGTGCATCTCTAAACTACAAGAGGATTTTAAATCAGGCTCTCAGCTGCAAATGGAAATGAAATCCACATTTTCACTAATGAATTGGATAGAAAACAGCACACAATTACATATGAAACTCAGCAAATGTCATTGCTTCTTGGTCCATCTCTGAACCGCAAGAAAACATTATGTTCACCTCTCAGTGATCAATGAAACTAGGGGTTTAACAATAACAAGACAGATTCCACAAATTCAGGATTTCAGATTTGGAAATCAGGATTAAAAATCAGAAATCAGCAATGAAAAGTTGCAACACTTCAAGGATTGAAACCTTGGAATTACCATTGTCTCTTGATTCATTTCTAAACAAGAAGGAACATAAAGATTAGCTCCTCAGCTACTAAGAAATCAGGGCTCCACAATGATGAAAACAAATTTGGCAATTCAGAAATAAAAAATGGGAAAAATAGATTTCAAAAATCAGAAAATCAGATTCTTAATTGGGTTTGAACCTAGAAATTTTCATTGGTTCTTGATTCATTTCTGAATAAAGAATAGATCAAAGAACAACCTCTCAATTGTAAATATAAATAGGACTTTGAAATGACAAGAACATATTCATATGAGTTCAGAAATTAGAATTGTAAAACCAGAAATCAGATTTCAGTGCAGAAAATCAGATTTGTTCATAACCATCCACAATTAAACTAGACTACTACCCTATCCTTGGAGAAATGGAAATTAGCTCCTCATAATTACAAAGTTTGATATAAAATAGAAGGGATAATAGATACAAACATCCTGAATGAACTCTGTCGACAGGAAGATCAGTAGCCTTCTTCTCCAGCTTGTTCTTCTCCCTTCCCTGCTCAAACCCCTGCAATGGCCAGCCCCCTTCTTCCTCCTGATTTCTCAGCTTATATATGGCCTTTAATTATCCTTAAATCAGTATCAGAATGTTCCATAGCCTTTGATGTAAGCCACCTGTCCTAGTCCTGAAATTTCAGCTGCTGCAGCAGCTTTTGGACAGCAAAAGTAAGTGGTCCCCCCTACTTTTTCCTCTTTGTGCAGCCTTGTTATACTGCTAGAAGACTCAAAACAGCCAGCATCAAAGTCCTCAAATAAGATTTAAACAAATAAGGATTAGGACAGCAAGAATTATCAGCTCAAACATCAAATGAAATTTGGTGTTGTGCAGGAATGAAAACCTTAATTAAAATTGATAACTTCTAAAACCCGTAATGATTACTTTGTATATTTCATGAAAATTGTCCAAATATGGGTGGTTCAAAGAATTGAAGGCATCAAAAGGATTAGGATGGCAAATGAATGAGGTCAGAAATCAAATGTGCATAAGATTTTATAGGAATGATAACTTTAGTGCCAAAAATGATAACTTGATGCCATAAAAATAATAACTTGTCATAACTTTTGTTGTGGTTATCCAAATGTGATCAAATCAGAGCAGCAAGGCGTTAGGACAATAATATAATGATTGCCTAATATTTTTATGCAGAATTGATAGCCTTGCACATCGAAATGATAGTTTTGCCCTAAAATGATATTCATGATGGCATGGGATTTAGGGCAAGAAAATCACTAGAAATCAGCTCAAATGGAAAAATGATAACTTTACACATTAGAATGATAACTTGCCCAAAAAATGATAACTTAGCATAGAATTATTATTTTTATGAATTTTAGCATTTCAGAACCTCTATGCATATGGAATTAAGTATAAATGAGAAAGATAAGCTAATTATCACAATCCATGCATTCCAAGCATATTTGGCCAAAAGTTAGGCAAAATGAGGGCTCGATATGGGTGAATTGAATAGAAAATGGATTAAATACCTATTGTGATCAGCTAGTGATCAAACTCCCCCAAGCTTAGCCTTTTGTTTGTCCTCAAGTAAAACATTCAAAAATTAAGGACAAACTTGAATTAACAGCCCACAAATGAATTAAAAATCAGCTGATTTAAGTCTAATGAGTTTCCCACTTTGCCAACACTTCATTCTTTCCAAAAACTTGAATTTCTAGCTAGGGAACCACTGAGGCTAAAGCAAATTTAATCCATGAAAAGAGTACTAGCAGTAACAAGTTTGAATTTCAGGAATTGTCAACTTTACAAAGGGGTTGAACTACAAATCTCTTCATGAACAGATTCTTCACTGCTTAAACAGGTTTAACACCTGACTTTTATTCATGAAATGCAAGTAAACAGGTCAAGACCTAATTTTTATTCATGCTGGTCACAGAATAAAAATCCTGGCTTTATTCAGGAGAGGTTCTTTTTTGGAATTTTACTCTCTTTATTTATGCATGCATGCAATGCAAAATGCAACTTTTCACTTTTTCTTTTTCTCCATTTTTCTTTTTCTATTCTATTCATGAAGTGAGCAATGGTTCAAACTCGAGTAAGGTTTAGATCCCTTTGTCCAAAAAGTCAAGTTTTCTTATTTAACATGGCAGCAAGAGCCTTGACTCCCTTGTAGACATCTTATATTTTCAATTTAATCCATGAATGTCAGCTAGTGTTACCCACAAAATGAAAAATTTTCAACTGAAATTTTGAATCAAATGCACCTAAATTGATAAGTCAATTAAAGCAAGAAGGTTAATGGCCAAATTGGCCACTTGGTATTGGAGTGTACTAACCATCATAATAAGGTATTTCACTCATTTCAGAGTTAAAATGAAGGCAAGAATTGAATTGAGCCCAAAAATAATAACCAGTGATAACTTGTGAAAACTAGTGATAACCATGTGAAATCAATGATAACTTCTTCAAACAGTGATAACCTTGTGGTAAATGATGATATGAGCATGAAAATAGATTGAAAACATAGTGTAAAGTTTAGAAAAGCACCAGGTTTCCTCCTCCAAGCTTATTCTTAGCACTGTGCACAGTGGTGAAAATACATACAAGGGAGAGGGTTGGGAGGGTATCAAATTTATGGAATTGGGCACTTGAATCATTCTGTATCTCATCTAGAGGCTTTGAGTGGTCCATACTTCCTGAATTGCAACTAATCCTGCAGAGAAATAAAGGATAACAATGAAATCTGCAATATCAGATTTTTGGGGTGCACAATTCAATTAAATGCATTGAAATTCACTGAAATTCAGCAATGATAGATTTGGATAATTGATATGAATGATAATTCAAATGTCAATATGATAATTGCAGCATGAAGGAAAAGATAATATCAGTTATCATTGGGATTTCAGTGCGAAAATAAAAAATGAGGGTAGGAGTACTCCCTAAATGAAAATTTGTGGATTGATCTGATTCCTCCTTGACTTATTCCTGCAAAACAGAAAGATTAGCTATAAAATGGCTTGGGTTACCTCCCAAGAAGTGCCCTACTTTAATGTTTTAGGTTAGTCATTGTTACAACTCTTGATATCAATGAGGTTTAAATAGTATGATGTAATCAAGTAGAGATTTCAATCTGTGGACAACTTCACTAATCAAGTATGAATCTCTTAGATTGTCAATGATTGACCTTTATTTTTTAGTTTGATTCCCTCCTCCATTGTACTAGAAATCTACTAATTTTTCATTGCAAAACTTCTCATCTATGACATATGAATCTCCTGGATCACCATCTTGTTCAAGCAGCCATTTCTTCATTGGCCTATTAAAATGCAGCATTATTGGAAGATCTTTGAGCTCTTGGTTCCATCTTTCAGTGGGCAAACAATGATCTTCCTTTATTGAATGTTCCATTCCTTCTACAAATTTGAATTCTGTTATAGCCTCTATTTAGAAATAAATTTCTTCTGCTTTTGTATCCTCCTTGGCCATTTCAGTCTCATCATGTGGCTTTACAGTCATAACCTGTTGCCCAATGGAAAATGAGATGGGTGAGGTTTTGGAACTTTGAATGACTTCAAATGAATTAGTGCTTGCTTCAAGTTCAGGCCACTTCTTCTCTTTTGATGTTTCTTCATCTTTGACCTTAAGATGCTGACATTCTTCAACTGATCCATGATGGTTTGTGGAGCAATTTGCTTCAAGTAGAACTTTTGGACAGTTGGGTGCAGGAAGTGACTCATCTTTAGGGATAGATAATGAGTGAATTGAGTTGCAGCCCTCATCACAAAGGAGTGTATTTGATAGTTTCTTAAAAGAATCAAAATCAAAGTCTTCTAGAATTTGTTCTTCATTGGATGAGAACCTTATAAGTGGGTCTTCAATGTGATTCATTGCTAGTATCATTGGAGTACCCTTTTCACTAACTTCTGCAACTTCAACTTTTTTCTTGAATTGTTCTATAAGTGTGATAGATTCTTTTTCAACTTCAGCCTCCATGACTACTTCTTTTTCTTCATTCATATCTTTCTCAATTTCCATCTTCATTTCCTGAATTTCTTCTTTTGGAAGGGAAGATTGAATTTGTGGGGCTTCATGACTAGACTGCAAACAAATCTTGGCTTCCAAGGCTTGATATCCAGCTTGAAGAGCATCTGCTGTCATATATAGTTTTTCCAAATTTGCATTTTGCTTTTCCTGCCTCCTTATGAAGTTCTCCAACATAATCTCCATTCTTGACATTTCTATGGATTGATTAAGTGATTGTTGATTTTCTGAAATACCCATGGTTGCAACTTGAAATTCTGGCACTTGACCTTGATTGTGATGGTAATACAAATGATTTTGTGAGTCATGGACATAAGGATTACTACTTGAGAAGTCTTCCTCAAGATTCCAAAAATTTGCACTTTCATAACCATGTGAGGCATACATGTAAGCATTAGAGGGCTACTAAAATTGTGGTGATCCTTGATTGCAATGAACTTGTGATGGTTCTCCAACATCAAAACCATATTTTTGAAGAGTTTTGAACACGACATCATCAACTATAGAATCCAATTCCTCCTGGCTCAAGGGTGTTTCACTTGATTGATAATAGTCATAGGACAAAGTTTGTCAACTCATATCTATCTTTTCTTCTTTCTCTCTCAGAAATCAAATTCATAATTTTCTGCAATTGCTGGGTGAATAACAATCCCTAAGTGTCCTAAGAGTAGCCATGTTTTGACTGGTAGCCTCCTCCTCAAAAAATTCTTCTCCAAGCCTCTTCTCTTTGCAATCTCCTTCTCGTATTGAATCTTCTTTCAGTTTAGGATCAGATAGGTAGAGGTCTCCTTGAAGCTCCAAATCCTGAATAAATTGAAATCAAAAGTATCAAATTCAGAAAAGAAAGAAAACTAGATAAAAATTCAAAATTCAAAATGATAACTTGTGAAAACTAAAACTAGGCTAATAAATGGACTGATAACTAGTCTAAAATTAATCTAAACTATTTAAGTTAATCTAATTGACCTTAAATCTCCGGCAACGGCACCAAAAACTTGATAGAGATATTGAGGAGTGTAATGATAACTTGCTGATTTTTGGGTCAAAAGTGAAATTTTTTAATTTTTGATTTAACTCCCTAATTCACTCTCTGCTGCAAGTATACAAGTCAATTATAATATACCCAAATGTCGTATGCACAGTGATTTGAAGCCAAAGACTCCCTAAAATAATCTAGACTAGCCCTAACTAAAGTTAAAATTTCAAGAAGTTGAAGGAAAGTGAAAATAGATTTTTAAAGATTAGCAAAATGATAACTGATTTTTGACTTTTGGAAATTTATCAAAATTGAATTATAAATGCTAAACTAAGGGCTAAAAGGGTTTATCTATCAATGAGGAAGGTTCTCCTAAGAGTTGGGGTTAATCCGATTTAATTATGGATAAAATAGAATAAGTTATCAATTTTTAATCAAATCGGATTCAACCTTAAACATGGCTGCTCTCACAGCTCAATTAGTCCAAAACTAATTATTATATTCTCATATAAATGTTAGCTAGAATGAATTAGAGGAGGATCCCCACTGAATATCAAGTTATCATTAGGCTCAAACTCAAGTTCCTTGCTGATTTTTGACAATTTAGTGAAATCTGAAATGATAACAATCAATTGCACTTTAAATATGATGGAATTGCTTCAATTAACTAAATAGGAATGAAATCAATCAAGTATTAGTGCTAATGCTTCTTGGTTTATCTCTAAACTACAAGAGAATTTTAAATCAGCCTCCCAGCTGCAAATGGAAATGAAAGCCACATTTTCACTAATGAATTGGATAGAAATCAGCACACAATTACATATGGAAATCAGCAAATGTCATTGCCTCTTGGTCCATCTCTGAACAGCAAGAAAACCTTATGTTCACCTCTCAGTAATTAATGAAACCAGGGGTTTAACAATAACAAGGCAGATTCCACAAATTTAGGATTTCAGATTTGGAAATCAGGATTAAAAATCAGAAATCAGCAATGAAAAGTTGCAACACTTCAAGGATTGAAATCATTGAATTACCATTGTCTCTTGATTCATTTCTGAACAAACCCTAAAGATTAGCTCCTCAGCTACTAAGAAATCAGGGCTCCACAATGATGAAAACAAATTTGACAATTCAAAAATCAGAAATGGGAAAAACAGATTTCAGAAATCAAAAAATCAGATTCTTAATTGGGTTTGAACCTAGAAAATTTCATTGTTTCTTGATTCATTTCTGAATAAAGAATAGATCAAAGGACAACTTCTCAGTTGTAAATACAAGTAGGACCTTGCAATGACAAGAACAGATTCATATGAGTTCAGAAATCAAAATTGTAAAACCAGAAATCAGATTTCAGTGCAAGAAATCAGATTTGTCCATAACCATCCACAATTAAACTAGACTACTACCATATCCTAGGAGAAATGGAAATTAGCTCCTCATAATTACAAAGTTTGATATAAAATAGAAGGGATAACAGATACAAACATCCTGAATATAATCCTATTTTTTGCTCTTGTAATTTATTTTTCTACTACTTTAGTTTATATTTCATTTTATGTTGGCTCCTACTTTTGCTACTTCACCTAACCTCAATATAGGACAAGATGTAGTAGTGCAAACAAATTTTAATTTGAATTATGAGATAGAATGGAGAATATGTGAACGATCACAAGTCAAACTGAGAGAAATCATCTATCATATTGAGTATTAAGTATAAAATGGATATGATTTGACAGATTTGGCCCAAGAATTACTACCAATCAAGTGGAATGTCAATCCCAAGAATTACTACCAATCAAGTGGAATGTAAATCCATGAGAGATAGGATGAAGTGTTTTCCAAAGTTGAAGATATTATAGACAAGTTTATTGAGAAATTTAGTTCCAATGCTTCAGGATTGATGTGTATGATGATGTAGCAAAATAAATTTGCTAGCAAGTGCAAGTCGCTTAAGTAATATAATAGGAGTAAAGAGTGTCGAATCCACAAGTTGTATTATTAATTCAATATATGATTTTATAAATAAATAATAGAGGAAAAACATAGTTTTGAAAATAATTTTTTAATTATAAAATGAAATAGAGAAAATAGGATAATAATATAATATAATATAGTAGTGCTGAAGTTAGGCCTTAGAATGATAATAAATTAAGGATAAATATTTGAACCATAAAAGATAAATTTAGTCTTTAAATATGGATAAGACTCTTTTTAAAATTTTCATCTAACAAAATTAAATTGCGGTCTCCACAAACTGGTATCCCCTCAACCTAAGCATGCAAATTTAACAACCTTAATTTAATAACAATTGAAGTCTCTACAAACCGACATTCCATCAAATAAGATTAATATTAAGATGCATTAAGTTGTATTCTCTATACTATTAATCACTTCACAAACTAGTATAAATTAACAAATTACACAAACTTGATTCTCTGCATACTACTTATCAAATTAATATAATTATTAATTTCATAAGAAATCAATTAATTTAATTAATTAAAATTTTTGGAATTAATTATTTCACAAACTAGTAATGACTTAATTCAGAAATCCAATTAACTAAATTAAAAGCATTAAGGATAACTAAATAATTGATTAGAAAAGATTAAAACAAATAAAATAGGGTTCAAAATAATTTCTCTTCAATTAATAATCTCCTAAAATAAATTAACTAAAACATGGAGTTCATCCAAGAATCGCTGGAAAGATAATTAAATAAAATAGGAAGAATTGCACCTAAATAATAACTTGTAGAAACATGCAATGTAGAAAACTTGTACATCAGGGCATGAATTGAGATGATAGTTTCCTCATGTATTATTGGAATGGCTAATAATGGTCATGACGTCGGTAATATTCAGAAGATCAACTTTAAATTCTAATTGTGATAAATTTTATCTCATCTTCGATAAGACTTGAAGCTTGTTCACGAGTTGGACAAAGTTTCACGCCTTGTACAAATTCTCTTGCACCTTATAATCCGGTCTTGATAACAGTCTAATCCAATTGTGATAATAAATTAGCCTAGAATTTGATAAGATTCTAATCCAACTATAATAATGAATTGGCGCCTTGCATTTGATAAAAGTCTAATTGAATTGTGATGATGAATTGCCGCCTTGCAATTGATAAGACTCTAATTGATGTTTCAATCCCTATAATCCATCAAAAAATTGTACCTAGTTCCAACTCATTTTGATAAGTGATAGTGATATTGATGAGTGTAATGATAACTTGCTGATTTTTGGGTCAAAAGTGAAAATTTTTAATTTTTGATTTAACTCCCTCATTCACTCTCTACTGTAAGTATACAGGTTAATTGTAATATACCCAAATGTTGTATCCACAGTGATTTGAAACCAAAGACACCCTAAAACAATCTAGACTAGCCCTAACTAAAGTTAAAATTTCAAGAAGTTGAAGGAAAGTGAAAATAGATTTTTAAAGATTAGCAAAATGATAACTGATTTTTGACTTTTGGAAATTTATCAAAACTGAATTATAAATGCTAAACTAAGGGCTAAAAGGGTTTATCTATCAATGAGGAAGGTTCTCCTAAGAGTTGGGGTTAATCCGATTTAATTATGGATAAAATAGAATAAGTTATCAATTTTTAATCAAATCTGATTCAACTTTAAACATGGCGCTCTCACAGCTCAATTAGTCCAAAATTAATCATTATATTCTCATATAAATATTAGCTAGATTGAATTAGAGGAGGGATCCCCACTGAATATCAAGTTATCATTAGGCTCAAACTCAAGTTCCTTGCTGATTTTTGACAATTTAGTGAAATCTGAAATGATAATAATCAATTGCACTTTAAATATGATGGAATTGCTTCAATTAACTAAATAGGAATGAAATCAATCCAGTATTAGTGCTAATGCTTCTTGGTTTATCTCTAAACTACAAGAGAATTTTAAATCAGCCTCTCAGCTGCAAATGGAAATGAAAGCCACATTTTCACTAATGAATTGGATAGAAATCAGCACACAATTACATATGGAAATCAGCAAATGTCATTGCCTCTTGGTCCATCTCTGAACAGCAAGAAAACCTTATGTTCACCTCTCAGTGATTAATGAAACCAGGGGTTTAACAATAACAAGGCAGATTCCACAAATTTAGGATTTCAGATTTGGAAATCAGGATTAAAAATCAGAAATCAGCAATGAAAAGTTGCAACACTTCAAGGATTGAAACCTTGGAATTACCATTGTCTCTTGATTCATTTCTGAACAAGAAGGAACCTAAAGATTAGCTTCTCAGCTACTAAGAAATCAGGGCTCCACAATGATGAAAACAAATTTGACAATTCAGAAATAAAAAATGGGAAAAATAGATTTCAGAAATCAGAAAATCAGATTCTTAATTGGGTTTGAACCTAGAAAATTTCATTAGTTCTTGATTCATTTCTGAATAAAGAATAGATCAAAGGACAACCTCTCAGTTATAAATACAAGTAGGACCTTGCAATGACAAGAACAGATTCATATGAGTTCAGAAATCAAAATTGTAAAACCAGAAATCAAATTTCAGTGCAGGAAATCAGATTTGTCCATAACCATCCACAATTAAACTAGACTACTACCCTATCCTAGGAGAAATGAAAATTAGCTCCTCATAATTACAATATTTGATACAAAATAGAAGGGATAACAGATACAAAACATCCTGAATGAACTCTGTCGACAGGAAGATCAATAGCCTTCTTCTCCAACTTGTTCTTCTCCCTTCCCTGCTCAAACCCCTGCAATGGCCAGCCCCCTTCTTCCTCCTGGTTTCTCAGCTTATATATGACCTTTAATTACCCTTAGATCAGCATCAGAATGTTCCATAGCCTTTGATGTAAGCCACATGTCCTAGTCCTGAAATTACAGCTACTGCAGCAGCTTTTGGACAGCAAAAGCAAGTGGTCCCCCCTACTTTTTCCTCTTTGTGCAGCCTTGTTATACCTGCTAGAAGACCCAAAACAGCCAACATCAAAGTCCTCAAATAAGATTTAAACAAATAAGGATTAGGACAGCAAGAATTATGAGCTCAAACATCAAATGAGATTTGGTGTTGTGCAGGAATGAAAACCTTAATTAAAATTGATAACTTCTAAAACCCGGAATGATAAATTTGCATATTTCATGAAAATTGTCCAAATATGGGTGGTTCAAAGCATTGAAGGCATCAAAGGGATTAGGATGGCAAGTGAATGAGGTCAAAAATCAAATGTGGATAAGATTTCATAGGAATGATAACTTTGGTGCAAAAAATGATAACTTGATGCCATAAAAAATATAACTTGTCGTAACTTTTGTTGTGGTTATCCAAATGTGATCAAATCAGAGCAGCAAGGCATTAGGACAATAATATAATGATTGTCTAATGCTTTTATGCAGAATTGATAGCCTTGCACATCGAAATAACAATTTTACCCTAAAACGATAACTTGACACTAAAAAATAATAACTTGTGAAATGGAATGATAACATTGCACATTGGAATGATAACTTGCCCAAAAAATGATAACTTGGCATAGAATTGTTATTTTTATGGATTTTAGCATTTCAAAACCTCTATGCACACGGAATTAAGTATAAAATGAGAAAGATCAGCTAGTTATCACAATCCATGCATTCCAAGCATATTTGACCAAAAGTTAGGCAAAATGAGGGCTCGATATGGGTGAATTGAATAGAAAATGGGTTAAAAACCTATTGTGATCAGCTAGTGATCAATAAGATTTGTGTCATAACATGCTTAGAAGATTGTTTTAAACTAGGAACATAAAAAACAACATGGAGAATCTTTTCTTTACCATCATTCTGCTGAATAACAATTGTACTATATAACATTCCTCACTAGCATGTGGTATTGTCCGCTCTGGACCTCGGTCCTCACGGTTTTCTCAAAATGCATCACACCTAATGAAGGACATGCTCCCATATATACCCAGCATATCTTTCGTAATCCAAGGCATGTCCCATGCATCCTTCCCCCCTTAGGAGACTCAATGCCCTCGTTATGTGATCGCACCCCACCATGCACAGAGGCTCACGCTAAGTGGCTTTGATACCATATGTAACATCCTTGCACTTGCGTGGGATATTGTCCGCTCTGGGCCTCGGCCCGCACGGTTTTCTCAAAACGCATCACACCTGATGAAGGACATGCTCCCATATATACCCAGCATACCTCCCGTAACTTATGCATTTGGGACTAAGCCTTGGATTAGTTCCACATGCGTAAGTCACGGGAGAGATGCTGAGTATATATGGGAATATGTCCTTCACTAGGTGTGACGCATTTTGGTAAAACCGTGCGGGCTGAGGCCCAGAACGGACAATATCATACGCTAGTGGAGAATGTTACATAACTCTGAAGGAGCTTGACATGAGGTATCTAGCACCTCAGAATAGGAGAAACTAAGCTCGCGAAAAAAGACAAAATATAACTTGGCATCTGAGGCATGCATACCTTGATATCTGAGTCCACAAGAGATCAGAACATATCATGTAGAGAATGAATAAATGCATTACATTGATAGGTGTCAATAATCAATCGGCTAGATAAAAAAGAAGGGGACAAGGAGAATTAGAAAGAAAGGATGTTGTACTAGGGACATGTGTCCATAATCAAATGGTTCATGGAAGAGAAATAAGACTATAAAAAGGAAAAAAAGATGCTTTTGTAGAGGGAGACATTGGAGCAACCATTGGAGAACCAGCCAGAAGACTCAAGGAGGCCAATTAATAAACGAGAACATGCCACTTTTGGAGGGAAGCCCAACTATTGCTTCTACTACTTTTCTGTTATTGTATCTTTCTTTTTGATGATTTTTCTTCCTTGTTTCCTTATTTGAACAATATTTTACATTTGTGTGATGGTGTTTAATGTTGTGATACTTCTAGTTATGTATATCTAATCAGTCATCGGGCTGAAAATATCTTAATGAGATTGAATGCTTCTAGTTATGATTACTTTAAGTATTGGATGTTCTTATTGTTGAAATATGATTAAAAAATATTATCCACATAATTTTCTACTTGGCAAAAATGAAGTGAATTATGATGGAGTAAGGAGGTAATTAGTTGTAGTTATGGTTATGTGTTATGATGTAGTGATGTTAGTGATAGTAGTACGTAAGTACTGGAGTGTACTCATGTTCTCTCCCATTTTTGTAGGCATTATCTTCATGTTCTCCTCTTGCACTATCTCAAGTTGTATGCCTATTTATAAGCCATCTTATTTTTAGTTTTTCAAATAGAATGAATCATTACTTCATTACTCTATTTTTAGTTCTTCATTACTTTATTGCAATGATACTTGATTTTCTCAAAAAAAATTGTTCCTTCATTACTCTATTTTGTGTTGAATTATTTTCCTACTTTATCCTTTACTCGGGCAAGAGAAGACATCATTTGCATGTTTGAAGTTGCTAGCAAGTGCAATTAATCAGTACTCCAACAAGCAAAAGTGTGGACCAAAATATGGCTGCGAATGGTGGTAAGTGTATCAAATGAATTTAACCATTCTTGTGAAGAAGAGGGAATTCAAAGGAATCTTATAACTCCATATACACTTCAACAAAATGGTGTTGCCGAAAGGAAGAACCGGACAATTGTGGAAGTGGCAAAAAAATGCTAAAGGAGAAGAATGTCCCCAATACTTTTGGGGCTGAGTTGCAACTGCAGTATATTTGCTTAATGTTTGTCTAACTAAAGTAGTGCAAAATCGGACTCCCTATGAGACATGGAAATGATGCAAAACCAAAAGTAAGTCATTTGAAAGTTTTTGGGTACATTGCATATGCTTTGAACAATTTTGAAAATTGTCAAAAGCTTGATGACAAGTCCAAGAAATATATATTTGCTGGTTATTCTATTCAATGCAAAGCTTATCAATTATACAACCCTTCTACTAACAAAGTAATTATTAGTAGAAATGTTATTTTCAATGAAAGATGCAGTTGGACATTGGAGGAGACAAATAAAATCAATGATGGTTGATTTTCAAATTGAGTTTCCTACATAAGGTGAAAAAAGTATTGTTGCTGCAATTGCAGTAAGAAATGAATGTGTTCCAAATAGTAGCAATAATATATCTTCCTCAAAATATTCATCAAATTTTGCGCCAAAAAAATTTCATTCTCTGCAAGAAATATGTGATTCTTGTCAATTTAATTTATTTGCCTTAGATCCGACATGTTTGGAAGAAGCAATGGAAAATGAAGAATGGCACAATGCAATGAAATAAGAAATGATGTATATTGAAAGAAATCAACATGGGAGTTAGTTGGTTTGTCTGACAATAAAAATTTGATTGGTCTGAAATGAGTGTTTAAAACAAAATATCATGCAGATGGTAGCATTCAAAAGCATAAAACAAGGTTTGTAGCAAAAGGTTATGCACAACAAGGTATAGATTTTGAAGAATTTTTTTCTCCTATTGCTCGTCTTCAAATAGTAAGATTACTTCTAGCCATAGTTGCTCAATTGCAATGGCTTTTATCAACTTGATATAAAATTAGCCTTTTTGAATGGTGATTTAAATGAAAATGTTTATGCAGTCAATCAAAAGGCTTTGTTATCAATGGCAAGGAAGACAAACTCTACAAATTAAGGAAGACTTTATATGGCCTAAAGCAAGCACATCGTCATGGTATAGTAAGATTGATTCATTTTTTATTGATAATATTTTTCACAAAAGTGAGATTAAGCCAACAGTCTACTTGAAAGAAAAAGGAGTTGAATTTATTATAGTTGCCTTTATGATGATGATATTATATACATGAGATATTTTCAATTATTTGCGGCTGATTTTAAAACATGTATGATGGTGAATTTTGAAATGACAAATTTGGAACTATTGAACTATTTTTTTGGTATAGAAGTAAAGCAAGGTACTGATGGCATATTTATTTCTCAAAAGAAATATGCTACTGATTTGTGGACAAGTTTAATATGTTGAATTGCAAAGTTGATACCTCTCCTATGAATGTGAATAAAAGCTCAAACTTGATGATGGTACATGTCATGTTGATGAAAGAACATCTGGAAATTTGATTGGTGGCTTAATTTATTTGACTCACACAAAATCAAATATCTCTTTTTCTAGTCTTATATCCAGATTTATGCATTCCCCATCAAAACATCATCTTGGAGCAGCCAATCATATTTTGCGCTATATTGCCGATAGGATGGACTATGTATTTGGTATTCTAAAGTTTCTAATTCCAAATAGTGACTGGACATGATCTTTGGATGATAGAAAAAGTACCTCAAGAAGTGTTTTTAGTCTTGGGTCAGAGCAATATCATAGTGTTCGAAGAAGCAAACAACTGTAGTATTCTCATATCTAAAGCAAAGTATATTGCTGGTACATCTATTGCATGCCAAGCTATATGATTAAGAAGAATCTTGTTGGATCTCCATCAATAATTAATTTCAGTGATAACAAATCGATAATAGCAATGATCAAGAATTCAGTTATGCATGGACGAACAAAACATAATGAGATGCGTGGAGATGATCAAATGGCACATTTATTCACTAAAGCTCTTCATATTTACAAGCATACATTTTTCGTAAAATTACTTGGAGTCTACAATTTTGAATAAAGGGGGAGTGTTGAAATATGATTCAAAAATATTATCCACATAATTTTTGAGTTAGTGGGTAATTAGTTGTAGTTATGGTTGTGTGTTATGATGTAGTGTTGTTAGTAGTAGTGATGTGTAAGTAGTGGAGTGTACTGATGTTCTTTTCCACTTTTATAAGCATTATCTTCATGTTCTCCTCTTGCACTATCTCAAGTTGTATGCCTATTTATAGGCCATCATATTTTTCAGTTTTTCAGCATGAATCATGCAATGATATTTCATTACTCTATTTTGTGCTGAATTATTTTCCTAGTCTATCCTTTAATTTCCAACACATATTTGGATTTGAATAGTTCTGTATTTTTGTACTTTGCAATGTTTTTACCATAAATAGAAACATGCTATTGTGGTTGATGATGTGTTAGCCTATAATTTCCCATCTCTTCTCTTGATGATCGGTAATCCATTTTAATGCAACACAATCTTGAGAGGGGTACATGTTGTTGAATAACCTAGCAGTAAGTCGAGAGGTTAGTTGGCTACTTCGATATTAATCCGTCATTAAGTTGGGGAAGACTGGACTTGAATCGAGAGGGAAGAGTCTAGGGGAGTAACCTTCTGGTATCGTTTGATTGTGTGATTTGAGTAGAACCCCTGAATATCTCGAGAGACGATGAGCATATTTGCTATTTCCTATGTGTTGAAAATTTGGAGTCTCAAAGTGAGAATCGAGAGGCTTGAGTGACTTCTATCAAGATGTATGTTGCATCCGATCGATTTGAACTGTTCATGCATAGCAAATTTATGTTTATCTCATAAAAGAATCCCTACACCTTGATGTCTAACACTTATACCTGTACTTTCCAGATTGTTAACCACACTTGATGTGCGAACACAAGAACATGCTGCCACTGCACTTCTGAACCTATCCATTTATGAGGAGAACAAAGGTCGCATAATGGTAGCAGAAGCTGTGACATGCATAGTGCATGTATTGAAGAGGGGCAGCATGGAAGCACGGGAGAATGCAGCAGCTACTCTCTTCAGCCTTTCTGTGGTGGACAGAAACAAGGTCATAATTGGAGAGTCAGGGGCAATTCCACCTCTTGCAATGTTACTTCGCGAGGGTAGTTAACATGGAAGGAAAGATGCTGCAACAGCTCTTTTCAACCTGTGCATTTACCAAGGTAACAAGGGACTCATCTTGAGCTTATCTTAGTTTTCTAGTGTCATTCTGTCCTTGATTAAGATTCTTATTACATAAATAACAAAAAGATAAAAACACCAAAATTAAGAAGCTTGCAAAATTGTTACATTCCTGCAATATTTATTTTAGCAATATTAGTTTAGTGTCTTTTATCAACGAAATCAGATTCTCTTCTCTCATTGTTACATTAGTTTAAAAACAAAAACAACTTTTGTCTTTGTGGTTCGACCCGAACTATACTACAATGAAGGTTGTGCACTTGCAGTTTGAAACATATATGTTGGGATTATAACATTTTAAAACTTGTTGAAAGAAGTAGCTCGAGTGGGGCAGTATATGCTTGAGTGACTCTATTGGGAATCCACGTACCCCCACGAGAGTGAATATGTTCGAGATTTTGTCGAGTTACCATAAAATTTATACCTTCATATTTTACGACACTCTCAATACCAATTCTCCATACACAACACCGCCACCTAAATCATGTCATCATGCACATTAACAATCTTGTAGGATAAATCATATACCTATGAGAATCAAAACAAGAAAGATAATTCTCCCATAAATATAAAGTGTCTTATGATAACATCATAAATATGATTTGTGAAAATTTTTTGAGCACACATTAAATAAAATAAACCTTTTATCAACATAGTTGTATCGTAAAGATTTAATGAGAAATAGAGTATAATTCATGACACATAAAGATAAGAATTCATAGGCCATGATTGACGAGAAAAAAAATATAGAGACAATTGACTGTAGGTGAAATGTTTCAACCTCTTTAATGACACATAATGATTGATTAACTTTTTCTATTTATAAGGGCTCAAACGATTCAACTTTCGGCCATCCAGTATGAAGAGTTGGAATGTTCAATTTTTAGGATGTGATGGAATGGACTCTCGAATATTAGTCTGAGAAGTTTCATACGTTCATTTGATTAGTTTGGACATATGAAAATACTAAAGTTTTTCTTAGTTGTTATGTTCAAATTTTTGAAGTAGTCCAATTATCCAAAAGTTTCAAAAAAGTCGAAAGTCATTGAGAGAGGGAGGAATCATTAAGTTTCACCCATTTTTTCAAACACAATCAGTCTAAACTTAAATAAAGATGCATCTGACATATAACACGATCAAAATGGCACTTTAGACCATTAAATCAACAAATGGACTTCATTTGTCATAAATCAATACAAAATTCCATTTATAGTTTACGAGTCAAAACTATTACCATGGGGAAACATAGCACCATCATGCTAACATTCTAAACATCTCAACATGGGCTTATTTTATTGAAGTGTCATGCCACTAACATAAAAGGTTGAAAAGCACAACAAACATATATAGTTTTTAAGATGCTTAAAATTCATGACAATGATGTTATATGACATGCAATTGACTGTGCATGCCATGCTCATGTGCATAGTTAAGTCATAAAAATGATAAATGAACCCACGTTTTTCTATTATAGTATGTAAATGTCATACACGTTATAATAAAATATAATACCATGTGTGATGAATTTATCACTATCATAAAATATAATATCATGAATGCCATGAACTATCTTGCAATACTTATATGATTTCACATAAGACATTCTTGCATAATAAAATGAAATATCATTGTATTGACATGGCATAACATATTCTTACATTACATAAGATCATACTTATTATTTTCATATATATATATATGCCTAATTAATATTAATAACTTGGCATACCTTCTTAACTTTAATACCATCATTTTTATAAGCATCATACAATAAGAACATACATTCACGAACATATAGGGGTGTTCACGGGTTAGGTTTGACCCGATCCGTGAACAAACCCGACCCAACCCGGCCGAGTTTGGTCGGGTCGGGTTGGGTTGAGTTTCAATTTTTTTTGTGACAAGACCCAACCCAACCAGATCCGGCTCGAGCTAGGTTGGTTCAGGTCAGATGGTCAGGTTACCCGACCAACTTTTTTTCTAATTTTTTAATTTTTAATACAAAAACCATTTACTATTTTATTTTAAATACAAAATAAAGATTTTTAGGTATAAAAAATATTGTTTTAAATATCTACATATTATTATCTATTTAAAATACATTATTTTATATATATTTTAATTTTAGATGGTATAAAATACTTAAATTAAATAAAAAATCATTTAAAATTAAAAATAAAAATTGGGTTGACGGGTCGGGTCGGGTCAGACCCGACCCCCAACCCGACCCGACCCAAAGGGGTCGGGCCGGGTCGGGTACTCGAGTTCACCGGGTTGACCCGACCCGGTGGACACCCCCATGAACATACATGACATATAATTTATCATTGCATTTAATTTTTATTTTCATGTACATCTTAGGAACTTTTTCCTATAACTCATTGATCCTTACTTCTTACTTGACATCTCATTCCTTTCTTTTCGTTCTTTACTTTATATTCCTCTTGCTTTATGATAAGATTTTGAAGTGGTATTATTCATCTTTCATCCTCATCACATCATATCATTCTCTTTGATTGTAACCTAGTTTGAAGAACTATATCAACATCATTACATTGACTAGCTAAGCCACATCTTAGGAAACACCGACAAAATAATATTGAGAGATTTTATACTAGTTATATATAGGAACACACTTTCTAATAAGGAACTTTGTTCCTTAGGAATCATATACATAAGACTTTACTTCGCGAGGCTTAACTATTGAAGTACATACATAAGTGTAGGACTTTTACTTTCCATCTTTTTTTTGATGAGTGACAATAACTTATTCTTTAACTTTAGCATGCATCAAACATTCTTCTTCTTTTAGTCGAAGTAAAATTGTGTATGCATAAATGTGCGACTAGATGATCATCGTTACATCATTCCTAGTTTCATGAACAATAAGAAATGTAACATGATAATAAACATCAAACATAAATCAGATTCAATTTGACAGTTCGTTCATGAAGTTAAATATCTTAAATATTAATAAAATATTTTACATTATCAAACATTGAGTTTGATTAATAAATAAATAATATTTATTATCAAAATAATGTAACGATCAGATCAAGGTTGTCAAGATCTCGATCTAGATCTTAAGATCTTACGATTTTATGATCTTACAGACACCTTCCGATCTCGATCTTATCTTGAGGATCATATGTGTAAGATCTTAATACGACCTTAATTTTGATCATACGATCTTACGATCTTATCTGATCCTATACGATCTCATATGATAAATATAATAATTTAAATGTTAATTTAAAATATATTTATGATAATAAAAATTAATTTATATGAAGTTAATATATTTTTTTTATTTTTAATATATTTTCATATAATTTTACTTAAGAATCGATAAAAAATGTCTTAGTGGGATATCATTTAAGATTTCAATGCGAAAAATTTATCAAAAATACATTTATTATTTTAAAAATATATTATTTTATTAATAGGTAAGATCTTACGATCCTCGATTCGATCTTATGACGCCCCTCCGATCTTATATAAGATTTCGATCTTGACAACCTTAGGTCAGATCACGACTCATTACTCGAGCCATTTGTGATGGATGTTGACATTCACGATAGTGAGAGAAATGTCTTGTGACTTTAAAAGAATGGGTGAGACTATATATGATGTGAATGGAAATGTAATACTCCTGACATTAAAGCAATGCGTCATGACTTACATTTAATGCCCTTGACTTGAAAGTCATGTGCCATGACTTTAGATATAGCACCCCCAACGTGAAAGTGATGGGTCATTACTTTACAGATGACACTAATGTGATGGGTCATAATTGAAGAGAAAAGGATCTAATTGAGTTTGCATTTTATGATCCAATTGACATGACGCAAATAGACATAGCAATTAGAAATATATTGGATAGAGAAGGGCCAGTACAAGAGAGACTAAAAAATCATAACGCCATACAAGTAATAAGTATTTCTTTATGGTAATCTCAAATATTTCAGCTATGATAGTAACACAAGCTCTTTCAATTTTCAATTATAAAAATACACATATTTCTTATGTTAAGAATTGAGTGGAATTCATTATTAAAAACTACATATATAGGATGAAAAATACAAAAGAAAATATAACAACTGACTTTGATCATATTTATTTTGATCTGCATATACTATCCTCATTTAATTTACATATAAATAATATTCATCTTTTTAAGTAAAGTAATAACAATATTTAATTATTTTATTTATCAATATAAATAATTGTTAGGATTTTTTTACAAGAGAAATTATGCAACGAAGAACAAATAGAGAATTTAAGATGACACATAATTTTATTAGATGAAAACATACGAGGATTACAATTCAGATTATTTTTTATTCGGAATCCTAGGGAGTTTATATAGACACTTCCTTTACAATAGGTATTACAAACGATTGAGAATTTGAATTAATCTCTCAAAATTAGGACACCTATTTTATGATAAGAAAATAAATTAATTTTGAATCACAAACAAAATTCGTTCTAATATTTTGATGAGACCACCATAGTGCGAGATTGCATTTTACTTCAAAGTGTAGAGTGTAGGATCAAATGAATTTTAAGTTGAGATATGATTCATGGTATTATGAACAATAAGCAAAATAAAAATAGGGCAAGGTTGGGATGCCCCAGAGGGGGACGACATAATCTGACTGCAATTGCTGAGTTGTCTACACTCATTTTTTTCTTTGATCGGGGACTTAGGAGTCAAGAGCATACAAAAAATCAAGAATTATGACTAGTTTTCTAATCATGAATATGTCCCCGTAGTCGTAATCATTGTCCAAAAAGAAAAGGGCGTATTGTCCTTGTAGATCTTATTTTTTTCTTTGTTCAAAATTAGGATACCTATTTCGCGATAAGAAAATAAATCAATTACAAATCATAAATAAAATTCACCTAATATTTTGACGAGACTCCTGTAGTACGATGATGCATTCAGAGTATTTTGAAGATCAGATAAATTTTCAATTGAGATAGGATTCAAGCATTATGAAAAATAAGCAAAATAAAAGTAGTGCAAGGTTGGGAAGCCGTAGAGGGGGACAATGTAATCTAATTGCAATTGTTGAGTTGTTGACTTATATTTTTTTTCTTTGATCGAGGACTTAGGAGTCACAAACGTACGAGAAATCAAGAATCATTACTAGTTTTCTAATCATGATTATGTCCCCGCAGTCATAATCATTGTATGAAAAATCCTCACAGATTCTTTTTTTTTTTCTGTTGTCGACTCAACATTTTTTTCTTTGATCGGGACTTAGGAGTCACGAGCACACAAGAAATCAAGAATTTGAGTAGTTTTCTAATCATATTTATGTCCCCGCAATCATAACAATTGTCCGAAATGAAAAGGGCCTACTGTCCTCGCAGATTCTTTTTTTTTTCTTTGTTCATATTTTCCAAGTCCACCTGTACCGCATTTGAAGGGTTTGATCATGCTTTTGGCTGTTCCAAGCTCCCAAGCTACGTCGTTGACAGACCCTTCCATGTCGCCTTGTGGTTCTTGATTGCTAGTAAAAACGTGGGCAAAGGGATGTCCCCACGGATTTTGTCCGGGCAAATGGATCCTTTTTTGATCGTCCATAAGGCAAGAAAATAAATATTTTCCATTACTCTTTCTGACCCTGACTGGAGAAAAAAAAGCTAATGGACCATGCCTATCCGATTCATTGCATCGCCACCAGACTTTGGAGTCTTCGCGGGCTCACAACTTTTCTTTCGTGCGACCCGGAGGGGCATCTTGCCACCTGCTCAAGTTAACTTATTTTCTTGTAACTTTTTAAATATTATGTATTGATTTCTTTATCAAACCTATTAGCAGCATTATTGTAATAGATCTTATAAACTGAAAAGTACCCCACATCCCTTGTCTTATTTCACCAACTCTAATATTTACACTATCAGGAAAAAGCGTGCTACCTTAAGACGGAAAAATCGGACAGTGTCATTGTCGTGTTCATGTCAGTCAACTCGCGTTTGACTATGCATCGGATCGTGTCGTGCTAGTGAGAAAATTTTTCAACCCGATTCAGGCCGAGTCGTGCTGGATCGGACAACCCGTTTCTTTTTGCTCTTTAAAGTTCAAACTTTTTAAT